>OX382336.1:12293994-13493994 GCA_947507615.1 Hemithea aestivaria | reverse complement strand
AAGAAGACGAGCAAGAATTTCTCTTTTGATGTTAAAAAATAACGCTGCCCATTTTTTTAATTACTCAGTTTTACATTTAACAATGATGTAAAAAATTTAGGTGCACTGCATAATCGCTTCTTGCTCAAGAGTTATAAGTTGTTATGAGACTCTTTATCCCAGTAATTTCACTTCATTAGGTACAGTTTTTGGAATGTCGGTTGATCTACGTATTGCGTTTATAAGCTATATCTATGTGGCCCACCGGCATCCGGGCAAATCCAAGAACAAACTGTTTGTTAATCTGCGACACAGTACTAACTGTTACATAATCTTGATAAAGCAGGTTAAGAGGAGAGGTGAACGATCCCTTAGAGACCGCAAGAACTGAAACAATCGCCACTTCGCTATTCCGTCCAGTCCATAACTATTTTAAAAGCTGTAAAATTTTACAGCGCTTAAATTACGAATTTGTAGGTCTATTATGAGCGAGATGAAGTTTGGGGTGTAGAATGTAGAGCGTAGAGTGTAATGTTAAGCCCTAGGCTGAAGGGTGTACCAAAGTACAGTTCATAAGGCTCGCGCTATAAGTCCTTTTCCGTCCAGCTTTCACATAATAAATATATTGACTTCATAGTAACTTTTTTTGTGGAAAATACCTTGCTGCCATCTGACAGTGGTATGGAGTCTGTTGTGTTTTCCTGCCCTTCAAGCACAGTCGCTGCGTAGACTTGTCTTGCTGTCATATCAACTGTCATCCCATACATTTACAAAAGTATAATGTATGAAATTCTAACAGTTTCGTCGGGATCCCGTGTGTCATGAGTCATGCTACGGCCACTGCTAAATTTGCATGTGGCTTATCTGTGGATTGTACAATTGTTCTTTATCGCTGTATCATCAGTATCATTTGAGTTGTTCCTAGTAGCTTTAATAACTTATTATTTCCCTTTTTCTCAATAAATGCATTTGCTGCATTAGATGCGTGTTTTTAAATGGTAAAATGTTTTATTGAGCCCAGCCTCTTAAGTCGCGGTTAGGGTTTGGAGCAAGAGTTATACAGAATTTGTCCTTTTAGTTGTGTTGTCTGAAGTCTGAACAACGCATGTTGAACATGTGTGTCAAGGATTCGTCAAAGCTCCAAGTGTTTTACGAGCTCGGGGATTCAGGGGTCATTAAAATGGCACGTCTCTTTTAACCGACTTAATATAAGTATAAAGTTTTTATGGGGTATGTAGGTAAAGTTTATTTGATAAAATGTGCAGCTACAAAACAATCAGTTGGTCAAACGTTCATTGGTCAATAATTCATTCGAGAAAAATAATAAAAAAAATTTTTGGGATCTGTTGAATGGTTATATACGAGTAGTTTACGGTAAACTGTGCGGGACTCCTTGAAAAGAGGACGTTATCCAGTAGACATGTTGTAACTACTAACACAAAGCACTGTGTTTGCTTTAATGTCTTGAAAATCGGATCAATGGAATCGATTTTTAATTTAATGTTTTTCTCTAACATATTGAAAGCGCAATTAAAGTTGATTTTCAACTTAGAACCTGGAATAACACAAAGGCTTTTCAGCGAGTAAACAGGCACAGTTAGTTACAATAAAATGAAAGCAGTAAAAGGTTTTCTCTCTCATCACTTCCATTATTTCTGGGCCATCTTTTGTGGTGAGATTGATCCATTTCACATAAATTATTTCGTGCCTAATTGCTACATTCTTGGAACACTCCGTTGATCATGATGATGGAATTCAGGTCAAACTCATTTATTATATTATTAATTTGATATTTTAGTGTCTTACAATTTTTTACTGCATTGAAAAAGAAAACGTAAGTAACTCAATAATCCTTCTTTTATGAACATCATTCCTTGATTCTACTCCTCCTATCCTTGAGGTTATTTATTGTGGTTTTAGATTAGGAATTTTTAATTGTTTTCTCAAAAAAAAACTTGATTTTCTTGTCATCCGTCCAGGGTATATTTTTATATAAGTCTGGGGGCACGGTAGTGCCCCCGCCAAGTCGAGCGCGAAGCAAGCACTGCCGTACCATACTTTACAGGAACCATTTCGCCGCATTTTCAGGCCCCTATTTGAGAACCTCTGGATAAGACCAGCCCACAGAAATTTTCTTCATCCAGTAAGCTATAATTACATACTTAAAATCCAAAATTTTAAGTCTGTAGGTCATTAAGTTCCGTAGTTAAGCGAAAGCAAAGTTTCGCATTTTCGACACTCACTCATGATCATCAAAATAGAACTAGTACTTCCCATAAACTCAGAGAGCTGAAATTTGATACATACTTAGAATTGATTGTATAAACCATAGAAAAACTAAAAAAACATGCAATTTCGGTCGCGTTTTTGAGATAATTAATCTGCATAAATAACTTTGTAATCTCATATAAATGGAGCATCTGGTTTTGTACCCTTGTGTACCCTTCAACGGCCAAGTCACACAACATTAACTATAATAATAAAGAAATCGCAGTAAGGAACCTTATACTTGGCACGACTTTGTCTAGATTTCATTGCTTTTTAGAGATAAACAAGCAGCTCCATCGAGACTTGGCTAGTTTTTTACAGAATGTTTTTGGTGGGATATTACTTACGGATTGTTTTTTGATAATGTTCTTTAAATGCTGTTTAACTTTACTTGTCCTTGCTTGTAAGTTTAAAAATCTGTCTGTTAGCTAACGAGTAAAGCTCTATTTATCCCTTTTCAAATCACTCTATTTATAAATGAAAACCGCATTAAAACCCGCAGCTTAGGTAAAATTGAAAGGATCAGATTCTTAGCGGTTTCAAAAGTTTTTGTCCAGCAAACTTCGTCTATTTTCACTTGCACCGATCTCGGGAGCATGACCCGTTTCTGCAGCTATAAACCCCTGCTGGGCACAGTGGCCTGGATTACGTCATCTTTTATGACCTTTTTGTTTACTCCTCACTCATTACCCAAGTTCGGCGCTCGGTAAAGTTGGCTTAAACTTTTACACACTTACATAGGTAAGTATACCCGCCTTAGACTAAAATAAAATGGGAAGATAACGTTCATGCCTCTCGCAAATGCACCGCTCCAATTAGGTTCTTTAAAACAATTTTACTTTAGTCACAATCACCGGGGGTCGGGGGTAGACTTCCTTTGTAGGAGGTCGTTTAGGTGGGTACCGCTACAGTGCCAGTTATTCAACCGCCTGAGCAGGGATTTTTTTTATTTATTTTACTTGACGCAGTGCATCCAAAATTTTACCTTAAAAAAACCGTAAAATACTGGGTAGCACTGTACTAATTATGGGCAACGTTATCTCTTACCACCAGGAGAGCGTCTTGGTAAGAAGACCTTACTTTGTTGTATAAAAAAAAACTGAGTCAGCGCGCGAAGCGACACTTTGCGACTCAGCAGTTCCAAGTGAATAGAAATGATAGTGTGTTTCGTATCTCCGTATCCGCTTTTTATTTCAATCTGAGGTTGGTTCAAACTTTTCGACACTTACATAGGTACCAGGTGTTGACACCACTTTGCATTTGCTTTGTGGTGTTGTGTTCCGTTTAAAACTTGCGAATTGCAATTCAAATTTTTCTCAGCACCTGCTTATGTGTTATGATTGTGAGAGATGGGTAGATACTGGTACATTAAACAGATATAAATGTTAAACAAGTGAAATTATAAAAATATCTAAAACGCGATTACATTGAGTGAGGTCAAGGAGCATATTTTAATGAATTACTTGAAAACCACTCAACCAATTTTAATCAAATTTAACACTAAAAACAAGTGTTGACGAATTGTAAACTTTTCCTCTATTATTTTCACACCTATTTCATTGTGAAATCTAGTGATGATGTAGGCAGCACTGATTGAAGTTGATTCACTCGAAATTGTACGATACAAAAAAACATGGTAATTTACATAATACGAATGTTCTAGTAAAACTGCTAAGTTGATTTATTGCTCATTCAAATAACGTTAAAATAACTTAAGCAGATTTGAAGATAAACATTTCTCACAATTTAAAAGCGCCTACTCGCTGTTTCGATACCAATCCATCAAATACACGATTTCATTCCAAAACTGAAGGATGCTTCACCAAATCCGGCGAGTCGGTGGGTGTGACAAAAAGTTCTCAATTAGACGAGATGATGTTGTCATCGTTTTATGACATGTAGGACTTAACCGTAGAGTACGCGTTACCGGTATGCATTGACGCTGCATAATATACGTCAAATGTCTTTGAACCAAAGAGTTTCTAATTTGAACGTCCCAAATGAGAAGTCACAATTGAATCCAAACTAGCCAACTTTGTCAATGTCTTTGAATATAAAACGTTCCTATTTTACAAGCTTTTATTTACCTTCACCTGTTTGTTGTCTGTCTGTATTCAAATCTTGCAAGTTCAATTAGACCCACTTCCCGGTTTCCGATTGAGCTGAAATTTTGCATGCATGTGTAAATCGGATGACAATGCAATATTATTATGACATCATGCTGATGATGATGATGGAGCTGGAAGGTGGCTGTAGGAACTCCGTAATTAAACGACGCAACCTCATCGTGTTTGGGCTCGTATGATTTCTTTTGACAAGTACTCAAATGCTAGGTGGTAATAATAATAATTAAAGCTTGTTTTTAAAAAGTTTTTTTTTATTTTGTCACTTGTTGAACAAGCCTATCAAAACTAGCCAACCATTCCGCCCGAAAGTGGGTCTATCTTGGTTCTCTTGTCATAGTTTTATGGTCATGAGCCTTATGAGTTATTGTGATGGACGTTTACGATCGGTTTCGTCAGATCTGTAACCGAAGTGTGTCGCGCAAATTATTCGATGGGATCTAATCTGCTGTATTGTGTAGCTGAAGCACTAAATGTCAATGACATTCTTATATTAAGTTGATCATTATTACATGTAGTTTAGTTGCTTATATTATTATTTGTGAATGAGATAAGGAGTGTCCACAAAGAATTTTCGGCCTTAACCATAATGACTTGCTATGGGATGACTTACGAGTAAAGGTGACGCCACACAGGCACGAAAGCGGTCGCGGTCCGGGACGGTTTTTTTTTAATGTTCAAATTTGTACATATAAAGCGAACGCGAGCAGGAACAAATTGAAGATCGTGACCGCTTTAACGCTCCGTTCCGCTTCTGTCTGTAGTCAGCATACGAGGCAATAATTTAACTGTGAAGCTCAAGACCGCGAAAGTGTAATCGGTGGAAGACGATGTGGATGGCATAGTTATTTAAGTTTCTGTATTATTTATAAGTTATCACTACATACTATGTAATTGTTGGTTTACCAAAAAGAAAGTGGGAGAGGTATAGCCGGAAAGAATACCCTGTAACTAGAACATTATCCAGAAGAATACAAGTGAATTAAATTAAAAATTTTAAAAACCCCCAACGCAATACGTAATTCACCATTTTTTTGATGGCGGCCATTTTGGATTTTAAATTTTATATAGTGGGCTGTATTCTACTTGTTAAGCCCTTTCATTTGATACCCATATTGAGGGGGTCGTGAAAGAAAAAAGTAATCCGCCATTTTGTACGCACTCACACACTCACACTCACACTCACACTCACACACGCACACGCACACGCGCACGCGTACACACACACACACACACACACACAAACACACACAAACACACACACACACACACACACACACACACACACACACACACACACACACACACACACACACACACACACACACACACGTCAGACTTATAACTGGGTTAAAAACAAATAATTATAAGCGTCATGGTGACACTACAATAAAACTAAAGGCGCGTCTGTAGCGCCTTTTTTGGTTCAAACATTTAACACAAACATCACAACATGCTCAGCGATTTTGATGTATATTGATAATCATGTTTTATTCTATGTGCTTTCCATGGGATATGGAAAGCAAAAAATACTGTTGGAGCAAACAAGTGTAGTTTGACGATGTTTTGTGAAAAATGTTGTGATGTTTGTGTTGAATGTTTGAACCAAAACAGGCGCTGGAGACGCGGCTTAAGATACACGTGTTTAGTCTATCAATAAAATAATTATATAAGTACTTGATGCTGCAACAGTAGCTTGAACACCAATAAACATTGCTCGGTTAATCTATGGTTTGCTCGTTAAATTTTATGTCAACTTTAGGGCGATTTCTTAGAGATCCCTGTTCGAGTGTGATGCAAGACAAGCTCATGCATAAACAAAGAGCATTGTATTAATCACATATTATTACTGTAACAAAGGCGACACCGCATCATTATAACAAAACTGACGCCATAGACAGATAGATAGATAGATTTTGTAGCGTCCGTGGCCCAGTGGTCATACCTCCGACTTGTAAGCCGGAGGTCCTGGGTTCAAATCTCAGTGTGGCAAAGATTTTCGCCTGGACGCTACCGTGTTTCGGAAGGCACGTAAAACAGTGGGTCCCGGCTGTTTCCTATAAGATATGTAGGAGGCAGTCGTTAGGTCATGTTGCAGGCCTTGTAGGAATCTTGGCGACCTAGAACTGCAACATATAGATTGGCCACACAACCTATACATTGTGATTTGACTCTAACAGTGTAAGTAGAGTAACCTGTTCTGTTGGAGTATAAACCCCAATTATTATTGAAGTGAAAACTTCTTTAGCGGCGCTGAGCACTTTTTTTTGTATGGGTAAAAACTTTCAAACTCGCGTCAGGGTCACGTGATGCTGATCGAAAAAGCGTAAGATCGAGGGGAAGGGAGAGGAACTAGTATCTCCCACTCTTTCTACCGTGCCTGAGTGTGCTGCTCTGTTTAGGCGGCACAGGGGGCTTAGACAAGCGCGCGCCCGATATTTTTTTTTATATTTTATATTTATATTTTTATATTTTATTTTTTTTTTATTAGACACTTAAATAGGTTCGAATCAAAACTGTTTGTTTCTTACTTCAGTTATCATAAACCAATTGTATCAGTTGTAAAAATTTGCGATGATGATTCTGATAATAACGATGGTGTAAAAGTCGTCGAAATTATGGATGGAAGTTGATTTTTCTAAGAGATAAAATTTAATGTAATATATAAATAACGATATAACAACAACATATAAATAACAACATATAAATTGTCATATTTGTGTACGATAGCGCAATAAATAAACATTGTATTCTACCTCATAAATGATAGTACTTTTATACTTATAATTAAACACAACGTTAATATTGAAGTTTTCACTTCTGCCGGCACTCCCGGAGTGCTACCTTTTTTTTATTATAATTATTATAGATAGTTAAAATAAATAAGTAGATAATTCATTATTGTGCACTAGAGATGGAGGTGGAGGTGTGGAGTTTCAATAAAGAGTTGTGAGTTGTGTATTGTAATTGTATTGTGTAGAAGTAAATTTATAAAACGAACAATATCCAACATTTAAGCTGTACTGATACTAAATCAATACTTATTCTAATAAATGCACACTGCGCTAATAATTAATTAGCTAATTTAGAACAGGTCGTGTAATAAGTAACTAATAAAAATTGAAGAAACTACTCCAATAGGACAGGTTTTCCTCCGCATACAGCTAAAGTTTCGTAAAAATTATATTATAATGTATAATAGTCTTGTTCGTTAATTAATTAATTATTAATTCAGTTTAGTGAACTCACTATTGACGTTGTGTCTCAGTTTAAAGCCTTCGAGTAGTTCTTTCTTTCTTTTTTGGGTGGTATCTGCGTATAATACAACAGTGTGTACATTAACACGTATGCGTGGGAATGTGTGACTAGCGCACGCAAACTCACAAACACGTGCTAAAAGGGTGGATGGTGTTTGGTTTACGCCTGATTTAGAATTTGATAGATTGCTGTGCGTGACGAAACGGTGCCGACATATTTTGTGCTCCTTTTCAGACCTTGAACGTTGCTTTATGATACTGAAAAAATGTGACGTCATTTATAGACTTTAGGGTTTGCGTTTTTTGGGTTTTCCTTTAATTTTTTTTTTATGAAAAGAAGTAAGTAAACGAGAAAGACGCTCTCCATATTTTCAGCACAGTTATGTTTGTACGTCACTGCTCAGGCGGTAGAATAAACCTGCGCTGTTGGTGTATTTAGTCGAAGAGACTTTGCAGAAGCAAAGTCTCTTGCCACAAAACAGTAACTATACTCGTATAAATTTGACTTGTCCCGGTTTCTAGACTCTAGAGACATTTTGCATAGAAGGACACACACTATACTTAGGTACTTGTGTAAGTAGATTAAATTTGGTCCTAATTTTCGTGTGTAGCGAGCCTAAATTTTGTTTAGGCTCATTACACCCTACTTATAATTTGTATCGCTGGGCTAACTAACTGGCGTTTAGCGCAGCATCGCAGCAGTATACTAACGAAGTTTCTATTGGGGCAACCATCATTTCATATTTTTTCGTATAAAAGTATTCAGATCATAATTATCAGCTTTTTGGACATATCCTATACCTATAAGAGACAACAAAAAACCACACCCAAACTTTTAATAATGATCCACGATAAAATGTGCACAAACCATTTTTTGGAATCTTTTTTATTTATTTAGTTGACCGATTACTCAAAGACGCCTGAAATGATTTTAAACATCTTCTTTTGCTTCAAAGAGTAGGTTTTAGATTTTACTTATCGAAATCAGTCTAGTAGTTTTTAAAAGATTTTTAAACGTGCGTTTCAAGTTTCATTTATTGAAACTACACTTGAAATCATATCTTGGTACAACATTATAAAGTAAAAATTTACTAACACAAAACTTAAAGCTAACAGTAGGTAAGTACCATTTGGCGTACCATTTTATTGCTTAGAGCGATCTCTCATTATTTTAAAATGTTGTTTGTTTTGATAGGTATGAACATGATATTATTAATGTGCGTCTCGTTTATTGGAAGCGAGCTTGATAATATTTGAAAATTTCACTGATATTGATTCCAAAAACATCTTATTTTCTCCGAAATTTTGGTCAACCTATGTGCCTTTAACAAGGTTCGACCCTTCCATTGCTAATAGATCAAATGCGTTTAATTGGACCGTGACATTGTTAGTAATAGGACACTGTGATCATCTAACACTTTATGTTATGAGATACTTCCATTAACCATATTTATTAGGGGGTATTTATTAAACCAAGTGTGATTCGTTGCATCGTTGCCTTTTTATACTAATAAATAAGAAGACGAGGAGCTAAGAACGCAAAACTAATGCTGATGGTTAAAGATAATGCTGTCCATAATCAGTACAATGCCACCCTGGATTTCATAATAGGGATGTTGACTAATTTTTGGAATTGCTTTTATATGATAGATAGACGCATTTCATACACGAATATCATATTTTTATGCAAAAATATATGAAATTTCAATTTAAAAATACGTAAATAAAAATGATTTTTTGAATTCCGCCTAAAACGTTCCGAACTGTCATCTGACAGCGCGTGACGTCACACCACTGGCTGGACTTACGTTTCCTAAGCAATGTTCCTGATTTCGACACATTTTAATTATTCATAACTTAAAAACCACTAAACCGATTTTGATGCAACTTATACTGTGCTCTTAGTTGGTCCATACTTAAACCAAAAATAAAGTCAATAACTAAAATGTCTCTCTGAAAATATAAGATCCATTTTGGTTATTGACTTTTTTTTGCTTTAATTCGGACCAACTTAGGGCACAGTATAAGTTGCATCAAAATCGGTTCAGTGGTTTTTAAGTTATGAATAATTAAAATGTGTCGAAATCAGGAACATTTCATAGGAAGCGTAAGTCAGCGGTGCGGTGCGCGGTGCGGTGCGTGCCAGTGGTGTGACGTCACGCGCTCTCATTGGTGTTCGCATTCACGTAACAATAAGTAATTAATGAAATTAAAATTGATTTTATTCAATTTTGGCTTGTAAATAGATCCTTAAAATGTGATTATACGTTTTTAAATACTGTCTTTTATGTGAAAAACATAAGTTTATATGAATTCGTAACATGTGTCAACATCCCTATTATGTAAACTTCTAGGTGCACTGCTTCAAATCATGTCTGGATGTTTGTATGTATGTTTGTTACTCTATCACGCCTAAATGGGTGGACCGATTGAGCTGAAATTTGGTACCTATAGAGATAGCTTAGACCCTGAAATAACACACCTATAGTACAGTGGGTAAAACACCCAAATTTAGATGAAATTCACCCAGAAAGCAGCAGCTGTTGCTCGTTCTTATTTCTCTTAGAATGGCAAACAGGCAGATAGCCCGTCTATTTCATTGTATTCTTGTTTGATCTATTGTCGTGATAATAACAAGGAAACTAAATATTATCTTTCACACGAGCTAATATACTCTGTTGATAATACCAAATATTGATATTTTCATCGCATACAATACAAAATAATGTTTAGTGTTTGTATTTGCACCGATAGAACATAATATTTGATTAGTTATCGGACATATAAGTGTACCTAAGATGTGTGATGTGTATTAACATTATGTATAAGTGTATAACTAGCTGTGCCCACCGATTTTACTCGCTGTACCATAGCCTATGTATTATTCCAGAGTCTATGCTATCTCTATACTAAATTTCAGCTCATTCGGTCCCCCCGTTTAGTCCTCAAAGAGTAACAAACTTTCATCTAGACATTCAAACATCCATACATACATTCTTACAAACTTTTACTTTTATAATATTAGTAAGATTGTACACTTCCTGACGTCTTTATGCGTACAAAATAACCATAAGAATATAAAATAATCTTACTCTTACCAAAAAAAAACTTCAATTTATTCAATAGTCTTTCAGTCAATCAAGAAGATTTAATCAAATAGCTTCAGATCGGATCCATGTCAGCTTGGTTATGGGCAACCAGATACAGGCTCAGTTAGGCTCGAGGGGCAGAAGATATCGCTCCCTAGGGTACAAATCGAACTAGGCTAACTCTAACCCGACTATCTGAACTTGCCTGCCCTTGAGACTTGAACTAGTTTGTGTATGTATTGTTTTGTATTGACTAGGGTTTACGTTAATTTAGTTTACGGTTTCTAAGCGGATTCGATACTGTACAAAACGTAATAAGATTACGACACATTTTGTCAATACATTTTTATATGTAAATATTATTATAAATTAATTGTTTATTGTAAAATCAAATTAATATTATGTTAAAATAATTTAAAGTTAAGTAATGTCATAGTATTTTTTGTTAAAAGTTCTGTTTTATTATAATAAAGTTATAATTTAAACAGGTATCTTAACTACATTTACAAAACTACCAAAGATTTTAAAGGTTTTATATTAATCTCATATAAAACGTCCTACCCATCGTCCCACCGTTTAAAAGTTTTGTACAAAGCACAAAATATTGTAGTAAATTTAGACCAAAGACATAAATATCGTAAACAAATAAAAAAGGTGCGCTCTTAAAAAGCTCAATCAAAACACTTTCATGGCGATATGAATTTCTTCAGAAGTTAAAAATAGAGCTATATAGTTTATACTCCATTTTAATGTTAAGAACAGTTTTGTGTCATCATGATGAATAGTTTTTTTTATGCGACGAAGTAAAAAGCGATGCTCTCCTGATGTTATGAGATAACGCTGCCCATAATCAGTACAATGCCACGGTTTTGTCCAATGGTACCAGTGGTCCAATGGTACAAAGCCTACCAGTATAAAAAAAAAAAACAGTATAAAATTTATAGCTAAACATTAACAAAATTAGTCCACCCTAATGAATGTCCATCGTCTTAGCCGTATATCTAGCAAAAAGGGAACAAAATGTCTCCCACCTGGCCTATTTTCCAAGAATATCCTTACGTGATACAATTACGTAAAAACTTACCTACTAAGCTTCATAACTCATTTTTCTTCGCTTGTCTCTCGCGATATTACTTTTGGCGTAAGTTTAAGCCGACACATATTGCTTACGGTGATAATAACTGAATACAAATAAGGATATTTGGTTTAGTTATGTATTTCGATTAAGGAACTTAAATGAGAATGTGTAAGAATTTATGGCTGGTCTGGAAATTGCTTTTGAATTTTAGGTACTTTCAGTGGAATATAGTTTCTTACGAGGTTTGGCAAATTGGAGAAAAGAGAGGATTAAAGGTCGAAGCTCATTTATACAACACCGCACTCATACCTGGCAACATAATGTTTGCAGACTTTCTTATATTAAACATCGATGATCAAGACTACCCGACCGATAACCGTTGGGGTAGACGTGTTCTAGAGTGGAGACCGCGTATCGGCAAACGCAGTGAGGCGATGATATCCGGAGGGTCGCGTCGCTGGGATAACACCATCGTACACATACTAGTCTATACTTCTAGTTGACGTCTTGGCGACGTCTGACGTCACTAACCGCATAGGCGGTATTGTAGCGGTATTGTATAAGTGGCCCACAACCTTAAGTCAATTTACCGATGTGACTTGTATATTTCCTTTGACAAATCTGTTCTACTTAAGGCAATATCTATGAGAAATTTATTTAAATTTACATGAACTAGAAATTAAGATTTGATTTTAAATAAATAATAAGTAGATTTACATGAATCAGATTTGTGCCATTTGGCCTTTTGAAAAATATAAATAGGTTATTTAAAACGAAGATTCGAAAAGGTCACAGTTTAAATTGAATGAAATAAAACGACATCTATTTAATAGAAATAGTCCAGTTTTTCCTTAAGCAAAATAAAATAACGCTCTTAGTTAATAAAATACTGCCTTTTAGAAAGAACTTTCCAGTCCTGTTTTAAGGTTCCGTACCCAAAAGGTAAAAACGGGGCTCTACAAAGACTTCACTGAAATGTGATACTTTAAATTGCTTTTGTTTTAAGTAGTAAGTTGTTAAAGTAGTGATTTTTCAGATGTGACTTTACTACGGATAGATCGAATTATAATCTAAACTAAGGTAGTTGTCCCACCGAAGGCTAGAAAACGAGTAGCTATCGGCGATTTAATCGCGCAACAAACGCACAAAAGATATAACATTCTGTGTAAACAAAAGAAATGCATATACATATAGTTGATTGCTGACTGTTCACACTGCCGGCGAGGACTCGTTTCACTATCTTGTCGCTGAGCGAAAAAAGCTATGAAAAATACTCGCTCAGCGATACTCGCGCTTTATCAGAACTGATGCCGAGCGAGCAACAAGCAGTTATTTCTCTACAGTGCAATTAATCGCTTGCCTCATTCGCACACTAGCTTATTATAGTCAAGCTACACAACTATCGAAACTACGCACTCGCTCCTCGCCGCTCACCAACTCTTTTTACAAGCTTTATATTACTTTCACCTGTCTGTTGTCTGTCTGTCTGTCTGTCTGTCTGTCTGTCTGTCTGTCTGTAATCAAATCTTGCAAGTTTGATTTGACCCACTTCCCGGTTTCCAATTGAGCTGAAAATTTGCATGCGTGTGTAAATCGGATGACAATGCAATATTATTATGACATGAAGCTGATCTGATGATGGAGCTGGAAGGTGGCCATAGGAACTCTGTCATTAAACAACGCAACCCCATCGAGTTTGGGCTCATTTGATTCGTCTTGACGAGTACTATATGATGCAAGATGGTATAATGATAATTAAAGCTTGTTTTTAAAAAGTATTTTTAAAATTTCACTTGTTACATTCTAGTTTTACTTGCTACTCGCTCATCGTTGCCAGTGGGACATCTGCCTAAGATGATAATGTTATTGTTTCTTTTCAGAGGAAAAATAGAAGAACGAAAGTCCATTAATCCCTAATCCCAGCCAATTAGAACCGCATCAGTCCATCGAACTACCGTCCATACATTTTATGACTCAATCTGTCTAAAATATGTGTTTGTCCAACCTCTATAAAGTTCAACGGTTTACGGGAACCTTGTGAGCTATAGAACGGTAAACACGTAGGTGTAGCTTTTAGCTCATTATACTGATAAATACAGTAAGGAAACTATTATGCCCATTCAATATTATAAGCAAATTACGCATCTCTGATATTATTAATGATTATATTATTTGTTCAAAAAACTGGTTGGAATTATGACTCAAAGGATTTGAGGGGTCATTCAACACTCTAATTATGTAGCGACTTCTGCCGTGAAACTTCAACTGCCTGTCCTTTAATTATTAAAATATTTTTACTGAATAATAAAAGAAGACCAAACTGAAAATAGCAAAAACAGCATTGGTAGATGAACTAAAATCATTGTATATTGTTTTAAGAAGGTGACTCTTTCAATTAATCATAAATAGAGTTTCTAGTTAAGTACGGCACTGTAAATAAAAGTTTTCAGCTTGGTTCGTTCCCACATCTGGGCAAATTTCTGTCTTGCCTCTGCCCATTTTTGTAGGTCTAGTATTATCGTCAGAAAAAATAATTATTGAAAATGTATTAGAGAATATTACTACTAGAGCACAGGATTCCCTAATTCTAACAACACGTTAAAGTTGAGTTACTGTTAACTTTTCCAAAGCTTTTACGCCAGATTGATGAATCACTCTTGATCTGTCCCGGATTTATATTCGAAACGTGCTCTTTCAATAGATCGTATTTTCGGAAACAGCTGTTTTATTCAGAAAATTGTAACGGATATTGTGGATGTAAGAATTGAGGCAGTTGTTTTGTAGAACAATTTATCGCTGAATGTGTTTTATGTTATGTTAACATACATTTCGAACGATATGAATTAAAAAAACAAATGAACCGTGAAATGGGTGTTAAATGGTAGAAGTATAGTTTCAAAATGGGCGACGGGACGCGCGTCAAGATGGCGGGTCCAAGTCTGGGATTTGCATGAAACATATACCAATATTTAGTACCTATTTAGTACTATATACAATATTTAGTACATATTTAGTACCTCCAATCAAAATTTGGTCTTATAATATATGCTTGACTTTTTTTTTTGAATAAATTTTTGTAACAAAGTTTGTTGGTTTTCTTTATCTAAGTGATATGTTGTATTTTAGTTTGAGCAGTACATTTTGTTCGCTTCCTTGCTATTTGATACAAGTTGCGATTTAAAGTTCTACGTTTTAATATATGCTTGACTGACTTATTATAGTCTAAGGTGTGTTTGTAATGTTTTTTTTCTGTAAAAAAACTAAGAAGACGAGCAAGACGTTCTCCAGATCTGAGTTTGGAGCAGAAAAAAATGACTAATCACAGGGTTGGGATTGAGATAAAAAAAATTCAAGGACTGTGATTGGTCAATTACTGTCATCTCCGTTCCGAATAAAAGAATTAAAACTCACTTTCTAAAACTGTCTGATGCCTATTTAGATTGGAGGGCATTGATTAGCTGAACACTTTCAGAGCAATTTTTACTCTACCTAAGGGGCTTGGCCTCTGACTCAGAAAAATGCCAATTGTAATTATTTTAGTCATGGAGTAAATATTTAAATTTTATGTATATTGCCTTTATTATTAATTTTTCAAATTTTGTGTTTTTATTAATTTTTCAAAGTTTTATAAACCATTTCCCCAAAGAATAGCCGGTTTTAGTTGCGTTTTCACCTACGTTTCCCGAAACATTGAATATCAATTTTCCAGGTTATATTGAACCAATACGCTATATTTTTCACTATCAAATTGAATTCGGCACATTTTTCACTGAAAACTGTGCTCAAATTGTTTTGTTTGCTGCATGAATTTAAATAGGAATTTTATTTGTCGACAAAAATTTATGACAATATTTTGTTATATCAAAAAATTAACTGGGCTATTTTTATTAACCCCCGATGCAAAAACGACGGGGTGTTATAAGTTTGACGTATCTGTCTATCTGTGTGTCTGTCTGTGGTATCGTAGCTCCCGAACGGATGAACGGATTATGATTTAGTTTTTTTTCTGTTTACCAGTGCGTGATAACCCAACGCCCTCTGCAAGGCTATGATGCGCACGTCGACATAATGTCGCGTGAAATTTGATTTAATGTAAATAATACTCTATGTGGCTGTCATAAAGTCGAAAATTACACACCAGTGAGATCATTTTGACATAGGAGTTTTATCGACAAAATCATTTCACTGTTGCGTAAATCTCGACTTTATGACAGCCACATAGAGTATTATTCACATTAAATCAAATTTCACGCGACATTATGTCGACGTGCGCATCATAGCCCCGCTGATCACATTAAAAAAACTTTATAAACCTCGCTCAGGTCTTTAAACAAGTGAATCAATGTTTCTCACAAGATAAAGTTAATTCTCGTTGGGAGTTGAAGGTACGACTTACAACTAACTTGTGAGACAAGTAAACTTTGTATGTAGTTGTTCTCTATTTTTGTTTGTAAACTCACTACAAGACCCTGCAGGGCTATGATGCGCACGTCGACATAATGTCGCGTGAAATTTGATTTAATGTAAATAATACTCTATGTGGCTGTCATAAAGTCGAAAATTACACACCAGTGAGATCATTTTGACATAGGAGTTTTATCGACAAAATCATTTCACTGGTGCGTAAATCTCGACTTTATGACAGCCACATAGAGTATTATTCACATTAAATCAAATTTCACGCGACATTATGTCGACGTACGCATCATAGCCCCGCTGGAGAAATTTTGTGCTTAGTTATTTTAACAATGCATATTTAACAGTCTGTCTACGACTTCAATCAATGTATTCGTATTTTTAACCCCCGACGCAAAAATGACGGGGTGTTATAAGTTTGACGTGTCTGTCTGTCTGTGTGTGTGTGTGTCTGTCTGTCTGTGGCATCGTAGCTCCCGAACGGATGAACGGATTTTGATTTAGTTTTTTTTGTTTAAAAGTAGAGTTAGTCGAGATGTTTTTAGCCATGTTTAGTGGAAATCGGTTCAAGATGGCCGCCACTACAAAATGTCAGATATTTTTTTTTCTCCACGACCCCTTCAATATGGGTATCAAATGAAAGGGCTTGAATGGTAGAATACAACGCATTATAATAAATTTAAAATCCAAGATGGCCGCCACCACAAAATGGTGAATTACATATTGCGTTTGGGGTTTTTTAAATTTTAAATTTAATTTACTTGTACATTATAAGTAACTAGTGGACCCGCACGCACTTCGTCGCCTTTAATAGAAATGTAACTAACTGTATTACGCATGTATTATACATTATAAACCTTCCTCTTGAATTACTCTATCTATTAATGAAAACCGCATCAAAATCCACTGCGCAGTTTTTAAGATTTAAGCATACATGATAGGGACAGACATACGAAGGAAGCAACTTTATTTTATACTATGTAGTGTTAAACTCATACTCGCTTTATTTCTAAATGGTCTGTCTAGTTGAAAAATTGTATATTTAATAATGTATTGAAAAATATTTTTTGATAACCGCCATTTTTCAATATGAACCGATGAACCGTGATTTTACATTTATTTTTGTTATTTTTTGAGCAATACTATAATGATTCATGTTGTTTAATTTGATTTATCCCTGAAAATCATCATCTTTTTGTCATACACACACATACCATGATCATACACATATTATGAACATACCATTACTCCTATAACAAGCATGTTTCATATATCAATTTCAGCATAGTTACACTGGTTCCACGACAAGACTAATGGTTTCCGACGCAGACGAAGCTAAATGCTACAGCTTGTATGAATATTAATACATTACTTGGCGACTTGGATTGGTTAGGGTGGTTATTTATTTATTCGTCAGAGTGGGACATCAGAATTTTCGTATCAAAAAAGCTTTAACAGTGTTTTCATAACACATTGCCAGGGTCAAAGTTTTGAAGGTCTGAAGATAGGCCCAAATCGGAACGTATCATCATCAATATTATTAGGTATTATTATTTTACATTAAAAAGTTTTATGGTTTGACTAGCTTATCCTTGTGGCTTTGCCCCTGTGGTTAAGTCCTTTCTTACCGGAGGTCTACGTCATAAAACCTATGTGTATTCCAAATTTCAACCCAATCCGTTCAGCAGTTTGAGCTCTGTGTTGATAGATCAGCCAGTCACTCTGTCTTTTCTTTTATATTTTTTGATATTACGGTTATACCTACCATCAAGCCAAGTCCTATAATATTATTGCATAACTTTTCAAGCATAACTTCTAGAATCGCTCTAATTTTGGACCAGATAATATACACCAACATCGTCGATTTAAGCATTTCCTAAAAACAAATAATAAATATTTATTTATTCTGATATCAAAATATAATATAAAACTAGCCTTATTTATAACAAGGAGCATCATTTTGAAAAATATCATTTAGGCACCAAAGATTACACAAAAACATACAGAAGTTTTTCATTACACTTACTAATATTAAAGTTTACACAAGAGTAAAGGGGATCTTCGCAGAAATTCATCATCAAAGGGTAACTAGGTGATAAAACTGCCTTCATTTTACAATTGCGATTTATATCAATAACGTAAGAAGGCAGTAAAAATCTAGAGGATATTTTACACTTGTCGAATATTTAATTTTATCTCTCTCTGAAGTTGCACCCATACCTACATAATATGTGTGTATAAAAGTTCTAATAAAATGTAGCTACTTTAGATAATAATGACAATTTTTTTTTTGTAGCAAATGCCTTTATTAAGAAAAACAAACTAACAATACTACAGCTACTACAGCAGTAAAGAACACTTTTATTAACCACAGATCGGCCACAAGCCGATCTACAGAAAATCCAAGTGCTCCAAACCACTGTCAGTTGGCAGAGTGCCCAGAATGCTGACAGCATTGCCACGTTGAATGCCAAATTAAATTTATATTTAAAAAATGTTGTAGATTGACTGTTTTCTTGGTCAACCTAATATCATTTTTATCAACATTTTCAAAAACTAAATTCCAAAAATTTATATTTCAAAATTCATTATATCTTGCAGTAGACAGAGTTCTATAGTTCTCTTTTAATTTGTTTATAACTAAAACGGTCTGTAAATTATCTAAATATATAAAAGGAAAGAGTGTCTGACTGATCTATCAACGCACAGCCTAAACCGCTGGACGGATTGGATTGGAATTTGGAACACAGATAGGTTTTATGACGTAGACCCCCGCTAAGAAAGGATTATGCCACGCGGGCAAAGCCGCGAGCGTAAGCTAGTTTATTTATAATTTGACACACAATTTTCTCAACTCTAGAAAAGATACATATCTTAAATACACGCGCGTGTAAAAGTGTCCTTATATCCTAATATTCAAGTATATAGCACGGTGCTCGTAAATTCCGCCCCAGCACGGGCTACAAAAACGTATTATTCCGTTTATAGCAAATTTATTGTTCTACCCTCAATAAAGATTTACTTATTATCATTTTATTCATGTTTTAAGGATGATTCACAGATGATTTATTCTATTATTTGAATGTTTTATGTCCATTAAAAATGCTGTTCAATATACGAGTAAGTAGCGACCTGGCTTTTCTACTACTCTACTATTAGGCATTTTGGAGTTTTAATGTAAATTTATTTCAAGGTTCAAGGCTCTCATAGATTTGAAAAGCATCAAATATGTACCGCATGTAAAAACCGTTTTTAAATTACACCTGTAATTCCAAGAAAAATATCATGACGCCGCGTTTACAGAAGCAACTTGTAATGGGAGAACTCTACGAAAATCAATGTACAGGTGATTATTATTTAATCCGATTAAATCTAAATATAATGCTGTTTTTATATATATGTACCAATGTACCCATACTCAATATTTTTTATTAAAAAATAACACGAAAATCAATCTGATATTTTTTCATATAATTCAATCATTTTAATCGGAAATCCGTCGCAAGTAATGGAATATTTTACTTTGGAGAGATTAAGGATACAGGCGTCTGCGAAGACGTGTAGAGAGGAAATTAAACGCTAGAGCTTCATCTCATATATCTTGTGAGACTTGAAAAATGATGTCTGCAGTTTATTGAATTTAAAGTTTTTAATTTATTAAAAAAATCTCGTGGTTTTTCCTGGGTCAATAAAAAATAAATAAATCAATGTACAAGTGAATATTATCTAACCCGACTAAATCTAAATATAATACTGTTTTATATATGTACCCATACTCAATTTTTTTTATTAAGATATAACAAGAAAATCATCCTGAAATTTTTTCAATTCAATCACTTTAATCGGAAATCGGTCGCAAGTAAGGGAATATTTTACTTTGGAGAGATTAAGGTTACAAACGTCTGCGAAGACGTGTAGAGAGGAAATTAAACGCTAGAGCTTCATCTCATACCTATATATCTTGTGAGACTTGAAAAATGATGTCTGCAGTTTATTGAATTTAAGATTTTTAATTTATTAAAAAAATCTCGTGGTTTTTCCTGGGTCAATAAAAAAGGTCTAAGCTATCTTTATACTGCATTTCAGCTCAATCGCTCAACTCGCTTATGCGTGAAAGAGTAACAAACACACATTCAGACATCCATACATTCTCACAAACTTTCTCGTTTATAATATTAGAAGGATGTATAGACGATTCATAGGCTTTAACTAATAAGACCAACTCACCATGTCATCGTCAAATCAAAGGTTCAATCAGTTAAGCTTACGTCACACTGAGCGAACAAAGCGAACGCGAACAAGTTGTCATTTGTCATCAACGCGATCTGCCCGGCGCGGCGCGGCAGGCCGGTCCGCGCCGGTTCGCGTCCGCTTTATGTGTGACGGGTCACGTACAAACTAGAACATTACAAAAATTTCGTCCCGGTTCGCGTCCGCTTTGTTCGCTCAGTGTGACGTAAGCTTTAGACCACAAACGATGACATGCATTTCTATTAAAACCTAGTTGATTTTTTATTAGCATAAGAAGATTATGGGCCACACAAGAACTAGTGGCACATTAACATTTAAATAGAGTATGAAGTCATTTTATTTTACACTCCCATAAGCTTGGCCTCGACATCCTAAACAAATATAAGCTGAAATAAATCATCAAACAAGCTGGTAATTTTATTTCCATTGGAAATCTCTCATGAGATTTCTGTAATCTACGTAAATCGTATTGTAATGTTTTTTATTTATGTAAAAATACGTTAGGTTAGACTATGTTTTCCTGATTTTTGTCTAGTTTTGATGTAAAAAGGTTGTAATTTTTTTAAATTATCTTTATGTCCAATCCTTTACCAACTAGGTACTCGGAAAGTGTGCGATCTCATATTTTATAAAAAAATTACAATGTATGTATAAGACGTTCTTCGTTACATTTTCAACTTTATGAGTAAACTCCTTTGATGAAGCTAAATCTTACGTGTGCTTACAATGTTTTTTATTTAGAATCTTTTAACTTTTAGTAAACTATAATATGAAAGGTAGGTTACAAAGTAAAAAATATAGACTTTCTTATTAGGTGCATCGCACACTGCAGGTTCGTATGGATTTTGGTTCTTGATAACATTTTTTGACATTTTTATTTGCATTTAATGCGCGTGCAGATATGCCTGAATAAAAGAAAATGAACAAATTAATGTACAATACATAATATTTTCGATGTGCCTCTTGTATGAGTCATAACGCTATGGCATAAGAATTTATTTTTGAATCATAATACACTAGTAATATTATAATTAAAGTAATGTAATAAATGTAATGGTCATCCATGACTCATTGATAATTTCACACTATGGTGTGTGTACTTTAGACCATTAGTCCTCTTACACACGAGCGACTCGTTTCAAACTGCAGTCGTCGGTATTTTTTTGTAAACACAACGTTACGAAAATGTGTAATAAATCAAGTAGTAATCATGCTTAATTTAAATTTTGTATATTTTTGTTGTTACAATATGTTTTTACACTAAATAAATTTGTTAAAAAATAATGCAATAAATATTTACGTGTACATTTTATTTTTTAGAGCATCATTAGCCGTGGTCAGGCAAACGGGTGCGCCCGGAACGTTTATCAACAATCAACTATACCTGCTTAAGATAGAAGATAGTTCTTCCGGAATTTGACACAAAATTCGGGTAGATCCACTAAAACAACACAGTAGCACTCTCGCATCGTTCTTGTGAAGGAGAACTGTTAGTACATGCCATCTTTTGGAGATAGGTATAATTTGATATAAGTACATCTTTACAAGCTTTTATTTACTTTCACCTGTCCGTTGTCTGTCGGTCTGTCTGTCTTTCTGTAATCAAATCTTGCAAGTTAAATTTGATCCACTTTCCGGTTTCCGATTGAGCTGAAATTTTGCATGCATGTATAAATCGGATGACAATGCAATATTATTATGACATGGAGCTGGTCTGATGATGGAGCTGGAAGGTAGCCATAGGAACTCCGTAATTAAACGACCCCATCGAATTTGGACTCATTTGAATCGTCTTGTCGTCAAGTTCTCGTGAACTTTGGTGCTGGATGGTAATAATAATAAAAGCTCGTTTTTAAAAAGTTTTTTTTTAATTTCACTTGTTTTACTGTAAGTTTAGGTACATAAGCCGACGGCAGCTATCTGATGACGTCACCTGCAGTTGACAATATGTCGCTAGTGTGTAAGAGCTCTTAGCATGCCTTTATTATTCGTAATGTTCTATGTAAATTCTAAAATTTGCATCAAAATTGGCAAGCAAATATGAATTATTTTAACTGTGCATTTCCTGTCTTATAGAATAATTACATTTCAGTTATAAACACCTTTTGTCGTTGTATTTTCTGTTTGTAAGACATTGCCTAGTACGATAAGACCGCCGTAGTTTATCTAGCATTTAAGTTATCAAGCTGGGTATGTTTATTTTTGTATGCAATCAAGTTTTGCGTTGTATATTCTGTTTGTAAGACATTGCCTAGTACAATAAGACCGCCGCAATTTACATAGCATTTAACTTATTTAACTGGGTAAGTTTCTTTTTACAAGCTTTTATTTACTTTCACTTGTCTGTTGTCTGTCTGTTTGTCTGTGTGTAATCAAATCTTGCAAGTTAAATTTGACCCACTTCCCGGTGTCCGATTGAGTTGAAAATTTGCATGCATGCATAAATCGGACGACAATGCAATATTTTTATGACATCGAGCTGATCTGATGATGGAGCTGGAAGGTGGCCATAGGAACTCTGTTATTAAACGATGCAACCCCATCGAGTTTGGGCTCATTTGATTCGTCTTGACGAATACTTTATGGTGCTAGATGGTAGTAATAATAAAAGCTTGTTTTAAAAAGTTTTTTTTTATATTTCACTTGATTTTGTAAGCAATTAAGTTCTATTAATATTTCTTGTTGACTGCAAAACCCAAATCATAATAATATTGTGATCTATTTGCTGAACGTGATAATTGTTACTTGGTTTCATTGCCATTTCCAACGCTATATTCTATTGTCTACACGTTTCTAAAAACTAAGTATATTTATAATTCAAACGCCTAATGCGTACATTTAAGGGCTTAATACACGCTGAACCTTCGTCTCGCTGGCACTATATAACAAATTATTAAATATTTATTAGTACAATTTACTTTTTGAGCAAAATGTAAAGATTTAAGCAGTGTTGCCAGTGCCCTATCTTCAAAAGTAACGCATACAGGTTCGAAAAGTAACGCATTTACAATAAAAGTAACGCATTTCAAAAAAAAAAACGATTTTTAATCACAGAAGTAATACAACTAGAAGTAGCCACTTTATGTGATGGCAATAGGGAAAATTCTGTGTGAAGAAAAAGGAGAACCTATTTTTTTCCGTCCCTTTCAGCGTGGCCGGTTTATGTTGTTTGTCAAACTGCTTCACTTTGACAATAATACTTATGTATTTCGTTTTTTTTTTTCCAAAATTTTAAAGCCATTTGAGACAATAAAATGTTATTCAACTAGTTTATGACCTAAAATATCAATATATCGCGTATTTTCATAAAATAATGAAAATCCGTAAGCTGTTTTTTGTCTCACAGGTGGCCACGATGATGTGTTTTAATACAATTTATATAAAATGTAATATACTTACTCAATTTAAATATAGGTACTTATACTTTTTTATTCATTAGATTTCAGTAGGTAATTATATTATTTCCTCATGTTTGAACTGGCATAATAAGTATTTTAATAAGCAGTTGTAATTTTGCAAACAAAAATATATATAAATATATTTAGTCTTATGGCTCGTCCACATATACCGGCCAATGACTCGCCGAGTCGTTGGTCCTATGGCTCGTCCACATATACTGTCCAATGGTTTGCCGAGAAAAGAATCACTACCCCAAAAAGTAACGCAAAAGTAACATTTTAGGACAAGTAACGTAAAAGTAACGCAAAGGGTCAAAAAGTAACGCAAAATGTTACAAAAGTAACGCACTGGCAACGCTGGATTTAAGTCATATTTTTAAACTAAACTAACTTTCTTAAACTATTTTTAAAGTATAACAGTTTGATATTTCATTAACAGTTAAGGCATGTTTAAAGATAAGTGTTTTTTAAAGACTTATCTTTAATATGATATTGTTGTTATTTAAGGTAGCAAACTGCTAATACTTTAAAAGATAGTAAAAAACATGACCTAAATTTGTATCCTAATCTTCGAATAAATAATGTCCCTAGTTCGTTGAACCTAATACATTTCCAAAAATTAAATTGTATTAATTGATATATAAAATTTTGTTATATCGTGTGAGGCAAATAAAGGCTCAGCGTGTATTAAGCCCTTAAGACGACGTGCGACACCAAACTCCCTTGACAGCACTTAGCACGTACAAATTACTAAAGTAACTTTTACATTTTTAAAGAGACCTTGTATCGAACGGAAAGGTACCAAAATGAGGAATTTAGAGTTCGTGTAATAGGCGTAGGCAGTACGAGTACCTAATAGGTACTTCACTCTTCGAGATTGTAGCAGGATCAATTTTAATTAGACTTAATTTTATACTTCAAAAGGCATCACTACGTTTCAAATAATTTTTTTTATTCTCTACAACTAACTCTCTACTATTAATCTTACTGATATTATTAACGTGAAAGTTTGTAAGAATGTATGGATGTCAAGATGTCTGGATGTATGTTTGTTACTCTTTCACGCATAAACGGGTGGACCGACTGAGCTGAAATTTGGTATAATGATAGCTTAGACCCTGGAATAACACTTAGGCTGTACAGCGGGTAAAACCGCTGGGCGCGGCTAGTTATATAATAAACTGAGATATTTTAGTTTGTCTGACCTTAACCTAAAAATGGAATTCAGTAGGCAACTAAAAACCTAACTTTTAGAGCTTTAATTACTTTCATATCTATAATATACCTATAGTCTAGATTCGACATATTTTCTAGACCGGAATTTCTTCGCAAAAATACTTTTATAGAAAGTCAACTTTTCAAAACTTATAAATCGGAGCGCTCTACTTTTCCCCGACCCTTATCAAAAAGTTTGGAATTCCTATTATACACTTCTTTTGACATCGTTAAAATTATATAAGGCACTCGTTGGGTACATTTCTCGGAAAAAATGTTAAACTTTATACAAGGTGTTACGAATTGATGTAGTAATGATGGAGTGACGTGTCAAAATATTTAAGACTTTTTTCGTGTTTCGTTCTTACATGAGGCTTTCTCGATGACAAATATTATCACAAAATTTGAAATAACATTATATTCGTTAGCATTTACTTTTTAGAAATGTCTCTCGGTAAAGCTCTAGATTCTAAATAATATACTTTTTTAAATTATTTTATTTTAAAAAGTATTTCCAGTTGGTAAAATTGAAAAATGGCAAATAAGCTTCCAAAACACAAATGTATTTTTTTTTCAATAACATTGTTGTTATTTAGTTGTTGGCTTTATTTTTATTATAATAGCTTTACAGTCATGATTATTTTGAACTCCTTTAAAAAAATCCTTTATAACTAGATTTCGACACCTTTAAAAAATACCGAAAATTAAATTGTAATTTTTTATATCTAAATAAAAACAAATCATCCAATAAATGTTATAATATTTCACCTAATCTCAAAGGAACGATATTTTGAGTGATTCATATAACAGTGTTGAGTTCTTGCCAAGTCAATTATAACACATCATCTCCAAATTAAACTTGTGGCTTTTTAACGACTTGAGAATGTATGGAGCAATATCATAACACTAAAAGATGATAGACGATCTGTAGCGTCCGTGGCCGGCTTGTGATCCGGAGGCCCTGGGTTCAAATTCTCGGTGAGGCAAAAAATTTTGGACGTTACCGTGTTTCGGAAGTTCACGTAAATCTGTGAATCCCGGTTGTTTCCTATAAGATATGTATGTCATGTTGCAGTGGCCGTAGCATAACACAAGGGATCCCGCAGAAATGTCAAGGGTAGAACTGTCACTATGTATGGGACATTGTGCTTTTGTGAATGTATGGGATGACAGTTGACTTAATAGCAAGACAAGTCTACGCGTTGTCCATGCTAGAGGGGCATGCCTAATGCCTTGTAGTAATCACAGCGACTTGAAACTGCAACATACAGGTTGGCCCACACAACTTATAAATTGTGATTTGACTCTGACAGTGTTAGGGTTACCCGTTACAGTTCTATTGGAGTATAAACCCCAAATGTTTATGATGATTTTTGTAGTGGTAGGTCTAGGGAAGTACCAAAACTGTGCCAGTTATGCATCCGTCAAGAAGTAATGTGGAGGTATAACTGTGTTCCGGATGTTACCAGCGACATTACTGGGCATGACAAGATTCAATATCTAATACCTTAGGGTGACAGGGACAGTGTATTTTTGAGTCTGAAATCTAATATGGGCTAGCATGATGCATAATAAATAATATCTTGCACCTTATTTGCTTGTCTTATCATAAAAAAAAAAGTTTAATTTTTTTTTTCGCAAATTACACTAATATTATAAATGTGAAAGTTTGTGAGTGTGTGACTGTGTATGTTTGTTACTTTTCCACGCTTAAAAGGGTGAACCGATTGAGCTGAACTTTGGTATAGAGATAGCTTAGACCTTTATTTCCCCCAAGAATAACACATATGTAGATACAGCGATCGAACTGCTGGGAAAACTGAAAACTGAGACCCCTAAACCTAAACCCCCTTCATGATTTTATTTAGGACCCCTAATCCTAAATAAAATCATGATACCTATAGAATACGTAGATATTATGTACACCTACCTACCCTGTACCTATGTATTTCATACCTTCAGAGGACACAAAAAGATGCAAAGAAAAATATTTAGTCTATTTCAAGTCTGTAGAAGGCAGTTTTATCGCTCAAAGCGGAAATTACGAAGTCTCAGTCATCCTTTGACGTGTCGCACTAGAATTTGAGAGGCATTCAATAGCGCACAGCCTCCTAGTTGGATAATAGATAAACCTCTTGGTACAAAATAGTTTGGGAGTCAAACTACTGCAATATAAGCTAACACAACACTCCACCGGAAAAACTGACGTCGCATCGTGCAGTTAGTGCTAAAGTGGATACGTTTTCAAGAGTTTATTTTTTATGTTCAAGACAATTTGTAGATTCATTTTTATTTCCAAATTCTAATCAAACTTAATATTAATAGAATACATGTATAGTTGGTGTTCAAGGGTGGGTGATGCGCAATACATGGTTGCAAAACAAGAACAACCACATAGCCTCTCCACACCAACCCCACTCCCTCCGACAAGAGGTGAACACTGTTACGTCGAGCAACCGAGAATGCAATCGAGATTGTGGTATTCAATCCCTTTGGAGAGGCTGGTCGACAAGCAGACGGGAGTACAGGGGGCTGGGATGGATTCGTTCAGCCCAGTAGGACACGGCGGCAGCAGGACGTGTTTCGGAGTATACTAACTTACTAATCACGTCTAACATCACTTCAGGTACTGAATTAAAAACCAATATACTCATATGTAATCCCTCCAAGGAAGGGTTGCTACTGCGGTGCGGAAGGAAAGGGAAGCCACCGCACTATTTTCCCGAGAAATCTTTATGGAAATGTTACATAATGGAAAGCGCAATGAGGCATGCAACCCGGCTAGCACCCGGCGCCGTCGTGAATCCAGGGCACGAGGTGTGAAGTATGCTACTGGCCACTCTGATGTGACTCATCAGGTACAGAGTGGAAACAATGTTACTGGTGACACAACGTACCAAAAAAACTCATGGCAGAAGAAAGGGAATAAGGATTGCAACTTGGAATGTCAGAGGCATGCTTGACTAGGGCAAAAGGGAGATAATTATAGATAGAGAAAAGAGATCACACAACATCAATATACTTGGTTTATGTGAGACACATATACCAAGTATATGAGAGAGGCTCAGGATATTACAAGTCTTCTGGAGGAAACCAGGTATATTTCTCGGGCAATAATAATGCAAGCAAGAATGGAGTTGCTGTATCTATATCTCCTAAGATGGAGCATTCTGTCCTGGGGTATAATCCAGTCAGCGATCGCATCATATCCTTAAAACCGAGGGGACGATCACCAACGCGATGGTCGGACCAGATACAGCAAGGCTCTGGAATGTCATTTAATAATGCTCTCAGACATGCCCAAGATAGGGATGCATGGCGGACAGTGATAAACACCTTTACAGACAGATAACCATAAGGACGCGACCCTCAGCGATGAGGATAACGACCAAGAAGCTCTCTTCTTGGTCGTTATCCTCATCGCTTCAGTGCGCGGCGTCTACCTTTATTACTTAGTCTGTGGGTCCCTCTTGGTATGAAATAGCATGGAGCTTTCAATCAATTCAAGAGAGTGGTATATTGAATAGCTTGTCCATTCCTTTACTGATATTCAGATATGGAGATGCCTTTACCTTCAATAGGAAAGATAATAATGTACAAACTATCGAATAGGAGTTCATCATAGAAAATCTAGGCAAAAATAAATTGGCATATTTAGTCTATCAATGAATGAATCCTATCTATGATGTCCTACTAATACCTACTAAAAATGACAGAGCTTTATTGATGTAATCGTGGGTTGTTACACTTTCATGACGTTTAAGCTACGATTTGGCTGAATTTTGCTACGTAGATAGTTTAGACACTAGATAATAGATTTTAGTAGGTAATAGATAGCTTACTTTTCAGCAGGTAAAACTGATAAGTACTTACCATACTTTCTCCAATTAAAATTATAAAAATACTTTGACCAATTTTGTGCTGAAGCATAGTTAACGCTATCGCTATGTCTTGATTGATGTGCTATGTTCAACAATCTTAGAACATCTAGTTAATATCTAAGATTGGCAGCAATTTAACTTAAAGGAACTTTAGGGATCCTATCAAAGGAGAGGAAAAACTACCTAGTTTAAACAAAAGTTGGATTCTTAATAATTTGTTGGAATCATGTTTTAATTATGTTTACAGATTATCTAATACCCCTCAATCTATTTGGAAAACTCTTTTTAGTCTGAAAGAGTGTACTTTACAGGTACTATTTGAATATTTTAGAGGAATCGGTTGAGCGATTTTAAATTAAAATGTGCGTCTCCCTCGCTCATTGAATGCTTGTAGACTTAGACGATGAAATCCGATCGGTTGGTTTTTACAATTGATTTGTTAAAGTAGTAGCTCTCTCAAAGTAGAAGCTCCACACATTTTTACGGGTCTAAAATTTACCACATCATACAAAGTAAGTTAAAGTCATGTGTAAGCAGCTGTGCCTAAAAATGTGCCAAAACTCATAATAATATCAAGCGATTCTTGAGCCCGTGGCTCAATTTGTAAAGTGAAGGAACACGAAAATATTGGCCCACTCGATGCCACCTTCCTAATTTACCTCGATAAAACTTTTCACTTGAATATGCAAAACTCCCAAAAACTCAGTGTTCCGTAAAAAGTGCCTTTTTCTTACATACTATTGAAATAAACGCAGTAACCGTAGGTACACCAGAAAATACAATTCATTTTGGCGAATTAACAAAAAAATTACAGGTAGAATTGAAGACGTTTTTACGACTATTACGTTTTACCTCATTGACGAACGTAAATATGTCGAGTCTTAGTAGCAGTTTCACATATCTTTGTGTTCCCAAACCACCAAATTTCAGATCAAGCAGTTTATCCGTTTGGATCTGATGAGTTTACAAACATATATACACACACGCATATTATATTAATAAAAAAAGTAGATAAATATACTAACACGGCCTTTAAATAGTAGAAAAATATAAGACCTCTCATCAAACTAATTATGTTAAAAAAATCGAAAGTTTGTGTGCAACATAACGTCTCAACGCCTCGTTGGATTGAGCTGAAAGAGCATTTACAGAGCTCAGAGTTATTCTAGACATACCTACGTTTCAGAGAACTGTTGAAAAACTAAATCGAATATTATTTATTTAACACAGCATAACTTTGTCCGACGTCCGCGGTATCTGCATCAATTGCCTGTTTTTTCTGTACTTTTCAGAAATTGTGCGAAAATGTCGTCAATCAGGTGAAAGTTGAGGCCTCTCGCCCTCTTTATGAATCGTCAAAGTGTCAATATTGAATATTAAAGGTGGAATATTCAAAGGGTGAAGGGTTCCAGGGTTTATTTCAAAAACTTGAGACGAGGTGCGCGTTTACCGAATTCCTGGAAGCAACAAAGAATCAGTAGAGCAACTAAAGCTGTATTTAAAAACTTACTTAATCTTCAATAGAGCTAGGGAGGATTTTTTCCACCTTCTAGGTTTAATCTGCTTCCACCATCCACCACTACCACCACCAGTGATACCATTGCGCAGTGATAAGTGGTTAAATCTTAAAGAATAAAAAAAAAAACATAACAGCCTTTGACCACGATTAAACGTGATGTTAAGTGACGATGCGGCCGTAAATGGCAGCAGACTAAAACTGAAAGCCTACTTTAAAAAGGCGGGATGAATCCCTCCTTCCTTGGCTTCTCTGAACATCATGCCGGAACACGGTCATAATGCCCGCTAGGCGACATGGTTTTGTCCAGTGGGTGGTAACTAGCCACGGTCGAAGCCTACCACCAACCAGTATAGCGAGAGGAAAAAACCGCACATAATCTAAATATATAAAAGGAAAGAGTGACTGACTGACTGATCTATCAACGCACAACCCAAACCACTGGACGGATTGGATTGAAATTTGGCATACAGATAGGTTTATGACATAGACCTCCGCTAAGAAGGGATTTAGCCACGCGGGCAAAGCCGCTAGCACAAGCTAGTAGCTAATATTAAAGTCATTGGTGAGGAGACCTAAATTGATTTACTGCATCTGTTCTCTACTTTACTCCTCGAACTCAGAAATGGTCGAATGAATTTAAATAAATCTCTCTACAAGAGCCGTAATTTTTAACTTGGATTGTGGAGGTGGGTGATGTGGAGGTATAAAATAAACTTATATTACCAGTAAAGTACCTATGTTACATGTTCACACTTAAAACGGTAAAGAATAATTTTAGAAACTTACTCGTATGCTGTAAAGTAGGCTGATTTAAATTTCTGAAAAAAAAAAAACTGCAAGGCTTTTTAACTGATGGATTTTTATTATTATCATTTATCATACAAACGATCGGCAATAAAAATAGGTTTTGCTAAACTTGTTGAAAACCTAATTACCTAAGTACATGAACCTAATTGGAGCAGTCTATTTCCGAAACACCTATATCATTATAATACATAATATGTATATCTTTCATTTTTTATTTCAATCTAAGCAATAAATAAATAAATAAATAAATAAATAAATAAATATTTCAGGACAATACACACAGCGCCACCTAACCCCATACTAAGCAACTTAATGCTTGTGTTATGGTGGTTAGGATAACGGATATAATACTTATATACTTTTCTTTTTTTTTGTAAATACATACTTATAATACATAATATGAATTATAAATAATATGAACTTATTATTTCTATATAATATTTGTGTGTATCTACGAGTATATATTCAGTAGGTACATATTACAATGCTAAATAGGTATAAACCTCACTCATCCAACCCAGTCAAACCGTTGTGGATACTAATACAAATAACATCAGAAAATCTCATCTATTAATTTTAATTTCCTCTCACAAAAGGCTCCAACGGACCGCGTCAAAGAAAACTTAGTCTCTCAGTGTTTGCCTCCATGTTTGACCATCCAACTTCTAAAACACTGGACGCGTTGTTCAAACACTAAGTCAAATAATAGATTTTGTTCGAGCTTCGGCTGGGATTTAACGGATTTTAGCTACCTACTATGGATTTTGTGCCGATTATAAATATTTCTATCTTATATACTACGAAGTAAGAAGACGTGCAAGACGCTCTCCTGATGGTAAGAGATAACGCTGCCCATAATTAGTACAGTGCTACCCAGGATTTTACAAAGCTAAAATTTTGGATGCTCTGCGCCAACGCTTCTTACTTGAGAGCGCTTCTTATGTGCTTTAATTTAATTACTTGATGAAGATCGACGACTTTATTTGATACCTTTATCTGCAAGGCAATTTATTTTCTAAGTGGAAGTCTATGTCATTAAACCGATCTGTATTCGAATCAGTTTAGCGGTTTTGGACTGTGCGTTGATTGTTTTCCTTTCAAAAATGTGTTTGATATTACACAATATTATTTTGACCCTAGTCAAAGTAGGATATTGTTCACTACTTTCTCTTTTTTTAATGTTAGAGACAAAAAAGAGCAGTCCCATAAGGAAGCCGTCATTATGGCCATGTTCCGGTACGATTTTCAGTACACATTTTATTATAAATATGTACCGCAAAATAATAAATGTTAAAATGTGTCGTGGTCGTGTTGGGAAAAATCACACCCGTAAACCCTAGGTGGAATTTATAGAGAGGAACCGCTTACCATCGTATGGCCCGTCAAATTAGGACTCTCTCATAAAATTATATATTTTTTGGCAAAGCCTTTAAAGGCATACAAATCGCGAAACTAAATAATTTTCAAGAATTAAATTTAACTGTTCTAAATAAAACGAGAAATAAAATAAATGGTGTAAAAACAAATGAACCCTTAAGTTTTATTACACTAGCTTATTGAACGATTTATTTTAACTACTTCAAATTACCGGAACTTTATTATTTCCATAATGAATTCAGAAATGTACTAAATTGGTTGAACAAGGACATTGAGATAAAATTGCAAACGTTCCAACGTTGCCAAACAATTAACTCTATGCTAGTGTGTAGGCAGACTAGTCTTAAAGGTGGCATGAGATTAGTAGATAGATGCTAATATGGATGTAAAACGTGGAATAAAATTAAGGCCTGCAAACACAAATAGTTTATAATTATTGTCAGACTAGGATCTCGCTGTAGGGAAAAGGCCTCCTTACCTTTTCTACATCTGTCACTATCTAGGGCTGGTGGATGGGATTTCCTACCTTCCCCATGTGATGTCAAGATTATCCGTCAACATTTCCTTGGTCTTGGTAGTGATCGAAAATGCGTAAGTAACCGATATGACACCGCATCGGCAAAACCATTGAAAAGAAAGAAAAAATCTTTATTTACGGCAAATTACAGTTGGAGTATACTCGTAAGTAGATAGTTCAGTATTCTATTTGCCGCAAAAAGGCCCCAGCTCAGCATAACGTAGGCTCAAGGAGAGAGTTCAAGGAGTAGGTTCAAAAAGAGGACCTACGCTGGTCATCCGCTGGCACCTGATTCCTGATGTGGATGTTGCCGCCGTTTACCATTAGACGAGCAGTCTGACCGTGTGTCTATCTCTAGCGTAAAAAGAAATATCCTCACAAACTAGTTTAAAATCTTAAAAAATGTTAATCAAGATTTTTAATATTTTGACTTTTTTCCCCGTGTTTCGGAAAGCACGTAAAACTGTGGACCGGCTGTTTCCTACAAGATATGGAGAAAGCAATAGTCAGGTCATGTTGCAGGCCCTGTAGTAATCTCGGTGACCTGAAACTGCAACATATAAGTTGGCCACACAACCTATTAATGGTGATTTGACTCTGACAGTGTAGGTAGGGTAACCTGTTCTGTTGGAGTATAAACCCCAATTTAAGAGCGTGTAGTCGACCCAAGCGCAAATCTGTGATGTTCAAACATGGATTATTTTGAAAATACTTATTTTAGAACGGTACTTTTACTCACAACTTTTAAAAGAACTTGTAATCTAATCAATTTATACAGAAAAACCTTTTTAGTTTTGACCGTTTTTAAATTACGTCAAGGTAAATGGATAAAGGTTTTATAGATTTACTTCTGAAGCAATGTTTGGACATGGGTATATCCAAATATACATGTCTTTATTAGAATCTAAAAAATTACTATTACTGGAAAGATCCTAAACTAGTATATTTATTAAGGAAAAGTTTGAATTATAGGTATTTCTTATTAAAATAAAATCATAAAGATGAGAAATTATCACGAAATTACTGTTTACAAAACATTTTTTTTATACATGACTCTTTTATATTTACTCAAAATAATTACTTACCATTAAATAATAACATTTTTTTGATCCAATCGTATTTTTAAATTTACTTAAAATGTAATATTTATATTTTTGCCGAATTTTTCAAAATCACTATAAAACGAGGCCCGCGTCGGTTCTCGCTTCACAAAGTCTGGCACAACGGACTGGTATACAAGTTGTATCAGTTCGGAGTGCCAGACCGTCTTGTACTCATAATACAAGACTTTCTCAGGGCTCGAAGCTTTCGCTATCGCGTCGAGGGAGACCTCTCTTCTCCCCACCCCATCGGAGCCGGAGTCCCCCAGGGCTCCGCGCTCTCCCCTCTCCTCTATTCGCTTTATACTAGCGACATCCCACGCCCCCCGAATGTAGAGATCGCTCTCTTTGCGGACGACACCGCCCTCTACTCTAGAGGGTGGTGGCCGACCTGTCAGATAAGCGCACTTCAAAGAGCCTTTCACCTTTTTGGCGATTGGTTCAAGAAGTGGGCTATCACGGTGAACCCGGATAAGAGTACAGCAATGTACTTTCATCCGAGCAAACCGCCCCGCAGGGAGCGATCTCTCACTCTCCACAATAGACCCATCCCTTGGGCCTCCCATACCAAATATCTCGGGGTGACCCTTGATAGTCGACTCCCCTTCATAAAACACGTCACAACCGTGCGCAACCGAGCGGCCTTCTTCTTGGCCCGACTCAGTCCCCTCCTATGCAAGCGGAGTAAAATGTCACTTAGAAATAAGTTGACACTTTACAAAACTTGCATACGACCCGTCATGACTTACGCCTCCGTGGTGTTCGCTCACTCCCCTCTCTCCACCTTAGACATGCTTCAAGTGATTCAAAATCGCTTTCTCCGTAAAGCAGTCGGGGCTGAAAGGTATCAGCGCAATTCCGATCTGCATTGCGATCTCGAACTCCCCTCTATACTTCAATTCATGAAGGATTGCTCTCGCCGCTACTTTGACGCGGCCCCCCACCACCCCAATCCCCTCGTTGTCCAAGCCTCGAACTACTCTGTAGATCAGGCCTCCACTCCCCTCCGTCGTCGCCCTAAAAACGTGTTGAACGATCCGGACGATCCCATCGCTGCCGTCACATCGGCGGCGCTGGGATCGCCGAATCCGCCAACCATGCGCAACAGTCGCTCCGTTTTCGGTATTGGTCCCGGATACCAGATCCTCCAACCAACACAATCACGACACCGACCGCGCCGGCGCGGTCGAAGACCTCTGAGATCCTTCAGATCAGTTAGATTCTCTCCAAATAATCAAACAGATCAAAACACTGTTAGGGCCCTAGGACACGCCCCTTCAGGGGTGCCAGGGCAAGTCTAGTCCCCCGTATCTGGCGACGGCCCAAGCCGAGGTTCGTGCCATCAGAGGCGCCCTTGAGCTAGTCGCCCACAAAAACTTTGGGTCGAGTGCCTCCTGCGCTCACCACACGCCCGGTAAAGCTGTAGAGGTTTTAATCTGAGACCAACAGCGTAGGTAATTTAAAAAAAAAAAAAAAAAAAAAAAAAAAAAAGGTTCTCTCTTCACTCAGCCCAGGGGCCTCTCAGAGAGTGGACGTGTCGCTCCGCGCTCCAAATTATTCTCGTCGCTAACCCACACATATAGTGCGATTATAGTTGGACCGCAAAAATTGATACTCTATATAATAATAACGGAATTTTTTTTTGGTCACATAATGTTATAGTACTATAGTGTTTGTTGATATTAAAGTCCGTTTTATTACAAGCTTTTATTTACTTTCACCTGTCTGTTGTCTGTCTGTCCGTCTGTCTGTCTGTAATCAAATTTTGCAACTTTAATTTGACCCACTTCCTGGTGTCCGATTAAGCTGAAATTTTGTATGCATGTATAAATCGAATGACAATGCAATATTTTGACATGGAGCTGATCTGATGATGGAACTGGAAGATGGCCATAGGATCTCCGTAATTAATGACGCAACCCCATCGAGTTTGGGCTCAAACGATTCGCCTTGACAAGTACTTTATGATGCTGGTTAGTAATAATAATAAAAGCTTGTTTTTAAAAAGTTTTATTTAAAATTTCACATGTTTTACTTACATCTGTCTGTTGTCTGTCTGTCTATAATCAAATCTTGAAGTTCAATTTGATCCACTTCCCGGATTCTGATTGAGCTGAAATTTTGCATGCATATTTGAATCGGATGACAATGCAATATTATTATGATATGGAGCTGATCTGATGATGGAGCTGAAAGGTGGACATAGGAATTCCGTAATTAAACGACGCAATTACATCGAGTTTGGGCTCATTTGATTCGTATTGACGAGTACTTTGATACTATATAATAACCTAGACACAGAGACAGACAGACAGACACGTCAAACTTATAACACCCCGTCGTTTTTGCGTCGGGGGTTAAACACTTATAACACCCCGTCGTTTTTGCGTCGGGGGTTAAACACTTATAACACCCGTCGTTTTTGCGTCGGGGGTTAAAAACTTATAACACCCCGTCGTTTGGATCATTCCCACTAGTTCCCCTTTTAGTTCCCTAGTGGATCTAGTAGGAACTTTTTTTCTCAGTTGTTCCCCTTTTTTGAAAAGGGGATCTAGTGGGAATGATCACTTCTCAGTAGTTCCCCCTTTTTGGAACGAAGTTCCTTATCGCGCGTTATGAGGGGGAGAAGGGAGGGGGAGGGGAAGGGTGAAGGGGAGGGGAAGGGGAATAAAGGAGGTTAGGGGGAGAAGGGAGGGGGAGGGGGAAAGTGGAGGGGGAAGGGGTAAGGGAAGGGAAGGGGGGAAGGGGAGGAGGGAAGGGAAGGGGGAAGGGGGAGAAGGGAGGGGTGGGGGAGAAGGGAGGGGGAGGGAAGAGGGGGGAGGAGAAGGGAGGGGTGGGGGAGAAGGGAGGGGGAAGGGGGAGAAGGGAGGGGGAGGGAAGAGGGGGGAGGAGAAGGGAGGGGGTTACATATTTTGAAAGCGCTGCGTTGAGGTTTTTTTTTAATTTTTAATTTAATACACTTGTTGCTATAGTAAGCTAGCTGTGCGGCGTGCGCATGTTTCTCTGTTTGTCTCTCTCTCTCTCTCTCTCTTATAGAAAGCAAGCCAGATATTTTCATTTCTATTTCGCATTGAACAGTGTGGTGTCGCGACGATTATTTTTGTTGAGTGTATACAGGTTTTTTGTAAATAATAAATCGTGTAAATCGTGGGAACCTCGTTCCATCCGGGTGTCCCTTGACACCTCTCAAGTTTTTTAAAAATGTATGTGTTCTCCTATCTACTACAATATGTATCAGACGCACTGTTACCCGCGGCACAGTTATTGCCGATAAAACTTGATTATAATAATTTTGGCCAAGTGGGGTAACGGCGAAGATTTTTGCCAAGTGGGATCGATGGCGAAGATAAGTACATGATAAGTACGCTGTCATGGAAGAGTCTTTCTGAGATATTGACATATCAAGTTTGACAGCTGTCATCTGAAATGTAGATTTCCTCAAGATCTTTCATTTCTTCCATGACTTCGTACTTATCATGTACTTATCTTCGCCATCGACCCCACTTGGCAAAAATCTTCGCCGTTATCACACTTGGCCAAAATCTACGCCGTAACCCCACTTGGCCAAAATTATTATAATCAAGTTTTATCGGCAATAACTGTGCCGCGGGTAACAGCGCGGGTCGCAGCTAGTATAATAATAAAAAACTTGAGAGGTGTCAAGAGACACCCAGATGGAACGAAGTTCCCACGATTTACATGATTTATTATTTACAAAAAACCTGTATACACTCAAAATAATCGTCGCGACACCACACTGTTCAATGCGAAATAGAAATGAAAATATCTGGCTTGCTTTCTATAAGAGATAGAGAGAGAGAGAGAGAGACAGAGAAACATGCGCACGCCGCACAGCTAGCTTACTATAGCAACAAGTGAATTAAATTAAAAATTTAAAAACAACCCCCAACGCAGCGCTTTCAAAATATGTAATTAGCGGTTTTTTGGTGGCGGCCATCTTAAATTTTAAATTTATCATAGTGCGTTGTATTCTACTAGTTAAGCCCCCCCATCCCCCTCCCCATCCCTCATTCCCCTCCCCCTCACATCCCCCCATCATCCCCCATCCGCCCTCATCCCTCCTATTCCCCCCTTCATCCCCATCCCCATCCCCTTCCCTCACCCCTCCCCATTCCCCTCAACCCTCCCCTTTCCCTCCCCTCCCCTCCCCTCCCCTCCCATTCCCTCCCCTTCACCCTCCAATTCCCCCTCTCCCTTCCCCCTCCCCTTCCCCCTCACCATCCCTCCTCCCCTCTCCCTTTCCCCTCCCCTTCCCCCTCCCACTTTACCCCTCCCCACCCTTCCCCCTGCCCCCCTCACTCCCCTCTTCCCCCTCACCTCCCTCCCTCCCCCTCCCCCTTCACCCCTCCACATCTCTTCCCCCTGCCCCCTCCCCTCCCCCTCCCCCCTTTTCAAAAAAAGGGGAACTACTGAGAAAAGAAGTTCCCACTAGATCCACTAGGGAACTAAAAGGGAATGATCCGTCGTTTTTGCGTCGGGGGTTAAAAACTTATAACACCCCGTCGTTTTTGCTTCGGGGGTTAAACACTTATAACACCCCGTTGTTTTTGCGTCGGGGGTTAAAACTTTAATACCTACATATTGACTTAATGATTTCAACAAATAACTTGCATTGCATAGGATCAAGACATTTTATTCCAAGCGACTACATGTTGTATTACTCGGCCGCGTAAGTGATGCATTGGTGTGCGTCGCGCTCAGCTAATATACCTAAACTTGACCGGGCTTCCCTCACTATAAATCCTCTTAAGTGTTAATTATTTTACCCAATGACGCCTCATGTTTCAACCATTTCTGATCTTATGTCGCACACTGAAACTTGATATGAAATTACTGCGGTCATTATTCTCCCGTCCAGTGCAAGTAACAAGTTATAAGTTAAAAGCCATAGGTCAAACAAAGTTTAAAGCGCAAACTCCATCAAGCTGAAGTTACTTGACTCCTTTGTAGCATAAATTAATTACGCGTTTTGCTATCGCTCTTCGCATAACAGCTTAGTTCAGCTTATAGTAATTGTTTAACGCAAATAAAGAGTCTTAATATTATATTATGCAATTGGTAGATTTTTAAGTTGTATAGTTTACACATTTTAGAATTTAGTGCTCTACAATTACACTGCTGAAAATCAAAAAGGTTACTTCTAAAAAAATTAAGATTTTCCTTATAATATTCAGGCTAGTGAAATCGTAGTCTGTGAAGCCGCTTTCAGCAGAAATTCCAGTTCGACCCGTAATTTTCATACTCTACTATCGCTCGTGCACTAACATATTAAATATTATTTATAAACAAATTTGATCCAGCGAGTCATATTAGGGCTTATGCAAAAAAAGACACGTAAATTTCTAGGGTTGCCATCATCGAAATGAGGAGGAGTAAGGACGATTTCAGGTTAGCATCTTGTAGGTATTGGTCGTATTCTATTATTTAATTTTTTTTATACAACGTAATAAGAAGACAAGCAAGACGCTCTCCTGATAGTAAGAGATAACGCTGCCCATAATTAGTACAGTGCTACCCAGTAGTTTACAATGGTAAAATTCTGGGTACACGGCGCCAACGCTTATTACTGGAGAGTAATAAGATGTTAAGACTCTTCAGCCCAGTAATTTCACTAGCTACAGTGCCCTCCTACCGAAGCACAGTAATGTTTGCACATCACTGCTGAGGCGCTAGAACAACTGGCACTGTTGGTACCCGCCTAGTCGACCTCTTGCAAATGTCTACCCCCGTTCCTTTCCCCCATTCTTTCTTTTACATTTCTATTTTTTACGATTTAAAGTAATGTACCTTCTAAACTATCGCTTCAATAACAATTTACCCATTTAATTTCGTAACTAAAGTGTTCCACAATCGAATATAATAATAATTAACAGTGACATTCGCTAGTAAATTAGAGACGAAAGGTAATAAGATCAAGGAATGCACATAAAACTGAATTTATTTTGTAACGCCACACACTGCTCACTGTTCTTAGAATAGGGCACAGCGGTGGCGATGATCTCAACCGTGACACTTATATTATATAGGCTAATAAATACATATGTGTGTATGATTAGCGATTAAGACCATTTTTTTTTATCCCAGGAAAAATGCATTACGCATCGTCGCCCTGTGCCGGGGGGCGCAGGGCGGTATGTGGGACTCCCCCGCTGAAGATGGGCGCGGCGGGGATACCCACTAAAAACCTGGGGGTGTTCCTGCGGGACGCCATAATGCCGGGGCAGCGGGTACGCCGAAGCACTCATCCGCGGCCCCGACGGCGCTTGGTCCTCACTGATAGGAGGACCCCTCCGCGGTGGGGTGAAGAGGAGTTTTCACCCCACCAAGGGAACTGCTAGTAATTTTATAACATACCTAGAAAAACAATTTGTAACCGGTATCGTGGGTTAAAATAATAATAATTGGGGTTTATACTCCAACAGAACAGGTTTCCCTACTTACACTGTCAGAGTCAAATCACAATTTATAGGTTGTGTGGCTAACCTATATGTTGCAGTTTCAGGCCGCCGAGATTACTACAGATAATATACACCATCAACCACGAGCCTGCACAAGAAATATTTGATTATTTATTATTAACCCACAAACTGATGACCTGTTTGATGATGAGCGTTTACCATCACCATCACCATAGACAGTCCAGTCCAGTGGTAATGCCGACGCGATGTCGCTCATTCATTGCCGACCTATTGAAAAAATACGACTTTCGATCTTCTTCTTCTAATTCGTAAACTCTTGTCAGAGTGGTCGTGGTTGCTCGGTCTTCTGCTTGGATTTTCCCGAAGGATTTAACGATGTGACGCCATTTTCTGTTAATGGCGTTGCGAGAGCACTGGGTCATAGATGCCTCTGTGGCCTTTCGATACAAATTAATAATTGACCACTTATCTGATCCATTTTGAATGTATAACGACTTGTAAACGTGTTTTAGTTTAAAACCACAAAAATGCCAATCAACCTCATCAAACCTAAACAAGTGTGACATAACTCCCTCCCTTCACGGTTGCCTGGAAGAGATCGCTATTAGCGATAAGATCACCGTCTACAACCTCTTTGTAAACATTTGTTTTCACCGTCTTTGTAAGTGTTATGTATTGTGGGATTTTAACAAAGAATCTTACTAATAAAAAACGTGAAAGTTTGTAAGAATGGATGTCTGTATGTCTGAATGTATGTTTGCTACTTTTTCACGCCTAAACGGGTGGTCCGATTGAGCTGAAATTAGGTATAGAAATAGCTTAGACCCTGGAATAACACATAGGCTATAGAACAGTTAGTAGTTATAGTAGTCGGTATATTCCATTATATTCCTACTTAAATAAAGCACAACGCTAAAGCACGGAAGCACAAAGATAATACATATTAACATCGTTATTAATATTATACCACACTCTCAGATAGTTCCAAAACTATCTCAGCTGTAATATATTAAGGCAGGTTCTCCACTAACTTCTAGAAAGCAGCGAGCTTAGTTTGCGACTGCGTTAGATTTACACTAGGTACTGTGGAAACTTAGTCTAACACGCTTTCTCAAGGTGGATTTTAGGATATATTAAACCTTAATACCTAACTTATAGGTACCGCTGGGTATGTTGAACTCGGTGTTGAGTGTTTTGTATGAATTTTAATATCGGCATGTTTAAATAGAGCGAAGATATTCTTCTGATATACTCGTACCTACTCGTAAATCGTAAGTCGCTTAGTTTTCTGAGTCTACACTTAACTAGATTTTCAAATTAAAGACTCCAAATCCTTTTTGATTTAATGAATCAAATGACATGAAAATCAAATGACTTTATATTTTACTTTGTTTTTACTGACTTATTAATTCCAAATTTTTTATCAGTTTGTAAATAGCTGTAGCAAATAGCATTGTTTAGTTATTTTCCTAATGGCCATGAAAAAAGATAGTAAGTCGATATGTGATATTATAAAAGACATGAGTCACGATCATCAATAGATAACCGTTTGAATTTACTTTTTAATCACATGCCCAAAATCAAGCCAGCTTTATGCACGGTGAAGTTATGAATAGTTTTATGATCGGCCACTTCCTTGTTGGAGCCTTGTTGGTATTCTTTGATACGTGCCGTTGATATGCACTTTGAGTACAGATATTATTCGTAGAATTTGAACAACGATTGCGTTTTTGTGAATGAATGAAGGGTTGTGTAAGTTTGGAATGTTTTTAATTTAAATATAATATTCTTTTAAATAAGAGGGTGATTTTTGAATGTGATGGGTTTATCCAGTTCTCATTTTATGTACTACAACAACAATACATACCAAAAAATATTTACTTAGATATAGGAAAATATAACTTTTACCTAATAAGTTATTAAAAGTTAAGCAATAAATGATAATTGATAAATATATGGATCTAAACTGCTGCAAAAAAGATGATTTTCAAAATTGATACCTGCAAGACCTACTACTATAAAGGGGTGACAAACAAACCTAAAACTATTTTTGCTTTGAGTATAACTTTTTTATAGTCATTTTATAACAAATCTCGTAGCAAAAAATCTTGTCGTATTCTAGGATGAATTACTGCAGGAAATAAACGATATTATTAATCGTTATCATAGTGTAGGGCAAAGGGCTAAAGTTGGCAATTAAGAAAGCGGTCACACGATGTTACATTATCATGTCAATATAGGTTATCAAAAAACTCGGACTAAATATTGGTCAACAGTAATCAAAGTCTAGGCATACCCCACATTACGTGACCGATTTTACCGGGGGTAGACTTCCTTTGCAGGAGATCGTCTAGGTGGGTACCCCAACAGTGCCAGTTATTCTACCGCCTGAGCAGTGATGTGCAAACATTACTGTGCTTCGGTAGGAGGGCACTGTAGCTAGTGATATTACTGGGCTAAAGAGTCTTTACATCTTATGTCTCTTGAGTAAGAAGCGTTGGTGCAGTGCTCCTAGAATTTCACATCATTGTGAAATCCTAAGTAGCACTGTACTGATGGGCAGCGTTATCTCTTAACATCATCATCGTCTTGCTCGTCTTCTACTTCATCACATAAAAAAAGATACTCTGGAGACAAAAGTCCCCGGAGATAACGTTCCGATGTCACCGGCGATACATACTGGTCGTCACAGACTCATTCTATTTCACAATCTCTGCACATTCAATTCTCACAACCACATTTCTATACCGGGGATAGACCAAGGGATCGACTAGATGGGTACCCACTAGTGCCAGTTATTCTGCCGTCTGAGCAATGACGTGCAATTATCACTGTGTTTCGGTAGGAGGATACTGTAGCTTTTTTTTTATTTACGCCGAGTAAAAACGCATTACGCGTACCCACCCATACGGGGGTATGGGAGGGTTATGTGGGACTCCCCGTGCAGAGCGGCTGCACGGTATACCCACTAAAACATCTCGGCGAATTTCCCGCATCGTCTTTGTGACGGAGGACTGAATCGGCAGAGCCTTGCACGGCGCACGGTGTTGTGCGCGCCACCTCCCGGACCTGTTCATGGACGGCGAACGCCCCCGCGTCTTCCGTCCAGGTGCCGGAATTTAGAAGCGCCGGGGATGTTCTGAAAACGATATCCCTCTTATCGCCACCAAACACCCCCCGCGATTCAGCGCCACCCTGCTCGCCGCCTAACGGCCGAGCCCTTTCAACCAGCCTCCCGGGCCTGGTCACACCCAATATGGGGCAGTGGTGTGGCCCAACACTACGCGAGGGATACGTAGTTACGGTCTGCCGGTCCACTGCCACCTTCCGCCACGGCGCTCATGATGAGCCCGCCCGCAAAATCCGCACAATCGGCCGCAGAGGATAGGGAGAACGGCGCACCGTAATACCGGCACTCCTCTTCCCCTGCGGCCCCTTTTTTTTTTTTTTTTTTGACCCAGGAAAAATGCGTTACGCATCATCACCCTACGCCGGGGGGCGCGGGGCGGTATGTGGGACTCCCCCGCCAAAGATATATAATCCCCTGCGGCCCCACCGCAACCTCCAACCTCCAACACATCGGCCGCAGAGGATAGGGAGAACGGCGCACCGTAATACCGGCACTCCTCTTCCCCTGCAGCCCCACCGCGTCCGCCATCAAACGGTGGCGGCCCCGTTTGGGCCGCGGAAGGCAGGGAGAGTGGCGCATCGTAATACCATCACTCCTCTCCCGCCGCGGCCCCCGCATACAGCCACGGTGCGATAGTAACCGCAGCGCGGCACACCATCGTTGGGATGCCCCCGAAGGAGGCACCGCAACCTACTCGGCCACTCGCACTAGGACCGCTGGACTACAGTCTGCTGGAGCGGCCGACCGCTTCGGGTTCCTCTTAGTTTCACCGTGGTCCCACTACCACGGCTACTTATCCCCACCGCTACGCAAAGGCGAGAACCCACCGGGGGGAGGATACTGTAGCTAGTGAAATTATTGTTCAGGCCAGTCTTTACTTATTATGCTTCTTGAGTAAGAAGCGTTGATGTAGTGCATCTAGATTTCTACATTATTGTGAAAACCTAGGTGGCACTGTATTGATTCTGTGCAACGTTATCTCTTACCACCAGGAGAGCGTCTAGCTCGTTTTCTTAATTCCTTGCATAAAAAAAAAACTATAGTGCAAAGAAGATGAACAAGCCCCGCTTATCATGACGCGTGTCCATTACAGTCTCAAGTCTCAGTGTTACCTAGATTTCGAAGTACGAGTCCTACACAACACTCCGCTGCGCTCATCATCCAGAGACATAAAAAAGCTGTAAAGTCTCTCACCAATAACAGAACAAGTAGACTGGTGACAACAAGTGAATCACCCGCGGCCTTGAAGAGGCGAATGTAATAAATTTAATTCAGTTATTTGCGGGCCTGACTACTATAGTGCATGTTTATATTAATAAATATCAGCAAACCGCGACTCGCCGCGCCGTCTGACTCAATTCACAATAGCTGCATGTGGAATGATGTCATTCGCCGCGGAATTAGATATCGAGCTACTGGGACATGGTCATAGGGCTGCGGCATAATGTAAACCCATAATACCGCATCGCCAACGTAAAATTTGCGGATGCATGAGTTTGTTTTTGTTGTTTGTGTTTTTTTTATTTATTTGGGACTCTATTGTTTAGCGATAATAATCGTACTGTAAAATAGGATTACGAACAATGTACCAATGAATTACTTAAAGCGAGGTCCGTTTGTCGTTACAGATGAAACGCCTCGATTGCAAAAAGATTCTAGAGGACAGAATAACCTGTTAAAAATTATTTATTATAAAAAATTACACGTACGCCGTAATGCCGGCAGTATTCTGGCTAAGTATCCCTTTACCAGAGGCTTATTAAATATAGTTTTTTAGTATATATGAGTTTAAGAAAAACAAAAAAAAAACTCTGGGTGTTATTTAGGCCTTAGAACAAATCTCTGAGGTCGAAATCAAGTTCTATCCACCGGTTGTAGAAAAAGTTAGCACGAAATAAAACGCTGGTAAATTTACAGATAAAAAGCTAAGCTTGATGAATCCCACTTGTAGATTTGTAGTCGTATAAAGGCTGTATAAAGGCTCCTATAACTCGTGTTGTCAGTGACGGGCGTTTCTCGCAGTTTATGGCCAATCGTTTGCACGCCACGCGCACTGTTACGGATTGTCGAAATGTAGCAGTTGTGCACAGACTATGTAAAACCAAAGCAGCAGCAGGCAGGGCTATTCACTTATCCGTTAGGGAACCGAACCGAAGCTGAATTGTCAAAAATTTATGAAATTACGTATTACGTCGTTACGACAATTCAGTCTTCGGTTCGGTTAAAACTAGAGTATTGCTCATAATTAAAATGTGGTGTGTGTGTGTGCCCATTACATGAGACGTATATGTGACCAATGCCAAATTTAGATTTGCACTAATCGGAATAATGTAAAGAATAATCTGCATGGTGTCAGTTTTATTTCACTAAGCGAGGTTTCCACCTTTATTACTGTAGTCTGAAAGTTACGAATTGCCGAAAAATAGCATTTTTTGTTAGCCACTGTTAGTTATGGCAATGGAATGGAAATACCTTTAATATTAACTGTGGTACTGTATCATTTTCGATTGAACGTTTGCGATATTTATGTGTAGCAGCAATTCCGCGTTAGAGATAGGATTTTATAGAGATAGGATTTATTGTTGGAAATATTGCTACTAAATACCTAGAGCTATTAACTATACCTAGAGTTTATTTGTAAAATTTTGAATTTGAAATAAATTTGTTAATTGAAGAATATTTAGAAACAAGTGAAATTTTAAAAATACTTTTTAAAAACAAGCTTTAATTATTATTATCGTCTTGTATCATAAAGTACTCGTCAAGACGAATCAAATGAGCCCAAACTCGATGGGGTTGCGTTGTTTTATGACGGAGTTCCTATGGCCACCTTCCAGCTCCATCATCAGATCAGCTCGATGTCATAAAAATATTGCATTGTCATCCGATTTACACACGCATGCAAATTTTCAGCTCAATTGGAAACCGGGAAGTGGGTCAAATTAAACTTGCAAGATTTGATTACAGACAGACAGACAGACAGACAGACAGACAGACAACAGACAGGTGAAAGTAATATAAAGCTTGTAAAATAGCTATAATTATAGACATAATTAATCCTTAAAAAGACTTTCAAATTTCAAATTCAGTCATCTTGGGTAACTTTGAACTTTATGGTCTAACTTTGAACAAACTTGTTTAATGTAGTTTACTTATTTATTGCAAGGAGAAATATAGTTGTTTTAATAAAAAAATTGCGTATAACGGACACTTAAAATATTTTTTAAATACAACGATCCGTCCATGTAATAAATTACTAAACCATTTTAACAACCTCGTTCAAAGATAGACCAAGATTCAAAGTTACCCAAGATGACTGTATTCTTTTTATAATATCTAGTGGACGCGCGCGCACTTCGTCGTACTTAATAGAAAATTATCAGTGTTCCTATACTTTGTTATGCATGTATTTATACATATTCAAACCTTCCTCTTGAGTCACTTCTACCTTATATTGAAAACCGCATCAAAATCCGTTGCGTAGTTTTAAAGATATAAGCACACATAGGGACAGAGAGACGCGCTTACACTGCAACTGTCAGAATCAAATCACAATTTATAGGTTGTGTGGTTAACCTATATGTTGCAGTTTCAGGTCGCCGAGATTACTACTGGGCCTGCAACATGACCTAACGACTGTCTCCTACATATCTTAGGAAACAGCCGGGACCCACAGTTTTATGTGCCTTGCAAAACACGGTAGCGTCCAGGCGATATTCTTTGTCACTTTGAGATTTGGACCCAAGACCTCCAGCTTACAAGCCGGACGTATGACCATTGGGCCACGGACGCTCTATAATGTAATGTTATTAGTTAAGTACGGTTTTTCCACTCGCTATATTAGTGGCTGGTGGTAGGCTTCGGCGGTGGCTAGTTAACACTGGACAAAAACGTGTCGCCAAGTCGGCATTATGACCGAGTTCTCTGGCATAACGTTTAGTGAAGTCAAGAATTTATCCCGCCTACTAGGTTTAGTTTGCTACTATCTACAGCCGCATCGTCTACGCGAGATCGTGGTCAAAGGCTTACCTATAATGAATAAAAAATCTAGAATACACAGATACCTAGGTACCTACTTATTTAAAGAACTAACAAAAAACAACAATGAATTGATTTTATTTATTTCATAAAAGTATTCATTACTAGCTGACCCGCGCGCACTTCGTAGCGCGTGACAGTAAATTATTCATATATTAATTAATTTGATACAGACCATTTAATTCGATTTCCAATTCCACGGAAAAGAGGGATTCAATTCACGGGTTTTCTGCGACTTAATGGGCGTAGAATTAGTAAAGGCTGGCAAACCTTGCCAATATGTAACTACGATCGAATCACCTACTATTCAAAATGTCTATTGGACGTTTCGCCTATGTTCATAATAACTATTGGTTGAAATCAATATTGGACGATTCGCCTACGGTTAACTCAGCTACGGTCGATTGAGCTATGGTTGATTAAACTATTGGACGATTTGCCTATTTTTGACCGAACTAACGGACCGTTCACGTATTTTTAGACCAGGTTTCCGGCTGCTAGTCAGGTATGACAGCTAAAAAATACTTGTTTATAGTACAGAATTCAGAAACGTGTTGTTTTTATTATGCCACTTTGCCATGATGAGGTAGATGAAAGAAGATGCCAAAATGCCTGAAGATGCCATGACACAGGATAAATAATTCAGTAATAAGAAAAATATCTGGCGCTTCGCCGGCCGCTGCCGCGGCACGCTCGCTTCGCTCGCTCGGCTCGCGCATTGTGGTCACTGTTCAAACCTAACCTAACCAACAGATTTCGGTTTGCCCTGAATACTGTACTAAAAACACGCGTAGCAAAGAATTTATAAACCGTAGGTGAGTCGTCCATAGTTGAATTAACCAATATATCAAATGAACATTGGCCGAATCGCCCATTAGTTCACATGCCCATAGTTTAATCAACCGCAGGCGAGTTGCACTGTAAGCGAGTCGTCCAATATGTGAAATGAACTTATGCGAATCGACCGTAGTTATATCGACCGTAGTTGAAACGACCGTAGGTATTATGAAATGTAACCCGTCCATGCGGGCAAAGCCATGAGAATAAGCTAGTGACTGATGTATCTGTATAACGTACAGCCTCAACCGCTAGATTGATTGGGTTGAAATTTGGAACATAGAAAGGTTTCATGACGTAGACCACTGCTAAGAAAGGATTTTGCCGTGCGGGCAAAGCCGCGAGCATAAGCTAGTAAATAATATTATGAAACATTTTTTGTGAATAATACTTAGATTTCAGAGACGTCCTGGGATAAGTCCCAGAACTATCGTTATACCTATACCACAGTACAAATTAGAACGGCAATAAATTACCACTTACACATATAGTACATCAAGATTAAATACAGTAAACAAAAATATATCAAATTATCATTTAAATCAGAAAAACTAATAAAAATACGGAATAATAACAGCTTGATTCCGTACAGTTACTCTTGACTTTTTTCCGCGTCATTTAATGGTGATCTCTTTACCGTGGGTAGACTTCCTCTGCAGGAGATCGGCTAGTACCCCAACAGAGTCAGTTATTCTGCCGCCTGAACAGTGATGTGCAGACATTACTGTGCTTCGGTAGGAGGGCACTGTGGCTAGTGAAATTACTGGGCTGAAGAATCTTAACATTTTATGACTCAGCAGTGCACCCAGAATTTAACCTTCGTTAAATCCCAGCGTTATCTCTTACCATCAGGAGAGCATCTTGCTCATCTTCTTACATCGTTGTATAAAAAAAACTAAAATGAAATTTTCTGAAATGAAACTATCATATACCTACGTACTCAAACTATTTATTATAATATATCTATCAAATTTCACCTTTCAGCTCCATCATCAGACTTCAGATCACTTCCATGTCATAAAATTATTGCATTGTCATCCGATTCCCGGTATGCAAAATTTCTGCTCAATCGGGAACTGTGACTGATAGGTAGAGTGCTTTTCACAAAAGGAGTTCTTTTTGCGGGGCGCCACTATCGCAAATTTTAAAAGTTAGCATATTAAATAACTTTAGAATCTTCGATGTATCCTTCTGCAATCTTGTTACACTTCTAGCCACCATGGCGTTTAAGAACTGTAATATCAGCGCCTGAGTCAGCTAAGAGTGTTGCTGACGTCCGCCTCAGGCAATGCCCAGTGTAAAGATGGGAGTCCGGAAGCTGAAGAAATTTAGCAATCGTTTTTGGCTGATTTTATTGATGCCTATGGGCTGTTTTTTACTTTTTCCATTATCATAATGTAAGAAAAATCTTGAAGTTTTTGTATTAGCGGGTCGTAATGCCGTATACTTGTCCACCACATTCACATATTCTTCACTAATGACGAATGATCTGTCGATTTTAGTCTTTGTATTCAATAATTTTACTAATATTAATTTGTCCGAATGCTTTTCAACGTCGTTTACCTTAAGATTCAACAATTCATTTGAGCGGCACGCACCATTTATGCCAATAATTAATACAACCTGTAAAAAATAACAATAATTTAGTTTACTTATTTTTAGATAGGTACAGTTAGATAGGTTTTCTTTGAAATAAATTAGCTTTTATATCAATTTACTTACTTTTAAAGCGAGGTATTTACTGTCTGGTGCTTCATTCAGAAATTTTTCTATTTCAAGGTCACGTTTCGTTTTCAAGACAGCTTTTATCATAGAAAAAATGCTCCATAATGTACTGGATTTTCTTGTTTTAGATAGTTCCATGAAATATGATAGTATCACGGTCTCGGAATATGTTTTTGCATTTTTTGAGAGGCGCCAATTATTGAAGGATTCGTACGCCTTTACAAATTTCACTTTAGATTTTTCAGGCAAATAGCTGAACTCGGCATTCGAAACTTGTTCTTTCAACTTTTTTGGCGTAAGACAACTACCTTCATCACTGGGGTCACTCATTTCTTTGTAATTAAACAGACTATTAGATCACAAATAGAAATTTGCAAAAGTTTACAACTTAAGTTGAAAATATTTAGTTGAATCTTTACCAAGAGGTTTAGAACCAAATGGAAAATGTGTTGTGAACACCACTGTCGCAAGAAAAATGACAACTATAAGTGCCATCTCACTTACCTCATACAAAAGAGAGAGACAAAGATGGCATTTCGCACCTCTCGAGGAAGAAAGAATTAACCCTAATTGTGACTTTTTATTTTTATTGCATAATAAAATCAAGAAAAATCCGATACATATTGTCTATTTTTTTCATAAATTTATCTCAAAAAATGAGGGAATTATTAAAAAAAAACTAAACTTGTACGACACTGGAATCAAATAAAATTACTCTATAAAACTGTAGTTAATTACTTTTGCGACCACACTATTTACTAGTTTTCCATGGCAATAACATCATAAATACACTTACGTCAATATTGTACGAACATTTTTACAAATATCTTTAGATAGCTACAGATAATTCCTTTTTAAAGAAATTTTCGCAAATATATCGTCGTGCAATTACAGTTACCACATTCTTCTACGAAACATTTATCAGCCTTTATCACTTTAACTACTAGTTACTCACTTCTTTCACGAAACTTTAGTCAGAATTAAAATAAATAAGTCTAATTGCTTATATTTTTTATTATGAAATAGTTGTATAGAGATTGGTTTTATGTTTTTGGAGTCCAGCAGCACACGTATCTGTGTAGCCAGTTATGTAAACTGGATATCGTTACGCTAAACGCAGATCATAGTTACTCATTCTGCCTTGCTTCAGGTTGAAATCTGGAGAGTAGCGGGATTCAAGGCAAATGACGAGCTAACCAGTCATGAAAGAAAGTCTTGGCATGCAAGATCGTACCCGTTAGCGACTGGATGCATAAGAGGACCCAACGGACATCCCCGGAGGGTTCGAGTGACCTCGCAATTCTCACTCTAGTTTCTTTCGGTTGACGTAGTATAACTTTGGATTTCTCATGACCTGTAGCTAAAGATCTCGTTCCACTTCAGTTTCTGTGTACCGTGTCACTCTATAAATCTTTAAATAACTAAGAGAACGGTTTCACAGCTTCAGAAATCCCTTTCTCTAAAAGTGCGACTCTCCAACATTCAACGTCTGCACTCAAATTTACCACTACTACCACTACTTTGAATCTGAAAATCCCGCTCTCTTGTTCTTTATGGAGAAGTAAATAGGTTTGCCGTCAGATGTGTATTTGTCAGATTAACCGGAGGCTCACTTGAAAACAAATTCAAGCCACATGTGTGGGATGCATTTACGCCCGTGATGAACTCGACAGTTTAAATGGCTCTCTTTTTACGGATTCATAGCGTCTGAATACTTCTGGCCTCCTTCAATGTTTGTTATACCTATATATCTGGTTACAATTAATCAGAGGTTCATAGAACGCAGTGAAATCATGTGAATATGCTGGCGTCCAACCGGAATACCTGCGATAGTGTTAAAGACATGTGCACCAGGGCTCACTCCGATTTTGACTAGCCTTCAGCATTATACTCCAACATGCAGCCTGTTTTAAAAAAAAAAGGCAGTTGTGCTGGCCCTTCCAACCACTGGCATATCTCAGTCACGTTCATGAAATGGAGCATCAATCTCGACGAATGAACTCCTGTGTGCTCAACAATTCGGGTTTTGTCGTGGTAAATCTAAACTTCTCCTTTCCGAAATGTATGTTTGTCGATAGCTAATCACTTTTAGATACTGGGAATTCCTCTTATTTTTGCCTTTTATATCTGTGTTACATCAAGTCCAAGACTCAATTGACTGTCAGGAAGTTGGGTATTTTGGCAAAGGTGCAACATTACTTCACCCGGGACATTTGCTTATCTCTATCATAAAGCCGATCGTATATCTATAGAATATTGTTTTCGTCTTTGGAATGATACTGCCAAATACCAGTTTCAGGTTCTGGAGTCGATTCAGGGAAGCGCCAAAAGGCTCGTGAGTGACCAAACGCTAGTGCATTCTAAGAGTTTTGAGCACTGTAGAAGAGTCACCCCTTCTAACCGTTTTATTAAGATTCGTTTCGGAGAGTGGCGCAGGAATTACACAAACTAATCCTATCCCGCTCGTTCCCGCCGTTCATAAAGCCCGTTTCAACTTCGGAAGTCACGGTTTCCAGCAATGCGGCATCCATTCCTTGTGGCGCAATATCTAATCGTATTTGAATTACTTTGCAGTCATTAGTATTTCTTTGTGTCATAGACTTTGTTTTTACTCAAGAAATGTTTGAAATTGGTTTAATCATCATAAGTCATACTTCATAAATGAAAAACAATGTTATAATTTAATAAAAAGACATAATTATGACACTTCTCTTGTCATAATACTAAACTTAATCATTGAATACAAATGTATGAGTGGATGAATATTTCTAATTTATTTGCGCCAAAACGGCTAAGTGGATCTAGATGAAATTTCGCACAGATATACAATATATCCTGAAATATTACTTAGTTTACTTTTAAAGCTGTAAAACTACTCAACATAGCTGGTATTAAATGTATTACGAAACCTTTATGATTTTTGGTATAGTACAACAAAAGCTACCTTAAAATACAAAATCAGTAATATTTACAAGATCTTTCTACAAAATTTAAATAAGTTAAAAGTTTTACACATAAATCCCTTATACTGGAGTCATTTAAAGGCTGTTTTTTATTTTGTAATTTCTTTTGTACTGAGAAACGACTAATATTTTACAAAATAAATGATTGGAATAACGTAATATGTTAACATACGCGAAAACTGTCTGTGATTTTTTCGTTTAAAAAAGCGCTTACTTGAAATACATTATTTATCTGAATATATTTTTCGAAGAAAAAGAATGCAAATTATTTTACGCAAAAAGACCGAGACAAAGTTTTCGTGAAAAAACGTCGTAAATCATACTTACGCGTGGAGTTTGTAACGACACCACACGCTCAGAAAGTCGTATCTGCAGTTATGTCAGCATTATAGTTTCCGTTCCATGTTAATAAAGTAGTATGTCTGTTAACTACATAAATTAATTAATATGTGTCGCTGAAAAATAGCGTAAAGCTATTTTTTAAGATTTACTCCATGACGATTAATTAAATTGCAAATTGAAATACATAGGCCAATCGAGGTTAATTTTTGCTATTTTTTGCTATATACTAAATTTTTCTCAGATGGCCGATGATTTTTTAAATCAGTTTTTTGTTGCTCCTGTAAAGTTGGTGTTTTTCAGTTACGACTTTCTTCCTCGGGGGGTGCGATTTATCGATGACGTCACAACGCATTCTCCATTTGACTGTAAACTCTAAACTTCTACATCCCGCCATTTTGTATTTTTTTATTTTTATTAAAAGAGTTGCGTTCGAAATTTGTGTGTGTGACATATTTATGAAAAACAAATTGTAATAATATTAAAAAAAAAAAAAACTCACTTACGACTTATTATTCTATAATAGTATTTTATTTAAAATATTATTGAAAAAATACAATTTATAAAGTTAAAATTCAATAAATAACATTAAAAATTATGTGCATCTCAGTTAAATAAAAATTGTACACAAATAAGTTTCAGAACACACCAACTTCTTCATAGCCAATAAAATTGTGTTCGAAATTCAAATCACTTTGCCTCTCTACTCTCTAGAGAGCAAAAACGGCTTTTGCTCACTGAAATCGATGACCAAAGACACTATTTTCGTGCGAGAGTGGTGAAAAATTATTTATGGCATGAAGTCCAGAATTTATCGAAAAAATGTAATTTAGTTCCGCAAAATTCCGCGGGACCTCATTCGTGAGAAGGACTCTACCACTGAGGTGTAATACCTAAAATCATAGGCGGATCCAGGATTTGGTTTGGGGGGGGGGGGGGGGGGTCAAGGTGCAGACGGGCAAAAATATTATAATTTTTATTACGAAAAGTGTATGTTTAGCTCGCTCTGAGCGGTTAGGAAGTTTAAACATCCATTACAATAAGTGCCGAAAAAAAAATTTTATTTCAGAAATATGTGCGAAATTCGTAACTCTACAATGCTTCTGGGGGTACCTTGGCCCCCTGCCCCCCCCCCCCCTAAAGCTTAAACATCCTTTATAATATGTGCGCGAGCAGCTTGCTTAATGACTCGGGGGGAGGCGGCTTGGCCCCTTGCCCCCCCCTCCCTAAATCCGCCTATGATTATCTATAACACAGATAAAAGGTTCTATAATAATCATTGCAAAATTTTACTAACATTATAAACGTGACAGTTTGTGTCTGGATGTATGCCTAAATGCAGGTGGTTCACTACTGCGTGCCCGCCTATGCGACAGCAATAGTTTCTCCTAATGTTGTTCACTACGGCTTTTACAGCCCAAAACTGCACATCCTACCATTTCACTACCACTATGAGTACACATAAACCATTAATTATTCCCTGAAAGCACTTAAAATCTTAAAAAATAAAAGATAATGATGGTATATTTGTCACAAAGAAATCATTTGAACCATAGTTTGAACTTGTGACAAACAAATAAACCAGCCACGCTGAAAGGGACGGAAGAAAAATAGGTTCTCCTTTTTCTTCACATAGAATTTTCCCTATTGCCGTCACGCTCACACATAATATGGGTACTTCTAGTTGTATTAGTTCTTAGCCTAAATGGGTGTGAACAGATTTTATGTCTGTGTGTCTCCGGATAACCAGTGATTTTTACAAAAGATCCCCCTAGATGGAGCGCCACAATCGCGTGATTTTAAGTTAAAATATCTACAGATTTTTAACAATTCATAATTTCTCATATTTAATTTCTCAATTAAATAGATACATAATATTTAATTAATCTAACAAATAAAAAATATATAATAAATGAAGTATTCACAGTAATTAAAAATCTATTATTTAGTTCCGCTAGGTTACGCGGGACTTCTTTTCTAAAACTGTTTGCAGAATAAACGATATTATTTCTTTTTCTTAGGACATTAGTTCCATTATTTTCCGTGGCGCTAGCTTGTATGAAAAATAATTTACTTTTACAATGAACTGTAAATGAATTTTTCTATTTATCTTCAGATGATTTTACATGTTTTAGAAATTAAAAATAAGCAGCAAAAAGATATTTATTACTGATATTTACACGCATCATGCGCACATTAGATTATTTTCCGCTGGCGCTGATTCATTTGAGAAATAAGTTACATTTACTAATTTAAATGAATTCTAATTTGTTTGGCTACTATATAGCATCAAAGTACTCGTCAAGACGAATCAAATGAGCCCAAACTCGATGGGGTTTTTTCTTTTAATCACGGAGTTCCTATGGCCACCTTCCAGCTCCGTTTCGGACCCTGGTTACTATATAGTATCAAAGTACTCGTCAAGACGAATCAAATGAGCCCAAACTCGATGAGGTTTTGTCTTTTGATTACGCGGTTCCTATGACTACCTTTCTTGTTTATTAGCATTTTATATGCGAATCTTTAGATTGATATAACTCTTTTATTTATGAACCGATTTGACTAAAACCAAGACTAAGGTTCAAGTAGAGAAAACTGCAACGTATTAGTGAAAATTTTATTCAAATCGGTGGTGTTGTTTAACCACACCAGTGACACAAACTATTTACAAATTTAGCCCAAATTAAACTAAAGGTCAACCACAAGTTTACAGCCATACCGATAGATGGCGTCTGTAGCGTTTTTGGCACTATTTTTTTTTGAATTGAATTTACTTTATATTCTATTACTTTTATTTCGAATTTTTGATGTAAATTAGGGGCGATGTGTCTGATATAAATGATTATTATTTATTTTATTATTTTATTTTACGTTTCCCTAGGAAAAATTTACAAAATGTTTTACGAATTAGATCGCGCAAGCGACTTTTTCGCGTCGTTTTGTTCATATGCGTATTTTCACAGTTCACCTTAGTAAAGGATCACAATGAATGGGGAGAAATTTCCATTCTTATTATATGTATGGATATGGATTATTGTACCTACTTGTATAACAATAACACCTAGGAATACCTAGAGGTTACCAAGTTACGATATAGTCAATACCAACACTGCTGCAGTGCTGCAATGTGACTAGCGACATCTACAGATAAAATTCAAAATAAAATTTTAAGATTTTAGTATGAAGCGTGGCATAGCTACTTTCCGCCATATAGATTTTTTTTAATATGGCGATCAGCAACCAAACCTATATAAATCGATAGCTCTTATAAATACCAATAAAAACTATTCCGATATTTAACCTCGTAAAGTGTCAGGTTCCGGAGTTATTAAGCGTCAAAGCTAGTCACGTGACATACGTAGTCTTATTAAGTATGAGACCTATTAAAAAAAAAGGTAGCACTCCGGGAGTGCCGGCAGAAGTGAAAACTTCAATATTAACGTTGTGTTTAATTATAAGTATAAAAGTACTATCATTTATGAGGTAGAATACAATGTTTATTTATTGCGCTATCGTACACAAATATGACAATTTATATGTTGTTATTTATAATATTATATCGTTATTTATATATTACATTAAATTTTATCTCTCAGAAAAATCAACTTCCATCCATAATTTCGACGACTTTTACACCATCAACAGAGCAGCACACTCAGGCACGGTAGAAAGAGTGGGAGATACTAGTTCCTCTCCCTTCCCCTCGATCTTACGCTTTTTCGATCAGCATCACGTGACCCTGACGCGAGTTTTAAAGTTTTTACCCATACAAAAAAAAGTGCTCAGCGCCGCTAAAGAAGTTTTCACTTCAAAAATCACTACCGTATTATGCTCAACACTTTCCTAACGTTGAAATCCTACCTTTTTAACCATTAAACATTAAACAAAGAATTCTACAACATTAACATCTTAAGAGGAATGTTCTATTTTTAAAATTAATTTCATTACAAATTTAGAACTCTATATCAACCTCTTAAATTAAATTAAAGTTCCATTGGCAACACTTTTCTTCGACTAAATATAAACTATAGTGTTGCCCTTAACTTTGCACGATACAATTTAAAATAGACTTGCATTTGCTCGCGACTTACCTTCTTAGAACTTTAGTTGTGCAAATTTATCCCAAATCTGTTTAGGAATAGTAATTTCATCTATGGCAATTTGCGATGAATCAAATCAATGTTTTCAAAATCGTATATTTTGTGATAATGCACTATAATGGGAAAATGTTTGAAATAATATCAATTAATATCTATTAAAATTACTCAAACGATTTTGAATAAACTAGCAAAATGGCCTAATTATACAAAACTACTTTTTATCCACCAAAAAGTAGTTTTGTAGAAATGCGTGGCAAAAATACAATCATAATAATTTTCTGAAATGTTTTATAAAGAGTTTTCCATGCAACGCAGTTCCAATAATATTAAATACAAAACAAATATTAATACTTATTGATAACCTGTTTTTTAAGTATTTAAAAAACATAGATAGCTACGTACATAAAAACATAAAATATACCTCTTTATAATGTATCTAGCATAGATAGTAAAAAAGTATAATGAATGGAAGATGTATGCTTGAACTATTTCATTTTATCTATTGGGTGAATGAACTAGCACAAGAGCTTATTATATCTCTGGCAGTAAATCATAAGGGCTAAGTGATATGAATTGAATTTATTTATTTTCTATGCAGTGAAAGGATTTTTTTAATTAGAGAACAACTTATGAGCTATCAAATGCCCAATGCCCTTACCAAGAGTTTTGTTTCTACATTTTTATAAGAACTGGTCGCATATGTCTGTGTGTTGTCTGTCTGTAGTCAAATCTGATTCAATTAAGTGGAATTTGATTCACTTCCCGGTTTCCGATTGAGCTGAAATTTTCCATGCAATATTATTATGACATCGAGCTGATCTGATGATGGAGCTGGAAGGTGTAAACCCCAGACTCGACTCGACTTTAGGCACATTTGATTTGACTTGACGAGTACTTTGGCGCTTGATGGTAATAATAGTTTTAAAAAAAATAATTTGTTTGAGTTGCGTTCACTTTGGGAATCATATCTTCAAGGCACGAATGAATAATCTTTCTATAATTGAATAAAGCGTTAATTAAAACAAACCATATCATGTTGATGATACATAAGTACGTGAAAAGTAGAATCATAGAAAGAGCCAATGACTCACCATTCCCTAATTATTATGATTATTCTTTAAATTATGACATGCGGGTGTGAATTATGACAAATATTTGTTTTAGTCAAATGTAATGAGATTAAATTATATCTCTACGATCTAAATTGTAGGAGAGCGTGATTGTTAATGATAGCGACCTATAAGAAGAAAATCCTCGCAGAATTGTGTGTCCCTTGCAATTTACTTAAGCCAAAAACCACCTGTGTTTTGTGCCAACACTGTAACAGTAATAAAAAATTACTAACATTTCGGTTCGTGAAATTATTCTAAGAATTACCCATTTTGCGTAGAGCAGCCATAATGACAGTATTCATGCTCAACTCCTTTAGTCACCAAGCCCAGTTCTAAGCTTTTCTTAATTGTTTCAGCCGTTTTTACAAGCTTTTATTTACTTTCACTTGTCTGTTGTCTGTCTGTCTGTCTGTCTGTAATCAAATCTTGCAAATTAAATTTGACCCACTTCCCGGTGTCCGATTGAGCTGAAATTTTGCATGCATGCATAAATCAGATGACAATGCAATATTATTATGACATGGAGCTAATCTGATGATGGAGCGGGAAGGTGGCCATAGGAACTCCGTATTTAAATGACGTAACCCCATCGAGTTTTGACTCATTTGATTCGTCTTGACGAGTATTTTATGGTAATAATAATAAAAGCTTGTTTTTAAAAAGTTTTTTAAAATTTTACTTGTTTATCAGATGTTATTACAAGCTTTATATTACTTTCACCTGTCTGTTGTCTGTCTGTCTGTCTGTAATCAAATCTTGCAAGTTTGATTTGACGCACTTCCCGGTTTCCAATTGAGCTGAAAATTTGCATGCGTGTGTAAATCGGATGACAATGCAATATTATTATGACATGGAGCTGATCTGATGATGGAGCTGGAAGGTGGCCATAGGAACTCTGTCATTAAACAACGCAACCCCATCGAGTTTGGGCTCATTTGATTTGTCTTGACGAGTACTATATGATGCAAGATGGTAATGATAATTAAAGCTTTGTTTTTAAAAAGTATTTTTAAAATTTCACTTGTTTTTTTTCTGTCCTCTGTTGTTAAAACACATGAACATGAACGGTTATACTTTGGCTTATTTTTTATATCATACCTAGGTGGGAATCAATCAAACAACGCGTCTGACGCTGAGTATACAGGCATCAATGGACTCATGCAATAGCAAAGGTATTGCCATAACTGTTTCTACTTATGAATATTCACTCGTTTTTTGAAGACACCCCTGGTTTACTCAACGGAAAGATCATAATAAGACGGATCTCCGTCTCATTTTGCACGTATGCGGCAGAAATAGCGAAGTGGTATGTGACAGCTCCTGTTATGATTGCACTTATGCCTTTTTGGGACATTTACTGAAACGCAAATAGGTTTGCATGTAGGTATAGCCATAACGCGTGCCATTATGAGTATAAAAGCTTTCAGGAAACACTCGCGCTTAAGCTAATCTGACCTGAAAAAAGCTCTGCGTCTGAAAAAAGTACTTAATGTTGGCCTTATACATTGTCATTTTAATTTTTGCTGTGGTTTTAAGGATTAAATTTTTTTTTCAACTTAATTTTGTACGAGTATGTATACCTACTGCATTGAACAAATTGAAATAATAAGATTTGGCAAATATTTCGGAACCATAATATTACTGCTATGGCCATCAGCCAAGCCCATGTTATTTATGTCTTGATTTTTCAGTTTTTAATGTTTTTCGGGAGTAAGATATTAAAATATTACAAAAATTAAAATATTACAAAAATTTTCAAACATTTCAATTGCTCTTACAAAAAAAAAAATGCTAGTAAAAATTAGGCTCGTATTTCTCAAACGCCTACTTTTCACAACCCCTTCTTTCCTTGCAAAGCATATTCACAGATGATAATTTAGTATTCACTATTTCAGATGGATATGAATTCCTTTCATTAATTCAGAGCTTTTCAGCGTGGAAAAGATATTCCGATGATATATCTTAGTAAAAACTTATAAGCATTTCCCTCGGATGAAACGCAAGCTGAGGCAAACGGAATTTGCATTCGTGAGTGGATGTGAGATTGCAGTTCTGATACACGTCACATTTTAATGTATGTACATACAAGAAAAGTGGCTCAGGAATAGTTTGAAAAATGCTTGCTTTTGCAAGTTTTTTATATTTATTGCTATTGGAAAACATAGTCATTTAGGACGGATGTACAATGTACCTACGACAAATTTATTTATTGGTTTTTAATCTATTAACGGTACCTTATAGCCGACAAAAATTGAATGTGTAAGACAAAAAGGGCTCTTTAGATAATAGGATTCTCTTAACTTTGCAAGGCGCATTCACACTGATACTTTTTGGATGCTTCATGTTGCCTAATGTTATCATCTTAGGTTATCATGTTGCATTATGTTGCTCCACAAAAAGTAATTGCGGTGTGGATGCACCTGCCAACCGTGCCAACTGTGTATTATAAATACAGAGATAAGACGCCTTTGGCTAAACAGTCTCTAAAACATTTTTGTTAGCTTATACGGGGCTAGCATGGTGTGCGGGTTCTTATGTTATGTCAAGACTAAAAATGTCATCTCATACATTCTCAAAAGTAAAATGTAGAGGATGACAGTTCTAGCCTGGACATAACATTAGAGTTCGCATTTCTTTGGAGCCCACTTATTCATGCTACAAGAGTTACTTCAATTTAACTATGTGTTCGGGCCATCAGTTTGACATTACACAACGATCAAACCCCTTTTCTCTGTGTTCAAGATAAGACCAACATCAATCTCTTTTAATTTTAAGTCATCATCATCATCACCATCATCATCATCATAGGAGTCTGTTCGGGATACATTGTTGTATGTAGGCTCTTCTCCTTCTGTCAATTGCAGGCGGTCTTGTGCCCTCTGCATCCAGTCATGTCCAACGTGTCTCCTGATGTCATCCACACAGCGTTGTGGTGGCCAGGCCCGTCCTCTAGAGTCAGCTCTGGGTCTCCATTCTAGTACTCGTCTCGTCCACCGGCTCACATCTATTCGAGCAATGTGCCCTGCCCAAGCCCACTTATTCTTCGCTATAACCATCATAATGTCGGTAATTTTAAGTAATTAAATTCAAATATTGTGAAGTGAGTGCAAAATCAACAAAGCCACCACGCCATCGAATAAGCTACAGATTCAACACTATGCTAATACGGCCTCCGATTTAATTGATGGCAAAAATAAATGGGACTCTCTGATATAATGGGACTCTTCAAAAGGCAAGTCGAGTCTTGAAATGTAGGCAACGTACCAGTGGTACCCCCAATTGCAGGTATATTAAGGCGACGGTAGCCACTTACCATCAGGTGTACCGTCTGCTTGTTTGTCACCTATTACATAAAAAAGTCATGAAAGCCTAAAAAATCACATCTATTTACATAGCAAAGCTTCAAATTTCCATTTAGGACAAAGCCCACATTACGGTACCTGCTATCTCCATTACACCCCGGGATCTGTGAGCTTTAATTATGATTAATTTGTTTGGTCAAACATTTAATTCTGTGAACCAACAGAGCTTGTTATGAGATGGGGTCAGGAGGGAACATGTTTGTGTTTATATTTAGATGATTACTCTTTATGAAAGCATCATTGTACATCCGTACAAGTCGTGTCCTCGCTCTCGATTTTGCTTTACCTATAGATATAGGCCCTGAATTTTTTCTGAGCCAAAGGGTGTGTTGTGTTAAAAACATGGTCGAGAGCACGCCATCTATTTAATAAACGCGAATTTACATAAGGAAATACGATGTAAAATGTAATATCCATTCATGGTAAATGAAAATTACTCAGGCCAAATAATAACTCTTAATCGATTGAACAGAAAAAAACCCTGCAAAAATGCCATTTAATTAAATCCTTGATATGTTATTTTTATTCCATTAGATTGAGCAGTTGCCTACCTAACCATGTAGAGCTAAGAAAATAAAAAAAAATCACACTCAAATATTTCAATTAATGTTATTACTGGGACGAAACCACTTTGTTGTCAATTGCGGGTAGTCACAGAAATTACGTGACCCATTGTATGGGGCGGTCGCAATCAACTCTGTTTTGATAACAACTGCGATGTCATTTGGTGGAGATGTTTTGTTGTTATTTTTGTTTGTGCAACAATTTTATTATGTCAATATTAGCGCACATTGTTACACAATATTATTTTAATACTCTTTATACTTGAACATTGGTTATAAGAACCTCGACTTTGCATGCGGGCTTTCGCGCTCGTACGATATGACGAATCTTGAAATACAATTTTGTTAATTTATTTTCTGAAAATGTTCCTCGGTAAAACTTAGCATATTAATTTTTAAAAAATTTATAAGCATTGTTATTATAAAGAAATAATTAGGGTAACCTAGGTTATTAAGATATAACGATCCACGACCAATAAATAATCTTCATAACAGTTATATTTAATCAAGCCAAGATACGAGTTCATCTTATAAAGAGATACCTAACAAATATTAATATCCCGGATGGCCGGTAACACATTGCATCGAGTTAAAGATAAATTGCCTCCAACTGGAGCTCGTCATGCAATATTTGTTATTGAATATTCTTCGCGCAACTGTGTTTACTTTACGCTTACATCTTTGAACTGGATCTTACGAGGTACCTACAAATAGAATGTTACGAAACTAGACTTTGAAATTGAAGGCTTGCTAGTGAAATTAGCTGTTTGTTACATTTTCGGTGCTTGGATACTGTTTTAACTGTTGCCAATGAAATCCGCTTTTGGGGGAGCAAAGTGGGGAGTGAAATTAGTAATTCTAAACTACCCATGATATTATATATCAGAATAATGAGAACAGTGTGTTTTGCATAGTTCTCATATTTAATAGGTACTGTTTTTTTTGTGGCGAAGTTATCTGTGAGCCGAGTTTGGTCAGGGTCTGGACAGACAGACGGAAGCACAAGCGAACTTACAAGAGTTTAGTTAGAGTTGCGAATTCCTAATAAGGGACATAAATTACAGCACTAAATAATACTTCTTCTTAAAATCTAATAATACAGCAATAAAGACAATCCACGGATGGGCTACATGATAATGCAAATATTTTAACACTCACATACACCTCATCTCTTTCTTCTTCTCGCATTAATACGTACACACTAGAAATGATTTAAAAAAATATATATTATAAAATTATCTATGTCATTTTTTTTATTTTTTTTTTCTGATTACGACGACTCTGTAGTAAATCTTTTTATGTGCAACCCATATCGAGTTTACGAGTCGTAATTGAAAAAGCTTGCGGCTTTATACGTGCCACTCACTTTTTTGAAGTACCTATGGGAAACAATCGAATTAAATTATAAATTTAAAAACCCCCCAACGCAATATATAATTCACCATTTTGTAGTGGCGGCCATCTTGGATTTTTAATTTATTATAGTGCGTAATGAATATAACTAATATAAATTAAAAATCCACTTCTACTAGTTAAGCCCTTTCATTTGATACCCATATTGAGGGGGTCGTAGAGAAAAAAAGTAATCCGCCATTTATTTGTAGCGGCGGCCATCTTAAACTGATTTCCACCAAACATGGCTAAGAACACTCTTGACTAACTCTACTTTCAAACGAAAAAAAATAAATCAAAATCCGTTTATCAGTTCGGGAGCTACACAGACAGACAGACAGACACACACACACTCACAGAGAGACAGACACGTCAAACTTATAACACCCCGTCGTTTTTGCTATGGGGGTTAAAAATAACACAAGACATTTATGTACTTAAAAGAGTACATAATATCTAGGTAATTGTCAGGCGTTAACGCTTATCATGTAGCTAGCGTCAGTCCTGTTTCGTTCATCTGCTAGCATAAAAACATAAAAACCAAATACCCCAGTAAACTTTTAAATCAGTATGCACTAGAAAACCGGACGTTAATCCAGTTTTTCTCTCACAAATCCTCTTTGCAAGGGATTTCTGAAATATAAGCCAGAATAAAGCAGATCTCTACGTAAAATAATTGCTTATTCAGTAAGTCTCACAAAAAACAAACTACAGTAGAGATTGTGCTAAAAATAAGAGATACAAGAATTAAGATAAAGTGTGTCTGTTTGAAACCGATTTAGAAAAAGGAGGATTTTTATATAATGTACTTATAATGTTCAATTTTCATTTTGAAACGATAACTTAAAGATGCTTTAATCACAATGATACAAGATACAACGCTACCTGCAGGAGATGCAAGCTGGCTCAGAACTAGCTAAAAATCTAAATATATAAAAGGAAACAGTGACGATGAAGATGGACTGACTGACTGACTGATCTATCAACATACAGCTCAAACCGCTGAACGGATTCACTTGAAATTTAGAAAAAAATAGGTTTTGTGATGTGAACCTCCACTAAGAAAGGATTACGCTACGCAGGCAAAGCCGCAAACTTAAGCTAGTAATGTGTATTTGCTATGACTCTTCGTTTTGCACATGAGCTAAGCATATTTTTTCATCGAAGTGAATCTTACTTTGTACAGATACTCTTAAAAGCAAGGAGGTTGGATGATCGATCATGCGAGAGGTGCGCTCGGTTTACGACCAACTATCGGAAAAGCCAATAAAGAAAACGATGCTCCGTAATGTGGGGTGACCATGAATTGAGAATTAAAGTTGTCATTTTTTAAAGGTATTTAAGATAGTAGTCGTTAAAGACTATACACAAGTATACACTATTGTAGTCCTTTGAATAGAATAGAATAGAATAGAAAACTCTTTATTGTTCACACAAATACAACAATATAAACTTAGAACTAAGATTACACAGAAAGAAGTGTTACAATTGGCGGTCTTATCGCTAATAGCGATCTCTTCCAGACAACCAAGCAGGGAAAGGAAATACATAAAATATAGCGACGGTAGTTAGTTGCGACGATAAAGAAAATAACGTATTCTAAGGTATCTCGTAAGAATAATAACACAACAAGAAGAAGTTTGATTTATTAATAGTGGTGTGTGAACTTTGATAGAGTAATGTTTTGGTTTTCTTTAAAAAATTATTGTAATTCTTTTAAGAATTTATAACTGCAACTCAGTGACGGTGTGGTTGAGTTTAGTAAAGCAACGTACATTGATCGGTCTATTATTTACTAATAGAATGTTATCCTATAGAATATAACAGAATGGTCACCCTACACTGCACTACCGTTGACCAGGTACTCAATACCAGGTGCACTGACAACGCTCTCAACTTATTGCACTTTATATATTTGGAGGACATGTCTATCTCTATATCTTTCTTGTTACATCCTATAGGATATAACAGAATGGTCACCCTACACTGCACTACCGTTGACCAAGTACTTACCCAACTCAATACCAGGTGCACCGACAACGCTCTCAACTTATTGCACTTGTTATCATTTCTAGGACATGTCTATATCTATATCTTTCTTGTAACATCCTATAGGATATATCAGAATGGTCACCCTACACCTCACTACCATTGACCAGGTACTCACCCAGCTCAATACCAGGTGCATCGACAACGCTCTCAACTTATTGCACTTTATATCATTTGGAGGACATGTCTATATCTATATCTTTCTTGTTACATCCTACAGGATATAACAGAATGGTCACCCTACACTGCACTACCGTTGACCAAGTACTTACCCGGCTCAATACCAGGTGCACTTTCAGCTCTCAACTTATTGCACTTTATATCATTTCTAGGACTTGTCTATCTCTATATCTTTCTTATTACATCCTATAGGAAATGAATGGTCACCCTACACTGCACTACCGTTGACAAGATACTTACCCGGCTCAATACCAGGTGCACTTTCAGCTCTCAACTTATTGCACTTTATATCATTTCTAGGACTTGTCTATCTCTATATCTTTCTTATTACATCCTATAGGAAATGAATGGTCACCCTACACTGCACTACCATTGACCAGGTACTCACCCAGTTCAATACTAGGTGCACTGTAAGACGCTCTCAACTTATTGCACTTATTTCATTTTGAGGACTTTGCCGTTCCAATATTATGGTCATCATTAGGTACTTAGCTTTTCTACTCTTCTTGAAAATTATCTCGTCAAGCAACTACAGTAGACTCTCGTTAATTCAAACCTGCGATAATTCGAACCTCTCTATAATTCAAAGCTAACACGAGTTCCCTACAAAATCTCTTTATACATATTTCGAACTAAATCAATTCATTTTTATGCACTCTTGGTAATTCGAACGAAAAAATCATTGCTACAAAACGAAACGACGCTCATCGGCGTCCAACACTTGATAATTCAAAGTTGCAGAGAGAAGGAGGCGGAAAGATTATACTATGTAAGTACAGTCAACTACAAAGAGATGTATCCATGTTAGGCTTACAAAATGAAGTAAATTTTCATTTGCCACAATGAACTACCCTTGGTTCGTGACATTTCTAGTAGCAATCAAACTTTATATTATCATCGACTCGTTTAATATGCAACAATGATGTATCCCACTACTTTTCCTTAGGTGATACATAAGAATGGCATTTAAAATGAATCGAATATAGTATAAGATTTGGTGGATACTGAAAATGTCACGAAGTAAGGGTAAATAATTTTTGCATACTAAAAGTTCCTTCATTTTGTAAGACTAACATGGATACATCTCTTTGTAGTTGACTGTACATACTTCTATAATTGAAGTCGTAGATTTGTTTGATGTAACATCGCAAATCTAGATAGGGCTCTCTGTTGAAAAACCAAAAATATGAAAAGCCATTCATCCACCAAGCAGTAACATGCGGACATTATTTTGCAGAACTGAAGGGTAATGGTTACCCTTCAGTCGTAATGTAACCAGCAACAACACCAGAGAAATGAGCATGACGAAATTCAACAACTAATATGTATCTTAGGGTGACAGGCGCAGCTGTGCTACGTATAAATTTGAATTTTAAAACACTGGGTGGCACTGTGTCTGATATTGGAAGTTTTTATGCTAACCATCAGGTACCTGATTTTTAGTCTTGTCAATCATTGTCCACAAGAGAATAGCATTTATTTGAAAACTCTAGTCGTTTAAATTTGTAATTCATATAGTTATTTCAGTAGTATATAACACAAAAAATATAGATAGGTACTCAGTACTCATTTAATTGGAGGAGAACAGATGACCCTACTGACACTGTCAGAGTCAAATCACAAGTTATAGTTTGTGTGGCCAATGGCCAACCTACCTATAAATTGCAATTTCAGGTCGCCGAGATACTACAGTGCTTAAAACATGACCTGACGAATGCCTCCTACATATCTTAAGCTACGCGTATATCAATTTGCTTCCCCTAGATAATGGTAACTTAAGTGACAATACATAATGTACCAGAACATAATCAACAATAACGTTTATTGTTCTCTATTCTCTATGACATAAAGAATAAAGGACCTATTAACTGGTTCCGTAGCAATTCATTCAGAATTCAGTAATATCATCAGTCTGCCGGCGGCGACGGTCCGGTACAGTCGCGTACAGACATCGTATTTCTCTCTGGGAACTAAATATTTCGAGTGATGTGATGTGCAGTGACTTTTAATGGTGCACGGATTTTGAAATTTGAAGCTGATTTTTTTTGTAAGTAGGTAGTTTTTTTCGAATATTTTTTGAAAATTAATGAGTGCTGCAAGGGATGATTATCGTACTATTCTAATTTGGAAGAAGTGATTGTGGATGGTTCTAATTGACTTCTGTTTAATTAAATTCTTGTTAGTTCTGGTGTGGGCTTACTAATGTTCTTAGGGGTGTTCTTTTATTTTTCATTTGAAGTGTTTTTGATATTTTAATTGAAAGATTAGTGGAGTTAAATGGAATTTTATTGTTTGTGTGTGTTTTGTTACAATCTACACTAACGGATTTTTTTCCTCAAAAAGACTCACAAAAAAAATTACTAACTTAAACTTAGCTGCTCATTTTAATAAGCGAGAGCGAGACGCACGTTTTAATTCATAGCTTTGAAACTGATCGACCGAATTCGATAAAATTATAATAGAATCTAAAAAGTTTATGATCAATGAAATAAAAAAATAGTAGGCTAGGTAATCATTAGACAAACATAACCCTTTTCTCCTTAATTGAAGTTGGTTAAAAATAATGTATTATAATTAATTAACATAATTAACTGCTCATTCAAAAACAAGTGTTCAGGCAATTTGTATAAAATGATTTTTATTTGCCTATTTAGAAGGATATACTTACTTATAATATCTTCATCATCACCATCATCATCATCATCATCATCATCGTTTAATTGCCCTCTGCTGGGCATAGGACCTCCTTTCAATTTTACAATTTTTCCTATCTCTTGTTTTTCTCGTCTTCGACCCGGAAACTGGAAGAATTCCAGTTTCCGGGCCCTACTCTAGACCACCATTCTGTATGACGCTGGACATTCTAGTTCATAGAATTAACTTTTTGAAAATTTCTCAGGACGAGCCCTGCACAATATTATTGCACACATTTAAAAGTGTTTTCAGTTTGATATTATTTTATAAGGTTATATTTCAACTAACTTATGCTCGCAGCTTTGTCCGCATGGTTAAATCCTTTCTAAGCGGAGGTCTATGTCATAAAACCTATCTGTGTTCCAAATTTCAACCCAATCCGTCCAGTGGTTTAGGCTGTGCGTTGATAGATCAGTCAATCAGTTACTGTTTCCTTTTATATATTTAGATGTATCAAACAGTGCGAGCGAGAGAGTGACTTTAAGTAGGTAATGACACCCCTGAAATAACATCTATCCATAACTTACCTAACATCCAGGACACAGGTGCTAGGTAAATCACGACACAAGTCTGCATACATAGAGATTACCCTCATAGAATAGCAGAATAGTCATATATGTCATACATCTGCTCTATCCAATATTCACGTAATCTGCATATCCAATAGAGATGCCACCTGCTACGATCTACCGTCTCTTTCGCCATTCATAGACAATGCATTGGAATAGTTTCATTATTCAGGTACTAAACGCAGCTGCACGAACTTGGCACGGGTATATCTTTTGACTATAAGATTTGTCTTGGAGCTTTGCCGTAAGAGAACAGTTTAGAATTTAAAATGTGCATTTTGCTTTGCTGGTGACAAATTTATGTTTTCACAGTGTTTCATAGAATTTCATACATCAATGATATAAAAAGATCTCAGATAGCCAATATCTCAGATAGTGATCCCTAATTATATAAAAGCTAGGTTATAGATACAAAAAAATCTTCCTAGAATGTATTCATAGTCTATTTAAAAAAAAAGCAATATTGGAAAAAAGCAACAAAGAAAAAAAACGCAATAAAGAAGATCTATTCTATTCTATTGGGTTAATGCTTGACCACGATATCGGATTATTTGAGCCTCTTCTTACAAAATAGGTTGGGATTAAGAGCGATTGTCTTTTGTTTTCTAAAATTATCCGTTATACGAGTAATTAGTAGTCCTTGAGTTTATATCGTCTGCTAACCACCGATCAGCTAACGCTAATAGATGTTGTCGATTGATGAAGTGGTGGTCGCCATGGGGAATTGTACCTACCTAATATTATACAGATTCTGGATCACCGAGATCGTATTCCGGCCCCACACCAATGACTATAATTTATTTTTTAGAAGACGAGCAAGACGCTCTTCCGATGGTAAGAGCCCGAAATGAGTACAGTGGTACCCAGGATATTACAAAGGATAAATTCTGGGTACACTTTGCCAACGCTTCTTACTTGAGAGTCATAAGATGTTAAGACTCTTCAGCCCAGTAATTTCACTAGCTACACACAGTAGAAGCACAGTAATGTTAACATCACTGCTCAAGCGGTAGAGTAACTGGCACTGTTGGGGTACCCACCTAGTCGACCTCCTGCAAAGGAAGTCTACCCCCGCAGATAATTAGGAGTAGTTATGTGCGGTATTTTCACTCTGTAACTAGGATAGGCATTTGGGAAATTCGAAATCTAGCTTTAAAATGCCGTTGACCTCCAAGTCTTCTGAAAAACATACAAACCTCATTTCCGAGCCTGTTTGTTTGTCAAATATTTAAACCTGCCAAATACGTGGGTACGATTTTATCCTATAATATCCATAGATCTCAGTGCCATAACTAGATGCAAATAGGCACCCACTTGCAAGTCTATCCTAAGGCTGTAGACTATGCATTGAAATCTAGAATCTAGGTAACCTAAGCCTTACCGAATTCTAACTAGGTGCAGATAATATGTTCTTAGTTTCATGATCTTCAAATTAAAGAGTAAATAGTAAGGCGCCTTGTGGAAAGAACAGCTTTTGGAGGAACTGGTACTGAAACTGTTTGTCGCGCTTTTGCTGCCCTTTTTTACAAGCTTTTATTTACTTTCCACCTGTTTGTTGTCTGTCTGCCTGTCTGTCTGTGAGTCTGTCTGTAATCAAATCTTGCAAGTTTAATTTGACCCACTTCCCGGTATCCGATGGAGCTGAAATTTTGCATGCCTGTATAGATCGGGTGACAATGCAATATTATTATGACATCAAGCTGATCTGATGATGGAGCTCGAATGTGGCCGTAGGAACTCCGTAACTAAACGACGCAACCCCATCGAGTTTGAACTCATTTTATTCGTCTCGACCAGTACTATGGTGCTGGATGGTAATAATAATAAAAGCTTGTTTTTAAATATATATATTTTTTATTTGATTTGTTATAAATGTATGTAATGAATATACTTCTGTATCTTTACCAAATTTATCACAATCGGTTCAGTTGTTTAGTAGTGAAGAGGTCACAAACAAACATACATTTCTCGCATTCATAAGATGTATTAGTAGGATTCTCATAATATGATTATTGGAACTGCTTATCTACAAATCTTAATATACCTATACAATATCGTATATACGTAGAAGTCCATCCCCTGTCAAGTTAATTACACTTCCTTGTCAATTATAGCACCAGACGGGAATCCAATCACGGCACTTGAGAGCTGATGTACACTATTACTTGCTTTGTAGTGTACGATACACATCTCCTTGATTGCTAGATGCTTGATGTTTGATTAATGTTATATGTAAGAAAGTTAAACGCTATAGACAACTAAAAAATGCCTGGGGTTGGCACATTTTAAAAGCGGTGGTGGCCAAGGCGTTATGTGGTGCAGATGTAATGTTGGTTCACCAAGTTCGAATCCCGGCCCCGCACCAATGACTACAAATTAATTATAATTGCACAAATTATGTGCGGTTTTTCCACTCGCTATACTGGTGGTAGTTGGTAGGCTTCGCCCGTGGCTAGATACCACCCACTGGCCAAAACCGTGTCGCAAACCGGTCATTGAAATGAAATGAAATGTTTATTTGCAGAAATGTAGTACAATTTGGTCTTATTTTTGCTCTAGGTCTAGACATTCCGCCTCTTCGAGGCATGCAAATTTTTAAATCAACTACCCAAGTCTATCAATTAATTATGACCTTGTTTCGGCATGATATTCAGTGAAGCCAGAGAGGGATTTATCCCGCCTTCTAGGTTAAGCCTGCTACCTTCATGGCCTATGGATCTATGGCCGCACGAGATCGTGGTCAAGGCCTATGATGAATAAAAAAAATAACTTTTAAGAAATCACTTTATTCTACATTTTTTTGTGATGTGGCTTCATCATTGCGGTGATAAATTCATCTCTCAAAAATGTTTAAGCTTATTTGTTTACAAAGATTTTGTTAGCCAAAGTTGGTCACTTTATTTCATAATAATTCATAATTCATTTATTTGCTTAAAATGTTAGTTACATAACCGATGTAGGTGTTATTATAAAAGTTCCATAACATTTTGCCACATTGTGGCATGCAAATGTTTACAATAATTTAATAATGTCAGCTAATTATAACTAAAATAATTAATGAAGCTTAAAACAATAATAATAATGTCATAAAATTTAATTTAAAAAAAAATGAAAATAATATAGAGATAATAATGTCAAAACTGATAAAGATTATAATAATACCTATAAACAAATTATTTTACTAGATCTGAGATCGAATAAAAACATTTCTCTATCAGCCATGACTTGAGTTTATGTGTAAATCTATTAGTAGGCAACTCTTGGATTTCTTTTGGGATAGCGTTGAAAACTTTCCCACACATTGCGTGACAACTATTTGACATCAATCTTGTTTTAGCTATATATGTTACAATTCTATTTGCATTTCAGCCCATTACACACGACGCTATACTATACCTTGCTATATGACTCCTGGTACCATATAGCATCGCATAGCAAGGCCTTGCTATACCTCGCTATGCCTTGCTATATTATTTTTAGTGATGGCCAGGTTACTGATCGGAACTATATTTTTTAATAGTTCATTCTTTGTGATTGAATCTTGAGTCGATCATTGAAATCAAATCAAGTGACTTTATTAACATTACTTTTTCATATTTACAAACGTACTCAAATACATTTGGAATAACTTGTCAACAATTTCTTTGAAAGCGTTTAGAATAGGTATATTAATACAAGAATATAAAAAAAATATATTATTTAAAAATAAAAACGGACAAGTGCAATTTGGAGTTGCCATATACTTGTGTGGAAAAATGTTATTAACATAATATATTACGAATAAATACGTATTTTAATAGTTTAGGTATCAGTTCTTTTATTCCACACAATAATGATAATTATTAAAGTTTCATTAATGTAAAGTGAAAATTACTCATAAAATAATTATTATATACTTATTTTCATGTTATGTATTATAGATTGTTTTTTAATATATGTTAGCTATACTTCAACTGTTCTATAACCTTCACGGAGTTCCAGTTGCTACTTTACGGCTTCATTATCGGATCAATTCAATGTTACCAAATTATAGCATTATCACCAGTCTTACTTACCTAATAAGTGTATGCACAATTTCCACTTTGTGCCTCCTGCTATGAATGATATAAATTGAAAACCGTTGTTTAAAAGAAATACATGTGTTAATATATACAATAATTAACTGCTTTTAAAAATCGTCAAAAATTAGTGATAAAACTAACCAACTTATTTTTATCTAATCGAAATTAATAAGAGAAATAATCTGAAATCTTATTATCTTACTTTTCTGTAAATAATTAATAGTAATAGGCACTAATAAGTCGAATATTTTTATATCAAAACCTATAAAATGATAATATATGTTATTTATATTACCACCGATTTATTTTACGGTGACTGTGTAAAACTTTATCAGGATTTCGGATGAGCGTTATTGCATGTACATAGGCGCAAGTGTGTTTACGTACATAGGCATGCAAGTGACTCACATATCCTATCTAAGCAGAAAACGAACGCAGCCTAACTGGAAGAAATTCAAAGTGGTTCATAATGCGAGCAGGTGATCGAGTTTGCGTATCCAAATCATTTCTCCTGTTCGAAATCAAATCACATTCGTACATTTGCTTCACTAGACGTATTTATTTCATGTGGTTATCTGCTATTTATATCTATTGCATCTGTGCAGGACTTGTACTGTACATCTTTATATCCGAGAAATTGGACTGTATTGTTTATGCTTGCGCTAGCAAGCAGCATCCGAGAATTCTTAAAAGAAAACGCTTTATATATTTTTCGCTTTATTTCTCTCTTCTCTCTTGATTTTAAGGTGGTTTGGTCTTAAAAAAGAGTTTTTTTTTTTTATAAACAAGCCAATCAAAACTAACCAACCGTCAGGTTTTGGAGATTTTGTTGCTAAACAGAAAATCACGACAACGGGGTCTATTTTATTTCTCCTTCCTATGCACTTTCATATATGCACACTCGTTAAAGGTACATACCACTTTTCATCATTTAAAAGCTAGTTCCTTGTTAATATTTTTAGGAAGTAGGTACCAGGAGTACCAGGAGTAGGAACGGAGATTCAATCACTTTGATTGCATATAGTTCCAATGATTCCCCAACACTACTTAAACAAATGAATTTGACAATGTTTTCTACATAAAGGATGTTTCTTTTTTTCCTACATTTTGGTTTCCTTCAAATCTGCTCCTGGTAAACTTAAAAAAAATGACGTTTCAAAATTCGTCAAAAAATCCAGAAAATTTTATTCTAAATTAACATCGTTTACTAAAAGTATGACTTACGTGAATCAAATAAGATCAATTCATGTTGGATTTGACCGACTTTATCAGAGGATTCTCGACTACATCGGCCAAATAGCATAGGTAGAGAAGCTCATTGTCATCCGGAAAATCAAAGGAAAGCGGACTCAGGTCGTAGTTCGATGCGTTGGTCAGATCAGATCCGCACCACCCTTGAAGTTGCTGTTGTCCTGTTGTCTTTTGGCTCCTGGCTATGAAAATCGCATCCAACCAACCCAGATAGCGATCTATCATCAGATATCAAATCCTCCAAAGGAGGGGCCATGACTCCCAGTAATAGGCAATATGACAAGGACAAGAAGAACTCCAAACGTTCAGTTTCCTAGTAAAAATGTCTAGACAAACTATAAAATAATGATTTGTTTTTTTTTCTCTTTAGAGGTACCTACAAAACCCTTGAAACAATGTTTTTGCATTATTACAGATTTAACTGACAATCACTTTTATAAAAAAAAAATTATGGCAACCTCCTGGTATGTATTTTTTAAAAATTTGAGAAAAAAATCATAATTTTTTTACACATCCTGTATAAGACTCAAAATTGACATTGTCAACAGACATGTTGCTGTAAAACCATACAATTTGGCAAATCCCATATGAACTAGATTAAAAAAAAATGCGTAGCCATTTTGTAACATGACTTAGCCGGTTAAGCGAAAGTCTACTGCAAGGTATTCAAAGGTCTAAGTTATTCGGACAAATAATCATTATGCATAAAAAGAGCTCCTATTACAAGTAAATAGGAGGTGAAATTTAAAATACAAATTATATTATTTTGTTTCGTAATGCTAACAAAAAGACCTGCAAACACAAGAAAATATTTAATATATATAAAAAACATTTTTTTCTAATTTGTTACACAGCGGTTAAACATTTGCTACTATTTAGTTTAATATATCACGTAGGTAATAGGAGTTTGTTTTTTTTTGTCTCGGTAATACAAATCGGCTTAGTCATTTTATCACCTAGTAAAAATGAAAAATGGCGGATTCTACAAATCAACTGTAAAATATAGCGCGATATAGCGCTATATGTCATTTATAGCTACGTGTGTGACGGATGCCGATTTGTACTGAAGCTATGCCGCGCTATAAGATGCTTTATAGCGCTATATAGCGACGTGTGTAATGGGCTTTCTAGTATTTCTAGGGAAAATATCTTTTGCTGTTGTAAATAAACTACGATTTAATTTTACGAATTTAGCTGTTTCCAGAATATACATGCTAGGCAGAGTAAGCAAGCGATACTTCTTGAAGAGTGGCCTACACGATTCCCATGGTGGTATTCCGGCTATTGCTCTCACACATTTTTTCTGGGCCAAGAAAGCTCTCTGCTTATCCGTCGAATTGCCCCAAAGTACGAGTCCATAACTTAATACAGAAGCTACGTAGCCATGGTACGCTTTTAGTATTGTAGCAAGATTTGATGTATTCCGCAGTTTGTAGAGTACATAAACAAAACTGTTTAGTTTATTGCATATCTTGTCAACGTGAGCTTTCCAGTTCAGATATTTATCAATCGTGATTCCCAAAAACACTGATGAGTCTACTTCAGTAATCTGATTGTCTTTTTGAGTAATATTAAGGTCATGATCTATTCTACCATGCATACTAAACTGCATGAAATTAGTTTTCGTCAAATTTACTTGAAGATTATTTTGATGGAGCCATTTGATAATAGATTCTATTGTATTATTTATGTCAGTTGTATATTGCGAAATCAAAATTTTTTTTACATGTCATAATTAAAGATATATCATCAGCAAATAAAATAATAGGATTATCGGTTATGTCAGGAAGATCATTTATATAAAGCAGGAGCAAAAGCGGCCCCAAAACACTACCTTGTGGGACCCCACAATTTTTTTCTCGAATGGAAGATCTGAATGGCAGTAGTTCCTTTTTTTCATTCACATTTGATACTTCGACCCATTGCTTTCTGTTTTGAAGGTATGATTTTAACCATTTTAGAGCAGGTCCTCGAATTCCGTTTCTTTCGAGCTTTGTCAACAATAGTTCATGAGATACAAAGTCAAACGCCTTTGACATGTCAAAAAAGACAACAGTAACAAGATTTCCAACATCAAGACTCCTCGCCACCTTATTGATGAGATCAAAACACGCCAGAGTCGTTGATTTACCCTTTTGAAATCCGTACTGTTCCCTTTTCAAGATCTCATGTTTTTGTATGAAACTCATGATGCGATTTCTAAATGTCGTGTCGAGTGTGCTTCAAGTCTTCACTACATCTCATACTTTACTACTGTACAGTTAATGTAAAAACCATGTAAGGCATGTGACTCATGAGATTTGAACTACATACAAACTGGCACTAACTATTGCAATAAGAGCAGATCCCTCTGACAACTAGTTTGTGGATCAATTATACAACAACGCTACAACCACGCTTCCACACTGCTTCTTCGGCAAGGGAAGTATCGACTATTGAGTGGTACGGTATTCCGGCACGATATTCTGTGAAGCTAGGCAGAGCTTTACTTCGCCTACGTGACCTAAAACGCGTCCAACGCTCAAAGAGCGGTACCGTATAGACAAAATCGGTGTTATTGCAGAAGTTTATATATACATAGGCGACGGCAAACGTGTGTAGGTACACCATCAGGTGTGCCATCAGCTTCTTTGTATATGAATCTAACATAAAAAATACGAAAATCTACACCTTTGTAAATAAACGACATAAACTCACTTCGGCTTCGTGCCGAGCGTTTCGATTCTGTACGAGGATCTTCTTCAGCGAGTAGCTGCGGTTACGCGCCCCGCTTAGCACTGCGCGCAGCCGCCCGTCGCGCGATACAAGTGAGTTTATGCCGTTAATTTACAAATATGAATCTAAATACTCACGAATCGTTTAGTGTAGAAAATTTACACTCATAATACCTCTTCACGCCTAACGACTGAATTAAGCTGAAATTTATTACAATATATTTAAAAGGATAAAAACTAAACTAAATCTAAAAAGGGCCCCCGCGGCATCGTGCCCAAAACGCTGGCAGCATTACCTCTTTGGATTGCAATAACTGGATAACAGCGTATCAGTATTGCAATCCAGCGAGGTAATGCTGCCAGCGTTTTGGGCACGATGCCGCGGGGGCCCATTTTAGATTTAGTTTAGATTTAGTTTAGTTTTTATAATTTAATTTAGTTTTAGATAATATGATTTCGGAGTATTTTTAAGTTTTAGACGATAGGTTAGTTTTTAAGGTATTTTAATTTATGTTTTTCTTATTTCTTACTTCTGAGATAGAAATACACTTTAGTTGTATATTGGAGATGTGACAAAAATGTTTTAAAAGGATTGTTTAAGCTTTGGAATAAACATATAGGCTAGTTTTCAGAGAGTAAAACCGCACTGCAAAATATAAAAATAAATTAAAAATGTCTTGTGCTCCTTAGTACATTCTTCAATGTTTGACACTGAACCAAGTTTCCATAAATGGAACATTGATCTTTTTACCAAGGAAATGCTATGAGTTCACCGTCCTTCAAAATCTAGAATGCGCTGTCCAAAACTGTCAGTCTATTTGGGTTCAGTAAACAATATTTTATAGCGAGTGAACCTTTACAAAGCGTATGTACAGTTGACCCACTCTTAAATTACATGTCATTCATATAGACGCTAGCAGCATTTTGTCAGCTCATAAGTGCAATATTAAAATGGTTCACTCCTATCCGCGTGGGAAGATTGATTTTAGAAGATTTATGATTCAAATGTGAAAAGTTATATGAATATTTGCGTTGTGGTTTTCGTGAATTCACGTGCTTTTGATGATGGTTCCGTGGAATATTAAAATTTTATACTGGTCCTCTTTTATGTGGAGTATTTGTGAGTTTTTATTATTATACTCTTTGAGTACCTATATGTCTTACTACAGTACCTACACACAATTTTGATTTTGAGCTAAATAGGCTAGAGTAGAGCGTATTTTTTTACAATTTTTGACAATAAATCAATTCAATTTTCATTTTTTTCTATGGCATCGATACTCATGACTTATACCGGTGCTCCACTTTCCGCAAATAATTACTGAAAAAATTGTCTAAGTCTCATTTTAAAAGGACTTTTAAGTCAAATGCACTTAAATACCACCCACCCCCCAAGTCTCAGAACTTTTTGACATTTTTGTTTAAGAATTTGCCATTTCGCTCGAACATTTATGCCAAGCAGGGGTGCTCTATTAGACGTAATTTTAACTACGACTTTCATCCCTAAAATAAAGCATTAATACCAAGTAAATTTAGCATCGCAAAGCCTAGCCTAGTATTAATTCGCCGCCCAGTTTGCAGCAGGTGGCTCTAACGAGATCATTTTCAGTTAATTTAGTACCAACGTAAGCGAAGGTAAACTTTTGACATTATTAATACAAGTTATGTTTAACACCCTTTAATAAGTTTCTACTTGAAATTAGGGAGATAATAAGGAACTGTGTGTAGAAAGGGTGAAGTTAAGAACGGTATTGTATTTAACTTTGTAAGATAATATCGAGAATAATTTGGCTTGATAATTACTATAATTTATAATACATAGAACAATATAGGTATAATTATACTAGATCTGCCCAGCGGTTTTACCCGCTTAAAGTAGCATTATGTGTTATTCCAGCCCAATCATTTCATGCATGTAGCGTCCGTGGCCCAGTGCTCGTACGTCCGTCTTGTAATGCGGAGGTCCTTGGTTCAAATCTCAGTTTAGCAAAGATTTTCATCATATAATGGAGGAAGCAGGCGTTAGGTCACGTTGTAGAACCAATAGTCTGTAGTAATCTCGGTGACCTGAAACTGTATAATAATAATAATAATAATGGTTATTAATTAGATTCTGAAGTGTATATGTAGGTCATATACACAAATTTCAAACATGCTATAATGGGCTTTTGCAAGTCAATTTAACATATTTTTAAGTACCATGTCAAAACTCTACCGCTTGTTCGCACCTATGAGACGAAACACAATTCAAGTAAACTCAACTCGCAAGCAACTTATTGTAAAAAAAAACGTGGTTCAAATTGATGAACAAACATAATAAATATAAGTAACGGAATTTCATAATAAACACGTACAGACCACCCAAAATTAATGTCTTCATTGAGATCTGCTTAGAATAATTTATTACACATAACGAGAGCAATTTGTTCCGCCATTGAGGTGACCATTTATAGGCAAGTGGGCGATCTTTATTTGGGGTATTATTTAATTTGTATTTTATGGTTGTAATAAAACATGGTGATATCATCGATATGTCATTTGTTATTTATTTTGAAATGAAATGGGTTATTTTTATTTTACGTTTAAAATATTATGGTAAAATATTTTATACATTAGTCATCATTCTTCTTCAATCGAATAGGTATACACACTGAAATCAAAGATGTTGGAAAACTTTTCTATGACAAATCAACAAAACAAAACTCTAATATTTTTAAAATGATTCCAACCCCTCAAGCACAAACGCCGCGTAGACTTGTCTTGCAAAGTCAACTGTCATCTCTTGATTAGGTAAAATTTCTTTGCATCCCATACATTCACAAAAGTACAATGTATGGGATGACAGTTCTACTCTTGAAGTTTCGTCGGGATCCCGTGTGTCATGCTACGGCCACTGCGGGGTTATTCCGGTCAAAAATCGCTTATCGTTTTGCTGGCGCCCACTGTCAAATTTTAACAAAATTTTGAAAAAAATCTTGAAAATTCTTACGATGGCAGTAGGTACAAACTCAAATGCAACTTCAATTTTTTTTATTTAGCAATTTGGTCGCCTCAAAGTGGCGTTTTGGAAAATAAGAATGTGTTTATAGGTTATTTTTTTTGCTTACGTTTTGCTGCGCCGCCGTCTCCTTTTTGTACAGAATTTAGGCCCTGTATTTTTCTTGTCAATCCTTCTCGTAGAGGTAGTGGCCGAATGGGCGGTAGTCTTAAAATATAATTAATTGACTTGCAAAAGTGCTTAAGTACTATAGCATATTTGAATAAATACATTTTTACTTTGATTCAAGATTACATTGCCTGAAGTTTTTTATTTTGCAAACAACATTTTTTCTTTCTCAAAAAGGAAAACCGGTTTATTCAATGGACGCGTGTAAATTAGATCTTTTCAAGCCCAAACTATTGAAGCAGACCAAACTGTAATTTAATTTAATACACGAGTAGGTAAAATATTCCTATTCATATAAAATATTTTTTGCTGGCAGTAGGGCGCACTGCTACGTATATCTTTACATTCGACAAGTTAATCCTCGCGGCTTCGCTCCCACCAAAAAATCCAGCGAACGTCTACGTCAGCTTATCTATGGCCAAATTTTAACTCAAATCTGTTTAGTGGTTTAGCTGTATTATTTATGTTATTATTCAGCACAACGCTAGGACTAACTTAATGCTAAATTACCATTTTCTAACAGTTAACTTGTAACTAGAGAAAATTTACAAGAAAATGGGAGGAGTGCAGACAATGTCATGGACAATTATAAAAAACGTTACTTAAATACATACCTACTTAAATTTAACACTTACAAACTATTAGGTGGGTACATAGGCACATATAAGAGAATATATATTAAGAGTCTGCCTTGACAGATCAGTCAGTCAGTCACTTCCGTGAACTTCGTGCTCAAGCTGAGAATGGCTTAACATCCGAGCCTCAATCCGATCAGCAGACTGAGCATCCAACTAGAGAGTTTTCTCATACTTTGCCTCTCCCAGTCATTACCCGGCTATATACAAGCTTGGCCGTTTGAGCAAATTGTCACGTAGAAGAGAATAATACCAAATCCCATCCATACTCTTCCACTCAATTATAACCCCATTCAAAGGTTGGCACCTAAAAGAGATCGATCACCGCGATAAGACCGCCCATTGTGGACCCAATGATTATTGAGTTTTAAATACAAGTTCTAAGTACCTATAAATATATAAAATTGTTTTAGTCTCTATAAAGCGTATTCTTCGTACGAAGTGTATCTTACACGGGCAACATTGCAGCGGGTAAAACCGCTGAGCGCAGCTAATTTCGTATAACTGTTTTTCCTGTAGACAAATGGATTCCTGTCAACCTCTCTTATCAAGTGCACGTGCACTAAATAGCGGAGTTAACGTAGAGCTAGTTAATCCTCTGCAAATCGCTCAGGTCGCTCAATGGCCTATATTTTTCCTTCTCGTAGTGTGTGTGAGAAGAGAAGAGGCCTGGAATTTGAAGTGAACTATTATAAATTTACCGTTTTTGGAGTCGTTTTTCTAAGGGGTATTTTTTAAATCTTAATCGGGATGATTGACGTCAGGATGGATAAGGACCATTAATATAGATATTAAAAGTGCTTTACAGCTAGTGGTGCCTTAACAGAATCCGTATCGTATGACTAGGAGGGCCAACTTCAAAAAGTATGGAAGATGAGGTATGGAAGAAGTATATTTTCAAAATATTTGTAATATAATAATTGGCAAATGCCTTTATTGAGAAAAACAAACTAACAATACTACAGCTACTACAGCAGTAAAGAACACTTTTATTAACCACAGATCGGCCACAAGCCAATCTACAGAAAATCCAAGTGCTCCAAACCACTGTCAGACGGCAGAGTGCCCAGAATGCTGGCAGCATTGCCACGCTGAATGGCAATAATAATTTGGGTTTATACTCCAATAGAACAGATTACCCTTCTTGCACTGTCAGTCAAATCACAATTCATCAGGTTGCCGTGATTCCTACAAGGCCTCCAACATGACCTAACGATACATACATAATATTATCTTATATGAAACAGCCGGGACTCACAGTGTACGTGCCTTAAGCTCTCCGATAACCTTAATTCCAATGCTGCGCTCCTTCTCTTTATGCACAGACGCTAGATGGTTTCTCATTTTTCAAAAGGGATTCAAACGCCAGGTGCTTAGGTAACTTTGTTGAAGAAATCGAATTTCTATTTGTTATTTTATATACGGTTCGTGAAAGGTATTGGCCTCGAACTGTTGGAATAAGAACAGAGACCGCGATTCAAATAAGTGTACCTCAACGATATGATTAAGTGACAGTTTGTTTTTGCTTAACATGATAATTTGAAAAACTAACAGTGTAATTCATTAATTGTCATTTTATTTGCGAGCGATACAATTTTTGAAGAATAAGCCGAGTGTGTACACTTAGGCTTCTTGGACCATGAGTACATTTTTGAAAATTTGATAAATATGAAAAGAAGAGTGCAGAAATACCTAATAGGCTCGAATGACAGTCATCGTCAAATATTATTGTTATCGATGAATGCCAATAAGTTTTGTACAGTGCAGTGCACTTTCAACTTTACAATCTGTGCAGCTTATAAAGTATGTAAAGTTGAAAAGCAGCTTTGCACGTCAGTTTTGCCTTTGGAGCGCGGTATCACCCTTATTTGTACAGTTTGTACCGGTTATTGGTTCGCTTGGACGGGACACGGAATATCGCTTTTGGTTGGACGTGTGGAGTGTGAAGCGAATATTCAATTAAGTTGCTTTAGTTTCTGTGTTTGTTACCTGTAGTAAGGTTTGTAATACATTTTATAGTGGGCAACCGGTTTCGAGCTTTATTAAACTTTTAAATGTTTTCTGTGTCGCATTATATTTTATTTAGTACCATCTGTGTCCAGAGAGTTTACCCGCTAAAAGGCTTATGTAGGTACTATTTCAGTTTATTAGCTAACAAATTTCGTCACAATTGTTTCAGCTATGTATTTAGACACGTAAAGCAAAGAAAAAGCAAAGAAGGCAAAGAATGTTACACACTCAACGAATAAGCGGTATCGTAGTAGGTTTTCACTAAAACCGCTGAGTGCCTACATCTAGTAATTAATATTTTCAAAATTGTGTTAATGTATCCTACACGTGTCTAATTTTGACCTACTGGCTCAATAATGAGCTCATACATACAAACAAAGTACTACATACATTTAAATGTAGGTAAACTTGACAGTAACACTTGAAATATATCGCGTCAAGCATTACAACTGTGTTCCGGCACGATATTCAGCGAAGCCAGGGAAGGGATTCACTCCGCCTTCTAGGTTTCGTCTGCTAACATCATCGACCGCATCCTCGCTTTACATCACGCGAGATCGCTGTCTAAGGCTAACCTGTAAATAATCACACTAATATTTTTAATGCGAAAGTTTGTAAGTGCGTGTGTAAGTTTGTTACTCCTTCACGCCTAAACGGGTAGACCGATTGAGCTGAAATTGGCAGAGAGATAGCTTAGACCCTGGAATAACACAAGTACAACGGGTAAAATCGCAGCGCAGCTAGTCTAAATATATAAAAGGAAAGAGTGACTGATTGACTGACTGATCTATCAAGGCACAGCCTAAACCGCTGGACGAATAGGGTTAAAATTTGGATTATATATAGGTTTTATAACGTAGACCTCCGGTAAGAAAGAATTTTGCCATGCGGGCAAAGCCGCGAGAATAAGCTAGTAAGACATATTTTTAACATCATTTAGTGTAGAAAAATTACCTTTATAATACAAAATTAAACACGCCAATGTAGCGTAATTCTACACCAAGTTATTTGCTTGTCGCCCGTCAATCATCGTCCACTATCCTAGAATAGGCACTAAATATATCCGTAAAGGCAAAGTTTAATGACCTAGTAACACTGCTGATCAATCAAAGAAAAACAAACAGTTTTATAGGCCGCGAGCAAATGGACTGATTTCTAATTATCTCACCAATATTGTGCAAGTGAGTCATTCGGGACTCGAGGAGCTCGGGAATAAAGTTTATATACTGGTAGAAATGTATTGCAAATACTTTTGAAAATAAAAAGTGTTTTTGAATATAAATATTTTGGATAGGAATCGAATCATATTTTGATAATTATATTTATATTCTAAAATTCTAAAGCTAATTTACATGATATTGTTTTGCAAATATGTACAACAACAAAAATATATAAAAAATACTTATATTTTCAACCAGCAGTCATTATTATGGACAAAAATCTCGAGAACCATTAACCCCAGACGATATATTCGAATTTTTTTCAAACCAAGCGTTTTACTTTAAATTTTTTTAAGAGCTAGTCGTATTTGGAACACATTGCCGTCATCCGTGTTTGGGAAGCTTCAACAAATGTGTAGATAAATAGGTACCCTTCTAGGCAACTTACGTGATTCATCGTCAACTGTATCTGCACTTTCCATTCCATTGAAAAGGCAAGATTATAATATCATAACCATAACATACGTATATGTACTAAAAATCCAACTCAAACGTGTGATTTGCAATAAATTATTATTATTCTTTTGTATTCTTAGAATTACTAACATCTTTAGCGAATATGTTGATAAAACTATTTGTTCACAATATGTATAAGAATGACATAATGTGGCCAAACATCGGAAACAATACATAAAACTGTATGTATAGGAGATGAAGTCATTATTCTCAAAAACTGTTAAAGTCAACGGATGTGAGTCATATTGTCGCACAAGTATAAGAATTATTGAATTGTTGTGTGTGTAGTGTATGTTCATACACAAAATAGTGATAAACGTAATACCTACATAGTAATATGACATTATATACAATTTCTTAGGTACCTATTTTTATCCGACTTTAAAATTGCGAATAAGAGGATTTGGAGAACTACTTTATCGATCAAGAGGTATAAAAAAATTATTAGGTAATTCTACCTGTACTATAATTTGGAATTATGTATGTGGGTATTGTGACCGCTAAATTCAATCAACAGTCCCTGTTCTTCAACAGTCCCTGGTGCTCCAGAGCAGAATTTAACCACAGAAAATCACATATTGTTTTTCTTCTATTTCAGAAGCAGTCAACATGCCGTTCTGGAAGGTTCTCTGCTTGGTAATCTCAACAATAATCATAGTCGAGGCTTCGGATCTGCACCTTCGTACTTCCCACGCGCATCTTCAGAAAAGAGCCCTTAACACCCACATCTGCGAAACAGTCAACAACACCAACAAAGTCCAGTGCTACTGCGTCCACGACAAAAAAGATCCCACCCTCATATCAAGCGCTGATTGCTACCTCACCAAACAAAATGTAGCCCCAGACGACAAAATCTGGACTTCATTCAAAACTCTAGGACCTGTGCCTAAATTAACTCTTCTAAACACAAGAGGCATACCAATGACATACATTCCTACTATAGCCTTAAAAGAAACGATAGTTCTGAAGAAATTAGACGTCAAATATGGATTGCTAAACACTATAGGAGCCTATGCATTTGCTAATTTGAGCTCTCTATATGATATAACGTTAAGAGACAACCAAATCATAAAATTAGATGAGTATGCTTTCAGTCATCATCAGAACTTGAGAATTATAAACCTGGATACAAATAGTTTGACAGAAATTAATAGAAATGTGTTCGTCGATCTACCATCACTCGAGAAACTTTTCCTAACTAACAATCAAATAAGCACAATACACGATAAAGCATTTATTAATTTAGTGAATTTAAAAGAACTAGAAATTGATCGGAACAAAATATTCAGTTTGAACAATGCTGTCTTTGAAGGATTAAAAAATTTGGAGAAGCTTGACCTCAGTAGCAATAGTCTTGAAGTGATTGGAGATAATACCTTTCAAGCTCTTGAAAAGCTGAATTGGCTTAATTTGGATGAAAATAGTATTCAGATGTTGGATGAGAAAGCATTTCACGGTCTCGGGTCTCTACAAGTATTAACTCTGGCACATAATAAGCTAACAGACATCGATAACGTCAAAGTATTCGAAGGCTTGAAATCTTTGATATCGCTGAACTTAAAAGGAAATCAACTGAAAGAATTGAAACATGAAGTCATGGCGCCTATACTGAGCAACTTTTATGCAAATAATACCAATTTTGATGTTGAAGGTAATAATAATTATTTTGATACAATTATAATAAATATTATCATATAGACCTTATAAACATTACATTACTATTCTAATTATATAATAAGAATATTCCCAGTATTTTTATTTTACCTCTATTGATGTGAAGCAATGTCAAAGTTCCTTAGCTAAAATAGCAAGAGATTTTTGATAAACAACGTCTTCTAGCTTTTCATTTCGGGAAATATCTCGAAAGTAGACCAGCAGTAGCTGGAATAATCTCCATATTTTTAAAATTTTGACATTTATGTTTAATAATATTTTATATTGTACAGCTGCTGTGATAATCCTACTTCAGAAACTACTCTACTGCAGGACAAATACCTCCTTATCCCTTCACTAATCAAGGTCCTTTGTTATTTAACTTTTAATAGTCGATCATAAAAAATATTCTTCTTTACAGATAACAACTTCCCCTGCGACTGCCGTTTGGACTGGTTCTTAGACCTCAAGAACAAGACGCTAAACAAATATCTTCAGATTACCATTGAAAACCTCAAGTGCAATCCTGATGCAGCACTCAAAGAAGCATGGGCTAGTACTGAGAAGAATACACCACCATTCGAAGACGTAGAAGCAAAAGAAAATGACTACGAATATTACGACGATACCCAGTTAAACGGAAAACTATTCTATATAGACGTAAGAGATATGCTTAAATGTGACAATTCAACTAAATCAAACGAGCCTGTACAACTAACCAAAGAAAACCCTAGTCTAAGCACTACTGTGACTACACATAGACCTATTGAAGGAAGCACACTGCAGACTACGACACGAAAAATAGAACCATTGGAAGGGAGAACAAGAACGAAACTCGAAATAAATAAGCAAGAAGAATTCACTACTACCAGACTTGCTACAGTTTCTGCCAAGCCTGTAGAGGCTAAAATATACGATAACATGGCTTCAGATGAAGCGAAACCAGAAAAAATTAAAGCACATAGGAGTGTTCAAGAAGAACCTAAACCAAGAAGAGATTTAGACTCTCACTCAAGTGACGCTGCCGGAAAGTTAGGCTCTGTAAAGTTACTCTTTTTAACGGTATTAATGTGTTTTAGATTGCAAATTTAATTTAAGTGCTTCCTTACTGTAAGTTAGAACATATTTAAATAAACATTCTCACAGTCATTAATTTAAAATAAATAGCTTTAAGTATTGAGTTGAAGTATCATTTACCTCATCCAGTCCTAATTCCTTATCTCATTGTTGATAACGTAGGTCACCATTACAACATGAGATATTATATAGCGTTGGGAACCTAATTTTTTAGATATTACACAAGCGCGAGGAGTAATCTTAACATTAGATTTTTTCCGCGAATTCGGTCGTTAATGATGACAATACAATATATATTTGATGATTATACTTAGCTCAGGGATCGTGAAGGATGAAAGCATTTTTTAAATGAAGCAGTAGTTAATTCCTCAATAAACATCTGCTGCTCTCTATAAAAAGAGTCGACTGCGACAATTTTGAGGTATCTACCTAATACCTAGTCCTAGTTAATAGTTAAACTTTATTTCAAATATGGACAAAAAATAGGCCAAGCGCTAGTCGGGTTACGCACAATGTAGGCTTCCGTAGTACTGGCAAATAGAATACCTATAAACAGCCTTTAAAACTAATAAAGATATCTTAACCGCTATGTTAAGGACAACGCCAGCCCTTTAGATATTAAGAACATTAGATTAGGAAAACTTTGGTAAAATTAAACTTAATTTTAAGGTATTGCAATGTAATAATAATTATTAACCGTTAGAGGCATGACAAGGACGGACATACAGACCGTTAATGACCGTTAAATGCATAACAGGGACAAGCCTATATAACGGAAGGAAATAGCAATAAAAAATGTACAATTAGCGATCATAGGTATCGTACGGGCGGGAGACCTTAAAAATGTATATCAATAAGTCGAGTTCTTTATTGTTCGTTCAGTATCTTCATTCGTCTCCTAACGCTCATAATGTAAACAAGTTAGTCGTAAAAGTGTAAAATTGTGCCTAGGTAACCTAGATTGGGAATTATAAGTTAATAAATGCAGTGAAAGTGTAAATCAAAGTTGTTATTTAAAAACCCCTCTAAATAGAACAGAACAATAGAATAGTGTATTTTTGGAAAAGTTTAACGTCAGTGCGTTAATAAATCTAAAAACAGTGTCGCACATATATAGAGCCAGTGTTTTAATTTAATAGTTTAAACTCTCGTGTGTACTTTAATATTAAATTAGGCTCTCAGTGTACTTTTAGATTTTAAATTTGACTTTTTATGTGCGAATAAACTCTGTGTTAGACTATTAGTGCTGAAACTAAGTGTACTATCCTAGTAACTGTAACCTAGTAACTGTTTCCTTATCGAAAAGTGCGTAAATCAGCGCGAACTATAGTAGTTAGTATCTCAATTAACTCCGCTGAAATAATGGTGAAGACACGTAGCCAACCAGAGGACGAGGCCGCCGCGGTCCCACAGGTTACTCGGTTCGATGATCCGCCACGATCACCGTCAACTGAGCGACCGACCGCGGGCCTCTCAGCCGCCGCCACGATCCTGGAACGAAGAGGAACTGGAGGAGCAGCACCTTTGGGGAGAGAGGTATATATGTCACCCATTACGGAGTCCAGAGTAGAACCGTCCACGTCACGCCTCACTGCGGGAACCGGAGCAGACGAACCACCGAGGAGACAGGTATCACCTGCAAGGTCAGTCGCGTCTAACAGCAGCGTTAACGCGAGGGTTCGTCAAGCGCAGTTCGAGGCGGAAGAACGTCTGGCGCTGATTAGGCAGAAGCAGCTGGATCTGGAAACAGAACGGGTTAAGAGACGACTTGCCTACGATATGGAGGCTAAAACCGAACAAGAGGATACTGAACCACAAGGTACTACCCTGGAACAGAGGAGGGTAGAAACATGGCTGGATGAAGCCAAGGAGCACCGCACGCCGCACAACACGGAGCATCGGGTAAGCGATCTGCGTCCAGCTGAACGACCTAGATCGCCAACTCCAGGCAAAGGATCCCGAGGCCGTGGGGTGGATCAGCTCGTGGAGGCTCTAGAGAAACTAGCGAGGAATAGGCCACCACCGAGACAGGCGTACGAGCTGCCAGTATTTTCGGGCGCGCCAATCGAATGGTTCGCGTTCCGGGCAGCGATGCGAGATACGACAAAAACTTATAATTTGTCGAAAGCGGAAAATATGGCCAGATTGAGAAATTGTCTCAAGGGGGAAGCCAGAGAAGCAGTGTCCGTGTTACTACACACGGCGGAAGACCCTCAGGTAATAATGAACACTCTAGATCAAACCTTCGGTCAACCAGAAGTTATAGTGGAAAAAACGATTGAGGATCTGAAGAAGCTGCCGCGACCAGGAGTAGCTGCAACAGAACTCAATAACTTCGCGGTAAAAGTACAAAATATAGTCTGGGTACTAAAATCAATCGATAAAAGGGGATACCTGTATAACCCACAGCTGACACGAGACATCATGACAAAGCTGAGTCCGCACATGTTATCCAAATGGTACGAATACGCCGAGCAGAATACTTCCGAAGTGGAAATAATCGCAATGTCTCAATTTTTAATGAAGGAAGCCAGCAGAGCTCTTCGTTTCGGGTACATAAGCACAGCGACGAGCACACAGAAGAAGGAACCTGCCAAGGCGGAACAAAGAAGAGGAAAACAGGTGTATGCAACCACGAACGATTCCGAAACACTAAGAAAATGCCAGGTGTGTCAGCAAAATCACGCATTAACCAAATGCGGCAAGTTCCTACAAATGAACATAACGGACAGGTGGGAACTCGTGAAAAAGGAAAGGTTGTGTTTCAAATGTTTAGTCAGCAGACATCGACGAATCTACTGCCGGGCTAAGGCCTGCGGTGTCAAGGAGTGCAGGATGGGTCATCACCAGCTGTTGCACGAACATCACACTGCTCCCTCAACGGGGGGAGCGCAGACACCGCACGGATCCAACGAGCCTGCTAATGCCGAAACAGTAACAGCAACCTCAGACCTGGGACAGGTAAAATTAAAAATATGCCCAGTAACTTTAACAGGACCCAAGGGTCAGGCGAAGGTGTATGCACTATTAGACGAAGGATCTACAGTGTCTCTAGTCGACGAAGAAGTCGCAAGGAAGATCGGCGCAAAGGGGCCAACCGGAACACTGCGAATAAGAGGCGTGAACGCGTGTCAACAGGAACACGAAAGCCGATTGGTAAAATTCCAGATCGCGGGAGCAAACGGTCGTGACTACACGATCAAGGCGAGAACCATTGGTGATATGAAACTATCTCCACAGTCCATGCCCCGAGATTTGTTACGTCTCGATCATCTCAAAGATCTAGACGCCGACGGGTTGTGCTACGACGATGGTAAACCGCAACTTTTAATAGGTTCGGACAACTGGGAATTGATCGTCACCAGAGAACTGAGGCTCGGGAAACGAAATGAACCAGGCGCTTCGAGGACTCAACTAGGATGGGTGATCCACGGGACTGTGCCGAGGCGCATACTCCAGGAAGAAGCCGATAATGTGCTTCACGTCGTGGAAATCAACGAGAGACTCGAAGAACTGGTCGAGCGACACTTCAGGATCGATGCTCTGGGCGTGGCATTAAAACCCAAGGTAAGAGAGGAAGATGAACGAGCAGTCGCCATCTTCAACCAAACAGCGAAACGGGTGAACGGAAGATTTGAAGTTGGTCTACCGTGGCGAGAGGACAACACCCAAACACCGCCGACTTATCACACAGCCCTGCAAAGGCTGGAAAGCCTTGAACGAAAACTCAGCAAGTCAGAGAACATGAAGAGTGAGTATAATCAACAGATTAAAAATCTTCTAGATAAAGGGTACGCGGAGCTGTGTGACGGAACGGAGAAAAACAGTGGGAAACACTGGTATTTGCCACATTTTCCAGTACTGAACCCCAACAAACCTGGAAAAGTACGTTTAGTATTTGACGCCGCAGCCAAATCACGTGGGGTAAGTCTGAATGACTTTCTCCTAGACGGACCGGACCTCCTGCAATCCATACAGAGGATCCTTTTCCGTTTTAGAGAATTCCAGTATGGGGTGACAGCAGACATAAAGGAAATGTTTCTGCAGGTGAAAATTCGTAAGGAAGATCAACCGGCGCAATTATTCCTCTGGCGATCAGATAAACAAGAACCGCCCCAGGAGTACAAGATGACGTCTATGATCTTCGGCGCTAGAAGTTCACCATTCATGGCGCACAGCGTTAGAAATCTTAACGCAAGGGAGCATGCACACAGCTATCCAGAGGCAGCAAGGGCAATCACGGAATCTCATTACATGGACGACTATGTAGACTCCTTCCACAATATCAAGGAGGGGGAAGAACTCATACATGACATTATTGAGATCCACAGGAAAGCAAGTTTCGAGCTACGTGGTTGGAACTCCAATAACAGCAGGCTCTTAGGTAGCATACCGGAGGACTTGCGAGCCGAGAGCGCCACTCAGATGCTCACTGGGTCGCACGAACAAGAGAAGACTCTGGGACTGCGCTGGGACACCTGCGAAGATTCACTGGGATTCAACACATCGCTCAGCCGAGTGAACACCGAGGTCCGACAACTCAGCAGAACGCCGACAAAAAGGGAGGCGTTGAGCGCGGTAATGTCTCTGTATGACCCTCTAGGACTGCTGAGCTGCTACACAATCACCGGGAAAATCCTGCTACAAAAGCTGTGGCGCGAAAAGTTGACTTGGGATGAACCATTGCCACATGAGTTCGCCCAAGATTTCGGAGAATGGATAAACCAAATGAAAATCGTGAGTAATTTACGATTACCCAGGTGGTACCAGTCATCCGCCTTCGAGATCAAGGAAAGGCAGCTACATGTCTTCTGCGATGCAAGTGAAGAAGCCTTCGCTACAGCCATCTACTGGAGGATGGAGAAAGCGGACGGCACAGCAGAAGTCGCTCTGGTAGCTGCCAAGGCTAAGGTGGCACCACTACGAAGCCAAACGATCCCACGTTTGGAACTCCAAGCAGCAGTAATCGGAACAAGACTCGCTTCAACTGTCCAACAGGGACACAGGTGGAAAGTTGACGAAATAATATATTGGACAGATTCCAGAACGGTGCTCCAGTGGATCCAGAACGATACCGTGCGCTATACTCCATTCGTAGCACATCGGCTGGGAGAGATCGCCGAGGCTACGCGACCGCGACAATGGAGATGGATTCCTACCGAGCTTAACGTGGCAGACATAGCCACTCGCCCAAACTACGTGCCATCTTCGAGGGAAGACAGATGGTTCAAGGGACCGAGTTTTCTTCAGGACAAGAAGTGTAACTGGCCTCAATTCACACGGGACGAAAACTCCAGCGACACGGAAGAAAGCGTACTTCAACTACAGGTAACAGTTAACGACAGCCTGCCAGATATTCACAGATTCTCCAACTTCGAACGTCTGATACGAGCCACGGCAGTCGTCATCCTGTTCATCGAGAGATGTCGTCGGAAGACACGACACCCGCTGGATGCCAGACACTTACGAGAAGCCGAGAAACTCTGGATCCAAAGAAGCCAAGCAGAAAGCTTCAACACAGAGCTGCAGCAACTACGACTAGGTAAGAAGATAGCGAAATCCAGTCGTCTGTTCAGGCTCGACCCAACCTACTGCGACGGGATCCTGAAGCTCAACGGGAGAATAGGAGCTGCTGACGTGTCGGGCAGTATGAAGCGGCCGATCATCTTGGACGGCCGCCACCCCTTCACGAAGTTGTTGGTCCAGCATCATCACAAGAATGCAGGACACGCCAACCCAGAACGAGTGGTGAACGACGTGCGTCAGCAGTACTGGGTGCTCCGGCTGAGACCAGCCGTACGAGCAGCCACCTCAAGTTGCGCCGTGTGCCGTATAAGAAGAGCCAAGCCTGAAGTGCCAGTCATGGGAGACCTGCCAATAGCAAGAATCCAAGCGTTCGTGCGACCTTTCTCCAACTGCGGGGTCGACTACTTCGGTCCAATGGTGGTGACCATTGGAAGACGACATGAGAAACGCTGGGGGGCGCTATTCACTTGCCTCACTACACGCGCTATCCACCTCGAGTTGGTAGCTTCTTTATCCACAGACTCTGCAATCATGGCGTTGCGTCGAATGGCTGCGCGTCGCGGGTGGCCGACCGTCATCTACAGCGACAACGGCACCAACTTCAGGGGAGCCGACGCAGAGCTGCGGGCTGCCTACAAAGAGTGGGCGCCGGCTCTGCAAAACTACGGCCTGCAGCATCGTGTCACCTGGCGTTTCATACCGCCCGGTGCTCCGAACCAGGGAGGCGCATGGGAGCGCCTCGTGCGGTCTGTCAAGGCCGCACTCTCCCACACACTCAGTCAGAAGGCGCCCAAAGAAGAGGTGCTTCTGACCCTGCTGATGGAGGCTGAGCATTCCATAAATGCTCGGCCTCTCACCCACGTCTCTGTCGATCCTAACGATCCAGAGGCGTTAACGCCGAACCACTTCCTGCTGGGGACGTCATCGGGGCTGCCTACGACGGGACCCTGCGAGCCGGCCGACAGGCGCGCGTGGCGCGCCGCACAAGCTCTCGCCGACGAGTTCTGGCGTCGCTGGGTGCGCGAGTACCTGCCCAGTCTCACGCCACGACGAGCATCCGAGGCGGAGATCCGCCCACTGCGCGAAGGAGACCTGGTGGTGGTGGTCGACCCAACTCTACCACGCAACACCTGGCCTCGCGGAGTCGTCGAGCGAGTCTTCCCCGGCAGCGACGGGCACGTGCGCGTCGCCGACGTCCGGACCAGAGGAGGAACATTTCGCCGCCCTGCGACGAAGCTGGCTGTCCTTCCAGTGGAGAGCTGCGACGAGTCTTCGCTGGGGGGAGAATGTTAAGGACAACGCCAGCCCTTTAGATATTAAGAACATTAGATTAGGAAAACTTTGGTAAAATTAAACTTAATTTTAAGGTATTGCAATGTAATAATAATTATTAACCGTTAGAGGCATGACAAGGACGGACATACAGACCGTTAATGACCGTTAAATGCATAACAGGGACAAGCCTATATAACGGAAGGAAATAGCAATAAAAAATGTACAATTAGCGATCATAGGTATCGTACGGGCGGGAGACCTTAAAAATGTATATCAATAAGTCGAGTTCTTTATTGTTCGTTCAGTATCTTCATTCGTCTCCTAACGCTCATAATGTAAACAAGTTAGTCGTAAAAGTGTAAAATTGTGCCTAGGTAACCTAGATTGGGAATTATAAGTTAATAAATGCAGTGAAAGTGTAAATCAAAGTTGTTATTTAAAAACCCCTCTAAATAGAACAGTAAAATCCAGTAGGAAAATAATAAGTAATACAGTCCACTATAGGTAAACGTAACACGCTACCTATAGTTTTCCTGGAAAGTTCATGGTTGTAACCATTTCCTTGATTTTTCAAACTAGTAGTTTTTGAAACTAATAGTTCAGATATTAGGGGGGGGGGGACGACGACGCTAAAAAAATTGTTTTAATCTTTGAATATCTTTCAAACGGAAGACTAAATCGAAAAAGTTTCTTAGCTACTCGTCCCTTATTTTACAATACCTATTCAACGATACCCCACAGGTTAGGTAAAATTTCTTTGACCCCACATGATAGGATCAGCTAGAAATAAAATTCATCCCCATCTTATGTGTACGGGAGGTACCTAAATTAATTAATTTAAAATTGTTTTTTGTCACCGTTCTCTTACCCTAATCATTATCCTCATCTATGTAAAATTACAGCTTTCTAGGACTTAAGTTTCTCTACAAAGCCGCGGACGGACGGACGGACAGACGGAGCGTAACTATAAGGCTTCATTGTGCGCTACGAAAGTATAAAAATGTGGATAAGATTCTTATAGCGTGAAGCGTGAATATAAAGACGCCTATAAATATTAAGTTGTGGGTCAGAATAGGCAACGAATATAATTTCTAGGATTCAATTCTGAGGATGCCATTTTCGTGAAAAAAGCTAGTGCTCAACCTAAAATACTCAATCTATAATATAATTTGATGGCAATACTTAGGTAAGGTAAAGTGGGTAAACGTATGCAACCTATGCAACCAAATATTATTAAGTTACCATCCCCAATAAATATGAAGATAATTAAAAATTAAATATCAAAGCAATATTTCCTATCAATGATGACCTATGTGATAAAATATTTTTTATATGTATAATTACAATAAGCTCAAAGTCGCACAGCGAGCTATGGAAAGGGCTATGCTCGGGGTTTCTCTACGTGATCGAATCAGAAATGAAGAGATCCGTAGGCGAACTAAAGTCACCGACATAGCTCAGCGGATTAGCAAGCTGAAGTGGCAATGGGTATGCCACATAGCGCGGAGAGCGGATGGCCGATGGGGTCGAAAAGTGCTCGAGTGGAGACCACGGACTAGCAAACGCAGCGTAGGACGTCCACCCACAAGGTGGACAGACGACCTTATAAAGGTCGCCGGAAGGCGCTGGATGCAGGTCGCTTCCAACCGGTACATATGGAAGTCCAAAGGGGAGGCCTATGTTCAGCAGTGGACGTCTTACGGCTGAGATGATGATGATGATGATGATGAATTACATACATAAGTAGGTAAGATAAAGTAAGATTCAAGATGATCTTAAATATACGAAACAGGAAAATACACAGGATTTTTAGAAGTTATATACCTGCTAATGATTTTTAAATTATAATTTCGTAGAAAAATATCTATGTACTTATAATACATTCCAAATTATTTTTAGCAAAAAAATAATGAATTAGAATAACGATACAATTTTTGGGACAATAATAAGGGAATAATAATATTGTCCCAAAATTGCCCGCAAAAACTGGTAACGCCATCTAGCGTTTCTGCCGCGAAACTAATGCACACGTAAGAAACAATGAAAATGCTTTGAGCAAACAGTTCCGGAAAATTTCCCTAGATGTCACTACGTAACTGAAAACTTAGCGAGAAAATGTGTCAGCTTTCAATTAGATGGCGTATGAAAAAAATTAAATAAGAATTTTAGATTTCAAAAACTTCTTTTTTGAGCCCACTAGCCTCCACCTCTGTAGTTAAAACCTTCTACGAACAAAAATTTGAACATACCTTATGAACTATGAAGGCGTACTTTTACTTCGAGTTTTGATTTTTGTAAGTTGTATTTGCTCGTATTTTCATGTTGAGCAAAAATTTTATATTTAGAGTTTAGAGAGATAAAGCAAAGAATTTAGAATATAACATGTTTAAGTACTTTAGCGGTCCCTGGTCTACTAATATAATTTGTAATGTACAAAGTAAATAATTTGTAACTGCTGCATTAACTCAGTAACTAAGGGGCCGAAGTGGAAACAAATTGCTCTCCAATTAAATATATTCAATTAGAAAGTAATTTAGAGTGGACTTTTTGCAAATGAATTGAATTAGGCCGACAAAGCGTGCCCTCCATTGAATTACAACTGGGCTCACCGAAACACTGTGGGAATATTAAAAAATAGATTTGATAAATTGTGGAAAACGTATTTTTCGTCGGGTCAACCAACTCATGAAAACGAAAAAAGATGAAAGAGATAAAAGTAAATTTAAAAATGTTAGAATTTTGTATACCAAACAGCCGATGTCGCCAGTTACTATAACCAACACTCATTTCGTATGTTAGGGCGTGGAATTCGTCAATTATTTAGAGTTTTATGATAACAGGCAGACACTCTTCAGCCAAAGTATTTTTTATCGACTTCACAAAGTAAGTAGGTACCACATATATTTCAAATAACTTTACAAATATAACAAGCTAAAAAATTACCTGTTATGAACAGAATGTTACTAATTTTCTAGAACATACACGTTTAATTATTGTGCATGAATGATTTTCTTTTAGCAAAACTCATTTAAGATGTTGGTGGAGAAGAAGTAGTGTTAGAAATTGTGATACATAACGATTTAAATGCTTAATAAACGATGCGGAAAAGCAAATCAACAAAATTAAAAATAAGCAATATAAGGAATGATATAGTCTATGGCACTATGGTCTGTCATAAGTCATGATGACAAGAAAAAATATATGCAAGTGTGTGATAAAAATATAGCAACAGAAAAATAGTAAACTATGTAATTGCCGAAAATATAATACAGTTCAACAAGTAAATATGTACTTTTATTCAAGATCCTGTTGGTATGTATATTTGATCATAACAAGTCAGAAGAGGGATGAACGCTAACATGTCCAAATGCTGTTAGTAAGAGCTGTTCATAACAGAATGGATATTGAAAGAGATATTGGGTATGTCATCATAATATTATGCCATTTATTATAGATCGAGAAATAAGTAGGCTCATTAATACGTCAATCACTTTTATTCACTTATAATATCACTAACAAACTTTATATTATAAATTATCTTTTTAAAATACTAAGCGATATCGCAATATATAACAATCTGTTGTTAAAGACGTTTATCCGATTCAACGGTCACTTAACGAATGAATCCGCTTGGCGGAGGAACACGCAACTTCCATTTTCCCCTCCAGTCAATATTACCAATCGAATAATCATTAAACCGGAAGTTGCGTGTATTCTTATTTCTTATTATACAAATTTATAATATTTATTTATCACGTAAAATAATATCAAATTAAATAATATAATTTGCAAACATATTTATGATTATCTGAATTAATATATAATTCTAAATATACAAGTCGAACACAACTTCCGCTGCCCCGCCCCCCTCAACACTTCTGACATAATTACATTAATACAGGACCGGAAGTTAAGTGTTCGATCACTATTCTTATACCTTAGATTATAATGTCTATTTACATGTATGTGTATATTATACGTATGAATATTTATATTATAATCTAATATGAATATTCATACCGATATTTACATTAATAATTATCATAGTTCCTAACAGTCGGCCTTTCCTGATACATTTCGCGTCCACGAGAAATTAATCTAAGTTATTGACAAATATACTATCTAATAATTACAAGAATAAATTTTGGTCGATCCTTTGTATACATATTTTGTGTTATTGTCAATTACTTGGGATATTGAATCTATTGTATCTCTTTAACTAAGAAAATAGGGCCCCAGACGTATCCCCATACATCTGTCCTAACTGAGACCTCTGTCGTATTCTCAGTTAGGCCTTCTTAACTGAGATGGTGGAGCCTCAGACATATCTCCACACACCTGTCCCAACTGAGACCTCTGTCGTATTCTCAGTTAGGCCTTCTTAACTAAGATGGTGGAGCCTCAGACATATCTCCACACACCTGTCCCAACTGAGACCTCTGTCATATTCTCAGTTAGGCCTTCTTAACTAAGGTGGTGGAGCCTCAGACATATCTCCACACACCTGTCCCAACTGAGACCTCTTTCGTATTCTCAGTCAAGCCACTATAGTGAAACATAATTCAGCTTTCTTTTATTGCTTAAGATTCGGAACAGTTTATCAAAATCACTTTACAAACGTTAAATCTTCATCTTCATTAATTATTATCAACATTCGGCAATCGAGTACGTACGTTACATTATAATCACAATTATCAATCTTAAATATTCATTTACATTGTACACATTTGAATCAAAGATATACCTATCAAACTCGTGTATCAGTCGGTGTCACAATTACTTGATTCATCAGACTCAGAGTCTGCTCTATTAAAAACCAGCCATGGATATATTTTATCAACTGCGAAGATACCACTGAATTTCCTATTGCCTTTACGCGAGAGTGGAGTATCCTCGATAACGTATCGATCATTCTCCAAAACCTCTGCAATACGATAAGGGCCGCGAAGTTTCGGGACTAGTTTCCTACTTCTACCTAATGAAGGAACTTCCCTTTCTACTCTAACCAGTTCCCCTACTTTATATGTCTTTTCTGTTCTTGTCTTATTAAATTGTTCCTTTTGTTTCTCTTGGTTTTCACTAATATACTCAGTTATTTCTTTTCTAGTTTCTTCTAAAGGTGTACAGTTTTCAGTACCGTCTATTACACTCAATTCAAGCAATGAACTAGGAGTACCTACTAAATCTAACCCAAACAAAGCTTGAGCAGGGCTCTTTCCCGTACCCTTATTGATGGTATTATTAAGTCCCCATTGAATTTCCGATACACATTCATCCCATAAGTCTTCAGGTTTATTATGGTTAGTGGCGGTCAGTGAACTTAATATCGTGCGATTGTATCTTTCCACTTGGCCATTTGCCCTTGGAGTTGCTACAGCGTTCATAACGTGTTTGACTCCCAGCGACGATAGATAGGTTTGAAAGCTCTTCGCAGTGAAAGAAGTACCTCTATCGGATATCACTCTTTTAGGAACACTAAATGTATGAAAGTAATGTTTCATTGCTTTAGTTGAGTGAATTGACTTTGTACTCTTTACTGGAGCTAACACGGCAAATTTCGTAAATGCGTCAATGATAACAAGCAGGTAAGTGTGCTTTCGCTTGCTGCGTACAAATGGACCTAGATGATCAATGTGCAGGGTATGAAAGGGACGATCAACCTTCTCTATGGGGTGTAGAAATCCCGCCTTCTTCCCGGTTGGTAATTTAGCATGAGCGCATTCCAGACACGCTTGTACATATTTTTTTACGAATCTCCTCATTTTAGCAAACCAATAGTTTGCTGACTGAGTAAACCTGGAAAAGTACGTTTAGTATTTGACGCCGCAGCCAAATCACGTGGGGTAAGTCTGAATGACTTTCTCCTAGACGGACCGGACCTCCTGCAATCCATACAGAGGATCCTTTTCCGTTTTAGAGAATTCCAGTATGGGGTGACAGCAGACATAAAGGAAATGTTTCTGCAGGTGAAAATTCGTAAGGAAGATCAACCGGCGCAATTATTCCTCTGGCGATCAGATAAACAAGAACCGCCCCAGGAGTACAAGATGACGTCTATGATCTTCGGCGCTAGAAGTTCACCATTCATGGCGCACAGCGTTAGAAATCTTAACGCAAGGGAGCATGCACACAGCTATCCAGAGGCAGCAAGGGCAATCACGGAATCTCATTACATGGACGACTATGTAGACTCCTTCCACAATATCAAGGAGGGGGAAGAACTCATACATGACATTATTGAGATCCACAGGAAAGCAAGTTTCGAGCTACGTGGTTGGAACTCCAATAACAGCAGGCTCTTAGGTAGCATACCGGAGGACTTGCGAGCCGAGAGCGCCACTCAGATGCTCACTGGGTCGCACGAACAAGAGAAGACTCTGGGACTGCGCTGGGACACCTGCGAAGATTCACTGGGATTCAACACATCGCTCAGCCGAGTGAACACCGAGGTCCGACAACTCAGCAGAACGCCGACAAAAAGGGAGGCGTTGAGCGCGGTAATGTCTCTGTATGACCCTCTAGGACTGCTGAGCTGCTACACAATCACCGGGAAAATCCTGCTACAAAAGCTGTGGCGCGAAAAGTTGACTTGGGATGAACCATTGCCACATGAGTTCGCCCAAGATTTCGGAGAATGGATAAACCAAATGAAAATCGTGAGTAATTTACGATTACCCAGGTGGTACCAGTCATCCGCCTTCGAGATCAAGGAAAGGCAGCTACATGTCTTCTGCGATGCAAGTGAAGAAGCCTTCGCTACAGCCATCTACTGGAGGATGGAGAAAGCGGACGGCACAGCAGAAGTCGCTCTGGTAGCTGCCAAGGCTAAGGTGGCACCACTACGAAGCCAAACGATCCCACGTTTGGAACTCCAAGCAGCAGTAATCGGAACAAGACTCGCTTCAACTGTCCAACAGGGACACAGGTGGAAAGTTGACGAAATAATATATTGGACAGATTCCAGAACGGTGCTCCAGTGGATCCAGAACGATACCGTGCGCTATACTCCATTCGTAGCACATCGGCTGGGAGAGATCGCCGAGGCTACGCGACCGCGACAATGGAGATGGATTCCTACCGAGCTTAACGTGGCAGACATAGCCACTCGCCCAAACTACGTGCCATCTTCGAGGGAAGACAGATGGTTCAAGGGACCGAGTTTTCTTCAGGACAAGAAGTGTAACTGGCCTCAATTCACACGGGACGAAAACTCCAGCGACACGGAAGAAAGCGTACTTCAACTACAGGTAACAGTTAACGACAGCCTGCCAGATATTCACAGATTCTCCAACTTCGAACGTCTGATACGAGCCACGGCAGTCGTCATCCTGTTCATCGAGAGATGTCGTCGGAAGACACGACACCCGCTGGATGCCAGACACTTACGAGAAGCCGAGAAACTCTGGATCCAAAGAAGCCAAGCAGAAAGCTTCAACACAGAGCTGCAGCAACTACGACTAGGTAAGAAGATAGCGAAATCCAGTCGTCTGTTCAGGCTCGACCCAACCTACTGCGACGGGATCCTGAAGCTCAACGGGAGAATAGGAGCTGCTGACGTGTCGGGCAGTATGAAGCGGCCGATCATCTTGGACGGCCGCCACCCCTTCACGAAGTTGTTGGTCCAGCATCATCACAAGAATGCAGGACACGCCAACCCAGAACGAGTGGTGAACGACGTGCGTCAGCAGTACTGGGTGCTCCGGCTGAGACCAGCCGTACGAGCAGCCACCTCAAGTTGCGCCGTGTGCCGTATAAGAAGAGCCAAGCCTGAAGTGCCAGTCATGGGAGACCTGCCAATAGCAAGAATCCAAGCGTTCGTGCGACCTTTCTCCAACTGCGGGGTCGACTACTTCGGTCCAATGGTGGTGACCATTGGAAGACGACATGAGAAACGCTGGGGGGCGCTATTCACTTGCCTCACTACACGCGCTATCCACCTCGAGTTGGTAGCTTCTTTATCCACAGACTCTGCAATCATGGCGTTGCGTCGAATGGCTGCGCGTCGCGGGTGGCCGACCGTCATCTACAGCGACAACGGCACCAACTTCAGGGGAGCCGACGCAGAGCTGCGGGCTGCCTACAAAGAGTGGGCGCCGGCTCTGCAAAACTACGGCCTGCAGCATCGTGTCACCTGGCGTTTCATACCGCCCGGTGCTCCGAACCAGGGAGGCGCATGGGAGCGCCTCGTGCGGTCTGTCAAGGCCGCACTCTCCCACACACTCAGTCAGAAGGCGCCCAAAGAAGAGGTGCTTCTGACCCTGCTGATGGAGGCTGAGCATTCCATAAATGCTCGGCCTCTCACCCACGTCTCTGTCGATCCTAACGATCCAGAGGCGTTAACGCCGAACCACTTCCTGCTGGGGACGTCATCGGGGCTGCCTACGACGGGACCCTGCGAGCCGGCCGACAGGCGCGCGTGGCGCGCCGCACAAGCTCTCGCCGACGAGTTCTGGCGTCGCTGGGTGCGCGAGTACCTGCCCAGTCTCACGCCACGACGAGCATCCGAGGCGGAGATCCGCCCACTGCGCGAAGGAGACCTGGTGGTGGTGGTCGACCCAACTCTACCACGCAACACCTGGCCTCGCGGAGTCGTCGAGCGAGTCTTCCCCGGCAGCGACGGGCACGTGCGCGTCGCCGACGTCCGGACCAGAGGAGGAACATTTCGCCGCCCTGCGACGAAGCTGGCTGTCCTTCCAGTGGAGAGCTGCGACGAGTCTTCGCTGGGGGGAGAATGTTAAGGACAACGCCAGCCCTTTAGATATTAAGAACATTAGATTAGGAAAACTTTGGTAAAATTAAACTTAATTTTAAGGTATTGCAATGTAATAATAATTATTAACCGTTAGAGGCATGACAAGGACGGACATACAGACCGTTAATGACCGTTAAATGCATAACAGGGACAAGCCTATATAACGGAAGGAAATAGCAATAAAAAATGTACAATTAGCGATCATAGGTATCGTACGGGCGGGAGACCTTAAAAATGTATATCAATAAGTCGAGTTCTTTATTGTTCGTTCAGTATCTTCATTCGTCTCCTAACGCTCATAATGTAAACAAGTTAGTCGTAAAAGTGTAAAATTGTGCCTAGGTAACCTAGATTGGGAATTATAAGTTAATAAATGCAGTGAAAGTGTAAATCAAAGTTGTTATTTAAAAACCCCTCTAAATAGAACAGTAAAATCCAGTAGGAAAATAATAAGTAATACAGTCCACTATAGGTAAACGTAACACGCTACCTATAGTTTTCCTGGAAAGTTCATGGTTGTAACCATTTCCTTGATTTTTCAAACTAGTAGTTTTTGAAACTAATAGTTCAGATATTAGGGGGGGGGGGACGACGACGCTAAAAAAATTGTTTTAATCTTTGAATATCTTTCAAACGGAAGACTAAATCGAAAAAGTTTCTTAGCTACTCGTCCCTTATTTTACAATACCTATTCAACGATACCCCACAGGTTAGGTAAAATTTCTTTGACCCCACATGATAGGATCAGCTAGAAATAAAATTCATCCCCATCTTATGTGTACGGGAGGTACCTAAATTAATTAATTTAAAATTGTTTTTTGTCACCGTTCTCTTACCCTAATCATTATCCTCATCTATGTAAAATTACAGCTTTCTAGGACTTAAGTTTCTCTACAAAGCCGCGGACGGACGGACGGACAGACGGAGCGTAACTATAAGGCTTCATTGTGCGCTACGAAAGTATAAAAATGTGGATAAGATTCTTATAGCGTGAAGCGTGAATATAAAGACGCCTATAAATATTAAGTTGTGGGTCAGAATAGGCAACGAATATAATTTCTAGGATTCAATTCTGAGGATGCCATTTTCGTGAAAAAAGCTAGTGCTCAACCTAAAATACTCAATCTATAATATAATTTGATGGCAATACTTAGGTAAGGTAAAGTGGGTAAACGTATGCAACCTATGCAACCAAATATTATTAAGTTACCATCCCCAATAAATATGAAGATAATTAAAAATTAAATATCAAAGCAATATTTCCTATCAATGATGACCTATGTGATAAAATATTTTTTATATGTATAATTACAATAAGCTCAAAGTCGCACAGCGAGCTATGGAAAGGGCTATGCTCGGGGTTTCTCTACGTGATCGAATCAGAAATGAAGAGATCCGTAGGCGAACTAAAGTCACCGACATAGCTCAGCGGATTAGCAAGCTGAAGTGGCAATGGGTATGCCACATAGCGCGGAGAGCGGATGGCCGATGGGGTCGAAAAGTGCTCGAGTGGAGACCACGGACTAGCAAACGCAGCGTAGGACGTCCACCCACAAGGTGGACAGACGACCTTATAAAGGTCGCCGGAAGGCGCTGGATGCAGGTCGCTTCCAACCGGTACATATGGAAGTCCAAAGGGGAGGCCTATGTTCAGCAGTGGACGTCTTACGGCTGAGATGATGATGATGATGATGATGAATTACATACATAAGTAGGTAAGATAAAGTAAGATTCAAGATGATCTTAAATATACGAAACAGGAAAATACACAGGATTTTTAGAAGTTATATACCTGCTAATGATTTTTAAATTATAATTTCGTAGAAAAATATCTATGTACTTATAATACATTCCAAATTATTTTTAGCAAAAAAATAATGAATTAGAATAACGATACAATTTTTGGGACAATAATAAGGGAATAATAATATTGTCCCAAAATTGCCCGCAAAAACTGGTAACGCCATCTAGCGTTTCTGCCGCGAAACTAATGCACACGTAAGAAACAATGAAAATGCTTTGAGCAAACAGTTCCGGAAAATTTCCCTAGATGTCACTACGTAACTGAAAACTTAGCGAGAAAATGTGTCAGCTTTCAATTAGATGGCGTATGAAAAAAATTAAATAAGAATTTTAGATTTCAAAAACTTCTTTTTTGAGCCCACTAGCCTCCACCTCTGTAGTTAAAACCTTCTACGAACAAAAATTTGAACATACCTTATGAACTATGAAGGCGTACTTTTACTTCGAGTTTTGATTTTTGTAAGTTGTATTTGCTCGTATTTTCATGTTGAGCAAAAATTTTATATTTAGAGTTTAGAGAGATAAAGCAAAGAATTTAGAATATAACATGTTTAAGTACTTTAGCGGTCCCTGGTCTACTAATATAATTTGTAATGTACAAAGTAAATAATTTGTAACTGCTGCATTAACTCAGTAACTAAGGGGCCGAAGTGGAAACAAATTGCTCTCCAATTAAATATATTCAATTAGAAAGTAATTTAGAGTGGACTTTTTGCAAATGAATTGAATTAGGCCGACAAAGCGTGCCCTCCATTGAATTACAACTGGGCTCACCGAAACACTGTGGGAATATTAAAAAATAGATTTGATAAATTGTGGAAAACGTATTTTTCGTCGGGTCAACCAACTCATGAAAACGAAAAAAGATGAAAGAGATAAAAGTAAATTTAAAAATGTTAGAATTTTGTATACCAAACAGCCGATGTCGCCAGTTACTATAACCAACACTCATTTCGTATGTTAGGGCGTGGAATTCGTCAATTATTTAGAGTTTTATGATAACAGGCAGACACTCTTCAGCCAAAGTATTTTTTATCGACTTCACAAAGTAAGTAGGTACCACATATATTTCAAATAACTTTACAAATATAACAAGCTAAAAAATTACCTGTTATGAACAGAATGTTACTAATTTTCTAGAACATACACGTTTAATTATTGTGCATGAATGATTTTCTTTTAGCAAAACTCATTTAAGATGTTGGTGGAGAAGAAGTAGTGTTAGAAATTGTGATACATAACGATTTAAATGCTTAATAAACGATGCGGAAAAGCAAATCAACAAAATTAAAAATAAGCAATATAAGGAATGATATAGTCTATGGCACTATGGTCTGTCATAAGTCATGATGACAAGAAAAAATATATGCAAGTGTGTGATAAAAATATAGCAACAGAAAAATAGTAAACTATGTAATTGCCGAAAATATAATACAGTTCAACAAGTAAATATGTACTTTTATTCAAGATCCTGTTGGTATGTATATTTGATCATAACAAGTCAGAAGAGGGATGAACGCTAACATGTCCAAATGCTGTTAGTAAGAGCTGTTCATAACAGAATGGATATTGAAAGAGATATTGGGTATGTCATCATAATATTATGCCATTTATTATAGATCGAGAAATAAGTAGGCTCATTAATACGTCAATCACTTTTATTCACTTATAATATCACTAACAAACTTTATATTATAAATTATCTTTTTAAAATACTAAGCGATATCGCAATATATAACAATCTGTTGTTAAAGACGTTTATCCGATTCAACGGTCACTTAACGAATGAATCCGCTTGGCGGAGGAACACGCAACTTCCATTTTCCCCTCCAGTCAATATTACCAATCGAATAATCATTAAACCGGAAGTTGCGTGTATTCTTATTTCTTATTATACAAATTTATAATATTTATTTATCACGTAAAATAATATCAAATTAAATAATATAATTTGCAAACATATTTATGATTATCTGAATTAATATATAATTCTAAATATACAAGTCGAACACAACTTCCGCTGCCCCGCCCCCCTCAACACTTCTGACATAATTACATTAATACAGGACCGGAAGTTAAGTGTTCGATCACTATTCTTATACCTTAGATTATAATGTCTATTTACATGTATGTGTATATTATACGTATGAATATTTATATTATAATCTAATATGAATATTCATACCGATATTTACATTAATAATTATCATAGTTCCTAACAGTCGGCCTTTCCTGATACATTTCGCGTCCACGAGAAATTAATCTAAGTTATTGACAAATATACTATCTAATAATTACAAGAATAAATTTTGGTCGATCCTTTGTATACATATTTTGTGTTATTGTCAATTACTTGGGATATTGAATCTATTGTATCTCTTTAACTAAGAAAATAGGGCCCCAGACGTATCCCCATACATCTGTCCTAACTGAGACCTCTGTCGTATTCTCAGTTAGGCCTTCTTAACTGAGATGGTGGAGCCTCAGACATATCTCCACACACCTGTCCCAACTGAGACCTCTGTCGTATTCTCAGTTAGGCCTTCTTAACTAAGATGGTGGAGCCTCAGACATATCTCCACACACCTGTCCCAACTGAGACCTCTGTCATATTCTCAGTTAGGCCTTCTTAACTAAGGTGGTGGAGCCTCAGACATATCTCCACACACCTGTCCCAACTGAGACCTCTTTCGTATTCTCAGTCAAGCCACTATAGTGAAACATAATTCAGCTTTCTTTTATTGCTTAAGATTCGGAACAGTTTATCAAAATCACTTTACAAACGTTAAATCTTCATCTTCATTAATTATTATCAACATTCGGCAATCGAGTACGTACGTTACATTATAATCACAATTATCAATCTTAAATATTCATTTACATTGTACACATTTGAATCAAAGATATACCTATCAAACTCGTGTATCAGTCGGTGTCACAATTACTTGATTCATCAGACTCAGAGTCTGCTCTATTAAAAACCAGCCATGGATATATTTTATCAACTGCGAAGATACCACTGAATTTCCTATTGCCTTTACGCGAGAGTGGAGTATCCTCGATAACGTATCGATCATTCTCCAAAACCTCTGCAATACGATAAGGGCCGCGAAGTTTCGGGACTAGTTTCCTACTTCTACCTAATGAAGGAACTTCCCTTTCTACTCTAACCAGTTCCCCTACTTTATATGTCTTTTCTGTTCTTGTCTTATTAAATTGTTCCTTTTGTTTCTCTTGGTTTTCACTAATATACTCAGTTATTTCTTTTCTAGTTTCTTCTAAAGGTGTACAGTTTTCAGTACCGTCTATTACACTCAATTCAAGCAATGAACTAGGAGTACCTACTAAATCTAACCCAAACAAAGCTTGAGCAGGGCTCTTTCCCGTACCCTTATTGATGGTATTATTAAGTCCCCATTGAATTTCCGATACACATTCATCCCATAAGTCTTCAGGTTTATTATGGTTAGTGGCGGTCAGTGAACTTAATATCGTGCGATTGTATCTTTCCACTTGGCCATTTGCCCTTGGAGTTGCTACAGCGTTCATAACGTGTTTGACTCCCAGCGACGATAGATAGGTTTGAAAGCTCTTCGCAGTGAAAGAAGTACCTCTATCGGATATCACTCTTTTAGGAACACTAAATGTATGAAAGTAATGTTTCATTGCTTTAGTTGAGTGAATTGACTTTGTACTCTTTACTGGAGCTAACACGGCAAATTTCGTAAATGCGTCAATGATAACAAGCAGGTAAGTGTGCTTTCGCTTGCTGCGTACAAATGGACCTAGATGATCAATGTGCAGGGTATGAAAGGGACGATCAACCTTCTCTATGGGGTGTAGAAATCCCGCCTTCTTCCCGGTTGGTAATTTAGCATGAGCGCATTCCAGACACGCTTGTACATATTTTTTTACGAATCTCCTCATTTTAGCAAACCAATAGTTTGTTTTTATCCTTTCTAACGTCTTTTCGAAGCCAAAATGACCTATTTCATCATGATTAGACTTTAACACCTGCCACCGCACACCTTTTGGAACAACCCAACGATCACCGTCTTTTGTCCTTCTATATAACAGCCCCTTCTTAACGATAAAATTATTTTTGATTTCAATAATGTTATCGTTCTCTTTATCATCCAGTATATTAACAATACGTTGTAATTCGGGATCGTTTTGTTGTACCGTAGCTACCCAATTAGTGTCAATTTGTCTAACCAGTACACTGCCAGCTTCATCTGACGGAATAGGATTTCTACTAAGCGCATCCACATGAGACATAGTTGAACCTGGCTTGTATATAATTTGGAAATCAAACTCCTGCATAACGTTCCACCAACGTGCTACCCTAGCTAACGTGTCTTTCTTCTCAAATGTTGCCCTCAGAGAATTACAATCCGTCACAATAGTGAAAGGTATGCCTAACAAATAAACTCTAAATCTTTGTAAGGAGGTCACAACGGCCAACGTCTCCAGGTCGTACGATGTAAACTTTGCTTCCTCTGGAGAAGTCTGTCTACTGTAGTAAGCTACAGCATTAAAGGGCGTCTCTTTATTTGGTCTTTGCACTAGTATACCCGCCACGCCAACTTTGGACGCATCTGTATGTACCTGGGTTTCGTGTTCGGGATTATAGAATGACAGAATGGGGCGCTTAACTAACTCGTTCTTCAATGTCACAAACGCAGTCTCTTCCTCACTTCCCCATTGCCATTTAACGTTCTTTCTCAAAAGCTGGGTCAACGGTTTCGCGATAATGGAAAACCCTTTTATGAACTTACGAAAGAAGCTTGCCAAACCTACAAACTGCCTAACCTTATGCTGATCTTCTGGCCTTGGGAACTGTTCTACGGCGGCAATTTTTTTTGCGCCCGGCTTAATCCCCGCTTCACTTACTTCAAAACAGAGGTAATCGATTGATTTCCTAAGGAAGTTACATTTTGTTAAATTCAAAGTTATACCAGAAGAGCGAAACAATTCTAACGTGTCCTGGAGTTTTTGGAGCCCTTCTTCTAACGTCACAGAAGGTATGATCACATCATCCATGTACGCAAACGCTTCTTTGAATCTTGCATTTCCTAGAATATTATTAATTGCCCTTTGGAAAGTAGACGGTGCATTAACAAGTCCAAAAGGCATCCTATTGAACTCGTAATGACCGTCCGGCGTTACGAAAGCGGTCAGATGTTTAGAGGATTCGGCCATAGGTATTTGATAATAACCGGATGCAAGGTCCAAAGAAGTGTAATAACTGTGACCTGACAAGTTATCAAGTTGATCGTCAATGCGTGGAAGCGGGTAGTGCTCTTTGACGGTTTTTTTATTGAGTGCTCTAAAATCGATACAAAGTCGATAGTCACCACTTTTCTTTCGTACGAGTATAATCGGGGACGCGTATTCAGATGAAGACTGCCTAACTATACCTGACTCTTCTAGTTCTAAGATCATATCACGTACAACACTTCGTTCTGAATGCGCTAACCGATATGGCCTATAGACTACGGGCTTTGCATCATTAAGTTCTATTTTCATCTCGGTGTTAGATATACAACCTAAATCTTTCGGAGAAAATGCAAAACAATCCCTATAGTCATTTAAAAGTTCAGTCAGTCTTGCCACGATACTTGGTTCGATATCTTGATCAACTTGTATCATACCGTTATCTATTACAGACATATTAACACTACCATCGGGGCACTGTCTAACACTATTCACCTCAGTCACATCGATTTCCTTTAAAGGTAAACCTCGGAACAGTAACTTATCCGGAACAAGATCCAACCCGACTGGATCACAACCCTTCACAACTACCTGCCCGGCTCCATCAACCACTCTAATTACACTTTGTAAGGCTTCGTATTTCCCTTTGGGGTCCTGACATATACCAGGTTCGATAAATAAATCCCCGCTAAACTCTGATTTGGTGTGTACGTCAACTATTGTATAACCATGAACCCGTGTTGATTGCACAACATATAGTCCTATACCTTTCGACGTCCTACCGGATATCCTAAGTGCGTCATTAGTTTTGTAGACAACTACATGTTCTTGTTCTGTGAACGTTTGTCCTAAAAGTAACGGAACTTGTAGCAAGTGATCTGGTACTATAAGAGCCTCGACGGTAGCACTAGTTGAATCGACACCTATTTCGACTTGACACTTGCCCAAACAATTCACCATACTATCACCAAAACCTCTTAATACCGGTAAATCTGCCATTGACCAAGTGTCTGCCAGCGCCCTGGCTGTGGATTCACGCAGCATAGTGCACTGGCTACCAAAGTCTATGAAACAATTCAAAGTTTGACCGTTTACAGTAGCATCTTTATAGTATTTTAAATCGTTATCCTGCTCTTTACAGATTTTCATAACGGACTTGGCACCAGTAGCACTGCCAGTCTGATTTGGACAATTGTCAAGTAAATGACCTATCTTGTGACACCCCGTACACCGCTTGATAGGTTGACTACATTTAAAGAAAGGATGACCTTCGTCTCCACAGTTATAACATTTATTTGAGAACCTATTAGTACTTCTATTATTTCTACCACCAGACTCTAGCGAAGGCTTTTGCGTACGTGGCTGTTTGTTGTCGGACCTGCCTGGCTGCAGAGACGTATTGTCTATTTTTCTTGTTACCTTAATATTTCTAAGAAATACTAACAATTTATCCGGGTCAGTATATTGTGCTGCCTCTGCACTGGTTCTTACAGATCTGTCATCTATTCCCAAAAGTATACAATCTACTGCATTCTTTTCAAAAATGTTACACCGGTTTAACAAAACCATTTTCTGATAATAATATTCCTCTAATGATTCTCCGTATTTGGCTCTGCAGGCAAGCATGTCCGTCAACAGCTGTCCATAATTTTCATTACTTGGGAACGCTAATTTAAGTTTAATTTGCCATTCATCCCATGAAAACAGTAAACTAGGTAAGCCTTGGTACCATTTTTGTGCTAAGCCTACTAATTTAGGTAGGGCATAATGTATTATCTGTCGCTCCGTCCACTTATACAACTTAGCGCACTCATTAACTTTAGAAATCCACATGTCAATGGTTTGATTTCTTTTAGATGGGTCAAATTCGGGCAAAACGTTCATCACAGGGTAACGATCATTATTATTATCTGTTTTCATGGTTTGAATAAGCTCCATAAACGACGAAATCAAAACATTAGTATTAGATTCAGTTCCTACTTGACATACCGGAGTATTTGCTTCTGGTGCTAGCGGCGTCACTGGTTGGACTTCATTGTGCTGGCCTTGAGCCGCTGCTGACTGCGGCGGGAGCTGGGCCCCGTGTGGTTGTGGCGTAGTGCAGTGGCGGCTGGGGCGTCCGTTAACGCCGGGACTGCGGTCTCGACAACGTCTGCGACCGCGGCTACGGTCACAGCTTCGGTCGCGGCTTCGGTCGCGGCTTCGGCTTCGACTGCCCTCGCTGTCGCTTGACGCCGCTCGTCTCGATCGCCTTATGCGTCGCGCTCGTTTGGACCCGACGCATCGAGACGCGTCACGGGTCCGTCGTTTCCGTGATTTACTTCTACGACCCATTTCTGAAACTGATATATGATGGAAAGTATACATCCTTAATAATTGTCCTAAAAAGTTGGTGGGTGTGTAAGGTCTTAATAGTGAACTATTAGATTATGATTCCAGAAGGAGACAAATCATAACATTCAATTCACTATAGAAAGTAAAAGTTTCAAATGAGGGTAGTTAATGTATCATGACAACAATATAAAATAAAAATCCTTCATTAATAAGTATACTTAAAATACTTTTAACAGCGATGCTTATATGTCTGTATATTTAAAATTTATACGGCTCTGCGACAGAGCAAGTTGAAGTTATAATTATTATGTAGATGAATAACAACATAAATTAACCACTGTGTTACCCTTCTTTAAATAAAATGAGGGTACATAAAATTTACAAAGAAGAAATCTATGAAGCATGTCATTTAAGCAAAAGGAAAAAAAAAATTAATAATAACTGTACCTTTTTGGGCGTAAAGTCCTTCACGAGAGTGTGTTCATCACGATCTCCGCTATATCCCACAATTCTGATCTATTATAGATCGAGAAATAAGTAGGCTCATTAATACGTCAATCACTTTTATTCACTTATAATATCACTAACAAACTTTATATTATAAATTATCTTTTTAAAATACTAAGCGATATCGCAATATATAACAATCTGTTGTTAAAGACGTTTATCCGATTCAACGGTCACTTAACGAATGAATCCGCTTGGCGGAGGAACACGCAACTTCCATTTTCCCCTCCAGTCAATATTACCAATCGAATAATCATTAAACCGGAAGTTGCGTGTATTCTTATTTCTTATTATACAAATTTATAATATTTATTTATCACGTAAAATAATATCAAATTAAATAATATAATTTGCAAACATATTTATGATTATCTGAATTAATATATAATTCTAAATATACAAGTCGAACACAACTTCCGCTGCCCCGCCCCCCTCAACACTTCTGACATAATTACATTAATACAGGACCGGAAGTTAAGTGTTCGATCACTATTCTTATACCTTAGATTATAATGTCTATTTACATGTATGTGTATATTATACGTATGAATATTTATATTATAATCTAATATGAATATTCATACCGATATTTACATTAATAATTATCATAGTTCCTAACACATTATTATACTTTTTCATTAATAATTTACAACTCACTAGGTACTTAATTGTAGATCGATCTGGAAATTTAGCTTGGCAGTGCAATGTACGACACCGATGTACACTGCTTTGCGTTTTCGACCCAACGCTATGGTAAGTGGGCAGGAACTATGATTGTGTCCATGTATTTATTTTGTTCACTTATTATTGTGTTAATATTTTGTATCAAACGATAGCTTTGCTACTCTGTGTAGTCCAGAAGTCCAGACTCCGAAAATTGTATTGGTTTCATTTTCTGTAGTGTAATAATAATTAATTACACACACACATTACAGTATACTTAATAATAATTAATTATTAAAATAAATAAAACGGACAGTTCTACCTCTATATTATGGTGGGTTCGTGTACAATGTCCTACACACATATTTTGGTACCTACATAATATTGTTGCACAATCTAAACAGACATCTTACTGATTAAATGGAGGTTTATATTTAGTATATTATGTAGTACCTATAACCTACCTAATATCATGTACAACATGTACTTTTCTGTGAGGTACTTGATTAGACAAGTTATTTTATGTTGCTGATATTTTATGTGATATTGCTCTTCGGAGCAATGACCTTTATGTTAAATTAAACTAAATTTTAACAAACCTTTACTGTAATCAATGGTAAATAATAGTTATTTTGCTATAGCGAAGTTGCTAGAATAAGCAAATTTTGCATAACCTTATTTGATTTGGTGAGAAGATAAAGGAATAAATAAAATGAATTACTGTTCACATTAAGGCATTTCTTGTCAGTTTTGAAGATAAGGCACTGGCCGCACTGATCTGTCAAGTTTTGCTTCTTTGTCAAGAATGGCTGATAGTATAATATATTTTGAATTTTGCTAAATTGTACAATATGTTTTCCAATGGAAGTAAGAGAATCTTACTCTAGCATTTATGATGAAATTATTACTGACCATATCCTTATCGCAGACTTTCCTAGCACAATGTTTATGATACCTTGAGAAGGTGGACATTAGCAGAGCTGCGGCACCCAGCCACACGTTGGAGCTACAAGCTGAAAAGAGGAATGTTCAACGTGTGGGTTTTGAATACCTAAGGTATTATGAAACTGTTTGTCAATGTTACCTACAAAATATGGCATCGGTTCACATTAAGTTCACTTTAGACTTTGTAACAATTCGGTTCGTAAAGATTATTTTATTAATCTTCTATGCTTAATACTGAGACGGAATGTATAGTGTACCGTAAAGTCTATTACTATAGTTATTAATCAGTCATATTCCCATTGGCAATTAATAATAAATCTTGAAGCTTAGCCCCTGAAGCAAGGAAATATGATATTAGAGAACCATTTTTAAAACTAAAACATTGAATATGTTTTAAGTAAATTATATCCCACCAAAAACATTCTGTAAAAAACTAGCCAAGTCTCGATGGAGCTGCTTGTTTATCTCTAAAAAATAATGAAATCTAGACAAAGTCGTGCCAAGTCTAAGATTTCTTACTGCGATTTCTTTATTATTATAGTTAATGTTGTGTGACTTGGCCGTTGAAGGGTAGACAAGGGTATTATACCAGGTGCTCCATGACACCATTGCACCAATCTGTCCGCTAACCATTCATGATAGAAAATTGCCACTTGGAAAACGTTGATTGAATAACCAGTCAATTGTAGGCTTGATAAAGCTGCGTATTTCAATAATACTTATTATATGTTTAGGCGATCCAAGTGTCATGGAGCATCTGGTTTTGTACCCTTGTGTACCCTTCAACGGCCAATAGTCACACAACATTAACTATAATAATAAAGAAATCGCAGTAAGAAATCTTAGACTTGGCACGACTTTGTCTAGATTTCATTATTTTTTAGAGATAAACAAGCAGCTCCATCGAGACTTGGCTAGTTTTTTACAGAATGTTTTTGGTGGGATTTCACTTCTTTTTGTAGAAATGCTATATTATAAGGTTACTATAAGGCCGACAGACAGACAGGTGAAAGTAAATAAAAGCTTTTCACAATTTTAACCATTGACTGCAAATGTAACTTTGTAATCCTATACATTTATATGAGATTACAAAGTTATCTATGCAGATGAATTATCTCGAAAACGAGACCGAAATTGCATGTTTTTTTAGTTTTCCTATGGCTTATACAATAAATTCTAAGTATGTACCAAATTTCAGCTCTCTGAGTTTATGGGAAGTACTAGTTCTATTTTGATGATCATGAGTGAGTGAGTGTCGAAAATGCGAAACTTTGCTTTCGCTTAACTTCGGAACTTAATGACCTACAGACTTGAAATTTTGGATTTTAAGTATGTAATTATAGCTTACTGGATGACGAAAATTTCTGTGTTCTGGTCTTATCCAGAGGTTCTCAAATAGGGGCCTGAAAATGCGGCGAAATGATTCCTGTAAAGGATGGTACGGCAGTGCTTGCTTCGCGCTCGACTTGGCGGGGGCACTACCGTGCCCCCAGATCTGCATTAATTATATATATCTGTATACATGTAGAGATGATGTACCTATACCCAGTAGGTATTGACACAAAGTATTTTTACATTTGAATTACTATAGCTATAATATTGGATACAGAGTTTTCTAGAATCAAATTGAATTTTAATATCAGTGAACCAGAACAATATTTTGGTTCAGAAAGTAAAAGAAAAAAAGTGTTTAGTGAAGTAAAATGACAGTAAAAGCACGGCTTATACTAAATGTTCCCACTGAGGTCGAAGTGACTGTGATATTATAATATTGTTCTGTCAGTTTTAGGTCCGTCTAAACATAACATTGTACCTTGATATGTGTCTTTTATTATTATTACAATTTGCATGCTGAAAAGCGGACTGTAGCAGACTATTATATTATAGAATAGAAAACTCCTTATTGTTCACACAAATACAGCAATATAAACTTGGAACTAAGGTTGCACAGAAGGAAGTGTTACGATTGGCAGTCTTATCACTGATGGCGATCTCTTCTAGACAACCATATTATAATAACTTGTTATCTTTTGTATACATACTCTCGCAATGAATAACTTTGAAATTTGAGTATATAATGTAGACTTATTAATAAATGTAGTGTATTCCACAATGAATGATGTTGACTCATCAAACTGATATTTTATGGATATATATTTTCACATATTTTTTGGGAGGCCTACAGCTATGGTGCATAAATAAAGTAGTGAAGAGCCAATAAATAGCTTCCACATATAAAGTGATAACACCATTATATGCAAAAGGAATAAGGATACAATATTATAACAGATGACATATTATCTTTTTGAAAGGGTTTACATTATAATTGTTATCATAGACTTGAGTAAATGAAATGTATGTGTACAATCATTTGAATGCTCTTAGGGCAGTTTGTCTATTACAGAATGATTTACGGGTTACCACCAAACTACTAATGGGGGGATTTATACTGCTCACTACATAGCTCAGATTTCATATTATTGAATGGTACAGAAGAACAAATAATAAAATAATTTTGTGATAATTTGTATTCATAGTTGGAATTCTGGATTTGCCCCAGATGTCATAAAGTAGAATTATTGTTATGACACTACATGATTTATAAACGTGAGCATGTAACCTTTTGTAAAGAAGACATTTTTTTAATTATTGCAATTGTTACTACCTACTTTCTATGTAAGGCAGATTTGAAATTTAACTAGGTAAATTATTTAGATATGATTACATTTAAAAGTAACGGTATGCAATGGTTACCTGTAGTTTGGACTATCTAGTACCATCTTTATAGGATAGTAGTATCCAGTCATTAAGTTAAGATTACTGGTACTAGTTTAAAAGTATGTTCAGGCTACCATATTTACACATTGTTGATGAACACAATATTGTTTTCTTTAGAATTGTTTGTTGATAGAAACACTTCAAAAGTAAGTGTGAAATTACATGATCAGTAAATATCAATGGTCCATCTATGAATGTAGTGATCAATGAATATCAATGGTCCATCTATGGATTTAGTGATCAATGAATATCAATGGTCCATCTATGGATGTGTATATGAAGTCACTTAAATTATATAACATTAAAGCATGAAGAGTTTTGTGGGAAGTATTATGTAAATGAGAATTTACTTAATATTTATTCATAGGTGAATAAGAATTGTTTTAGATGAAGATATAATTAGTCTTCCACACTGTTAATAATATTATTTTGAGTGGATGGTAAGAGACCAACAAACAAATGATGAACTGAAACTGTCTTTTACTATATATGTAAATATAGGTTACATATATACACATTGGTACACATGCACAGAATGTTCTCGTTTAGATCCATTTGATAACTAGGTGATATAGTAGAAGGCATATCAAATATAAAGACTAACTGACAGTTTATATTTGGAGGACCATAATTAAATATTGATGATATTGCATTTTATAATATAATATGTAGTGTCCGACCGAAATTTCGGTTTCGGTTTCGGTTTCGGTCGGTTTCGGCCAAAAATCAAGTTTCGGCGAAAGTTTCGGTTTCGGCCAAAATTGGCCGAAACTTTTGCCGAAACCGAAACTCCTTTCGGAAGTTGTCGTGCACGCTCGCCTAGCTTCGTTTCTCGCTACAACGCTTTGGCGGACGACTAATTGTGATATAGGTATCTTTGTTAATTTTAAATGTGTGATTTGATATTATCTTTCTTGAGACTGAAACTAATCGTGTAATAGCAATTTTGGTAATTATTAATTTTATATAAAGGTACCTAAAAGAGATTGTTGATTCTTCAAATTACAAATAGGTACAAACCAAAGTAATTAATTAGTAAGATTTCAAAATACTTATACTTAGTATGTTACACGTCCCCGAGCTGCTCGATTGAGCCCCACCTGCGCACGCAAATTTTAACCTTATTTAAAGAAGCTAGAAATAATAGATGTCAATTTTGATTTGAACTGGAAGTTTTTCCTGGATCAAGGGGTTAATGAAACAGTAATAATTAGTGATTTGATTGTAATTGATAACTGATAAACATTTTGCTATAAGAACTTAATTTAAATAAATAGGCCAGGCGCTATTCAGACTAGGCGCAATGTAGGCTTCCGTAGAACTGGCAAATCGTATACCCACTGTCTTAATTTTCATCAACGATATCTTTAAAACTTATAAAACTATCTTAACCGTTATAGTTTTCCTGGAAAGTTCGTGGTTGAAACTATAGTCTTGATTTTTAACAGTGTTTGAAAGCCAGTAGTTTAGATTTTAGAGGGCGGGGGACGCCCAATAATTTTTTTAAACATGAATATCTTTCAAATGGATAATTAAATCGTAAAGTTTCCTTAGAAATATGTCCTTCATTAAAATACCTATTAAACAATACCCCAAATGATGAGATCAGCCAGAAAAAATATCATCCCCATTTTACAAGTTTGGGAAGTACCCTAAATTAATTCATTTAAATTTATTTTTTGTTACCGTTCTCTTATCCTAATCATTGCTCTCCTCTGTGCAAAATTACAGTTTTCTAGGACTTATAGTTTCTCCGTAAAGCCGCGGACAGACGGACGGACAGACAAAGCGAAACTATAAGGCTTCCTTGTTGACCACGGAAGAATAAAAATATTATCTTACTAATATTATAAACGTGAAAGTTTGTAAGAATGGATGTCTGTATGTCGGGATGTCTGGATGTCTGTATGTTTGTTACTCTTTCACGCCTTACTGGGTGGACCGATTGAGCTGAAATTTTGTATAGAGATAGCTTAGACCCTTTTTTTTATCCCAGGAAAAATGCGTTACGCATCATCACCCCACGCCGGGGGGCGCGGGGCGGTATGTGGGACTCCCCCGCCAAAGATGGGAGCGGCGGGGATACCCACTAAAAAACCTGGGGGTGTCCTGCGGGACGCCATAATGCCGGGGTACGCCGAAGCATTCATCCGCTGCCCCGACGGCGTTTGGTCCTCACTGACAGGAGGACCCCTCCGCGGTGGGGTGAAGAGGAGTTTCACCCCACCCTCTCAAGCCGCCTAGACCCAGGTTATGGGGGCTGGACAAGGGCGTGGAAGATACGCCTCCGACGCCCCCTTCTCCGGGCACGCATCGGAAGGTCGGTGGTGACCTCCCGTTCGCGTTCCGCGATCTCCTTCTGCGAGATAACATTCTCGCAGAATGAGACCGCAGCCTGCCACGACTCCTCGCTCGCAACCATGGCTCTAACCATGGTTGCCAGCGAGAGTTCGCCCCCCATAACAGCGACGAGGGCACGGCGCTCACTGACCCATGCAGGGCACTCCTCCAGTGTGTGCTGCGCCGTATCCACGTCGCTACCACAGTGGTGGCAAGCAGGGGTCGGTTCCCTGCCGGCTACGTGGTGCAAGTACTTTCCGAAGCATCCGTGCCCGGAAAGCACCTGCACGAGCCGGAAGGTCAAGGACCCGTGCTCTCTGTCCGTCCACTGCTGGAGTAGTGGACGGACTGCCACCACTGTCCAGCTGCCTGCTCGAGGGTGGGCCAGACGCGTACTCCACCTCTCGAGCAGTGCCTTCTTGGCTTCCTCCTTCCACCTCTCTACCTCCCTGCGGTGAGCCCGCGGAGGCGGAGCGCGGCGCGCCACTCGTAGCGCGCCGCATACAGCTCCGCCTCCAGGTCCCAGGGGGGAGATCCTGCCAAGAGGCACGCCGCCTCGTAGGAGACCGTGCGGTAACCCCGTATTACCCCGACGGCCATCACCCTCTGAGGACGTCTCAGATGGGCGATGGTTTGCTCCGTCAGGGCATCCACCCATACGGGGGCTCCATACAGAGCCATGGACCGCACGACTCCCGCGTACAGGCGACGGCAGCTGGTCCGAGGTCCGCCTAGGGATAGCTTAGACCCTGGAATAACACATAGGCTACAGCGGGTAAAACCGCTGGGCGCAGCTAGTTGATAATATATTTTTTATATTACGACTGATGATACAACAAACTTAATGATAACAACAAACTTTATATTATGCTGTGCGTCCATTTCATGTCCTAATTAATGCACAATAGTGGGTAAAATGCACCAAATTTCAGTATTTAAAGAATTTTTTTACTTGACCACGTGAGTTTCGGTTTCGGTTTCGGTTTCGGCCGAAACTAAAGCCTCGGCCGAACATTCGGTTTCGGTTTCGGTTTCGGCCGTAAAACCAGTTTCGGTCGGACTCTAATAATATGGTATTAAGTTTCATTTCACAAACTTAAAAGTTAACTAATAATTGTATGAGCTTGGATGAAGAAATTCCCACAGATTCGAGGTCTTTTGGCCGCAACAGACATAACCAATGTAAACACCACAATGCATGACAAGTGATGGCAAATTTTGGTATTGTCATTTAGAATAGAATGTTGTTTTTAAGATTTGATGAATTGGGTACGTTGATATTGTTCAGACCTAAATGATGGTACATTTCCTCATGCTAATAAGATGGTGCTCTCAAAGGGAGTCATTGTTCACAAATTGTCACTATCATATATCAGTAACTTTCTGAAGGGACTTTATGTTTTGGACAGCGTCAAGATAGAAAATACTGTTGTAACCGGTATGGAAACTCAATTTATGTGGAATTACTATGAAGCATTTGTGTGACTGTACAATTGTACAATGTTTATAATTTTAGCAAGTGTTAGTAAAGAGTTTGAGTTGTTATAATAATTAACAGTTATTGACATATATATTGAAAAAATGGCGACTTGTGTATTATGTATGGGTTATGGGAGTCCGTTGTGTCTTTATGTGAATTACATTAAGACTTGGTGACTGTTACGAGTTAGAACTTATACCTACAATAAAATATATATGTGACCCTGGTGAGGGAGTAATATGTTGAACTCATACCTACTATAAAATATATATGTGACCCTGGTGAGGGAAATATCTGTTGTAAATTGGCCAGAGCTGGCAATGTTTTGTAAATGAGACCCTGGTGAGGAAAATATCTGTTGTAAATTGGCCAGAGCTGGCAATGTTTTGTAAATGAGACCCTGGTGAGGGAAATATCTGTTGTAAATTGGCCAGAGCTGGCAATGTTTTGTAAATGAGGCCCTGGTGAGGGAAATATCTGTTTTAAATTGGCCAGAGCTGGCAATGTTCTGTAAATGAGACCCTGGTGAGGGAAATATATGTTTTTGGCCAGAGTTGGCGAAGATTGATGGCTAGAGCTGCCAAAGTCCCGGTTGGCCAAAGTTGGCGAAGATTGTTGGATAGAGCTAGCAAAGTAATCAGTGGCCAGAGCTGGTAATATGCGATGATGATATCATATGGTTCAGATCAATATGAAGATTTTGCTGATGAGACATCGACACACCGTAACAGACATTTGACTTCACTAATCGTACTATGATATCAATGCAACAGCAAAGCATGAGAATCGTTATTTAAGAGAGACAAATCTTAGTGCTAAGCAATGACCTATCGAGTTTTCCGGAAAATGATTCAGTCTTCAAGAAGTTCTAAATACTGGAAACGCAGATGAATGAGGTATTGTTAGCTTAATTTATATGGCCATATAATATCTACTTGAATGTAATAGAATATCTATGGCCTTTATGAAGAATAATGGTTGCCATGGATACTGTTGCTCATAATGTCATCTATGTTTTAATTATTGAAATATTATGTAAATGCAAGGAAATGTATATATCGGCAGCTTAGATTATAGCTACTTAATTTAGACGCCACATAGTTAAATTCGGTGGACCAGAGACGGAAGTGGCGCCATCTCTTGTGTAACGCAGGCAACATCGCATTTTCGTGATCGGTTGACAAGTATAGGGGAGTGACGGGAAGTGACGTTAGCCAATGAGAGTCGAGTAGTTGCACGGTCGTCCGCTAGGGGCGCTGTTGAGAGAGAGCGGTAGGGCGGACGGGCGTGAGGTATTATATTGAGCTGTGTAGACGACGGAGACTCACTTTACGTTTGGCTGGCGGCTGGGACGGTCACTTTACTTCGGGACGGCACCTCGGACGGACGTTATGTCCGAAGGGTGACTGGGACGGTCACTATACGGTTTGGGTATCGAATTAGTTATCGAAGCGTTCGTAGCTTTGCGGAACACTCGGTCCCCGTTAATATTGTGTAATACAGAGTAGTGTAATATCATCCCTAATCACATTGTAATGTAACTGTTTGCAAGTGTAATAAAACTAATCATCTTGTGGTGTGGTGTCTTATTCTTCTCGCCTGTTATATCCACGCTGTAAACCATGCCTGAGGGGCTCCAGAATGAGCGACAATAGAGTGACAGTGACACATATAGGCTACTACGCTACGCGCCCGGTATCCTGTCCCGACATCAGAAGTGGGATAAAGAACGGTGAAAGAATTTAACGTGTTTTTTCAATGTTTCAGTTTGCCTGCCTTGTTCGCCGCACCTGGCTTTTCCTGTGGCGAGTGCCGAGTGCGCGAACTGCGCGCTGTGTTTGCGCAGATGTCTACGCGATATGCGCGCTGTGTCTGTGAGATGTCTACGTGATCTGCCTGCCGTGTCCGCGCGCTATAGCTGCGCGATCTCTGCAGTGGAGCGTATTTGCTAGCGCTCGTGTGTGCGCGCCTGTTCCTGCTTGCGTGCGTGGATACGTGCGTGTATGCGTGCGTGCTGAGTCTGCTGCGCTGTGACCTGCGACGCTGCTGGTTGAGCAACGAGTCTGCCTTGGTGTGACTGTGAGCTTTGAGTCGATCTGAGAGATCGAGTCTTATCAGCGATGAAAATTATTTGGTGAGTCGATTCCATGTTTTTTTTGTTCATGCCTACTTCAAGACTACGTAACCGTAGCTTGTTGTTTACTGATGTGGTAGCATTTTAGTGTGCGATGGGTGGTAGTGGAGAATTTGATGCCTGAGCTAAGTTTTAATGTCGCTCAATGATAATTACCTACCCTCACTTTTTTTGTAAATAGTTGAACATGGCTCGCAGTGTAGTCAGCTTAGAACAAAGCTTAGAAGTGTTATCTGATAATTAATAAGGCCCTCGCGTTGTGTTAATGGAAGTAAAATAAGAAATTCTGAGATTTTAGTCTTAGACTGATTACAATAAATGAGGTTAGGTTTGAGTTAGGTTAGGTGCACTATTGAAAAATTGCAATTTTAATGCCATCGGTTTGTGTACCGGTATAATACGATATTCAGAGATCTTAGGCTTACATTATGATTGAGGTTAGGATTGAGTCAGGTAAAGGAAACAAAATTCTGTGCTGTGGTATCTTTATTACAGATGAGTGACGTCAAGCAGCGCGTGCGGTCGTGCGATGTGCTGGCCTGAGCATCGGTGCGTGTGCGGTCACATGGCGCGCTATCCTGAGCATCAGCGCGTGTGGTCGTGCGACGCGCGGTCGTTCTGAGTGTGCGGAGGAGAGAGAAAAAAAAAAGGGGGGAGGAGAGAAAAAAAAAAGGGGGGGGGGGGGGAGAGAGAGAAAGGATTTGTATCGCCTTTTATGTTTAGTTGCCAGTCACCACGACAGATAGAGGTCCAAACCAAACCAAAACAAACCAACCAAACCAAAAAAAAAAAAAAAAAAAAAAAATTTCATTAGTAGCCTTTTTTTCACGGTAGTCGATAGCAAATTAACTTGTTCCCATGTCGTAAGGGAGAGTTTGTGTAGTTCATGCGGGTTTTTATTTCGAGTTATAATAGTTTCCAACTCTTGAAGTGAAATTACCTAGACAAAGTGGTGTGATCAGTTGCGGTTGGAGGTGACACGGCTGTTCGATGTGTGTTGTGAGATAGTCGAAAGGATTCAGATGTCTGGGTCGAACCCTATGGGCTACTGCGGGAGCTATAGATCGAAGAGACTCTGTTATCCGGGCTATTGTTATGCTGTGAGTGCATAGTGAGTAGTTGTGGGGATGCAGAGATCCGGGTCGAACCCTACTGGCCGCTGCGGTTGCCGTAGATCGAAGGGATTCTGTTATCCGGGCTACTGTTGATGCGGTGAGTGCATAGTGAATAGTCGAGGGGATGCAGAGATCCGGGTCGAACCCTACTGGCTGCTGCGGTTGCCGTAGATCGAAGGGATTCTGTTATCCGGGCTATTGTTGATGCGGTGAGCGCATAGTGAGTAGTCGAAAGGATGCAGAGGTCCGGGTCGAACCCTACTGGCTGCTGCGGTTGCCGTAGATCGAAGGGACTCTGTTATCCGGGCTATTGTTGGTGCAGTGAGTCCAGAGTCAGACGAAAGGATTTTGTGATCTGGGTCGAACCCTACTAGCTGCTGCGGTGGCTGTAGATCGAAGAGACACTTTTATCCGGTCTGTACTGCTGGTGCATCTTGAGTTCTGAGCTGTCGCGTGTCACAACCGAACTTGATGGCATACTAAGTCGCTGGGGTATATTTTCTAATGAGAGATTCAATTATCTGTATCTTTTGAAAGAATTATGTCAGGATATTATGTCAGGATGAACGAGCGGTGGAATGTGGAATCGATTAACAATGGTGTCTTTTTGTTATAGATGTGCAGTGAGATCGCGCTGCGAGAGGTCGCCCTGCGAGAGTTCGCTCTGCAAGAAGATCGCCCGAGGACGTGCGAGCGTCAGGAAGGCCGTATCGGCAGCTTAGATTATAGCTACTTAATTTAGACGCCACATAGTTAAATTCGGTGGACCAGAGACGGAAGTGGCGCCATCTCTTGTGTAACGCAGGCAACATCGCATTTTCGTGATCGGTTGACAAGTATAGGGGAGTGACGGGAAGTGACGTTAGCCAATGAGAGTCGAGTAGTTGCACGGTCGTCCGCTAGGGGCGCTGTTGAGAGAGAGCGGTAGGGCGGACGGGCGTGAGGTATTATATTGAGCTGTGTAGACGACGGAGACTCACTTTACGTTTGGCTGGCGGCTGGGACGGTCACTTTACTTCGGGACGGCACCTCGGACGGACGTTATGTCCGAAGGGTGACTGGGACGGTCACTATACGGTTTGGGTATCGAATTAGTTATCGAAGCGTTCGTAGCTTTGCGGAACACTCGGTCCCCGTTAATATTGTGTAATACAGAGTAGTGTAATATCATCCCTAATCACATTGTAATGTAACTGTTTGCAAGTGTAATAAAACTAATCATCTTGTGGTGTGGTGTCTTATTCTTCTCGCCTGTTATATCCACGCTGTAAACCATGCCTGAGGGGCTCCAGAATGAGCGACAATAGAGTGACAGTGACACATATAGGCTACTACGCTACGCGCCCGGTATCCTGTCCCGACATATAAAATGAAGATATACAAAGAATTCTGAAGATATCAAACAAGCTTTCAGATGTACTATACTAGGAATAAAGAATATCCTTTATAGATCAAAAACGTTGACCAGAAGGAAAATCTGCTATACCCAGCAAATAGATCAATAAAACCAAGATGAATGCCAATGGGTATTGTACACATTATATCATAGACCGATGATAAAGGATATTTATAAACAAGACAAGGACATTGATTACATTGAGGTCTATGCTCCAGTGGTCTACCACTCGCCTATAAGATACCTGATTGGATGCCAAGAAGGAACTAGAAACAGATACACCAAATGGATGGAGTCACAGCATTCTTACTCAGCAAAGTTACTGAAGAAACTTACATTTATAACCTGGTTATGAGGATGAACATTATGATTGTAAACTAAATATGTCAATGTAAATAGACACGAGCCAGCGAACAAACTATTGGCACAGACAATTAAATATTGCTTTAGAATTTGGGATGCCTTGCTCAAGAATAAATCCATATGTTTATATTGTAAATGGAAAAGATGTGATTGTTATAGCAGTATAATATATCGATGATATAGAATAGATCTTTATAACATTGAGGAAATGTCATAAATTATAAAAAGAGATACAAAAATAAAAAAGGAAAGGTACCTGAAGGATTTAGGAACAACCAAACATTACATTGGTTCCAGAATATCACAAGAATACAAAATTTAATTTCAATTGAATAAGCAATATATACAAAGATATTACAACAGTCAGCCCACTAATGAACATTGGGTGGCATGAGGTATCAGAAGGCAACAATGCTTATGAAACTCGTCTATAATGTACCTAATTATAATGGAAATGTTACCAGTTGTTGTGATGCAGACTAAGCAAATGATACTGAAGATAGAAGATACATATTTTCACTCCCATTATGCCATAAGCTAGAATTATGGAAAACAAAACATAGCCTTATCTAAAGTGAAGCATATTATGGAAAAAGTTATGCCATTTGATAAGTAAATGTGATAATATAGATGGAGATTACTGGAAGCTCCTTCGTCGGCATATCAGCAGATGACTGTCTTTAAATAAATAGTCATGATAAAAGTAATCAAATTATAATATCTCTTTAATAAAATGCCAATTTCACTAAGAAAGTAACTTCGCATGATAAACGACGTAGTGCCATTCAAACGAAAAATTAATTATGACAATAAGATGTAAACATTTTAAACTTAATAAAACAAACAGCAATATCCATGAGTTTCTTGCTCGTTCTTCTCATGGAGGTGCTTTGCGAACGAGCGATAGTCATTTACTAACATAATTCTCAAAAAAAAAAAACGTGTTAAGTTTAAAATTAATTAACTTGAGTTTTTCTTTTATTAAAATGATTTACAACAACACAACGCGAATATGAAGCTTAACTAAAAAGTTTTTATTTAATCTAAATCAAATTATTGCTCTGTACCATTAGTTGTCGATATTTACAAAAAAAAAAATGTACTTGCTCAAATGTATTTACTATCCCGAATACGATGTACTGTCGGTAGTATGGGGACATACACCAACAAAGAATGGCCGAGATGTGTTTGGGGATAGGGACATCCCCATGGCAGAACGGCCGACTGTTAGAAATTGTGATACATAACGATTTAAATGCTTAATAAACGATGCGGAAAAGCAAATCAACAAAATTAAAAATAAGCAATATAAGGAATGATATAGTCTATGGCACTATGGTCTGTCATAAGTCATGATGACAAGAAAAAATATATGCAAGTGTGTGATAAAAATATAGCAACAGAAAAATAGTAAACTATGTAATTGCCGAAAATATAATACAGTTCAACAAGTAAATATGTACTTTTATTCAAGATCCTGTTGGTATGTATATTTGATCATAACAGTAGGTATTCTAATAAACATGCTAACATGTTTATTAGAATACCTACTTATGTTTTAAGATATATCTATATATTGTATAATAAATAAGACCGAACATACCTAGTTCGGTCTTTGCAATTCATAAAAGAGGGTAGTTTTGAAACTCACTTAAGATGTTGGATCTTAAGTGAGTCTTGCTAAAAGGACAGTCAGTGCGTGTGCATATCGGAACCGAGCCGGAGTTACGTTGTCTCCGCTCACAATGTCTCTGAAGACTCTCAACTCAGTGAAGTGCCTAGTGATTCTGTGCCGTGCATTATTGAAAAACCTGCCGAATTCGACGGCGCCCTTTTCGTGCGCGTATGATATTATTTGGAACCTCTCTTGTCCGTGACGAGACTGTTGTGATTATTTGGAGGTTTATTTTCGGGAGTACCGTGTTTGGCCAACCCGCAGCAGGACTGCCGTGCTTGCTGATGCTGCAGGCGGCGTGGATTTAAAGGTTGGTGATGCCCTTCGATTCTATTTCTCCAGTGTTTTGAAAAGATCAAGATGGTCATTCCTCACCTCATATTACCTCTATACACACGCATACTACATACAGTCCACTCATATCACCCGAGATTTGTAAGTGTAAAGATCGCACATTGTACCTACCTACATATATAGGTACCTCTATATGTACCTATACATAATTAAATTTACAAAAAACTGTCATCAAATTTATTGCATTAAATCGCATAAGCCATAACAGAACACCGATCATCAGACCAATCACAACCACTCTTACAAGATTGTAGGACAAAAGGGAGTCTCCTTTACCAGTAGGTACTTCACTGTCCTTACAGAAGGGAAGTGTGAAACACCTAAGTCTACAGCCATATATTTCCTTCGATGGATCCTTCCAAATAATCACTATTGGTCACACTGTTAGCGATATAAAGAAAATTAATTAAATGGTCACTATCATGAAATCTAATTTCCTTAGTTATCCCAAATTTTGATTTTAAATTCAATCGGTTACCATCTTAGAAAATTTTTATATTAGAGATAGATATACACAAGTAGATAGTTGGCCTGACGGTGAGCGGTTACTTTTAAACACCAGAGGCAAGGCCCTCGCGTTGTCAGTCAAGTAAAATGAGAAAAAGTGCTGTAACAGTTTTGTTTTAGGACTTCATACCTGACATCAGGCGCCCTTGAGCTCATCGTTTCAAATCATTTGCATAAAAAATCAACCACTTTCCTTTTCCCACAAAGATGCCCTTGCATGTCACGGGAATCACAAAGGTGTCTGCTGAAAAATCTCCTCACATTTCCCGCCAATCGTAATCAGAATGAACCAACCCTTAGGGACCGCAAACTCAAGTTCCGCACGCGAAGGGCAACTGTAGGAAATTGAATACCATCGAATACCATTACCGATTTGAGCAAATGTCATAAAATATAACCAAACACCGTACTTAATATATTTTGGCGTCAAACGGATATACAAAATGGATTTGTTCGATTTATTTGTGTTTACAATGGTTTGTGTTCTATTTTAATATGTAAACTGCTGCCGAAGTTTAGGTTTTACGTTTATTTACTTAATATTAATGGTAGTTACAATAAACACTATTTATAATATTTTTCAATCTAATCAGCATGTATTTATTATCGTCTGCTCTTAACATCTCTCCACAGGCCGCTTAATGTTTGGTCCACACTTTTCGATTCTGTCCAAGTCTAGTCCAGTTTTTCCGACGTTGTAATATCGCCTTACAATGAGGCTGATGGTCAAGCACGATATCGAGTTTTATAATAGTAGGTGTAAGTGAGGAGAAAAACAATGTGATAAAGTGCCCTATACCCTATAGTGGTGATCATCAGCTTGTCTTATGTTCGTCCAACGCTGATAGCACGCCACTTATGTACCTGGTACCTACCTCGGTCTCCAGGTTTTCTTAATTATTTTGACACACTTATTTCTTTACCAGGGGTAGACTTCCTTTGTAGGAGGTCGACTAGGTAGGTACCCCAACAGTGCCAGTTATTCTACAGCCTGAGCAGTGATGGGCAAACATTACTTCACATCTTATAACTCTCAAGTAAGAAGCATTGGCGCAGTGTACTGCGTAGCGTTGTACTAAAACGTTATCTCTTACCATCAGGAGAGCGTCTTGATCGTCTTCTTACTTCGTCGTATAAAAAAATAGGATAAATCAATTAGCGTAGCTTCAGTTAAGCTGCTAGACAGAAAACCAAAAATCTAGATCTAGATAGAATCTAGAGTAATAATGAAAGGACTCCAACAGTTAAAGCAGTTCTTTTCAAAAACAAAACAACATCTACTTAATATGTCATGCAAGAAGTTCTCAACCCTAATGACGCTAACAACCAGCGCTTTATAACAGTGAGTTAGCAAACTCATTCGAACGGACTGCGGACTAAAGGCGTCCTTGATAAGCGGTTGCAGCGTATTTTAAAGTAAAATCACCGATAGCAAAATATTCAAAGCCACGGCGAAACTGCTTCGACTTGCAAATTGTACCGGCCCTGTATTGCGCGCCTAAGATGTACGTACCCTGAATATGTATATGCACCTACTTATAGTGGGAATGTATAATATTCATGCCATGTATACAGATTTCTTGATGAATGATATGGATTATAAAAAAATATTTATGAAGTAAGTAATCACGACATATCGAAGTTAAGCAATGTTATGCGCGTACGTGGATGTGTGAAGCATGGTCCCTCAACTTTTTGCTGTCTTTTTTGTACGAAACTCAATGAGGGTCTGACTTGCACTTGTCCGATTTAATTTTTTGTTTAGACTGATGTAGAGTAGAATAAATGGTATTTAAACAAAAAAGTTTCCAATACTTAGTCATAACAATAGTTCATAATATTTTATTTGTTTAATTATGTCATTACTAGAACAATAACGTCTTCATTATATCTATGTAATTGAATACATTAGAGCAAGTGCAAATCACTTCAAAAACTCATTATTTCTGTCAACCGACCATAAAATGTGTTTAAGCAAGCGACAATAAATGGAAGTTAATGATATCATAAAAACAATTTATTTTTCTCGTGAGCATTTCATTCCGTCAAATAAACGTTATTATATCATGTGTGTTCTCGTCTCGCCTTATTTATATGAGGATAAGGCTCAAAATGCGAGAAGAAAAAAGCTTTTTCTTAAGAAATCTGTGAAGAATATTTGAGAGTAATTTTTCGTGTCTTTATGGACTCTGTTTCCGAGTCGGGCGTTATTGTGAGATTTTCACAATATTTTTTTAGCGAGTTGTAAAAACCTCGCCGAGTGAGAAAAGTAAATTATCTATTTTGTTTTAACTGAAGCTATAGAGGCATATCTCGTGGGAAGCCTTCCTGAGGGTAAAATACTTGTGGTATTTTAGTAGCTTACCCGCGGAACATTATTTTTAGCGATACTTAGGATACGATGCTAATGGATTCGAAAAAAACTGGCTAAGTGCATAGGATTGGAACGTGAAAAATCCATTGTACCTATTTAATGTACCACTTACTAGGTAGTACCACTTTGGTTCTGATAGCCTTTTAGCTATAGCGGACTATGTTACCAGCATTATTAACCGACAAAATAGAATTTCCTTCGAGACATAGAGCGCTAAAGTTAAAACGGCATTTTCAATTTTGTCGCGTTATTCACTAGCACACAACATAACACATTTAAGAAACTTTTTTTACTATTTAGCACTCTATGACTCTGAGAACATTTAAGTTTGTAGGATAATAGTGATGGTCACTAGCAGGGCTATTGGCTAATTCACACCCAATAAGATTGATGTCCTCTTCCATGTACATTACTGCATTTGTTACTTTACTCATGTCAATGAGGAGGTTTAAGCAAGTAATGTACGCAAGCTGGTCTATGGATTCTAGTGTTTTACAAGTGGATGCCTTCAGTGTTCGATAGCCAATATGCCTTTTATGGTACTTCGGTTAGTGATTATAAAACCAGCGCTCAATTTTGGCACCAATGTCAAATTCTCAAGCCAAACAAAATATTAAAAGCCCTAATTTCGACACTACCCACGAACGTTTCCACCAAGTGGAGCGGCCTCTTTATAATCACAAACCGAAGTACCCGTACACGAGGTGAATGTTCCGAAACCCTCAGGATTAAGAATTTGACTTTAAAATTGAGGTGATAAGCCGCGGAAGTGGTTACTCGTTACCTGACATTGGTTTCAATATGGATACTTACGCTGTTGTTTTTTAAGATAAGAGATTAGGGTGGGGTCACATGTCAAGCGCTACAGCCATTTTAATAATGAAAATCGTTAACATTATGCATGCAAGTTTGTATAGATGTAGGTATGTTTGGATGGACTTTGGTTACGTCTAAGCCGATTGGGTTGAAAGAGAAACTTTTTGTATGGCAGGTGCCGTAGTCCTTGCAATAGCCTCATTAACCATCCATTTAGAATACACATCCATAGCCTAGTTCAAGTAGTTTCCATTAATTAGCAATAGTCCTGTCACTTGGCGGAGACTGTCTTTGAGCCCATTTTCTATGGATGGTCTCACAGACAGACTCCAATAAGTGTCACCCATTACATTTATATTAAAAGCTCAAAAAGGCCTCTGCGCGTTGGACTTTTTTGTCTTCGTGTACGCCTATAATAAGGCCCGGGCTGAGCCCATGTTAGATAAAACTAAATTGTAACACTTTTTTCTCTTATTATTTTTTGATAATTTATTTATTTTGTAATGTGTATGTTTGATATTTTTTTTCTCTAATGTGTGATCTTTTCAAGATTCTTCTATTATATTTATGGTATTCAACAAAGAGTTTTCTATTCTATCAATAATGATCTATTCTAAAACTGGTGTTAATAGTCAAACTAGCTTACAAACGTGCCCTAACCATACCTTCCCTAATGGTCGTACGGAAGTTAGCAGTTTGTCAGAAAATAAATCCCTTTTACGGACAAAGCGGATTCCACGGCTTGAGCCACGAAACGATCACGGCCCACTGATTTTAGCCCTCGGTAAATCTTAATTAGACTACCCGCAATTAAATATTTGTAGTCTGGGCTCTAGATTAGTGGTTTACTCTATTATATCATGTACCTGATTATTGGTTAATCATTTAATCTTACTCCCACCATAATACCCATCAGAAACCACTTTTCACATTTGAATTAATTTAAAAACCTTTACGCTACAAGAATATGTAATTCGCCATTTTATTGTGGCGGCCATCTTGTATTTAAATTTGTGTTTTATTCTACTAGTCAAGCCTTTTCATTTGATACCCATATTGAGGCAGTTGTAAAAAATAAGTATCTTATCCACCATTTTTGAAGCGGGGACCATCTTGCAGAGATTTCCTCAAAAAATAGCTAAGAACACTCTCGACTAACTCACCTTTCAAATAAAAAAATACTTAATCAAAATCGGTTGACCCGTTCGGGAGCTACGATGCCACAGATAGACACACACACACACACACATACACCCAGAGACAGACAGACACGTCAAACTTATAACACCCCGTCGTTTTTGCGTCGGGAGTTAAAATCTACCTATCTACTCAGTCCGTATCAATCCACTGCAGGATATAGGCCTCCTCATGATCACGCCACACCTTCCGATCTGTGCCAGTCTCACCCAGTTCCTACGTAAAAACCTACTTATGAACAAAGTAGTGATTTAACATAGATAATATTTTAATAATAAATGTATAATATAACAACGAGGCAATGGTACCAGCGTTCTGGGCACGCTTCATCTTGGGGAGCTTTTGCATTTTCTGTAGATTAACGTGTGGGTGATCTGGGGGCCTAGACTAGCGCCAATCGTTTGTCGCTATCGCTAAAAAAATGTACTGAGATGACATTCGTTATCGAAAAACACACGGCAACGACTGTCATTTCAGTACATTTCTTAGCGATAGCGACAAACTATTGCCGCTTGTCTAACCCCCCTGTGGCTAATACCTCTTTAAGTGTTCTTTACTGCTTAAGTATTGTGTCCTTATTTTTTGCAATAGAGACAAAATAAATTGCCAAAAGAAAGCAGAACAATAAATATTTAACATAAAACTTTCAGGCATAAAGAGGTAACATACACACTATATACAATCCATAATTTTGCATTTCTAACATCAATAGACTATGTTAAAGTCTCCCTGGGCACTGAAAATGTTTACTAACCCTGCAGACACATTAATCTTTATTTAGGTATTTCGTGTTTGCACTAAAGACAAAACAGACGAAATTTACGGGTTCCAATCGAAAAATCAAGGTTTAATGGAATTTATTTCATGGGGAAACTTCTAAGTTAAAGTTGTTTACTACTCTCCATAATAGGCCAGCTCTACTGCTATATCGCGCGAATCATCATCTTCTTTAAAAATTAACTTTAAACTTTTTTTTTGCTTTCTTCTGTAAAACGACACATTTTGAAATGTCGCATTGTCATTGCAAGTAGACGATGTAGTCTAAACGATTAATCCTTAATTTGAGTTTCAGTTCAACAAAACAAGTATAATTTTGTTTAGCCTGCAAATCAAGCTCCGTGCCCCTTCAATTTAAAAGTTGCCGGCTCATTTCTCCTTTGAACATCGGAGCAAGTATTCCCGGCGGACACCGTTGTTGGTAGTAAGCAATTCTGCCGAGCCCTGACCTCCTCCCAGTATCGAACGCTTAGGCGCACCAAATGGTTATGATACCAATGAATTTAAAATGGAAGAGATAGGGTTGAGGAATGGCCAAAGGAAGGTTTCAGTGAGTCTCGGGATCGACGTTTGGGTTTCCCTGGAATAAATAGTTTTGATTGTCAGCGTTCTCGCAAACAGAGGCTTTGTTAGAAAATGACGGAGGGAGATGTCCGGGGATTTATTTATTAAGTTATTCTTGTGAAATTCACGTTCCGGCAAATTCTTTATAAAAAGTTATATTAATTACACACAATATTTAATCAGATGAACGTGAAATTCTTGCTGAAATAGTGCATTCAATTCGACCAAAATTCGATGTGTATAAAGATATCTAAGTATCTACTCATAACACATTAGATCCTTTTATTGACGAAAACGTGGGGTAATATTAGTAAACTGTTTTTCATGTCAGTCCATATACATAGTTCGTCATCATCATCAGACATTTTTCGTCCACAACTAGATATAGGCTTCCTTCATGGCACGCCATTCAACTCGTTTCTCCTCCAACCAAAACTAGACAGGTTTACCCTTTATTATACCTCCATCACAACAGAAAATCAGAAATACAGTAAATCTTAGACAAACAACAGTCTTAGCGCATAAAGCGAAACACAAGTATGAGCATAATGATATAAATTTACTCTCTAAACTCTAATGTAAAACATGCAAACAAATGAGACAGCAGTTATAAATGAAACGACTTAATTCCCACCAGTACGCAGCACGCAACCTTGTGAGAATTCCCAGAAGAAAGTCGTGTGTGCTCCGAGTCTAGAAGTCGAAATGTTTCAATTTATTGCTCTGAGAGCTTAGCCCTTTACTTATGATGCCGTTTTAGAATGTATGGGTAGTTGAGCACTATTTTCATTTATTTATTAATGTGGTTATATGTGGTTACCTATAGTTTAAATAGTAGTGTTCTCTTTAATAAATAAAACAATAATGTAACGTAACCTATTTTGAAAACGCTAGTTAATGGGTAAATTTTAGTAAGTTATGTAATAATATTATATGATATTCTGATACAAGTCTCACCAATCTTAGTCTCTACTATCATATAATAAGACGAGTCTCTACTCGCCCTATTATAAGAGTTAAACTTTGAGACCCATCCAGCCAGTTTCTTCGCAGAGGAACTACACTCATATCGCCTTCAAATATTCTGTTTTTTAACCCGTGAAACTCTTTAAAACTAACAAAAATCGACACCAGTCGAAAAATAGGCGAGCGTGAGATCGCCACGACGAGAAACAAATAAAATTCATCTGCGCTCTTTGGGTGTGCTCTACATGGCTCTACATAATAGTATCTGTGTATGTGGTTAGTAAAGGCTTTTCTGGTCTATTAACTATACAATCCATGCTCAGTTTAGCAGAGTACATAATTGGTATGACCCGCAGTAGTCCCTAAAGTACAAAGCAGTCCCCGAAGTGCAAACCCAAGTATTCAGAAAAAATCCTTACCTTTTTCCAGCTACCTCTTCCGTGTTTTTTAGAAAAGTAACCAGTTTAAAAATCGAATATCGCGATCATAAAATCTAACTACTGAAATAAAAAAAGCTTTTATTATTACCACCAAACCTCCGTTTAAGTACTCGTCCAGGTAAATCAAATGCTCAAATCGATGGGGTTGCGTCGTTTGATTACGCAGCTCCTATGGTCACCTTCCAGCTCCATCATCAGATCAGCTAAATGTCATAATGATATTGCATTGTCATCCGATTTATACATGCATCGTCATCAAATTTAACTTGCGAGATTCGATTACACACAGACAGACAACGGACAATGGAAAGTTAATAAAAGTTTGTAAAATAAAAGGTAGAATCTAAACTAGAGCTCTAGCTACTACCTATTCCGTATTTTATGTAAAGAAACCAGTTTAAAAATCGAATATCCAAAACCGAGAATCAAAGGTAGGAGCTTACTGAACCACTATCTTTGTTCGCAACCAAAGAGATTAAATAAATTGGCCCCTAATATCTTCCCCATCTATTAAAACGGGTTAGAAACTTGGAAAGTAGTAGTTAGTGTCGGAGGCATTCAATACATTCAGTTAAGTGCTCCGTAACTTCCACACCAATATCCGGACCTAACCGGAAAAAATCGGATTAAAAAAGGCAACGTTAATGTGCGCTGTGAAAAGTGGTGCAATTACCCCAAATTGATTCTTTCCTTTGTTCTATTTCATTGATTTAGAAAACACTAGATTTTAGTAAACCTCAAATTATCCGATATAAAAGAGAAGTAAACCATCTACTTTAAGCCAATTCCACTCTAAGTTTACTATTAAGAGAGTTAAGAGAATTAGGGAAATAACATATTATGTACAAATTAATTAGGAGCGAACAAAAAATTACAGCTAGTGTTCATACGTACTTTAGACGTCTCCTACTCTCTAATATATTATTGTATAAAAAGTACATCCGTAATTGGACATAACTATAAGTGTATAGTTTAAGGATAACTAAGTTTATTATCTAAGGTCTGTGGATGTTGTGATTTGATTAAATAAATAAATAAATTTCAATTCTAACAAAAATATGTCTCAATCAGCACATAATAAGAGACGGGCTCTATGCTTCTCTCTCCAACATACTACGTCACTTTTACAGTAACTTTTGTCCTAAAACTCTCAATCCAGAGGTGTACTATCGTTGTCTCATTCGGTTTGATGTATAGTGAGCGTCTAATATCTTAGACCGGGATCTAGTGGGGAAATAGGCTCAGTTATGTTTATGGAAGACCTTTTCATTACGTAATCTCGTGTGGGCTTCATTCATTACGTCGTATCTTCATTAGTTTAATGCTGAAGACTATTCTAACAGATTTGCTGGTTCGTTTAACTGGCATAGAGACTTGGTGCCATATTGTTTGGGTTGATTACTGCTATTCGCCAAAAAGGTGTAATCCTATTAATATTATTAGGGCGAAAGTTAGTAAGATTGTATGGATGTATGGATGTATGTTTGTTACTCTTTCACGTCTTAACGGGTGGACCGATTGAGCTGAAATTTGGCATAAAGATTAGCTTAGGAATGGAGTAAAATATAAGCTGTACAATGAGTAATAAACCGCTGGGTGCAGCTTACTCGTAGTAATTATACAAATGGGAGTAACTATGAAACTGCAGCGTTTACCTACACACTATAATACCTATATGTATACTTATACACAACGACTTATACATAAAAAAACACGAATTTTTTCTTTTCAAATCAGTCCAAAATCGTTCAGCTTTTATTTGTCAATTTGTATGAAAAGGGAAATTATTTTGCAAATTTTAGATTTGCTCTTATATACCGTGACATTGACGGGGGAGTACCAATTCCCATCCTGCTGTCAAGATTAATTGACGTTTGTAACAGCACAATGACATTGGGAGTAGCTGCAAATTGTATGCAATGGCAGCGCGAGTAGCAAGAGTAGCGTCTTGATATATTATGTCAGTTTAGTCTTGACAGTGGGACGGGAGTTGCTACTCTTATGTCAATGTCTTACTATTGTAAAGGGGCTGAAGTTAATAAATAAAATGTCCATTATAATCACATAACATAATATTATATCTATTATAATTTCTTATAAATAAAATGTTATTCCCGAAGTTTCTTCATGGCAGTGTTCAAAAACTCCGCAGGACAATGGTTCGCCATACTCCATATATTTAGTAAGTTAACGAACAGAATCCAAGCAATTCTGAACACGTACGCTTGCTACGTCTTTCGGACCTTCAATTCTAGTTATCTTATCGTTTAAAAGAGGATTTAGAATATTCTAAGAGAATTTTATACTCGTTTTCATACTTATACACTCATTGATTTTCTTATTTAGTTTTCTGGTGTTACTGGTTTGAAAAAAAAAGTCATTTTTAGAATAGAATAATGCTTTATTGCAAACACAACAACAATCGGCGGTCTTATCGCACTAGGCAATTTCTTACAGACACCCTGGGAATGGAATGTCCTTTTCCATTCCCAGGGTGTCTGTAAGAAATTGAAAACATATTTTAACAGACGATGGTGCGCAATTTGTGTTGTTATTTACTAAAGCTACATAATAAATACTAAATACATATTCCATAATGTACATAATAAGTAAAAGATAAAAGAAGCAATGCTACAGCAATTATTATTATTTCAACAAATAATGCTACAGTAATTATTTTATTTTTATTTCGTTTATCGTGCTATTCTTTTTATAGAGCGTTCAACATAAATCATAAAAAATGGGAGAGTATAGGTAGTAGTACATAGTATAGTGGTGTGTATATTAAGCAAAATCATAATGCGGTTAAACTTGACAAAAGAAGTAGGAACATAATATAAAAATCTCTAATCCTAGAAAAACATAAAAAAACGGCTTTTTAGTGCGTAAAACGCAAATAGTTTTTTTTCGTGTTGTGTGTGTTTTTTGTTGTGTGGTTGTTTTTTTTTGTATGACATGCCTATTTTGGTAATAGATATTTAATGAAATTCTAATCTAGCATAATACCTAATTAATGACTAATAAGTGATTTTATTCTTACTGTTAGGTGATATAGTTTAATTTGAAGTCTTTTTTGTTATCTTTTGGTTGCAATAAAGCGTATTGTATTGTACGATTTTTAAAACTATCGCGAGTGTTCTCCATAACTACAACAATAAAAACGGCACAACTCACGTCTAATACTGCCGAGAATATCTCGACCACGGTTTCGGACAATTACGATGTCCTTCATCAGGAGTTCACGCCTGCAGTAAGTGCAGTAAGTGAGCGCCGGTTACTGCAGGCGTGAACTCCTGATGAAGGACATCGTAATTGTCCGAAACCGTGGTCGAGATATTCTCGGCAGTATTAGACGTGAGTTGTGCCGTTTTTATTGTTGTAGTATTGTATTGTGACAATCTAGTAGTTAAAATAAATTAAAATTCTCAGAGCAACATCCCTGATAAATCCCTACATGACAAATCTGATAGGCAAAATGAAAATCGCTACTAGTTAAAAATAAATCGAAGTTCCCAGATAATATTATCACCACCCCTATTACATGACAAGTAGGCAAGTATGCGAGTAACTCATCTATGATTCGCAGATGTCGAACGGACTGCATTCCCGATTCCCCGGGCACTGCAGATATACGCGCCCTGAATTAATTATCCGCTCACCTCAAGCTGTCAGATGTGAATTATAGTCCGGCAGCGAACGGGTTATTAACCAGGACGCTGCCGTGATCTACCGCCTTCTGTGCCCTTTGCCGTTTCATGTTACATGCGAGTCGGTCGTGACTTTGGCGTACTTTTTGTTTCATTTTACACCCTACCTTTCAGGTGCATATCAAAGCTACAAGGCAATGCGGACTTGACTGTGTATTACATAGGTTTCAGAGCGCTTATATAACCGGACGATCTTTCGCTTGCACTATTTAGTTACGTTTAGAAAATTACATTCATAGTTTAAAATTCAAGAGAAGCATATTCAAGAAAAGTATATTAAAAATAAAGATATAATTTTGGTATAAATGTAATTTTAGCAACTTGTTCTACAATCCAATAAGGTAGCATTCCTGATCATTAGTTTTTGTAAAATAGCTTCAAAGTTTAAAACAACAGTCTATCTTTGTCCCCGAGGAATTTAAGAAATTGTTTTATAAAATTTGCTAAATTTAGTCTAGTTACGCAATTCTTATTAGTACCTACCTACATAATATTACTTATTAGAGTTAAATAGTAAATAAAACATTAGATAATAAGAAGTTCCTCGATTTATCAAACCTTTGTCTAGATGTAAGTTAGTTTTAAGCTTAAAACCACTGTAATTTTTTGGAAATAAATAAATTATTAAAATTATTAAAATGGCATGGGGAGATTAAATATCGCTCCCATGCCACTTTTAAAAATATTAAACTGAAAACACTTTTACAATGTGCGCAATAATATTGTGCAGGGCTTCTCTTGAGGAATTTTCAAAAAGTTTATTCTATGCATTTATATTTCAAAATGTATCAAATGGTGCGAGCTAGAGAGCATCCAGTTGTATAAGCCCCCTTAAGTCACATTGTTTTCTTATAGTCATAAGAGTAACTAATTATGGGTACGAATAGTACGAGGCCGAGATTAGTACCTACTCGGTGATCCAGAATTACATCTGCATCACATAACCCCTAAGACACCACGGCTGTATTGTGTATTTATTCAAAAGTATCATTTTTATGTTAAAAACAGACATACCATCCAAGGTCCAAGTAGCATAGCAAACTATATATCCGTTCGCCATCGCTAATAGACTTCTGCGACACCAATGGTATTGTTGACGCGATGTAGTATTAACAATCTGTGCGGTCCTTTTTTTAAGCCCTAAGTTTAATAATGCTTTTGAAAGAACTTTCATGAAATAAAACAGTTATCTAAAATATTTGGTTGTATATTATAGTGTTTGTGCTACATCGAATAAATCTGATAGTGTGTGATAAATCATAAATTTTCTCAGATTTTTACGACCTTTAGTTTCCATAAAAGCGCTTTATGACACAGATATGGAATTTAAGATTTTAAACCAAGGTTTCTAAAACCTTAAATCCCATATCAGCTTCACAAATGAGCTTAATTATGACGTCACAGCGATATAATATCCGTCCATAAAATATTTTATTTGTTTCAAGCTCGGAGCCAGTGCCGGCCGAAACGTCGGCGCTCGTAAAATTTTAATACTTTGACTGTAAAACGTTGTCACTCTATAAAGAGGGACTTAGATATTGCATGAATTTTCATAACACCCGCTTTGCGCGGAATCTGTGGGAATGTGAGATTTTCGTCTTTATGTTAGTTTTAGATAGTAATTTTGTTTGATAGTGCACGTGCACGAGTATTTCTGATTTTGATTTTGAGTGTTTGTAACAATTTGAAGTTTTAAGAAATAGATTAGTATTAGTTTTGTTTTATTAGCTTTAAATAAAGAAATTCAATAAATCATGCCATTAAAATTATAATAATTATTATTATAATTTTTATTGAATTATTTGTCATCTTTTGTTTTAAAGATAAAGTTGCTAATAGATGAGAAAACTAGTTAGTTCTAATGTAAGTTCTTGCTAGATGAGCTAGGCATTCACTCGATATTAAACGCTTACAGAATTTTGCCATCAAAAGATATTTTTATGTGATGTGAAATTGAAAACTTTTAGCATCCATTATAGTATCTTATTTGTAATGTCAGTAAGTTATTACAACTTTATTTTCCGAGGTACTCTAAACATCCTATTAAGCAGTCTATTTTCAGTTATAAAACCGTAATTGTTTATTCCGGGAATTAAACAATTTCGTAAAATGAACTTCAAAAACAAGTTGTCATTGGCCGTTGGGCATCAATAAATCTCAAACAACGTGCTTACTTCCAAATCGAAACGAGTCAAACCCACGCTCACTTACCATCTTTATTATTCACTAAACCGAAAAACCGAATACAGTACAAATTCTAAATGCTCCCAAACGGCCTCAATTTCGCGAGTTTGTGGGGAAAATCATAAAATTCAATTCACAACTTTGCAGAATCACCCACGGGAGTCACTCAAACAAAGCCACTAAATATGAATATAGTATTTAGTTAAAAAATAGGATTTCGCGCAAGAATGTTGAGGGAAAATGTTGAGGTAATGGTACGCTTAGTTGCTATGTTGTTGCTACCTTAAAATCATTGCCAATAGGCATATTGGTAAACTTTTCCTTGTTATCTGTAATATTCTTGCAAAAGGTTGTGATAAAAAGTGAGGCCCTATTCACACGTGTGGCATCTTAGTCTGATATTAGATAGATAACGCTTTATTGTACACAAAAGTTACAGAACAAACAATATCTAACATTAAATTACCTAATGAATTTGAAAAAGTGTTACAATTGGCAGCCTTATCGCTAATAGCGATCTCTTCCAGACAACTAAGCTATTCATCAGGTTATTCATTTATTAGGCTATTCTTTTTACGAGTGAGACGATAAACAAGTCTATGCCCGCCCTTATGTATGATGAAGAGGTTATCGTCGCCTATAAATAGACATCTGTAATACTAGTGGTATTGCTGACGAGTCGTCACCAAATTCAGCAGACTCAGCGTTTAATATATTTCACGTTCAACATACATTTCATCACAGTTTTTGGTGAGTTCAGTGGACGAGTCCAGTTACGCGGTGATTTATGGAATATGTTTGCAGATAAAATTTAAAATTATTTACATAAAAATGCTTCGCTGATAAGTAAATAAATGGGCTTACCCAGCCCATTTATTTACTTACCAGCGAAGCAATTTCAATTTTCTACTCTCCCTGTACGGTTGGCAGGAAGAGATCGTTATAAGATCGGTAAGATCGGTATTGTAATATTTGTGTCTAAATGTATTTGTGTTGTCATACTTAATTTAACTTATGAAACGAGGTGAATAAATACACGGGCAGAGTTTCAACTTGTTCGCTTTAATCAGCAATAATGAATATAAAAATGAGCTCTTAGTCTATAAATAAGGTTATTCTCCCACCGAAACCGGAAGGGAGTGGCTTAAATTAAATATTATATTTCGTATTTCAACCGCCGACATAATTACAAAAATCAACTATAGGAGGCGCTAGTAGTCGTTTAGTAAACGGATGTGACGCAGGCCGGAGGCGGATGTGGCTATCGACAGGCAGGCTGAACATGGCTGGCTGGCTGGCTGGCAAGCAGGCTGGCTGGCATGGCTTGGCAAGGGCTGGCATAAGCATGCGTTACAGTCGGCCATCCTGTAACAATTGCTCCCGCAATGGGAACAGAAACATGGCGGTTAGCTCTCAAGAAGGTCTATCAAATCTTCCGTCTCCAACTGTTCATCAGAACTACTGGCGCTGTCAGATATCGGAACTATGCTTCTATAGGGTCGTAAAGAATCCGCGGCAACCAATCCCACGAAACTTTTATAACCTCTCAAACCCTTTATACTTCTTATCCGGTATCTGTCATTGCCGACAACTTGAATGATTATGTAGGGACCCGAATAAAGATCATCCAATTTAGTATTAACTCTGGACCCACTACTAGTTGGGGCTTGTCTCCAAAGGACGAGATCCCCCTTTTTATAACTATGAGCATTTTTACGACGCTTATCGAAATGTTTTTTCATTTTCGCACTTGCTTTTGCAATACGTGACCTAGCCTTGACCCTCTTAGATTGAGTTGATTCCGGGACTCGCCCTGGGATTGATACATCGCACACAGACCTACTATTTCTAGAAAACATTAGATCATAAGGTTTAAAGCCTGTACTTTCATTGAGGGTGTTGTTTATGCCCCATATGACGTCAGGGAGACAATTCGACCAATTGTTGGCAGCCTCACTAGGGTCGGTTGCGCGTAATGCATTGAGAATCGTCCTGTTAGTTCGCTCTACTTGACCGTTGGCTCGTGGACATGCAATGGCGGTCAATGTATGCTTAAACTGCTTATCTGTACTAAATTTTTTAAAATATCTACTAGTGAACGCTTTCCCGTGATCTGTTACGACCCTATCTGGGTACCCGAATAACCCGAAAATACGCCTTAAGGTTCTAATAGTTTCTACTGAATTGACAGTTCGTGTTGGCTCGGCAATAATAAATTTAGAAAACGAGTCAGTAATAACTAACATGTACTCGTGACCTTTCTTTGTCCTACAGAAAGGCCCTAAATGGTCAACATGGATTACTCGAAACGGTTCCTCGGGTTTGGGTATCGGATGTAACATGCCCTCTTTCCTACCATGTTCACCTTTTCCATACGCACAATGTAAACATGCATTTACATATTTTCGAATGAAACGTGTCATTTTTGGAAACCAAAAGTCGTTCTTGATCAAGTCCAAACAACGTTTTAACCCTACGTGTCCTATCTCGTCGTGATGCATTTGCACTATCTTCCATCTAGCTTGCCCGGGCACTACGAGACGATTACCGTTTAACGTTTTTCTGTACAACCTACCTTCGACTAGCACAAAATTATTTTTGATTTCAGCGGCCGCGGAGCCATCTTTCAATTGATCAATGATGATTCTAAGTCGATCGTCTTGTAATTGAACTGTATAAAACCAATCGGTAACTTCGAGGCGGTTTACGTTCACTGAATCTATCGGATTCCTACTTAGCGCGTCAACGTGTTTCATGCGGTCACCCGGTCTATATTCAACACTAATATCATAGTCTTGTATCAGTAGCCACCATCTCGCGATACGAGGTATAACGTCGCGTTTCGTTAGAGTTGCGCGCACTGCCGTACAATCTGTTACGATTTTTACGTGCTTACCCACTATATAAATACGAAATTTACGTAGTGATTCTACTACTGCGAGAGTCTCAAGTTCATAACTATGATACATGCACTCCTCTTTAGACGTTACACGACTAAAATACATAACCGGACGTAAGGTGTTGTCAGTTTGAAGTTGAAGAAGTATACCTGCTATACCCGACTTGCAAGCGTCTGTGTGTATTTCTATTGGCAACTCCGGATCATATAAGGCTAACACTGGTTTAGAGCATAAATGTCTCTTCAGCTCCTCAAAGCTAACTATTTGTTCGTTATCCCAAACCCACGGCACGTTTTTCTTAGTAAGATCTGTGAGAGGGCGCGCTATATGTGCAAACTTAGGTATAAACTTCCGAAAATAGCTACAGAGACCTATGAACTGTCTAATTTCATGCACATTTGTAGGTTCTGGGAATTGTGAGACTGCTGTTAATTTTGAGTCTGCCGGTTGAACACCATTTTGTGAAATTTCATGTCCTAAATACGTAACTTGCTCTTGCAAAAATGAACATTTTTTCATATTTAACTTTAAATTTTCAGATTTGAATTTTTGTAAAACTGTTTCTAAAAGTTTCAATCCGATTTCAATGTCAACTGAAGGTAGTAAGAGGTCGTCAAGAAATGCTAGAATTTCGGTAGTGTTACTATTTTCGGCCTGTGTATTTTGAATTGAGGTTACAATTTTGTTGATTAAACGCATGAATACTGCTGGAGAATTGGCTAAGCCAAACGGAACACGTAAATATTCAAATTGACCTTGTTGACAGATAAATGCGGTCTTATGACTATCTTCAGGAGACAACAAAACTTGATGGTAACCCTGGGCCATGTCGAGACAAGTAAAGTATTTTTTACCGGCTAATTTAGAAATATGATCTTCGATGTTTGGCAATGGGTATCTGTCTTTTATGGTAATTGCGTTAAGCGCTCGATAATCTACACACAATCGACTGTCACCATTCTTTTTCTTTACCAAAATTATTGGCGAAGCGTAATTAGAGTCCGACTCTTTAATAATACCGGCTTCTAATAAGTCCGTGATTTTTTTCTTAACTATTTGCTGTTCTGTGTGCGATAACCTATAAGGCTGACGGTAGACGGGTTTATCTGTAGTGAGCTTAATTTTCATTTGAACTAAGTTTGTGCAACCAAGGTCTTCAGTATTGCTAGCAAATGTATCTTGAAAACGTATCAATAAATCTATTAACTCATTTAGCTCATTCGTTTCTAAATTCCCTATTTTAATGTCGCTTAAAGGAACGCCACCTACTGTAGCTTGACTCACAGAAAAAATAGTAGGCACTTCACTATCAACTATCGGCGAACTATCATGACATGCAGACAATTTAGGCACCGGTAGGGGAGTATTTGGCAAATTATCGGCTAATAATGGCATGGCATGGCGACTTACCGAAGCTAGCTCCTCACAATTTTCTGCTCGGGTTAGGACCTGGCCGGCAGCCCACACAACGTTGTTGTCGCCTGTGTTGATGACCTTGATGTGCCCCTCTTCTCCTCGAAGTACAGTGGCTGGCAAAGAGTAGGAGACTCCTTGAAACTCGTAGTGGCGAGAAGCTGTGCAGACATCATTGTCTCGGTGGTTTCCCAGGATGTTGACTCTGATGATAGATGCCCCAGGTGGCAGGGTTTCCGAGTTTGCAGTTACCACTTTAAATTTTTCTGGAAGTTCTACTATATCTATGTCCGTGGTAAAGTCGGGTTCGCGAACAAGTGTCGCCGAACCGTTTCTCACAATTAGTGACATGTTATTGTCGTTTATTACGGGCTGGCCAATCAGTAAGCTCACATCTGCCATGTCGATATCGGTTAAGTGAGCTTTACATTGGACTTGGATATTGTCTACCTCTAGGTTAATCTTCACATAGCCACGACTCGTTATCAATCCTCCCGCGAAGCCTTTTAAAATCGTACTTGTAGGTATCACTCCCAGTGATAAAAGCTTTGAAATTTGGCTATTCATGACATTCACTTGACTGCCTGTGTCAACGTAGGCTTTCACAAAAACTCCATTGACCTTCACTACTTTCTTGTAGGTGTCGTTATAATTTTGTAGCAATTTAACCTCCTTGATATTAGCATTACTGCCGCTGCTACTTGCCTCACCGTATGACGGAGCTTTAGGGCGTACACTGGAGTTCTGGCATCGTGTAGCAATGTGACCTTGTGTACCACATTTATAGCAAACTCGTTGGTCAGGTAATGTGCAGTTTCGCAACATGTGTCCAGTTTTCTTACAGCGCGGGCAGGGATCAGTATCGGGATTAATTTTCTTGTCTAATACTGGTGATGGTCTTGAATCCTTCGAATGCGTGCGGGCTTCTGGCGGCGTACTTCTGTAGTCATCGAGTGCACAAAGAAACGATTCATATAATTCGTCAGGTCGGTCGCACTGAAATGCGCGTGCATTTGGTTGAAGTGATGTGGGTAGTCCTCTAATGATGCATGAAACGCTTGCACTATCGGAGAGTTTGCAGCGGGTACACATTGAGACTTTATCTTGGTAATACTTGGTCATTGTTTCGATGGGCTGCTTCTTTCGCTGCAACATTTCGTCCAATAAAGCGCTATAATCACGGTGTTTTGGGAACGCTCGTAGTAGCATTTGTTTCCACTCATCCCAGGAGTAATCATATTCATCCAACCTGTTGTACCACTTGCGAGCTTGGCCACGTAGTTTATCTTGTAGATAAAATGCTTTAGTCTGGTCATTCCAATCGTGTATATCACCGAGTTGATCGATTTTCTTTAACCACGCCGTCACGTTACAGTCTTCTCCTTCGGGGTCGAACTCGGGGATGAGTGACGCAGCACGGTGATTTTTGGTACGGCCGTACGATGTTAAATCATGGTCAAGATCGCGGATCGCCCTGTCGACTTCACTTTCTAGCAGATGTTTCAGCAATTTCTTCGCAGGTGGAGGTGGAAAATCGTCGCTTACTTCGTCTTCACTTTGATCATTATCTTGAGTCGAAGAACCCCACCCCGGAGGTCGTACTCCATGGCCGGATTTATCGCGATGATTTCGCTTCATCCCACTTCTGAGTGAAACGAGGTGAATAAATACACGGGCAGAGTTTCAACTTGTTCGCTTTAATCAGCAATAATGAATATAAAAATGAGCTCTTAGTCTATAAATAAGGTTATTCTCCCACCGAAACCGGAAGGGAGTGGCTTAAATTAAATATTATATTTCGTATTTCAACCGCCGACATAATTACAAAAATCAACTATAGGAGGCGCTAGTAGTCGTTTAGTAAACGGATGTGACGCAGGCCGGAGGCGGATGTGGCTATCGACAGGCAGGCTGAACATGGCTGGCTGGCTGGCTGGCAAGCAGGCTGGCTGGCATGGCTTGGCAAGGGCTGGCATAAGCATGCGTTACACTTATGAGTGCTTTGGAGTATATCTGTTAGCTCATAATGTTCCTACTGAATAAATAAATAAATAAATAAGCGATATGACCGCCAATTGTAAAAGCTTAGTTTTAATATTGTTTTTAAGTTCTTCTTGTGTTTATTTTTTTCTTTCAAAAAAGCCTTATCTATCTATTTTGGTAGAAATTGAGCCTAAGTTTCCCTTTGGCCAACGTTTTCGGCGTAAAGTGTCCGCTTCTAGAATGCGTTTTCGATGCGATGAGGCCATGTGGAAGGCACGAGGTTGCCGGAGCAAATACTCCCGTGAGATTTCCTGGAAACCGTGTAACCGAGCGGCTCGGCACATCGCCGTACGTGTGAAAATGTATTCATCATTTTGATTTCATAATAAGAACATTATCATGATATTGTTGCTGTTGTTGTTTATGCATATGGTGGCTAGAAGAAAAACAAAATGTTTAAAAAAAGAATGGATCAGGGGACGAGTGGGCACCTCAAAAATTTTGAGGGTCGAATGGGGAAAGGGGACGAATTTTGGGGGACGAATGGGTTCTCTCCCGGGTAGACGTGGTGATAAAATTTTAATGCAATATATTGGAATAAATAATCATAATGGTGATAGCAAGTCTGTCGCTCAAAAGAAATCCGAGTAAGATGAACAGACGACTTAAGGGCGTGAAATGGTTTTACTCAACTTTAAAACCATTCAATTTCTTGCTCAGAAAAATCAAAAGAGTTGTCGAAGAACGCTTTATCTAGGTTTCAGTTTAACTTTTATTCCATTGAAAAGCGTGATCAAGATTTCACCTGTCTTCAAGAAGTTGACGTTTCATTGCTTCGTGCATCTCACGGATTTCGCCTTTCTTTAAAGTCGGGCACTCCGAACTTTGCGCCATGAAACTTAAAGGCGTATCAAAATTTAAAGCTTATTTATGAACAAATACAATTCAAATTTTATTCGGGAAGTTGCTAGGAATTACGGCGCTATTCGATTCTTTCCTGGAGACTATTCCAATCTGTTTTACGAGCGACCCTTGGAGGTTGGTTATCCGTTTTATAGAACCCTCCTCGGTAAAGTACAGCTGATTGGTACTCACATCAATGTATTATTGTTATTTGGAAATTTTATTGCCTTTTATGAATTTTGTAATATATTGGTTTCTTCGGCGTTTGTGATCCAGAAGGCCTATTGGCTATTTCGGTAGGAACTATCATTATAAACGATAAAGTTAAAAAGGCATTTTTCAACTTTGTCGTTACATGATGGTATAAGTTTCATGCAAACCCCAGACTTGGTCCCGCCATCTTGACCATCACCAAATTTAAGTATAACGACTTTTAACTTTCAATGACTCAAAGAAATTTTTATCTTAATATATAAAAGGAAAGAGTGACTGACTGATTGACTGATATATCAACGCACAGCCTGAACCGATGGACGGATTGGGTTGAAATTTGGAACATAGATAGGTTTTATGACGTAGACCTCCGCTAAGAAAGGATTTTGCTATGCGGGCAAAGCCGCGAGCATAAGCTAGTTTTCTATATGTCGGTTAGTGGTGATAGTCACCAGTGTTCAATTGCTAATAGGTCTTCCGTGGGAATAAGTCTGTCTTGATACCATATTGGCTAAATTAATTTTGCTATTGAAATTTGGTATAGAGATAGCTTTGACCCTGGACAGCACATAATAGTACAGCGAGTGTAAAACCGCTGGGCGTAGCTTGTTCTCAATAAACGTATTTCAGAAATACTGGTTCTCATGAACACCAATATCATAAAAATATTTTATACTAAACTAGTTTATGCTCGCGGCTTTGTCCGCGTGGCAAAATCCTTTCTTAGCGGATCTCTACGCCTTAAAACCTATCAGTTTGCCAAATTTCAGCTCAATCCGTCCAGCGGTTTGGGGTGTGCGTTGATAGATCAGTCAATCACTCTTTCCTTTTATATATTTACATTATACCCGCGTGCAAAAATCCTTTCATAGCTGAGGTCTACGTGGTAAAACCTATCTGTATTCCAGATTTCAACCGTTCCGTGGTTTGGGCTGAGCGTTGATAGATCAGTCAGTCAATCAGTCACTCTTTTCTTTTATATATTTAGATTCTCATATATATTACTTTTTAATATTAAGTTAGTCCTTAATCGCGTGAATTTCTTCGTAAATCTTCACACGCTGTTTATTCCATGAAAACAGTTCAACATTTGGGAGCACAGCTAGCAAAGTGACGTTTTCTATGATAAAATGTGATTCCTCCGCTCCGCTCATAAACCGACGACAATGTTAACTTTATTAGTTTTTTTATTGAAGAAATATTTGCAATAAAGCCGGAGCAAATAGTGTGGACATTACGATGGTAGCTTTAGTACGAATAAACTTTATGATTCGACTCGATTTGTATTTATCTGTGTTTCGCAATCGATACGGTATTTGCTTTGAGCTGAAGGGGTAGCAACACGGACTATTGGAATAAGCTGTTACTGAGTGGAATCAAACTGAAGGCGAGTTGGATAATTCCGTCTGCTTCCCTATACAATTCAATACTCTTTACCAACATATACACAATAGACATTACTAAATTTAATGATTTTTCCTATAATATAGTAGATCCTAGTGTATTTCCCATAAGTAAAACATGATTGCATGACTAACTTACAATGACATAGGAAACCGCTAAGAAAGGATATTTGTAATAAAATTTTGTTTTTTCAGGAACCGTAAAATCACTATCTCACCCAAAGATCATATTAATATACATATAACCTTTGGGTCATTTTTTTTTATTTTTTTTATACAAGATAGGCCTACGTTTGACCACATCCCACCTGATGGAAAGTGAAAATGCGGTCGACGATGGATCACGTAGGATGCCTAGAAAGGTACCTATTCACTCGTGCCTTGAAGATATCCAAGTTGTACCGCTCGGGAAACACAGATGACGGCAAAGTGTTCCAAACGCGACCAGTTCTCATTAAGAACGACGAAGCAAAACGCTTGGTGCGGGCAGTAGGTAACGCCACTAAGTATGGATCCCGCTTTGCCGTCTGCCGCGACGTCCGTCGGTAGAATGGGCTTGTTTTAAGAAAGAAAGAAAAATATTAAATTAAGCAAAGAGACACAGGCACATAGAAAAAAATAATTAAAAGAGCAAAAAAAGACGATAGTCCGGGTTTGTTGGTGTCTGCCTCCATTGCAGTCTGTGGATTGCAGTTGAATTAAATCTTTTTTATTTCATTGTAGGCACTTGGCACCGTCCCTACATTTGTTTGAATTTATGCCACTTATTTATTATGCTTAGTGATTTGTTCTTGGCTCGGTACAACTGTTTTAATTAATTTCTTGCTGCAATAGGCTTCTAAATATTTATTGGACTAAACAACAGCGTAGATTAGTGTTGCGTATGACTTCGTATTGAATGTTTAGGAAATACTGCATGTAGTAGCTAAAGTATATTTATATATATAAATATTTATTTATATTTATAATACCCTTTAACTAGTATTTTTTTAGCCGGAGAAAGATATTATAATTGATTACGTATGCTTCATGCGGTTGGTCAGACAGTCAACCAGATTTTTTATATATTAGGCTTTAAAATACCCTTTGTATTATTTATTATCAGAATAAACAATATTTTTAATCATTGTTACACCTAATGTTAATATTATTAATCAGGACTTATCGCGTTTAAAGTTTTATAATATATTATGTATTACGTTGTTCTTTTTTATTTCCTCTAAATGGCTATTATTCAAATGACATTATTATTTTTTGCTTGCAATAAAGACTTATCTATCCATCAGTATTTCACCTACCCGTCAGCAGAACTATACTTAACGTAACATAGCTGAAGCCTACACCAGGTGTAAACGTAAATCAATACTCCATCCGACCTTTACAACACCTCTGCAACCGCATGCACTTTAACTATGCAGCGTGAAGAGTACACTCACTGCCTTAATAAATAGTACACTTTAGGTTTTTGCAGTTTGGTTTTTTATAAGAAAGTTTCACCTGAGACACCTGCGACGTAGCGCGAAATTCTAAAACAAAAGTCAAGCACTTTTTGAATGACAAGTTGATTCTTCGCGAACATAGTTCGCACAAAACGAAGGACTGTAAGCACTATTAAAAAAAAAGAACTATGAAGGCCGACCTATTGCGAACAAAAAATTTACTATACAAAAATAGCAAAAAATAGCTATAATAACGAAACGGCGGGGCCATGAAACAAAAAAAATGGATTTAAACAAATATTTCTTTTAAAATTAATTTACAAATCAAATATCTTCTAGTGGTTCGATAGTGAAATTAGATTTATCGCGTCAAGAACATTTTAATGCCCTGTGTTAGGTAAAGTGTTCCATTTTAGTTGCACGGTAGTGTAAGACGTCTCGGGAACATGGTGTAAATTCAATATTTAAGGTGCCTGTAAATATATTGCCGTTTACTACTTGCGAGGGAATTCTAGATGCAATGAACGTTTATTTAGTAACATAGAGAAATATTGAGCATTCTATGTTATAGAGGTATTATAGAAATAGTTGCTTATCTACCCTCACTGTCAACCCTAACTTATTCTGGTTCTGATCTATCTACAATATATTCTAACATAGTGTATAAAAGTTTATAACAAAATTCCAAATCATTTTAGGGAATCGAATTTAACACTAAATGTGTTTAAATATAAATTGACGCAATGGTTGGCGGAGAAATGTTTTTATAGCATAAATGAATTTTTTGAATACTAAATATAAATAGTCATGCATACTCCATACAATGTAACTAAAGGCATTAATTATTCTTAGCTATAAGTCATTATTGTATTATTCATACGTCTGGAAAAGACAGGTTTCGGCAGAACAATGCATTACATTAAGATCTGATATTATGTACCTGAAATCTATGAATAAACAAATTCTTATTCTTATTCATTAATTGACATTCCTGACTAAAATAATTGTATGAATCAAAACATAATTTATCAATTTACAATTATATTAGGTATACCATTATTATTGGATATTGCATATAAGACATAAAATATAAAAATATGACTATATAAAATTTAAAATAATGTAATCACAATGCCCCTACGGGGTTGTAGTAGAACTAAGCTTTATATCCGTATGTAAGACCTAGAGTAACACACCTACAATGTGATATGATAAATAAATAAATAAATATTTTGCAGTATCAAGTCGCAACATTTCTGCCTTGCCTGCAACATGACCAAACGACTGCCTCCTACATATCTTACAGAAAACTGTCTGGAGCCTAAGGTTTTACGTGCCTCCCAAAACACGATCATTTCCCAAACTCAGATCTAGATATGTTTTACATATTTAACTCTAACAATCGTAACAAGTCGTAAGCTTAGCATATTTACCAACGCCAATATCTGCAACGCAAACATTTTTTGCGGCACGACTCACGATCCTAAACATTCCACGACCTTTCCGAGCCATTACCTTACAAATGAATATTTATTTCGTTTGCAATTTTTGTGTAAATAGTGAGGGGTTTTTCCATCAGAAGTGGGACGAGCCAGAAGCTACTGGCTGTTGTTTAATTGGAGTGAGTCAAATTATTCATGGACACGTCCGTCTGCTCGAGGACTCTTCAGATGTGTTTTATACCAAATAGGTAATCATTATTTTTGGGAGAATATTGGAACTTGACATAACAAGTACGTCGTTTTTTATTATTGTGGTTATTGAGAAAATAAACAAGAAAACATTACAGCTACTACAGCTGTAAAGAACACTTGTATTTACCACAGATCGGCAATACGCCAATATATATACATAATGTATAATATTATACCTATAGATATTATATTTATTTCAAGGTGACGTGCACAGATCAGTTTTCACCCAGAATTCAGTATTTCAAAATAGTAGTTTATGCCAGATATGGGGTAACCTGATGCTTATCACCGAGTACCTGATTAGATCGTCTTCTCATCTTTTTATCATAAAAAAATACTTGAAATTTTCTATCTGTGATAATGGGAACAGTCCCAAATTTAAGGACCAACAGAAGTGACGTAGAAGCTATTTTTCATATAATGTATCTGAGGCTGACCGCAAATTGTCATCGCGAGGCGTCAGGCGTCTTTCACACAGTCGAATATCACCCACTTCATGGACTATGAGTTCTTAATATTATTTATTTTTATTCATAAAGAAAAACCAACTCAGCCTTTATATTATATATTTAAGGTGGTGCCTTAAACCTACTATTACTTAATCTTATAACCGATGAAAAAGATATATTTTTATCTTACTTTATGAATGAAAATATGTTTTCCATTAAGAAGGCGATACAAAATGATTTCCATTTTCTATTGGCAGCGACTCTTCAAAGTTTCCTCACAGTAATCCGTGACGTCGTACTTTTTCGAAAGCTTTCATTGGACTTGCTTTGTAAACGGCCGAGATGCCTAAAATTGATTCTGCTTTTCACTCTCATCTCGATACAAAGGCACAATGGGCACAAAGAGGATAAAAATACAAAAGTATAGATTTTTGAGTGTTTTGTATACCACAGATATTTAATATGATAAAGCTATAATGCGGTACTCGCAATACCCAACAAATTTCAGCTCCATCATTAATCATATGGCTTGCTGACCATATGTATTTAATGATTGTTGAGAAAATATTATGGAGAAGGAAATTCGCTGTATCGTGAGACTCTTTAATTTTTTTTATACAAAAATAAGAAATTGCTAATGAAATTACCATAAAGTTGTTTCACATAATGTATTTGAAAAGTACACTTTTCTTTACTCACATGATTTGCCGGATATACCTCTAAATAATATGTGTGAGATTTAAAAGAAACCACCAACACTTGTGTGAATAAAAAAAACTTTCTAGTAATTTTTTATGTACTTATATGAGTGGAACAAACTTATGTGTTTCGAGGAAAAGTAGTAGGTACCTATTTGCTTAGTCAGTGCTTTATGGAATAAACATTTTCTTGAGTAGTGAAAAAGTGGGTTTCCTTTTTACTGGGCCGATTACATAGACTGTAGGCGTCACCCCACTTAAAGTAATTACCACTAAAATTAACATTTCTTTTAGTTTTAACTAGTTGAACCCAGCAATTTTACTCGCTGAATATAAGCCAAGTCCTTACCGGGGGTAGACTTCCTTTGCAGGAGGTCGTCTAGGGGGGTAACCCAACAGTGCCAGTTATTCTACCGCCTGAGCAGTAATGTACAAATATTTCTGTGCTTCGGTAGGAGGGCACTGTAGCTAGCGAAATTACTGGGCTAAAGAGTCTTAACATCTTATGACTCTTGAGTAAGAAGCGTTGGTGCAGTGCACCTTGAATTGCACGTCATTGTGAAATTCTGGGTAGCACTGTACTGATCATGGGCAGCGTTATCTCTTAATATCAGGTGAGCGTCTTGCTCGTCTTCTTACTTCTCCACATAAAAAAAAGTTACCTAGAAACAAATTTTGAACCACATCGGTTCAGCTGTGAAACAAATACACATACACACGTGCACACGTTATACATATCCATATCATCTCATGTATAATATTAGTAGAATATTTCTACGCAATAATTAACGTCCGTAAATTTTGAAATATTTAAACAATTATGTGTTATTATTTAATATTTAGTGTTAATTCCGCTCCCCCCCTGTCCAAGCCCTGTCCAGCGGTCGGCGAGTGAACATCTCTCTGAGGATGACTCGTGTAGAGGCGAAACACGTGTCAGCGTTGTAGTCTATTTTTGCGTAACGTCCGGCAGCGGTTTGTCATCGTTGTCGTCGTCGCTTCGTATCCTTTGTTCTAGCTAAGTTTCGCGTAACCACATAACTAACACTAACAAATAGTTGTAACCCTTAATGCATGCATATGCGGGAGGGCGGGTGGTGCACTCGGTGGTGGAATTAATACTAATTACTATTTTGGTAACGTTTGAATTCCTCGCCATCTCTTAATAACTTAGTTAGACTCAGAAATTTAGAGCGGAATTAACACTAAATATTAAATAATAACTAATTATTGTTATGATGGATTTCCGCAAAGTAACGCCTAGTTCCATAAATTAAATATTTAAACATAATTTGCTGAAATATCTGTGCAAGTAATACAATTTCTGTAATTATAAACACTAGATTGACCTTACGAGGTCATAAGGTCAAATTCTGACCATATATCACTAGAGTAAGGTCAGTTCAAGGATCAGAATTACACGACCCAGGTCACATGATCTCATTCCTAAAACATAATAAATCAAAAAGCCTTTGGTTCGTGAAGTCTGGAGTACATTTTATTTCATACAATATTGTACAAGATTTAGACGTGATGACGAATGTAATAGTATTTTTTCGTAATTAAAAATGATTAATGACTATAGCACATTGAGTTGAAATTATATCGTGTGAGGGGTGAAGCAAAGAGCTGTTAATAGAAACTCATTGGGGTGAAGACATGATTTGATACATTTTATATACTTATTAATGACGTAGCGAGATCTCACCTAGATAGATAAATAGATAATCCTTTATTGAAACACAAAAATGTACAAAAACAACTGAAAACTATAATATAAAACTAAGTGTGACACTTTTTTTACAAGCTTTATATTACTTTTACCTGTCTGTTGTCTGTCTGTCTGTCTGTAATCAAATCTTGCAAGTTTAATTTGACCCACTTCCCGGTTTCCAATTGAGCTGAAAATTTGCATGCATGTGTAAATCGGATGACAATGCAATATTTTTATGACATCGAGCTGATCTGATGATGGAGCTGGAAGGTGGCCATAGGAACTCTGTCATTAAACAACGCAACCCCATCGAGTTTGGGCTCATTTGATTCGTCTTGATGAGTACTTTATGATACAAGATGGTAATAATAATAAAAGCTTGTTTTTAAAAAGTATTTTTAAAATTTCACTTGTTAATTAAAGAGAAATGGCTCTGTCACCAATGAGACTATGCCGCTCTGGCACTTTGTACACAGATAATACTTAGTAATTATAATATTAAAATTCCTTTCATTAATTTGTATAGCATTGTGGCCAGTGGCGGATTTGCCCTAAGGCCCAGTAGGCCCGGGCCTAGGGCGGCCAGATATTAGGGGCGGCCAATCGTGACAAAAAAATCACTGATGACAAGAAATAACTAAAAGTACGTAAATATTTTAAAGGCCTCAAGGGGCCATGGGTTTTACTCGGCGGCTCTGCTCTATAATAAGAATATTTATTTTCTCACCGCCCAGAACACATCTTTTTTAGCCTGCAATATAAAATTTTTCGGCACTCGCAGCTAGCTGCTCGCGCAATTATAAAAAGAATATTATGTATTTTGCTCACCACTCAGAACGAGCTCATTGCACACAGTACCGGCGCCGGATAAAAGGGGCGCCACAGGCTCTATAATGGGGTGCCCGTGGCGCCCCATTCGTTCTGAAAAATTCAATATTCTCGGCGCTCGCAGCGAGCTGCTCGCGCTTTTATAAATGAGAAAATTTACTTTCTTTGCCAATCGAAGCAAGATAAACGCACATCATTCGTGCTGAAAAATTCAAATTTTTTTCGGCGCTCGCAGCGAGTTACTCGCGCTTTTATAAATAAGGACATTTAGTTTCTTTGCCACTTGAAGCTAGCTAAACGCACATCATTCGTGCTGTAAAATATCTAAATTTTCTCGGCACTCGCAGCGAGCTGCTCGCGCTTTTATAAATAAATATAAATAAAAATACTTATTTAGTTTCTTTGCCGCTCGGAGCAAGCTAAACGCACAACATTCGTGCTGAAAAATTCAAAATTTTCTCGGCGCTCGCGCTTTTGTAAATAAGGACATTTGGTTTTTTCCCACTCGAAGCAAGCTAAACGCACATCATTCGTGTTGAACAAATCTAAATTTTCGCGGCGCTCGCAGCGAGCTGCTCGCGCTTTTATTAATAAGCATACTTATTTAGTTTCTTTGCCGCTCGGAGCAAGCTAAACGCACATCATTCGTTCTGAAAAATTCAAAATTTTCTCGGAACTCGCAGCAAGCTGGAAAGGTGGATTTTTTTTCTAGATACGCCCATGATTTTGCCCATCGGAATCGACCCAGAAAAAAACCCTGGAATTTTTTCCTTTTTAGTATGGGTTTGAATTGCTTTTTATGGGGCGCCGTAGAAATCTCGCCCAGGGCGCTGGTAATGTTAAAACCGGCTCTGATTGCACATCTTTTGTAGTCTGAAACATAAAAATTTTTCGGCGCTCGCAGCAAGCTGCTCGCGCATTACAAGGTTTTTAAAATTTTATTCTATTCAGAACGAGTTTAACGCACACGTTCTTGTATGAGATATAACATTTCCTATTTTAGAGATTCAAATTGTAGGTAAACGTTGAAATGTACAAACCTACCTTGTTCACAAGAAAAAAAAAACTGGATCCGCCACAGTTTAACACATTCGGTGCCACCGACTCGCCATGCGAGTTCACGTTCATTTTGTTCGCGACTCGCGAGTCGGTGGCACCGAATGTGTTAAGGAGTAAGTAGGAGTAGACATGTTATATACGACGTAGGTGCAGGTATTACATGGACAGGGGCCTAGGGCGGCCTAGACTGTAAATCCGCCACTGATTGTGGCTGAACCCGTAAAAGGTTCCATTATTATGTTGTTCAACTCATTGAATCATGGCATCAGCCGCGGCCTCAATTCCGTCCCAACGACAGCTGACCACTCATCTAACATAGCTCGCGGAGAGGTTGCGCAAACACAAGAAAAGTGCTGCGTTGCTCCAGACACAGCGGCGCGCACTACAACTTGCAAATTTAGAGAAATGCTGAACTCTGAACATCGCCTCACCGGTATGCTGCGCTATCTGCTGGCTTAACAGAAACCACTCCCAACACAAACAAAATATAATAACAATTATTTATGTGTGCATAGACTAAATTAATATTTAAGATCATGTTTTTCACAATATTATTGTTAGACATCAGCCAACCTATATTATGTATTTGAAAATAAAATAAATTGGGCAAGAAGATCTGAGTCGAGTCTTACTCCTCCCCTGAAGACCCCAGCAGCCCCGAGAAGTCTCCCAGCAACCGCTGGACGAGCAGCCAAGGAAGTCCAGCCTGAAGACCCAGCGACCACCGGACGAGCAGCCCTGAGAAGTTTCCCAGCAACCGCTGGACAAGCAGCCCCGAGAAGTTTCCCAGCAACCGCTGGACGAGCAGTCCGAGAAGTGTCCCAGCAACCGCTGGATGAGCTGCCCAAGAAGTATCCCAGCAACCGCTGGATGAGCAGCCCAAGAAGTGAAGCCCAGCCCACGCCGGACCAACTAGAAGACTTCATGTTTTCTAGCTTCCTCTCACTGCGGCCAAGACTCCTTTAGCCGTCAGTATTGATCGGTCTTGTGATCCTGCTTGACCGGCAGTGAGAAAATCTTTCCTGTGTACATTGCACGCCGTACACGCACCCCTTTCCTACCCAACCTCCGTCGGCCACCTTAGGTCTCCTGGTGGCTGATATCCCGTACTTATTTATATATTTATATATTATTCGTACCTATGGTTAGGCTAGGGCGTTAGGTACACATAGAAAATAGGTAGGGTAGGGACAGTAGGTACACATAAAGCTAGGTACACACACTTACACACACACACATATCTAGGTCCACACACAAGGGGTCCAGACTCTCGAATATAATTAACTGCTAGGGGATAGGGACTGTTAGGGAATAGGGAACTGTTAAGGAACAGGGAACTATTCGAGAAGTAGGGAACCGACAGGAATAGGTGTTAGGCTCCCTCTTCATCGTAGCCGTACCCGACTCACTCACGCCCGCAAACGTACCACGCGTAGGGTTAAGTGCAGGAAGTCGGGGCGTTTACAATGTATTGGTGTAATTATTATGAAGCTGTAAATTTTAATTAACAGTAATTTGAAAATCGGTCGGATTTCGATAAAATTTTAAAAGAAACTATCTGAAAAGTACCTTCTTAGTACTCTCGCACCGGGCGTCATCAAGTAAGTGGTAAACATACTTTATGTTTATGTCTGTGTAATCAAATCTTGCAAGATTAATTTGACCCACTTCTCGGTGTCCGATTTAGTCCGTTGTCTGTATAAATCGGATGACAATGCAATATTTTTATGTCATGGAGCTGATCTGATGATGGAGCTGGAAGGTGTGGCCATAGGAACTCCGTAATTAAACGACGCAACTCCATCGAGTTTGGGCTCATTTGGTTCGTCTTGACGAGTACTTTATGGTGCTAGATGGCAATAATAATAAAAGCTTGTTTTTAAAAAGTTTTTTAAAAAATTTACTTGTTTTATGTTTTGCAGTTGGTTAAAATGGTTCACAACTACTGCGTAGGTACTTAATATATTAGGTCCTGAATAATATATTCAAAACCTACATTAGCTTTAGTGTTTAGTTCGATGTTAGCTATTCAAGATCATTCCAACCTTATTTGACCGAAACGAATAAATTATGAGCTGTATTTGAATGTGGGTCGACTGTGTACCTATAAAATAATTAAAATTATAATATAGTTCATATTAATATAGTTAATATATATAAACTACTAGCGGACCTGCGCTCACTTCGTAGCGCGTATCAGTTAAATAGTATATACCCATAAATTTAAATTATTCTATAAATTCCCGGGAATCCCACATCCTTTTTGAGTCTCAAGCTATATTACCTACACCAAAATTTAGCTAAATAAAGTCATGGGTTACTGATTTCCCATCAAAACTTGCACCCTCCACCCAAGATAAAAACTATCTCATATCCTTTCTCAAGACTCAAGCTACCTCCATACAAAATTTTATCTAAATACAGCAATTACTGATCTCCCATACAAAATTTGAAGCCCCCTTTTACCCCCTTCAAAGTTAATTTTTGACATAAACACTGTTCAAAGTTTCTAAACATAGCCCAAACAATCGTTTTACCGAATTTCTGTGAAATCGGTGCAGCGGTTACGGATTTGCATACAAACGTTTTTTTGGGAATAATTCCCGTTCCCGTGGGAATTTTGCAAAATTGCTTCTTATCGGTCGTCTAAGTCACCTAAAAAACACGCTGACCAAATTTTAGCTCAATCAGTCCAGCGGTCTTGTCTGTACGATGATGAGTCAGTCAGTCAGATTACTTCTTTATATAATAAAGTATAGATTAAATAGTTAATATAAAAATTTATTTCAGTATTACCGTTAAAACAACTTACTTGATGTATTAAATGTGAGGTTAACATTTATTGGCGGTCTTATCGCCAATATTAAAGGCAAGCCACACTACATGTGACGCACCGCATCGCATAAAACGAAAATCCTAATATTATATGTTCTAGTGGTATAGGCATTAATAGAACTCACGAAACCTAGTTTTTCGCTCACCAATAGTTTAACCGAATTGATTTTCAACCCTACACTTAAAATAGTAACGAAACGTCATTCAGGTCTCTACAAACTCTACAAAATAAACCTCGAAAACCGAATGTCGGTTACATTGCGCTCGAAACCACTCAAACAAAAAGTGTAAAGCCTAAAATAGAGTTCGCAACACGACTCTACAAAAGTAGAGCGCATCGTTTGTAAAGTTTGGAAATTTTAACGTAACTGAAAGTAGAGTCCGATCATAGCTAATGTATTGGAATATATGCCGCGTTCGCATTCATTTAATGTTTTTTTTTGTTATATAATCATCGCATCTAAAGTACCGCTGTGGCCCATGCTTGGCCTATTTTTTTTTTTTTTTTTTTTTAATTATATTGCAACATGTGCATTTTGCCAGTGTCGAGTAAAATTCGTAAATGTTCACGGGATATTAAATTATGGTCTCCACTTTCGTGTTTTGCCAGTGTCAAGTTAAATGTTATTTTTTAAGTAATAAGTTAGTTAGTCAGGTCAGAGTCAGAGTGAGCTTAATAGCTCGTCTAGTCACGTGAGTCTTCCAGTAAAAAGGGTGGAATTTTACTGAAAGTTCGGAGGAGTTTTGGAGGGGGCACCAAAATTCATATTTCAGCACCATATCACTTGCCTACATCTGTGCACATTCAAAAACACTTAACACGCAATATTCCACCATTATTACACGCTAACAATCAAATTCTACACGATTATTAAGCAAAAGACGTGGAGCTAATGATATGATCAAGGCTTGCCGCCAAAAACTCCTCTTGGCCTATTGTGATCACCGCTTATTATGGAGAGATATGACCCTTAGACGCGTAAGAGTTCGCGACTGACCCTCGCAGATTCTAAGAACTGTAGGATTTTCCTTGGGGTAATATCTCTTAGCTCATTCGGGCTGAGCAGGTGCTGTCCCAGAATGGAGCTCTACGTTAGCATCAGTGCTCCACACACAGATGGAGAGGTGTTTCTTCTGCCCCAGTACAGAATCTGCAGGTTTGTCGCAAAGCCCTAGTTTGAACATGTGCTAGTGGCGACAGTGTCTACGTGTGTGACTACGGAACCCTAAAAATACTGCACTTTATCTAGGTAAGTCTTTGAAGCAAAATGTCAGTCCACAAATATTAGAACCTAACAAAACAATTGAAGTTTAAAAACAAACTTTTATTGTTACCATCTAGCACCAAAGTACTTGTCAAGACGAATCAAATGAGCGCAAACTCGATGGAGTTGCGTCGTTTATTTACGAAGTTCATATGGTCACCTTCTTGCTCCATCATCAGATCAGCTCCATGTCATAATAATATTCCATTGTCATCCGATTTATACATGGATGCCAAATTCAGCTCAATCAGAAATCGGGAAGTAAATCAAATTAAACTTCTAAGATTTGATAACAGACAGACAGACAACAGACAGATGAAAGTAAACTAGTAGTTCGCCTCGAACTGGGACCTCGCAGCCCAATTTCCGTGGTAAACCTTAGACTTTAGGCCTCGACAAAATATATCCTAATACAAGAACTTTAACATTAATATTAAAACTCAAAATACAAAAATTCAGAGAAATTAAAACTCAATAAACCTACGTACCGAGATTTTTAGAATATAATCCTTTTTAGAGTTTCGTTCCTCTGAAGGAAAAAACGAAACCCTAATAGGATCACTTGGTCATCCGTATGTCTGTCAAGACCCATTTATACTCTACATCCCGTAGAATTGTATATTTTTACCATAATACACAGGTCTATGGCCGCTTGGTACCCGTAAAATTAAACTTCTAAGTAAACGTAGAAAAAAATACACCCGTTTATCCTTCAAAAACGTACCTACAATTTTTACCATATATTTATGAAATTTGGCAGACTATAAGTACATATATTTTAAATTCGGGAAAATTTCTGAAAGCTATACATTTGAATTAATTCATTTAAAAATGGCTCTATTTAAAGTACGTAAACATCGAAGTTAAGCAATATTATGTGCGTACGTATTTGGATGGGCGCGTACGTAGTGATCTCAACATTTTGCTGACTTTTTTGGAGAGAGCCACCAGCGGCCCGTGATGCATTATGGTGTGCTCGTACACCTTTATTGTTGAATGTGCCGGCACAAACAATTACTCTAAGTTTTAAAAAGTTATGCAGACAGACTTCTCAAATAACCTTACTGCCAGCGAAAAAGCAAAGGCTCTCAACTATAAGAGTTCGCTTTGCTCGGTCGATGATATTTGTATGTATTCATATAAATTATGTATTTAAATTATATTTTATAACAAAACGATTCAGCGAGTTTTTTTATTCTATCACCACTTCCACAGACATTGTTGCCTGCTTATTATTGTTTATGGTCTCCACTTTCGTGTTTTGCCATTGGCCGTAGCATGCCACACAGAATCCCGACCAAACTTCAAGAGTAGAACTGTCATCCCATACATTCACAAAACTACAATGTATGGCATGACAGTTCTACGCTTGACATTTCAGCGGGATCTCGTTTGGCATGCTACGGCCACTGTAAAATATTATTTTACTTGACAGCGAGTTATAGTCCGGTACATTGTGTTCGGGATAATTTATACAAAATTTTAGGCAATGTGACGTAGTTATGTCGTCATAATAATATTATATTATAATTATGCCTATACTATTATATCCAACTTTGGTTGCTTGCCATTAGCGATGGGTATAAAATAACGCTATTAATAAGGTTTTTATTTTAAATAACTATTTTACTTTATTTTTATTTTACTTAAATTAAATAACATTATATTTTATCGATCGAGCGAAATGAGGTTTATAAAAAGATTTAAAAAAAACAGCACAAAACGTGTACTTACCTACATGTATGTGACACCTAGCTCAATAGCAAACTTTAGGCGGCCGGACTATAATTGACGCAATTATAGCTATTACCACTGAGCATATAAAGAAGAGTGTCAACTCCGAAGAAAAAAAATGAAATCGCCTAATGTACTGAATTCATTGGAGTCACCTTACCAACCCAAAAGTAAAAAGTATATTTGATTTCTGATGTTGCCTGCACTGCTGTATGACATTGCTTAGTGATGGGTAGTGTCGATTGTTAGTGATGGCCAGGTCGATAAAAATATATCGATAGTCGGCGCGACCCGTTGGACGGGATAGTTAATGATTTTATTATATGTTTTATAAATAAAGAAAAGCCATGTTATTTCATAATATTTTAATTTAATTTATTAATGCTATTTTTACAATTAATGTGCTAATAAAAATATATACAAATATTGTGTACAATGAAATTAAAAACGTGTATTTTATATTACTGTACATCGCAAGCAGTTATAATATAGGAATCAGGAATAAATAATAATTTTTTCAAGAATTATCGAAGGTCTTATCGAATCTTATATCGTTAAAAAACTTATCTAAACTTAATCCGACTAAGTTTTTCAATGGGCCGAAAAACAAGCTCAGGATCTTCTACAACTCTTAGCCACTGCACCTGTAAAACATACAAGGTTTTTTTTAAAACAACGTACTAAGAAGACCAGCAAGACGCTCTCCTGGTGGTAAGAAATAACGCTACAATATAATATAGTGCTACCCAGGATTTCACAAATGGGTTCACTGCGCCAACACTTCTCACTTGAGAGTCATAAGATGTTTAGACTCTTCAGCCCAGTAATTTCATTAGTTACAGTGCTCTCCTACCGAAGCACAGTAATGTTTGCATATCACTGCTCAGGCGGTAGAATAACTGGTGTTGGGGCACCTGCCTAGTCGACCAAGGTAGTCTGTTCCTCATAAATGTTGGTGGACAGTTTGTAGGAAAAAAATGCCTCCTCCAAAGCAATTGGTGGCTGTTTGTGAGTATTGATTATATTTTGTTGCTTATAACTTACCTGTTTTCATCCAAAGGAAACGATGCGAAGAATACTGTAGCTGATTCCATACTATATAAGATTTACGGAGCGCGAGTTCCAACTCATGATGAGCCGATAACTCTTCAGTCTCTTCGTGAAACAGGCACTAAGAATTACGAACTTTATGTGTACAATATCTTTATCTAACCAAAAACTATAACGAACTAAAATCTATAGAATATAAACTAAAAACACGACTGTCCAGCCCAGAAACTCGAATGCTTAAAGCAGAAAAAACAATCTTTTTTAAACTTTAACTCACGTTACAAAATATCAACAAATAACAACGTCAAACATTGAATTGTCAATTTTGATTTTGTTTTTTTTATTGTCAATGTTCAAAGGAGGTGTATAAGAAAAAATAAACTATTTTTTATGTTGGTACTTGCTTCCTTGCGTTGGTAACGTGACTCCAAGGAATCTCATACATTTTTTCAATGTTTGGAAGTTACGGGAGACTGGGTATTACGCAATGTACTAAAAAATAATGTTATTAAAAATAAGATAAATTGCTTGAAATTCTCGAATTATTGGACTTTATCGCAATTAATTCTTTAGCTTGATCTACTTGCTGCTCTTTCTTGCCTGTAGGATCTTTCTTAAACTTAATGTACCTAACAAATTGTGCAAAACATTATAATTTAGTCATCTCTATAACTCTACAACCCTTGGATCGATTTGGCTCATTTTCGAACATGAGAATTCTTTTAGCTTATACTACCTGATCGCAAAGTTCCATTAAGATTGGAACTTTGGTAACGTTGTAATTAAGCATTTTCTATAACTCTAGAACTCTTCGACCGATTTGGCTGATGATCGAACTTAAAAATTTTATTGACTTAAACTACGTATTTGCAAAGTTTCATAAAAATTGGACCATCGGTTTTCAAGTTATCGCGTAACAAACATACATACAAACATACACTTTTGATAATATATTTATGTAGGTTATAAAAAATGTGTGTATATTAGAAAAAAAAATATCAGAGCACCAGTTTTGAAATTATCGTCAGACCTATCGTAAAGACTTTAAGTCACCTATATCTCTGCAACCCTAAGGTCTATTTCGCTATTTTTTTCACTAAAATTATTCTATTAACCTATCTAACTTGTGTGTAAAGTTTCATTTAATTTGGATTAACCGTTTTCGAGTAAATGTCGATCAAACCTAAGCGCCAGAGGTCAACCGCTAAACTGGTCGTAACGCAGGCTTTTCGCGGCTCTCGACTCTAAGACCTCGCTTCGCTCGGTCGATAAAAGTTTGTAAAAACAAGCTTACGTACGGTGAGAGATGCGGTTTCTATGTTAATATATTAGTATAAAACATAACATAGAGTCCGATAATGCTTGCGGTGTGATACGAGTAGTTCGAGAGTTGTTCCAGACCATTTCAGATGTACATCTAATTTCGAATACGAGAGGTATGCTTTTGACACGTTCTCTGCGTGAGTGCTTTTATTTGTAAAAACTTTATATGAAGTAGTTGAATTTGTAATTTAAATGTGCTTTCATATCGACTGATTGTGAAAATTAATGATTTATAGTTAAATTCCCACCCGTGGTTCGTTTCATGAAAATTACCTGACTGACAGATCTTTCAACGTTCAGTTCAAATCGATTAAGTCGAAATTTGGCACAGATATAGATTTTTTTACATAGAGATATGTGAAAGATTTAACACTCTTCCTTGACGAGACTTACTTCGTATGCTATAACTCTGTCAAAATACGCTTAAGGTACTTTGATTAAAATTTAAATAATATTTAGTAAGGATGTATTTTGTCTATTTTTTTTATTGTTTATAGGTTAGCCTTTGACCACGATCTCGTGTGATGTTAAGCGATGATGCTGCCGTAGATGGCAGCAGATTATACCTAAAAGGCGGGATAAATCCCTCCCTGGCTTTACTTAACATCTTGCGACACGATTTTGTCCAGTGGGTGGTACTCGTAACTAGCCACGACCGAAATGTTTAAAGTATATGCAAAATCACTTTTATTTGTCTGTCATGTGAATTCATCTTAACGCTCTTAGAAAAAAATTTAAGCGTTGGAGTAACTCCAAACATACATCAAACAGATGGTGAAACAGCCGATACATTTCCCGAAGTGGGAACACTCAGAGTTCCCGCAGTTTGTTCTTTGTTCTCCACTCACTCACTTAAAACTCACGATCGCATCTTGCCGTGCAGTATTCATGGTAGGAGATGCCATAGTTGTTGCTATAACATTTTATTTTCGAGTCTCCTTTCCTTGCACGGTTGTCTGGAAGAGATCGCTATTAGCGATAAGACCGCCAATTGTAACACTTAGTTTTATATAATAGTTTTAAGTTGTTTTTTGTACATTTTTGTGTTTCAATAAAGGATTATCTATCTATCTATCTATGTTTGTTGTCTTTTAGTGTATGTTTTTTTGTTTGTCGAATAAATGTGTTTTTTTTCTTTCTTTAGTATCGGTTATCACAAATAAATTTAGTTTTAGAGTTTTTCCGTGTCGCCAAGCGGACATTGTGACCGTGTATAAAGCGGACATTATTAATGCAGTTCAGTGAAGCCGAGGACGGATTTATTCCGCCTTCTAGGTTTAGTCTGCTACCATCTTTTTTTTTTATGTGATGAAGTAGAAGACGAGCAAGACGCTCTCCTGATGTTAAGAGATAACGGCTGCCCATAATCAGTACAGTGTTACCTAGGATTTCACAATGATGTGGAATTTTAGGAGCACTGCACCAACGCTTCTTACTCAAGAGTCATAAGATGTTAAGACTCTTTAGCCCAGTAATTTCACTAGCTACAGTGCCCTCCTACCGGAGCACAGTAATGTTTGCACATCACTGCTCAGGCGGTAGAATATCTGGCACTGTTGGGGTACCCACCTAGACGACCTCCTGCAAAGGAAGTCTACCCCCGGATCTACATCTACGGCTAAATCGTCGCTTAAAATCACGCGAGATCTTTGTCACTGGCTAACCTATAATGTATACTCAGAAACATATTTATAATTGAATTACACTGCATTACTCTGCATTTTAGCCATGAAAAGGTACAACTAAAAATTTAATAGTAGCTTTTTTCTTTCTCGCCTCTGTGTAGATACTCTAAGCACCGCCTAATCTTTTCACAGCGCAAATGGAAACTTTTCAATCGGATTTAACGCCATTTCTTATCTAATCGCGAAGTTTTGTCAAAATTTCAAACGTTTTCTGGAGATCAAAAGTTTCAGACAAAATATAGTATGGTAATTTTTATTTCTATACAGGGTCTTATGATTTATTTAAGGCCTAAAGAAATAAATTAAGCTTTGATTAAAACCAATATTATGGTTTTATCGCATTGGTTTAATTCTGGTTTTGCTTATGTAGGTACTGAGTAACTGCCAAGTGGGAGTTTTCTAAATAAATACATGTAAGATAACTTGTAAGTTATAGGTTATAAAAACCTACAAGTTAGAAATTGTCTTGAATCGCTCTCAACTTTGTACTCAAGAGGGTTACATCATAACCTGCTGCATGTAAAAAACATAAAATATGTATTTTGGATTCACTAATAAGATTTCAATAGGTATGTCAAAAAATTGACGTTGCTTTTTATTAGATTCTGATATAGATATTAGATATAGCATATTATTAAGAAACGGAAAGGTATTTCGTTTTTAAATATAAAATTAAAGAGCTAAGAAGTAAGCTTTGACATAAATCAATATTAAAAGGCCGCAGGTGACGGGATAACAACGAAAATTCTCTATTTTTCCATGGGACCAATATCATGAAGGTCATTTTCCTCTATAAAATTGCAAACCATGGTTTCCATGGCTAAACGAGTCCTTAGTTCGTACTAAACATTGAGTGATGGGTTGACATTTATTTCGTAAATACATCAGGCGCCATTGTCGGTTCCCTTTATGAAGAAAGATAAAATATTTCGAAGCGGGACGGGCATTGTAGCAAATGTCGCGGGAGAAGGTTGTATTGTGGGGTAAGGGAAAGGCGTTTTGTTACTATGTCTCAGTAAAGGGGCATTTGGAATCAGTGGACCGATACTTCTTTGATGGGCATGAAATAAGATTGAAATAAAATCCTACCTTGATTGGCAACAATGATTCCTGCCTATTACAAAGGACACAAGAAGATGGGATTAGCGATGAAAGGGTGTAGTAGATCTCAATTAGATATCTACCTAACCCTATCTACTCGTAATATTCTGCTACGATTCTCTCGGTTTCGTTTTAGTAATGGTTTCGTTGTAGTAACAGTTTTGTTTTAGTAACGATATGACATAATATAAATAGTGGTGCAAAATTAATAATCTGATATTATTTTTGTCTAAAACAAAATTTTAGATGTCGGATGTTTAATTTTGCACCACAATCAATAATCTAATCGAGTAAATTTAATAGCCCGCTTCGCGCTTATATTAGCCCTTCTTCTGATTTGAGATTAGCCCATACAAAAAGGGGCACAAACAATACAAAAGAAAATGTCAAATGAATTTTAATAACAATTCGGCACTTTTTGCGTGCAATTGCATGAAGTGGACCGCTGATATAAAGTGACTAGAAGTACAGTATGAATAACAGAAATACTAAGTAAGCATATAGTTAAGTTTCGTTTTCTCTTACATTTCACACCAACCCGATTCCAAGCGAACCTTTAACAAAGCGGTTGTCAGTGAATTGATGAATACGTTGAAACTCACAATATTTCATTATCCCATGGAACCCACATCATTCTTTACGCATTAGTATCCTCACACCTGTAAAATATTACATTAGGTATTTTTGCATACCTCTAAAATCTACGAAGGATTACCAGCCCAGTGGTGGTCATATTTTTATGATAATTTTGGGACATGATGAGTAAATTAGATCACCCATAATAAGTCACTGCCTTTAGCACTGTACCTACTGCTGCCCATAGATTTACGGTTAAAGTAACAAAGCCTAATAAGACAAAAAAAATATCCCTTACGAATATAAGAAGATTTATAGGAAGATAGAGCAGGAAAGTTTTTGTTTGACAGGTCCGTAATAAATTGAAAAAAACTTATAAGTCGTTAGAAATTTAAAAGGTCATTGACGTATATTCTAAACATATGGCAGCGCCTTTCCAAATGTTCACTACTGAAATCCAACATACGGTAGCGCCTTTTCGACTCAACTACCGAAATCTTTTTTCTTAATTCAGCTGATATATTCAGCTACCTGCTTTCCGATTTATTGACAAATTTTATAAGTCACAAATTATAAAAAATAAATCGTTAAGCGCTGGTCTCTGTACCGCTCTAAGTGACAAAGCAGATCATAATTTAACGTCAACTAAAATGATATCCCACTTTATTTAGATAAAGTGGCGATACAGCCTCGCTGGCGATTATCAAAGGCCAAAACAAACAACAAAAGCCACGAGTTTCAGTATTTCGTATCTAAATTGGACAATTAAAGGCCCTTTGTCATTTAATTGTTTGTCTGTCCCAAACAATGCTACTTGGTAATTATAAATAACTGGTGGCTTAATGAACTAAATGAGTTTCTGGTGGGAAACGAATTGGTCATAAGAAGAGTTGTAATCTTGGAAGAATTTTTCGAAAAAAAAATGGCAAAATTATATTATTTTTATTCCTATTACTTGAGTACCTTAAAGGCATGAGTGAATAAGTACTTTTCTAAGCATCTCACGTGATCCATTGTCACACAGCATTGCACTTTCTATTAGGTGGGATGTGTTCAAACGTAGGCCTATTTAGTATTAAAAAAAATACAACGTGAGTTTGATTCCAACAGAACAGGTTACCGCAATTTTTTTGCACTAAATAGGCCTACGGCGAATCACGTAACATACCTAAAAAGGTACCATTCACTGCCCTGAGGTTCCCAAGTACACTGCTATCACAATTGGAACTTATGTAGCTAACCAATATCATGATGCTTACCATCAGGTACTTGATTTTGTCGCCTTGTCACTCATTGTTATAAAAAAATAAATATTTTTTAATAAATAAATATTTCAGAACATTAATTACACACAGCGCCACCTAAGCCCCAAGCTAAGCAACTTAATGCTTGTGTTATGGTGGTTAGGATAACGGATATAATACTTATTAATGTATACTTTTCTTTTGTAAATACATACTTATAATAGATACAGAAAGCCACCCAGACCAGAAACAAATATCTGTGGATTACACAAACATTTGTCCCATGCGGGAATCGAACCCGCAACCTTCTGCGTTGCAGGCAGGTATTAGCCCACCGCGCCACAGAGGTTGTCAAATACATAAAAAAATTATAAACAACAAAGTTATAAAAAAATTGATTCAAACCATCACATTCTTGTCATTTTTCATCTTCCTTTTCTATTAAGAAAACATCAAGTCTAAATAATGAATAACGACAACACCTATTTATTTCGTAATCGTAAATATTCCCTAGATTATTCAACCTCGAGCCTTTCTAAAGATTTATTACTTCGCCTTTGACAACAAAACATAAAAGAAGGTAAAATGTTAGAAATAATAAAGTTGTCGAAGATACACTCGCTTTTATCCAGTTGCTTGATTGGAACGGTTTTAAAATCTTAATTTTTTTTCTGATATTTTAATATTAAAAATTTGAAAGTAGTTACCAGCAATTACCTAAACAAGAAATAATAATACAGTAAAAAAAAAGGGCTTTCGCCTGGCTTAACATTCCATGAACGAAAAAGTGAATCTGTAGCTTCTATCGCACCCTCTTTTCAAACAATATATTAACCCACTTTAATACTAACAAAAAATGTGGAAAATAGCTCAATATTAGGTTAAGTTGCTATGAAATTACAACTACATGAAGCAATTCAGAAGCTATTTTCTTATGCGATAAAATATAGTGAAGTCTTCATCAAACCTACTAATATTATAAACGTGAAAGTTTGTAAGAATGTATGAATGTATGATAGTCTGGATGTATGTTTGCTACTCTTTCACGCCTAAACGGGTGGACTGATTGAGCTGAAATTTGGTAAAGAGATAGCTTTGACCCTGGAATAACATAATATAGGCTAAATAATAAGTACTGCGGATAAATCCGCTGGGCGCAGCTCGTAACTTATAAAGGCTGCTAGACAAATTGCGAGTCTTACTCTATCAATTCAGCCTTAAGTTGCATCGGCGAGGCTGCGAGAATCTATCTATAAATTCCTCCAAAGACCAATAACTGTCTCATTTTAAATATCGCCGGCGGCTTTTACACTGGAAACAGACATGACAGCCTTAAAATTATGATAACGAGAAAAGTAAGCAACACGAACGTGACCGAAGTTCGGCCATAAATTATTAATATTCCTCGAGTTACCCACGGTATGCCAGAGAGACGAATTCGCTAAAAACTAACTGCAGTTTTGGGAATGTTACCTCTGCATTTTGAAGGCAGAATTGCGTTCAGGTGCACCTCTCTCTTACTGCAGAATATGGCACGGAACTCTGAGATGGTACTTTTGTTAACATTACTAACAGCTATGGAGTTCATCATAGTGAAGCCACAGTTGCTGTTGTAAATGAATGCATTTTCCATCTATGTCCATGTTGTACACTATACACTATTTTTGACATTCAATGAACTGTCATTTTTTATTTAAGGTTCAATTTTTACCCAGTGGGTAAAAAACTAAGTAGTTCTCCTGATATCAAATCATTGAATCAACATATTTATACACTCGAGTACATACATAGAGTATGTATATCAAAGCAGAAAAAAAAAAAAAACTAATTTATAAATCCGGGAAGTGCCTTTTACTTCTTCTAAACTGGAAATGCCTTTTTTAAGCAACTGGACTAATATATACAAAAACATAAACAGTGTCATCACACTGGACTCTTGCGCAACATGTGTATCTACTTTCACCATGAATGAAGCCTTTTCCATTTTTAGGCAATATGTACTAATAATAACATAATATACTAAATGGGTATCTGGTTTAACCACCTTTGAAGTTAACTCCACAAAAAGAATTTGTGTTTATTAAGCAACTCGATTATCAATCAAAAAAAATGGTTTTCAAAAATAGGTGTACCCATATTTATTACATTAGGTTTCTGCGCAACATCCTAAATGTGTATATACGTATCTTTTAACTGTGGATGAAGCTAATTTAAACAAAGGCTTTGCCTTTTTTAAGCAACTTACTAAAAATACAAAAAGTTGGTATTTAAAAATACCCATTTTTATCACAGTGGGCTCCTACATAATATACTAAATGGGTATCTGGTTTCAGCGTCTATGAATAGCCATCCCTTCCGGTCCGGTGTCCGAGCTTTGTTCCCCGTCCCTTCTGTCATTGAATCAAGTCAATGGATGTCCGATAATAGCGAGCTACTTTGTTACTCTGACTTCTTATATTTTTAACTGACTCTGAGATTCTTTCTAGTATTTTAGGGGAGAACTTTTCCTGTGATTAAAATGTAACTAGCTTATGCTTGCGACTTTACTCGAGTAGCAACATCCTTTCTCTAGTAAAACAGATGGAAATTTACTAGAACTTCATAAGAGTATTGAGGAGTAACTAAAAATGACATTATTTTTAGCACCAAATCACGTGCCACCTTTTTGCCCCAATCTGTGTGGATTCAAGAACAAAGTATCAATATTTTTTCTGAGCAAATCTACCTATTTAGAGGTACATGAATCAAATCAATGTCTATATAGTCATTTTATCACGCACGTACATTAGCTTTCACCTTAAATACATTAGTGTTAACCCAAGTAAATAATGGTTTCTGTACAATGAGTTTTATAACCGTAAGCTCTTTGTTTCTGTACAATTACATAAACTGTCAAATAACTCCAGTCATCAAGTGACCTGCAATGGCTCAAAGTTGGCGCTCGTATCCGCAATCCGTTTGTCGAGTCGCGGTTTAATATAAAGCAAAAATTACATTGTTGGCCCCACGCTCCAACCAGGGCTGACAACTTCAACGGAAACAAAAAAGCATTCGAAACTTTTGTGGCGCCTCTCCTTTGTGTTGACGAGGCAAAATTTTATACTTAAAATGTAGTCAAATTCTATCTTATTATACAGCATCTAGAGAGCGTGAAACAATGAATTTTTGCTCGTAATTGTAATTAGGGGTTTAAGTACGTTTAGTAGACAACCCTGTGATAAAAATTCTGTTGAAAACGTGTGACTCAATATTTGCAGCTTCCAGTGAATGTCAATAATGGCCAAGGTATTTGGCAAAGTATTTGTGGAAACTTTGATCAATTAATTTGTTGTTAAGGTGGATAATGAAGTGGCTGAATAAAGCCTTTAAATTCTCGGAAAATGTTCCTTGATGAAGATGATATTTTAGATAAAACAATAAACGTAATTCATATTCGAGGAAAAACGATACTTAATGAAAACCTAGAGGCCGTTGATTTATAAATCTTTTGGAACAAAATATATTATTCAAAAATATTTTATGCAGACGTAGGTTTTCTTACACGTGGTTGTCAAAACATTTTGAAGAATTTTGAAGACGAAGATTTTATATGGATTCACATTCTTGTCATGACCTTGTTTATTATACTGACTTGAATTTCTATATAATTTTGAGAAGTAAGTGGCCATAGAAATTATTTGACTTATTAACGACAAGACTTGGTGCTGACTTGTTGTTGTTGTTGTTGTATGTTGTTGTTTGACTTATTTGACTGTTCTTATGTCGGAATCACAGGTCACAGTATGACAAGAGCAATGCCGTGGCGCAGTGTATCGTAGGACTTGGAGTAGAATACATACAACTTAACAACTACATTAAACTAAAACAACAAAATTTAGAATCTTTCTCTTATTTTAAAAAAAATCGTATAACTACATAAAAGTGACAGGTAATGGACAGGCGTACTGTTAAACATCACATAATTAAAACTTCTCTTTCCTATCATAATCTGATTCTTATAAATAGTGTGGTGGTCAAAAAAGAGCTATTTACTTTTTATTGACTACCACAAAAATAGAACATTAAATACATATTTATAGCTTAGATTTTCATGACCAAAATTCCATCTGATTTTATAAAAGATAGCAACATCGCGGCTGCGGGTAAGTACATAGTAATGCTATTATTAGGATCCTATTTTCATGTTGCCAGGCTCGCATTAGTACTTTACTTACCATGTTTATTTTTAAAAACTTCTGTATATACATTCAAAACGCAAATTGGCATCCCAGCCAACTGCCTGAGCATAACTTGGAAAATCAACTTTGTGGATTAAAATCCACTGGATACGGTTTGCACATCGCTTGGTATGTGGGTTAAAGGTGGTTTTTAAAAGATTATGACGCTGAAAACGAAGCTTAACTGTGCATATTCTAAAACAAAATGCATTTTGGAGAAAATCAGGTTATTTTCGAAATGTTTTAAAACCTTTGTGTTACGAGTTACGAGTTGTTGTGGTCTGAATATTTGTATTTAAAATAAACCCGATGTTTTATTCTTAACCATATTATTATGTTTAATATGATTGTATTTGTAGCTTTATTTACTTAACATTTAAAGAGAGAAAATTTGAAGTGATAATAGTAAATGAAAATAGGTAGGTATATATGGTACATCCATAAATAAATAATAACCATTAATTGCCTTGATTCAAGCTATAATTTACGTAATCAAAGATAATTAAAAACAAGTGAAATATTAAAAAACTTTTTAAAAACAAGTTTTTATTATTACTACCATGAAGTAATCGTCAAGAGGAATCAAATGAGCCCAAACTCGATGGGGTTGCGTCGTTTAATTACGAAGTTTCTATGGCCACCTTCCAGCTCCATCATCAGATCAGCTCCATATCATAATAATATTGCATTGTCATTCGATTTATACATGCATGCAAAATTTCAGCTCAATCGGATACCGGGAAGTGGGCCATATTAAAGTTGCAAGATTTGATTACAGACAGACAGACCGACAGACAGACAGACAGACAACAGACAGGTAAAAGTAAATAAAAGCTTGTAATGATTATACAGTTGTAAATAGGTGTTTCGCTCTAAAATCCTATTAATACAATTCTAAATTATAATCGTGTGTGTGTGTGATTGTGCTAAAATTTGGTAAACGAGTGTATTTGCTGCTACGTTTAACCTTGAAATAGCAAATAGGCTACTTTTTAGCATCAAGTTAAACCAGTGGATATAGCTAGTATTATATACCTAGCATGTAATGTTTTACGAAATAGTCGACCCAAAAATGTATTTTATAAGCACGAGCACCCATAATATCGTCAATTCCATCGTAGAAATACCACAGTATTTATAACTCAACGAAAGCAATTTGGATCTGAATGGACTGCGCGATTTTATGGAACTATAACTCTGCTATACAAGGTATATACAAAGGCGAAAGATTTCGGCGAAAGGGTCCGATAATAATGGCTGTCACACGCCATGCCTAGACCGGCGATAACATAAATCTACTTACAATGTCCCTACCGCATCTAGCGTATTTATAAACGTTATACATTTTTCGAGCCCGCAGCGTTTTTTAATTGTACCCAATTAACTTTATTTCTGCCCTTAGCTTTGGGAAGCCAATTACATTATGTAGGCACTAAACTCGGAAAAAAATTGGAGAAAATATAAAAACAATTAAATTTATTTTTACACAGAAATTTTAGGGGCCATTAGAAGGAATTGATGGAGATTGCCGGAAACATTCTTGCTTTGGAAAAATATTTTTCTTGCACAGCCTTCCTAGAAGGATACAGTGATATTTGTTTTAAATTAAAAGTTGTTGGGTTGTTGCTCTTGTGTTGCGAGAGTTAAGAAGATAATAAATACAAGTATGTTATATATATTAAAAAAAACAACTAAATAAATGAGGGAAATGTATCTAAACACAATATTTTTATAACGATATTGTAATAAAGTTGTCAATGAACTTTCTCGTTTTTCCTGGTAGTAATTTTTTTCCAATATTTCTTTTCCGAAAGATTATTAAAATTCTCGGATATTACTTTGTGCTTGTTTTGTTGATTGTTGTATATTAAATATTTTTGCACAACCAAAAGTATTTATTATTTGGTTTGCCTCAGGGAATTTGTTCAATACTTTTGTTATTCTTTTCCAAATTCCAATAAAATACAATGAGAACTTTTTAACCTTAACTTTTTTCAACGATTGTGATATTTTTAACCAGCGGAAAAACGGAGGAGGTTATCGAGTCAACGTGTATACACTTTAACCCTTATATAGACTTCCGTAATTAACAAGGAAGCCTTATAGTTTCGTTTTGTCTGTCCGTCCGTCCGTCTGTCCCCGGCTTTACGAATAAACTATAAGACTTAAAAAGCTGAAATTTTGCACAGATGAGGGCTATCATAATCAGGGCAAGAGAACGATAGAAAAAAAAATCAAAGTTAATGTCTTGAAATAATTATTTATTTAAGTTATTTGAATAATAATTGTACGCCAAAGCCCAATACATCGCGTGTATTAGCGTTAAGAGAAGCTGCATTATCTATTAGACCGTCCTCTGTCTCGAGGGAGCATGCGCTGCCGCCCGTATAATGGAATAGCTTTATATTTAGACAGCTAACCGAGCGAGCTATCGGCGCTTACTAATACATGAGAAAATTGGCTAAGATCATACTAATAAGTATTATAAATTAAATACCTAATATTATCATTATTTCGTATGAGAACCCTACTCTTCCTTGCATATTATATTCATTCAAATGCGGTTGCCAGGAAGAGATCGCTTAAAGCGATAAGGCCGCCCATTGTAGACCAAACTTATTCTCTAATTTTAAGTTAATCATATGTATTAGTTTGTGTTTATTTTTATTAGTGTTTTGTAAATATGTTGGTGCACAATAAAGAGTACTTCTATTCTATTCAATTTTATTCTATAAATACAAAAGTATGTCGAATGTGTCCTAGACACATAATGTGTGTGTATGTATGAATGTGTGTATTTGTTACCTCTTCATGCCTAGAAGACTAAATCTAAGCGTCTGGAACATACTTTAACCGCAGGGCATTTTTTTATTATTGGAAGCCTTTGACCATGATCTAGCGTGATGTTAAGCGATGGTGCGGCCGTAGATAGCAGCATATTACACCTAGAAGACAGGATACATCGTGGTAATTAGGTTGAAGTCTACCACCAGGAAAATAATATTAACCTTTACGATGTTTAAAACGAGAGCAAAGGGCACTGCAGGCGTGAACTCCTGATGAAGGACATCGTAATTGTCCGAAACAGTGGTTGAAATATTTTTGGCAATATTAGACGTAAGTTGTGTTGTTTTGTTGGTTAATATTACCTACCGATATTAAAATAATCCAGTTATTATTAGGGTAGTGTTTAACAGAAGCTAACCGCAAGAAGCGTCAGTGGGCGCGGGTAATTGCTGCACCGCCGGCGTCGGCTTTGCAAGGCTGTCCAATTAACTATCTGCTACTCAGCTTTTTGTTTCGGGATATTCTTTATTGGGCTTTTTAGTTGTTTATTTCAGTTTTTTTTTGGAGTTGTTTAGTGTTTTTCATCGAATTCACAATTTTTGTAATGTTTGTTCACCTACATTTGAACCGTTTTTGAGATAGATTTTTGAGATTTTTGTATGGAGCGTGGAATACCTATTACCTTGACGCTTTATAACTCCAAAACCTTACACTTCACAAGGGTGGGTAAGAATATTAATAATAGTTTTGATGTGAGCTATCCATATCCATATCCATACATATAATAAGAATGGAAATTTCTCCCCATTCATTGTGATCCTTTACTAAGGTGAACTGTGAACATACGCATATGAACAAAACGACGCGAAAAAGTCGCTTGCGCGATCTAGATCGTAAAACATTTTGTCAATTTTTCCTAGGGAAACGTAAAATAAAATAATAAAATAAATAATAATCATTTATATCGGACACATCGCCCCTAATTTACATCAAAATTTCGAAGTAAAAGTAATAGAATATAAAGTAAATTCAATTCAAAAAAATCAAAAAGCAAAAAGTGCGACAAATTAAAAATACGCCATCTATCGATGTGGCCATAAACGAAAATTTACCAGAGTAGTTTTATTAGGCTTAATTTGTAAAAAGGTTATTACTTATGTGTGATAAAACGGCACAACCGAATTGTATGCAGTTTTCGCTAAAACGTTGCAAATTTCTCTAATTTGTAAATAGTATTGGTTTTATTTAAATCGGTTTTTAAATAAAAGAGTTATATCTATCTAAAGATTTACTTATCTATTATATAAAATCGTTCGTACACTTTTGTTCTATCAACGCACAGCCCAAACGGCTGGACGGATTGAGCTGAAATTTGGACAGCGTATTTGTAAGAAGATTTCATCGTGCAATAAGAAGCGATTTTTTAAAATTCCCTCAGGAACAGGAATTATTCCCGAAAAACGAATGTATGCAAATCCGTAACCGCTGAACCGATTAAGCCGAAATTTTGTAAAACGATAGTTGGGATTGTGATTAGAAACATCAAATAGTTTTTTTGTCAGAAATTTACTTTTAAGGGGGGTAAAGGGGGGTCGAAGTTTGTATGGAAAATTTAGAACCGCTGACCCTATTGAGCTGAAATTTGGTACAGAGATAGATTGAGTCCTAAAAAATTGAATGGTATACTTTTTATTCCAAAAATCAACCTCTAAGGCGGGATAAAGGAGGTCAAAGTTAGAATAGGAAATCGGTAACCGCTTCTTTGTTTAAGCTGAAATTTAAACCAGCGTGTTCTTTAGGTAACGAAGGCGACGTATAAAAAGGGATTTTTGCAAAATTCTTCCGGGAACGGGAATTATTCCCGAAAAACGTTTGTATGCAAATCCGTAACCGCTGAACCGATTAAGCTGAAATTTTGTAAAACGATTGTTTAGATTGTGTTTAGGAACATTAATTTTTTTTTTTTGACGAAAATTAACATTTAAGGGGGGGTAAAGGGGGATCGAAATTTGTATGGAAAATTTAAAACCGCTGACCCTATTGAGCTGAAATTTGGTACAGAGGTAGATTAAGTCCTAAAAAATTGTATGGTATACTTTTTATTCCAAAAATCAACCTCTAAGGCGGGATAAAGGAGGTCAAAGTTAGAATAGGAAATCGGTAACCGCTTCTTTGTTTAAGCTGAAATTTAAACCAGCGTGTTCTTTAGGTAACGAAGGCGACCTATAAAAAGGGATTTTTGCAAAATTCCTCCGGGAACGGGAATTATTCCCGAAAAATGTTTGTATGCAAATCCGTAACCGCTGAACCGATTGAGCTGAAATTTTGTAAAACGTTTGTTTAGATCGTGTTTAGGAACATTAATTTTTTTTTGACGAAAATTAACTTTTAAGGGGGGGTAAAGGGGGGTCGAAATTTGTATGGAAAATTTAAAACCGCTGACCCCATTGAGCTGAAATTTGGTACAGTGGGAGATTGAGTCCTAAAAAATGATATGGGATACTTTTTATCCCAGAAATCAACCTTGAAGGGGGAAGAGGGGGGGGGGGGGGTAGAAGTTTGAGTAGAAAATCAGTAACCGGCCATCTTTTAAAGCTCAAATTTGAACAGCGTATTTTTTATGTAACGTAGATGACCGATAAAAAGGGATTTTGCAAAATTTCCACGGGAACGGGAATTAATTCTAAAAAACGTTTGTATCCAAATCTGTAACCGCTGAACTGATTGAGCTGATATTTTGTAAAACGATTGTCTGAAGTGTGTTTAGGAACATTGAATAGTTTTTATGTCAGAAATTAACTTTTAAGGGGGGTAAAGGGGGGGTCAAAGTTTGTATGGGAAATTTAGAACCGCTGACCCTATTGAGCTTAAATTTGGTATAGCGGTAGATCTAATCCTAAAAAATGATATGCAATACTTTTTTCCCAGAAATCAACTTTTAAGGGAAAAAAGGGGAGTGCAAGTTTGTGTAAAAAATCGTTAGCCGCTTCTTTGTTTTTGCTGAAATTTGGACAGCGTGTTCTTAGTTACATAAACTAAGACGACCGATAAAAAGGGATTTTGTGAAATTCTTACAGGAACGGGAATTATTCCCAAAAAACTTTTGTGTGCAAAACCGTAACCGCTAAACCAATTAAGCTGAAATTTTGTAAAATGATGGTTTGAGTTTTGTTAAGGAAATTTTTAATAGTTTTTATATCAGAAATTAACTTATAAGGGGGGGTCAAAGTTTTTATGGGAAATTTAGAACCGCTGCGCTGACCCTATTCAGCTTAAATTAATTTAGTGCAGAGGTTGATTGAGTCCTAAAAAATGGGATACTTTTTATCCCAGAAATCTACATTAAAGAGGAGGAAAGGGGGGGGGGGGGGTGCAAGTTTGCGTAAGAAATCGTTAACCGCTTCTTTATTTGAGCTGAAATTTGGATAGCGTGTTTTTAGGTGGTTTTGGCGACTCACGAGAAGGGCTTTTGCTAAATTCCCACTGGAACGGGATTTATTTACAAAAAACAATTGTATGCAAATCCGTAACAACTAAACCGATTGAATCGAAATTTATTTTGACAGAAATTAATGGGAAATTTAGAACCGCTGACCCTATTGCGCTTAAATTTGATACAAAGGTAGATTAAGTCTTAAAAAAAGATATGGGATACTTTTTATCCCAGAAATCAACCTTTGAGGGGAGGAAAGAGGGATCCAGTTTGTGTAGGAAAGGTAACCGCTTCTTCGTTTTAGCTAAAATTTGGACAACGTATTCTTTATGTAACGTAGGCGACCAATAAGAAGGGATTTTGTGAAATTCTCACCAGAACAGGAATTTTTTCACAAAAACGTTTGCATGGAAATTAGTAACCGCTGAACCGAAAATGAGCTGATATTTTGTTAAGTTCTGTTAATGAATAGTTTTTTTATGTCAGAAATTAACTTTAAGGAGACTAAGTATTAAAGGAGGGGGAAGGAGGATCAGAGATTTAATGGGAATTCAGGAACCATGGAATTGATTTGAGTCGCGGGAAGGATGGTGTGAGAAATTAGTAACGAATAATAATTTAGCTGAGGTACATTACAGTAGAGATAAGTTAAAGAGTTACCGGGAAAGGACCACAAATAGTTTTAATTCCTGAAAAGAGGTGTGAAAATTTATGAAGGCGATAAACTACCGCTCAACTGAGATAATTTGACCTCTGGGAAAGGACATAGGATTGGTTTCTACGGTAGCGAACAAAACTGCATAGAAATACCCAACCCGATATTCTTCGCTACCCACAGCGGGAGCAAATAATATATAGCCATGCCTTATTTTACGCTTACAAAGTCACGGGGATGGAAATACTATCATAGTGAACATAGCAGCACCAAATTCGCTTTATTAATTGACTCTCACGCGCAACGAAGTGCGCGCGGGTCAGCTAGTCGATTAATATAGACAGTTAAAAGGAGACTGCTGTGGAGATAATGGACAGCTGGTGCGCAGAGGACAAAAAAAAACTTATTGACAAGCTAGGGCACAGGATCCAAATTAAAAGTAGAGACACTCGCTTAGGGTTGTTCCTAGTGCAAAGAATGTCCATCGCCATACAACGCGGAAACGCTGCTAGTGTTATGGCCACCTTTCCATCGGGAACGGCCCGGAGCGGTTTTTTCACAATTTGTATTATTAGATTTTTACAATATATAGAGGTAATTTCGTTATTAAACCGTAAAATATATGCCACAAATTGTCAAATCCCACTTTAAATTTTAAAAGGTTATCTATTTTAATAAATCTATTTTAATAATATATAATTATTAAATAATCATCAGTTGCGCAGTTTTCAAGTTATAAATTAAAACGTGCGTGTCGCCCTAGTTAATCGAAAACAAGCGTGCAAGTAAAAACTAGATTTTTTGATCCCGAGAAATAGTGTCGATCAAATCATGAACATTTATTATTTTGATGACATTGATTCGACGAATTTATTTGATAGCTCGCCGAAAATATATCAATATTTGATTAAAATTTTCATTTCAAAGTAAAATATGGATATATAGGTACTCGTAGTTATTAGTAGAGTACGTATCAATCCAAAGTTATAGATTATCTCGGTTTATAGAGGTCGCACAAGACACGGGAGACCTATCATCGAACATAACCGTAACTATCCTAATAGCCGTCGGCAAACATTATCTTATCATCGAGTCCAATCTATACCTGCCATAACCGACAATCAAAACTAAGGACAATAACCAGCGAGACCCGACTCGCCAGATATGTCTACCAAGACACAGATATCTCGTTGAATCACTCAGATCTCAGAACTTAGTTCATCAGACCGAATGAATTATCAGCTTCAACATAATCGTAATTTTCAAAAGCAATTTGCTCATTCAGTAACCACGCTACCACAATTTTCGAGACGAAAAACACCGCCCTCAGGGACTCCCTGATTCGTACCTTAATTTTGAAATTTTAAACGTACAGATAAGCACTGGACAAATAAATGTAGGAATAAATGCAAAATACACATGGGATTCGACGGAAATATTTATACCAAATAATTTTAGCTGAGCGTTTCGTACTTGTAGCAATATTCGATATCACTACTGGAAATTCACTCGTAAAAATTTATTTCGCAGTTACTTACTGTGATGGTTTGCATAGTAAAGATATATGGACTCATGAGCGTTGATGTATAGTTACATACGTATTTTGCCACATCGACATTTACCCACCGAAAATATAAAATATGTTTTTTTTTGAGATTGATTGTTTATGATTCTTACTGGCCAACTCTACTTCGCAGTAACAAATTCTTAAAAAAAGCATATAGCCAAATCACTTTTTAACACTTACTTTTTACTATATACTTTATACTTTGCGCTTACTATGTTCGAGTGAGAAGGCTGACTTAGCTTGAAATGGAGTATCTTACTGTTTTCGTAATTATTTAAAAAAAATGTATTTTCACATTTATTATACCATATTATATGTATTAGGTAGAGCCAGCTAACAAGTTCTAGCGATTGAATTTAGTCGCGTAAAATTAGGAGTTCTATAACATTTTCAGCAGTGGACACAAGTTGATTAAAATAATACAAAAATATTACTATTGAAATTATATAGGTCATCTATACAAATTCCATGTCATAGAAGGTACGTAAATGGTCAAGAATAACATATGAAACATATTATGTTCTCGTAAAAATACAAACACCCAAGGATTAAGTAAACCAAAGGCGAAAATCCAGGAAAGATAAAAGTACCGGAAAACGATCCCTTTCGGGCCACTAGGAAAAAGGTCCATTTGTTCGACAAAATATAACAAAAATAACGAGTGATTCCCAGCTCGTCCTACAAGCCTACGGCCCAAATGGGACGAGTTGAAGAAAATCAAAATTAATTCTATTTTCATTGCACAACTCGTCCTACTTATCTGTCAAAATGAAAAAGGTACAATCAGTAACAAAAATATCTAAAATAATATATAATTCTATTTATAAAAAAATTTAATGTACCTACCCAAAAAGGTTGGAACAATGGAGTTTGCAACGTCAACACTAAACTTAAGCAAGAAAAATAACGTCACAGTTGTTTGCCATCTCACTCACTCATGCTGAATATTTAGGCTGACGATAGTATTTTGATTTTAATTTCTATAAGGTAAGCGAGATGGCAGACAACCATGACGTCATTTTTCTTGCTTCAGTTTGGTGTTCACGCTGAAAATCCAATTGAGTGCAAAATTCTTTTACCTCTGTTTTTTTGTTTTCTGATCTATCGACCTACTTCCTCAGATGCAGTTGGCCATAAGTACTAGGAGACTAGAAACCATGAAGAGGTTAGAGATATGTCGCTCTATTTGTTTCTTTTCGTTGTTTCTAATTCCATTGCACTTAATAAAAAAAAACATTAAATATAATAACTGAACGTGACTGCCATTCCGATCAACTGAACTGATCAACTAGTTTGTCAGAATGGACTCGATTAATGGATTTGTTCCATTAATTTTCAAATGACAGCTGTCAAACTTAAAATGATAATATCTCGGATAGTACTCGTCCTAGAGTGACGCTGTCATGGAAGAAACGAAAGGCCTTGAGGAGATCTTCATTTCAAATGACAGATGTCAAAATTAAAATGATAATATCTCGGAAAGTACTCGTCCTAGAGTGACGCTGTCATGGAAGAAATGAAAGGCCTTGAGGAGATCTTCATTCCAAATGACAGCTGTCAAACTTAAAATGAAAATATCTTAGAAAGTACTCGTCTTAGAGTGACGCTGTCATTGAAGAAATGAAAGGCCTTGAGGAGATCTTCATTCCAAATGACAGCTGTCAAACTTAAAATGAAAATATCTTAGAAAGTACTCGTCCTAGAGTGACACTGTCACGGAAGAAATAAAAGATCATGAGGAGATCTACAATTCAGATGACAGCTGTCAATCTCGGAAATCACTTGTCTTAGGCTGATCTCGGTCTCGATGACAGCTGTCATCTGAAATTAAGATCTCCTCAATACCTTTCATTTCCTCCATGACAGCGTCATTCTAGGACGAGTACTTTCCGAGATATTATCATTTTAATTTTGACATCTGTCATTTGAAATGAAGATCTTCTCAAGGCCTTTCATTTCTTCCATGACAGCGTCACTCTAGGACGAGCACTTTCCGAAATATTGACATTTCAAGTTTGACAGCTGTCAACTGAAATGAAGATCTCCTCAAGACCTTTGATTTCTTCCCTGACACCGGCAGACTAGGACGAATACTTTCCAAGATATTGCTAGTCCAAGTTTGATAGCTGTCAGCTGAAATGAAGACAATCACAAAAAAAAATTAAGGGATTAACAATTGGATTGACCCTAAATTCAAAAATGCTGACCTGTGCCGCAAAGGGTGCAGTTAAAAATTTAAGCTTTCAAAAAAATACTGGTCAATACTTAATAGTTTATTTGCCTCCTTAAAATGGAAGGTAGAAACAACCATCTTAGCTAGTAAGTACTAGGAGACCAGAAGTCATGAAGAGGTAGCAATGTATTTAATTTTTTGTTCTTCACTATTCGCACGATCAATTCATTAAAAGTTTAAGTACCTTAGTACCTATACTACCTTCTCCTAGTTTCTATTTTCCTGGTACTTTTTACGTTTAAACTATACCGTTGGACTACTCATGTCCACCTCGTGAATAACGGCATATGGCAGGTTAATTACGAAACAGTGTCACTAAAATATTGTCTTACTGACTGTACCTAACGTCGATAAAGTTCAAAGTTCCACACAAAAAGAGTTGTAGGACGAGTTGTGCAATGAAAATAGAATTAATTTTGATTTTCTTCAACTCGTCCCATTTGGGCCGTAGGCTTGTAGGACGAGCTGGGAATCACTCAAAATAACACATCTCAGTGATCGTCAGAACAATGAAATTTAATGCAATCAGGTGGCTATTATTCCAGTTTCACAAATTGAAAGTTTGACATATATATACATATATTATGTTTGTTATAAAAATTTCGACATACTTAAGAATAAATAAGCCTGTTACCAAAAAGATTTGTTAAATGTACCTAAGGAGCAACCAAATAATTTTTTAAGTGCATAAAAATATTGTCACAAATGAAGAAAATTTAAAATTTATTCGTAGGGAATAACTAAATCAAAACAGCTATATAGGGGCTTTCGGCTTCATTAATTTCAGACCTTGGCCAACAAACAAACACTATGATATATCTTTTGTTGTTTGCGTCAGGGCTTAAAAAGATTTTGTGTCAAAAAATAATTCGTCAAAATTTAATTAATAATTTTTTTAGGGTAGACTAATTTAACTAAAATGATGGAAAGCCTAGCAGGTTAGAGAGAAGGGTAAGATTCGGACAGACCTTGCCTACGGGGAAATCAAGTGATCCGAGGAGCGTCGGTTCATCGGACATGCCTAATACGAGACATTCTTAGATATTGCGCTGTTTTAGGTAATTGCGTCGTTTAGACTGAATTTGTATTGTATTGTTGAAAATTTAGAAAATTGTACAATCCTACACAAGTATTAAGAAGTAAAAATGGCTGCCGGCTGCTTGAGCCTGCCATAGCTTTAGACTTTATTTTAGCTTTATTAAACTCGCTTCTCTTATCTATTTTGTGCTTATAAAGTGTTTAATTTGTGATAGTGGGGTTTTAGAGTTTTATTGCGATCTTAATGTTGAGCTTTTTGCGGGTAAAATGCATACTTACGGACAAAAATTTAATATAAATAAGGATTTATAATATAAAGTGTTTCTATAAGACAGTGTTATCCAGTAATTTGACAGTGTTATCCATCATTCTGTGCGGCGCACTTGAGATATTAGAATAGAATAGAATAGAATAGAATAGAACTTTATTCACGGCTATAAAACACAAAAAACACGAAAAATACAAATAAAAGAAACATTTTTTCTAACTAGGACCAAACTAAGTACAAAATAATAAGTATTAGTATTAGTTGTTAGTTCCCATGATGCTCAGTAATTTTACTGGTACTGGTACTATCCTTCAGCCCAGAAAACAGTTATACGTGCACATTACTGCTTGGTGGAAGAATAACTACCAAAAGTGTGGTACTTACTCAAGATATATTTGCAAAAGAGACCTATCACTAATACCTACCAGTAATATGTTAACATTCAAACCCAGCACTCCGTGAAATTACTAAACCATAAATGCTTTAAATTTATGATAAGTAGGTAATATAATAAGAAATAAATGGTGTTCGATGCTCAAATAAGTAAGAAAATTATGACTCATACGCCATAACAAAATGTCAATGTTTAGCTACAAAATAGGTACCTGTCTCATAAAGCTAGCGACACATCGCCAAAGTGCGTGACTAAATGTTATTTATAAAGACAAAAAAGCGGAAACTTCTGCCTCGATAGAACGTTGATGCATGCCAACTAATGTTACGTGAATAAATGGCTGGATTTTTGGGTGACAATATTTTAGTAACAGAATATACGAGTACGTAGCTAAACAAATATAAAAAATCTGTAATATCACTATGCATTGTTTTTTTTTTATTATAATGTGATTAATTTGAGGCCATGAGAACAAGTGTTAATTTTGTTAATAGGTGTTTTTTTCATTTGAAACAACAACTATTATAATGAGCAAAAGTAATAACACCACAGCGTGGCGACACTTAAATCTATTGTCTCCCCACCCACACCCATAGCTATATAATAGACTAGTTTGTGCTTGCGACTTTGTCCGCGTGGCAAAATCCTTTCTTAGCAGAGGTCTAAATCGTAAAACCTATCCTGTATTCCAAATTTCAAGCAAATCCATTATGCGGTTTGTGCTGTGCGTTGAAAGATCAATCAGTCAGTCACAATTTCCTGTTATATATTTAGACTAGCTTATGCTCGCAGCTTTGCTCGCGTGAAAAAACCTTTCTTAGCGGGGTTCTACGTCATAAAATCTATCTGTATTCCAAATTTCAACCGAATCCGTTCAGTGGTTTGGGCTGTGAGTTAATAGATCAATCAGTAACTCTTTCCTTTTATATATTATTTAGATAAACAAAGTTTATACTAACAAAATCACGCAAAAAGCCGTACAGTAAAATGTCCCTCCAAATAGGCACACTCGATTAGTCAACTTTCAATTTTCCAAACTAGGTCAAAGTAGTGCCATGAAGTGTAATAGGCTTCTTCGAACTTTGTCCTTAAGTATGCTAATGAGTTTTTTAATAAGACGGGAGCAAGGCGTTTGGCGGCTCTTCAACTATGTAAAACTTTGCCGTGTACTTCGGAACAGCTTATATGGTCGGGGAGAGAAATGACTCGGTTCATTTGCAGTTTATCAAGTGGAACTCGACGGCCGATTATATTTGCCATCCTGTTTAACTTGCGGTTTTTTCGGGTTCACTCGTTGAATATTGTTTTCAAGTGTCCTGTGGTATCTTAGTCCATTGAAACAAACACAGACCAGAAGGATAATATAGGGTATCTTCCCTTCATTGTGATTTTACTTTGCACTCAAAAAAATTACCGAAAAATCACGTCCACTTCTCCTAGTAATTTTATTCCTGAAATGGTTCATTTGTACGAGTAGAAATAAAAACTCAGTGTAAACGATTACAACTTTTGAAAGCTATTCAGCTAACTCGCTCATCAGGTTTGTTCAGTCTGACACTAATTTTGACACAAAAATTGTAAGATCTCATCATAGATATCTCAAGAAATCTGTGGGAGGATCATTAAAAACATAAGGTTCTCGCCACTCCAAGACTCCGGATACTGTCCGAAACTATCCGATACGTCGTTATGTGAGAGTCTAATCTGACATGTGGACAAAATTATTGAGATGACCGATCTCATCATCATATTAGTCTATGGTAGGAACATTTAAACCATAAACCCGTCGCCACTCCAAGAACACGGCGACTATCCGAAATTATCCGATGTGTAATGACAGTGTCCAATCTGACATGGGTCGACTCGAGCCAATCTTAAAGGAATGCCAGTTAATATGCTCCTATTCCGAATACCAAGACCATGTCTTAGCACTACCCATGAATATTAGCGACACGATTAAAATGGTTTGTAAGATGCACATTGCTCGCTTGACACAAATCGAACTGACACAAGGTACTGCACGGTTGTCTGGAAGAAGACCACTCGTAGCGATTAGACCGCCAATTGTAGCACTATTACGTTGTGATTTTAGTTTATTTTTGTATATTTTTTTTTGTGTTTCAATAAAGTTTTATTTATCTTATGTTATCTTTAAATACCTTACTTAGTTGCTCAACGATGTAAATTAAAATGTAGCCCTGTAAAATATTAAACTATGACGTAAAACACATAGAAATCATATAGAAATTATTTCTTAACGGGAGTGCGTTTTCCAATGATAACGTGCAAAGCATTATGTTTGATGGATGATACAGAAAACACGATTGAGTTTTCAACTCTTTGAAAAGCATTAAAGTTTTAAAATAAAAAATGAAATGAAACTGTAGAATATTTTTATAAAATACGTTTTTAAAAGCACTTTTATACGTAAGCTTGTATGACATTTAATAGTTCGTTTTACCGGCAACATGTAGGAAATTATCGCATCTTGAATAATGCTACTTTAGCATTAAGTTAGTCCTAGCATTGTGCTGAATAATAAAATAAAATAATAAATAATAATAATAGGTATTGGCATTGCAGATGTCTAAAAGCGTAAAACCCTCATATCATCAGGCAGATCCACTTTTTGTATGTCTGTCTCTAACATAAATACTACCGAGTTTTTTTACGGTAGAAGAATTGCGTTCCCAGACTTATTTTTTTACAATAGTGTTAATGTTTTCGATGACATAAGAAATATTATAGGCGTCAAAGTCTTATAAATATTTATTCTGTTCTAATTTCAAACTCTACTAAACCGCGTAATGGTTACAAAATTATCAACCCAGCAATACAGCCGCTTTAGTAAGCAGTCAAGCGCTTTAAGTTAGGGGATTCGATGTGATTTAGTAATGCGTTCGGTTGAATAGCTAAGTACGGTCACATGTTAGTGCGCCTGTAATGATCTGAGCTGGTACCGATTGCCATTGAATTGTACCTATTAATATGGTTTGAAGGTAGATGGGATTGGTGTACGAGACATAGCCTTTTGATTGTTCATTTTGGGGTGCAATTTGTGCCTATTATCATTCCTTACATGAGACGCTCTCTCACGTACGATAGGATGTTAAAATATAAATTCTTCGAATTCACTTTTGAAAATGTTTCAAGATAAAGCATACCTAATAATATCTATGTCGTGGAACATATTTTTTTAACATCTATTTCCAGTCTCCAGAATAATATTTTTGAATACTGAAACCTTTTTCCATTTTTCAAAGTATCAAACCAGGGATATTTTTTTTATATGCCGTTCTTATACAATGCCTGTTTGGTTACTGAAAATTCAGGCTTCTAGTTTTCTCTACAATGTACATAGTTAAAGGGGGTCAAAAATGACCTAAATAGCCTCAAAAAAAAGGATGGTAAGGCCGTGCCGCCTTTTTGCTACACTTAGCGGATCTCAGAACGGCGATTACATATTCCCTCCAAATTTTTGCATTTTATGAATCTTGGTGATATGGGCAATCATGCTTACCATCACTCACCTAATCGTTTAATTCTATCAAATATTTTTTTTTTGCTTTGAATAAATAGATAGATCTCAGTAAAATAGGTATTACAGAGCTCAAAAGTCAATTCAAACGTCCGAACACGAAGTAACAATTTTATTCTTGTTTCGGAACTCCGCCATGGCGAGTCATGTTTCGGTTGTTATCTTAGGCCTTAGCCATTAAACTGTACCCACTTTGTATGCGTATCATTGTGCCTCTTATACTTTATCTATAACGAGCTTGAACGCCTGGGTTTACTCGTTGTTTCATAATATACCTAATTTTTTTTTTTCGTAATTGTTTAGCCTCTGACCGATCATGGTCAAAGACTATGTTGTTAAGCAAAGATGCGGCCGTACATGGTAGCAGACTATACATAGAAGGCGGGATAAATCGCTAGTCTTAAAATAGAAAAAAAAACGTAAAATTGACCTGCAAAAGTGCTGAGTTTGAAATCCTCCCTAGCTTCACTGAACATCATGCCGGAACACGGTCATAATGCCCGCTAGGCGACATGGTTTTGTCCAGTAAGTGGTTACTAGCCACGGCCGAAGCCTACCATCAGTATAAAAACGTATATCGTTTAGACAAGTTTGCGTTTTGAAATCAGATTTGGTACTAATCGACATAAAAAGGAATAGATTTTTCAATTCAACCCTATATACAGAACCTATATACAGACCTTATAAAGAACTCCCGGTTTTTTTATATTAGATCTTATTTCAGTAAGTTATTTAATGTATAGGTACTAATACAATTTTTTATTTAAAAAAATGTATTTATTGAAGAAATACCTTTGTTAATTTTACAGAAGAGGTACCGTATACCTTGTATGTAAGATAATAAAAATCATTCATTTTTAAATTGCACCTGTCGGCCGAAACGAATGTTCCTATCGTTTAGAAGAACGGCGTGTTATTTAAAACTGGACAAACTTACCTTACTCAAAGGCTCTACCCTCTAACAAACACCCTACATAATTAATTTTAATTATTGTTGTTTCGTATTTCAGTAATTTCCTCAGCCTTGAAGTGTCATAAAATAGTAAATCGAAATATTAATTAAAATCAAAGTAGTTAAGGCCAAGAATAATACGAGCACAGACTTAACCAGACACCATTTATATGATTTTGTGTTAAAAATTCTTTAACATATTATATCCGTGAGGACCTATTATTCGCTTGCAATTATGTATCAAGATAGTTATATTTTTATTATACAAGCAGTTGGTCTTCCTAAGATGATAAATAAATAAAAACAAAGTCGCCAAAACAGCAGAAAGGGGGTTGGCTAGTTTTGGCTTGTTCAAAGTAGAAACTCTTTGGATCAAATACATTTACAAAGATGCCCAGTGGGCCTAGCATGTACATTGCGTAGACTTGTTTTGCTGTCAAGTCAACTGTCATCCCATACATTTACAAAAGTACAATGTATGGGATGACAGTTCTACTCTTGTACTCTTGACATTTATGCGGGACATCACACGTTATGCTACAGGCACTTTTGGCTCTTTACTCGGAAACTGTTTGATGAAGATGGACTTTTTTGTGTTATGCAGCATCAATGCCTATCGTCGGCGACAGCACACCTCCGGTAATGCGCACTCTTATGGTGAAGTTCTCTGTGAATACAAGTAAAAAGCAATTAAGTCTACATAACGGTTAAAGATTTAAGGCGTCCTACAGTTTAAAACTTAAATTAGTTTGACGGTGCGGCGCTTCGTCACTTCGATTGCCACCTTCAAAAACAAGGATTTTATACTTTGTCTTTTAAAATGTATTTATTAGTTTTCAATAACCACAAAAACTTATTTAATTTTATAATAAACTAGCTTATGCGTGAAGAAATATTTTCTTAGACGCTTACGTTGTTAAATCTATCTGTGTTTCAAAATTTAACCCAATCCGTTTAGGTGTTCAGTAGTTTAGGTCAGTCAAAAAGTCTCAAATCTATCGTCTATCGTCTTAGTACTAGCTTATAATGTGTGCGGCTTTGTCCGCTTGGCCAAATCCTTTCTTAGCGGAGATCTACGCCCTAAAACCTATCTGTATGCCAAATTTCAACTCAATCCGTCCAGCGGTTTGATCAGTCAGTCAATAAGTCACACTTTTCTTTTATACTATATTTAGAAGAAGAAGATTTAGCTTATAATATTTTTTTTTTTTTTTTATGTGATGAAGTAGAAGACGAGCAAGACGCTCTCCTGATGTTAAGAGATAACGGCTGCCCATAATCAGTACAGTGTTACCTAGGATTTCACAATTATGTGAAATTCTAAGAGCACTGCACCAACGCTTCTTACTCAAGAGTCATAAGATGTTAAGACTCTTTAGCCCAGTAATTTCACTAGCTACAGTGCCCTCCTACCGGAGCACAGTAATAATATTATATTATCGACTTCCAACACTGAAGGTCTTATAGGAGTCATATTATGTAATATCCGATAGATTATCTGAAATTTCATTAACAGTAAAATAAATTACTACAGTAAAAATTATGGCCGACCAATAGTGACGTCTACAAAAAGAATGCTACGTCGTAGCTCGTAGACCCAGCTACGAATATCGTAGCACCATATAAGAGCCCCTCCATAATAATAATATGAAATCTCATAACCTAAAGGATATTGCTTTCAGATATCGAATTTAAGGTCCCTCAATTCGCAGCCTATAGCCGTAAACTGCATAAATAAATTGGATGAACGAGAAAATACTGCCTTTCTAGATCTTTATTGTTTCCCAAGTGTTTATAAAAAAACAATGCGAGCGATAAATGTGATTTATTCGAAAATAAATCTTATTGTACTGTAATAAAGGTGATATGAATAAAATTGTGGAGTGTGACACGTCCTTTGTGAGGATTCCCATGCTTTTGTTTGGAGCACCTTTGTCTGTTTGTGTGTGGTTCTTGTTCAGTGGCGACTTGATAGTTGATAACTAAAGAGAGGTTTATTTGTTTTTTTTCGGGACCATTCTGGGAAGAATTTACCCTTTTTATTTATTTATTTGAAGAAGCTATTTTGATAATAACTATAAAGGCTACTGTTACTTGACGATCGCTGTGGCGAGGGGTAATACCCGCTTGCAACGCAGGGCAGGTTCGATTCCTGTATGGGACAAATGTTTGTGTGATCCACAGGTATTTGTTTCTGGTCTGAATGGTTTTCAATATCTATTATAAGTATGTATTTACAAAAAAAAAGTATATAAGTGATTATCCGTTATCCTAACCACCATAACACAAGCATTAAGTTGGGTTAGACAGAACAGAACGGAACATTCACTTGGACTGCTCTTTGCGAACTTATTATTTTTAATGGATTTTACAAAAAAGAGGGAAATGGTAACAATCGTCGGATTTTTTTGATTAGATAGCAATACCACTTCTGTTACAGACTTATAATATTATGTCGGTGTCTGTCATAAAAAAATCAAAGCTTTATAGCGGTATGGTGTAAAAATCATTTTTAAATGAGACAATAATTACCTCTTTGAAGTACAAACAAACGCCTGCTTGTGGCACATTCATATAGATGTGGCTTTAATCAGTGCAGCGCTATGACTGTTTTGTAATTAAACATTTATAGGGCTACTTACACTAACAGAGTTAAATACAAATTATTATTTTAATGTTTGTATACCAACTACCAACCTATTTGTCGCAAATTCAGGTAGACAAAATTCCAGCATAGTCAGCGGCCGAGAGTAAAATATTGACATAAGACTAGCAACTCTCATCCCTCTGTGAAGTCTAATTGTTTGTAAGAACACAATCACATTGGGAGTAGCTGCAAATTATATGCAATGACAGCGCGAGTAGCAAGAGTAGCGTCTTGATATATATCAAATTACTCTTGACAGTGGGACGGGATTTGCTAGTCTTATATCAATGTCTAAGTGTGCTAAAGGGGCTGTGATATTATTACGATTGCCTTTTGCTTAATATGCTAGGGGACCCAAAGTTAAATTTCGGATTATAATCCAGACTCACCATTACTGTGCCAATGGTTCTACTTAAAGTTAAAGAATTTACTAAAGTTAGTTTACTAGGTATGCCAAAATATAAGGCAATCGTGATTCAGGCAACCCTTTAAGCATAGTAAGACATTGACATAAGACTAGCAACTCTTGTCCCACTGTCAAGAGTAAACTGACATGTATCAAGACGCTACTCTTGCTACTCGCGCTGTCATTGCATACAATTTGCATATCTACTCCCAATGTCATTCTTATAAACGTCAATTACTCTTGATAGTGGGACGGGAGTTGCTAGTTTTATGTCAATGATTTTATGTGCTCGGGCAGCAGGTCTTGAGTAAACAAAAATCCGCTTAAACACAGATAAATATGCAAATGTTATGAATAAATTATATATTAATATCATTGAAAAGTTGGTTTTCAATTGTATTGATACAGCTATGTATTGTTTAACTTATAAATACGTTTCGTTCAATAAGCATGTTGGAAAGGTCGGGTCGACGGCCGTGATAACATCTACAGAACTTTGGGAAATTGGTCGTGCGTGAAATAGGTACCTAGCGTAGAGTATAGGTAGGTATACATATAGTTTGATTTAATAGTCATACTAATATTATTAACTAGTTAGGCTACTGAGGTACGCCAGTCTATTTAATATATTCAAAATTACAAGATAAATTAAAAATATTTTTTTAATTTTACTCTCATTAAAATTTTTAACCGTCCACTTTAGGAATCTTGGTGACACAATCTATAATTGCGATTTAAGTGGAGCACTGTTATGAACCAGTTCCATTAGAGGTTAATCTCAATTCTTAATATTATTTTTATTAAATAATTTTAAAAATTAACGGAGTGTTACCGATATTAACTATGTAAAAATATCTCAAGGCCTCGAGGTTTGAGCTCCTGATCGGGAAGGACATCGTAATTGCCAAAATCCAGGGTCGAGCCATTGATGACCGTATTCCGGCATGATGTTTAGTGAAGCCAGGGAGGGAATCATCCCGCTTTCTAGGTTTCGTCTACTACCATCTATAGCATTATTGCTTAAATTCACGCGAGATCATAATCAAAGTCTAACCTAATCTAGTCTAGTCTAGTCTTAATTAGGTGTCCAAGATGGATAGTGTCGTAGAGAATTGAATGAGAGTAGATTGGAGTGACACCGCCGCGTACAAAAGCAGTCTTGTGTGGCTCCAGCTGGTTTAAAGGTGCCCCTCTCGCCGCTTCCTGGCTGCTTTTGATATCACCCTTAAGTCATGGACGGTAGCGAATGACTAATGATGATGGGAAAACAATATCTAACGAGACAAAATAGAATGAATTGCACACAAAAATCGCATGAATTGCAATTTTGAGCTATAACATGGGACTCTTCAAAAGGCAAGTGAATAGAGTCTTGAAAGGTAGGCAACGTACCAGCGGTACCCCTGGTATTGCAGGTATCCATAGGCGACGGTAGCCACTCACCATCAGGTGGGCCGTCTGCTTGTTTGTCACCTATTACATAAAAAAAAAAAAAAAAAAAAAAACACCAAAATACAAGAAATAGTTATGAACATAATATGACAAACATAAAACTAGAGGTAAACAATCGGCGGATTACATGAGGCGAGAACGTAGTCAAAGACTAACCTAAAATGAATTTTAAGAAAACAATATTCCTCTCCCTGTGAGGCTGTCTGGAAGAGATCACTATTAGCGATTAGACCGCCAATAGTCAAACTCAAACTCAAAATTCATTTATTCAAATTACATGCTACAATGGAGCACTATTGCAAGTCAATTTTACATTCTATTTTAGTGCTCTACCATAATACAAAACAAAGTAAGTTAATAGTTACTCTAGTTAATTTGGATAGTGGTAAGTTTACACCTTGTACCGCTAATAAAAGAAACATCACCAGCACAAGCGGAACAAAGGCTCGCTGAAGGGTCCTCAGCAGCCTTTGTCCGCCTAACATTGTTTAATTCTCCAAGCCTCTCTTCATACCGGTAGTCGGTGATACATAACTTGAGTTTGTTAGTTCATAACTAATGGCTATAGTGCACTGTCACTTTGATATAAACTGCCTCGTAAGTTATATGTAAGCGTGTAGGGTATATTTTTTTTTATACAAAATAGGCCTACGTTTGACCACATCCCACCTGATGGAAAGTGAAAATGCGGTCGACGATGGATCACTCGTGCCTTGAAGATACCCAAGTTGTACCGCTCGGGAAACACAGATGACGGCCAAGTGTTCCAAATGCGACCAGTTCTCATTAGAAACGACAAAGCAAAACGCTTGGTGAGGGCTGTTGGTAGCGCCACTAAGTAGGGATGCCGCATTGCCGTGTGCCGTGACGTCCGTCGATAGAATGGGCATGGAGGAATTAGTAATATGTAACCTCAAAGACACCCTCTCTCTTTTTTTTATACAATGTTATAAGAAGACGAGCAAGACGCTCTCCTGATGGTAAGAGATAACGCTGTCCATGATTAGTACAGTGCCACCCAGGATTTTACAAAGGTAAAATTCTGGGTGCACTGCGCCAACGCTTCTTACTTGAGAGTCATAAGATGTTAAGACTCTTCAGCCCAGTAATCGTTCAGTCTTTTCACTCGTTTGTATGCGTATCTTATTTTATTTATTTTAATATTTTACTTCCTTTTAAACGCTAGTTTAAAAAATGCTAATTCGCACTAGTTACTTAGGGATAAGGTAGCCAGCTAACCAACGAAAAAAATATTTTAATTCAAAAAAATCAATGTCCCAATTCATTATTTTTTTATAACTACGAGTGACTACATGAGCAAATCATATGCCCAATAGTAAGCTCCACAGATACATATCAGTATATTCTTCTTATTATGCGCATATCAGATACAATGTCAAAACTACAGAGTTAACAAAGATCCAAACCACCATTGTTTCTAAATCTTTCTCTAAATTTTTTAGAACAATAAAATAACTACTACTACTATTACATTATTTATAATCCATTGGCTAGGTATAGCTAGAATATGAGTACGTAAAGATTTGATCTTTTTACAAGCTTTTATTTACTTTCACCTGTCTGTTGTCTGTCTGTCTGTAATCAAATCTTGCAAGTTAAATTTGACCCACTTCCCAATTTCTGATTGACCTGAAATTTGGCATGCATGTATAAATCGGATGACAATGCAATATTATTACTACATGGAGCTGATCTGATGATGGAGCAGGATGATAGCCATAAGAACTTTGTAATTAAACGACGCAACCCCATCGAGTTTGGGCTCATTTGATTCGTCTTGACGAGTACTTTGGTGCTAAAGATAATAATTAAAGCATGTCTTTTAAAGTTTCTTTTTTTTTTAATTTCACTTGTTTCTTTCTGCCTCTTATAATTACATCTGCAGCAAAGTTCTATTATATGATAAAAATAGGCTTTACAGATATATTCGTTAGTTTAGGTACTACGCCGATGCGTAAAATCCCGCTGTTAATTGAAAGCGCCGATATCACAAGTGTTCAAATCAAACGCAACGTGACAATATTCCCATTTTACGAAGCCCACTCGCCCGTTTTTATTGAATTCGAACATGAAAATTGTTTTTTGGTCTAAAATTTAACTACATAGTTGAGTTTTAGAACATAAAAAAATCCTTTCTTTTATTTATTCGTTGTTTTAATTGTTGACTGTTAAAATACATAATTTCTATCGAGGTTCTCTTCGTAGCACATAAATAATTATAATTATCTTCTTTTTACTGTTTAGTAGTCAACAAGTCTGTCTATCCGTCTGTTTGTCCGTCTGCAACTTTACGGCGAACCAGTAAGTCCTAGAAAGCTGTAATTTCGCACAAGCTTAGATAATAATCCGGGTAAGAAAACAGTAAATAAATTTTATTAATTAAGGGTACCTCCCTGACACGTAAGATGGGGATGATATGTGTTTCTTCAAAAGATCTAAGCCCAGGCTTTTCCCCTCTTCTACTGAGCATTACCCCGACTACTGCCAGGGTCTGCTTTCCGGCTATACCTTTTTCACTTCGCGCGATCTTGAGCATCCTCCTTAGTTAAATTATTGGCGTTTAAGTCATCCTTGAGCACGTCAAGCCAGCGTCGCCATTTATTCTCGACATACTCTGGTGATCTACGCATGACATGGCCATACCATCAGGTGACTCTCCTGGAGCTTATCCGCAACGTCAAGTACATGAAGACTTCCACGGATGTGTTCGATTCGAATGGGAAACTAAACCCAGGCTTTAAATAGCTGTTTTTAATATGAAGACATAAATTCTAACGCGCAGTGACCATAAACTTACCGATGCGATTAACCAATCAATCGATTGGTAAGGTAACATACAAAAATTTGGAGTGGTAATAATCAGTAGAAATCACTAGAAATTTGGAGTGGTAATAACCTTTGATCTACCCATATTAATAGGTAAATAGTAGTAGTAGCTAAATATGAATTAAACGTCTAATATTAACTATCAACATGATTGTATTTGCTATGTATTGGTAATTGTGTGCGCTTAATTAAATAATTAATTAAACTGTTTGATTAGCTATCGGTCAAAGGCAGTGCAACTAATATTGCTATAATTACAATATGTAATAGGTGTTGGAAATGGGAGCTAATTTTGAGGACATTATATGGAGAAATTAGCAAGTGTTCCTGTTAATTACATTATGTTATGATCCTTCAGGATCATACTCCCTGAACTATGAGTAGTTTATTTCATACAAATAATGCTAATTATGGCCCTGTTCTGGCCAAAAAATTACATGCTATGTATTTTGATGTGTTCAAAAAATGTAACGGTAAATTAAAATTGACTTTTTCTGAACAAATCAGTGGCAGCCCATGTAATTAGGTTTATTTCCACCGTTTTGATGCGAAGCTGTCAGAGTCAACTGTTCTTCTCTCGAATGAGGGTAAGATCCTATTACCTTCATTGATTTTGCACACCGTGGCATTAAAGTACAAATGTCATCTGTGTATTTCATGATGTCCTATATATTGTTTCATCAACGGTTTTATTAAAAAAAAACGGTCATGTACGAGTTAGACTCGAACACCGAGGGTTTCGTACAAATCCGTAGGTACCTACCTACCTGGGTATAATATAATATTAGATTTTGATTCCTTTTGATTCCTTTGCGAGTAGTTGCGAGTTTGAAAATATGCGGCTAAAATTGCTGTTTCTTTTGATTGCGTCGACATAGAGGTTTGATTTTATTACAGTTCAAAGGTATTATAGACCTTAGTATTTGATATGAATTTCAATTTAATACATCTACGCGTTCATGAGAAAAGGGGTAGTAAGTATAAATCCTATCGTTTACGTTTCTAGAAATACCTACTTAAAAACAACAGACCCACTAATGGGATGATCGCGAGTTAGAAAAAATGTAGGTAATCTAGAGTAGATTACCTACATTTTTCTAACTCGCTTTTTTCTAACTATATTGAAAATAATAGTTTTTGTAGTTGCTCGTAGCTTCCACTAATTTTCCACCAAATTTAAATCTAATATGTTAACAGTAAGTTTACGTTGCATATATCACATTCCTATGTTAATAAGCTAAAATAAACAAGGCTAAATAGTTCAGGCTACTTTAATTAGGGTACGGAACTCGAGTAATGAAATTGTATGTGGTAATTTGATTACTTCTTTTATGCAAACTAAAGGATGGTTAGGAAATACGTGGGATAGATAAGTGATATTTATTTTTTGTTATCAAAGCAGATGAAATCTTATTTGTAATTGACAATAATTATTTCCCCAAAATACTGAAAAATTTGGTAACTTGCGGGTTTTAACATCCGACGAGCTACTTACTATCGTATGAAAAATCTCAAAAAAAAAAAACTCAAATGAAGTCAAATTACGTCCATTTTTATCAAATCTTAACAAAAGTGAGAATCAGTGGAAACACGAATAACCTGCGCCATTTACTTTCCAAACTCTCTAAGTGACTTTACCTACAGTCGTAAAAAACTTTTCATAATACACAATTAAAAATTCTTGTCACTCGTTACCTAGGCCATCATAATTCTCGATTGTTCCCCAAAAGTTGGCCTGTTACCGTTAAACCGACGCTAAAACTTAACTTTCATAATTAGGTTAACTTCTAACACGTACGCGACAAATTAAAAACGATGGAACAACTTTGTGCAGATGATAACTGTATCCGGCAACTGGTGCGGTCCTGCGGTGGAATCTTGAATTTTGTTTTATGATATTTCTTCAGTTAAAAACGATATTTTATAGGTATCAGATGGCTGTAGTTCTATTTTTGTTTCGACGCTTTTATTAAGATCTTTATTATTATACCTCTAGAAACCCTGACTCTATGAACATTTTTGACCGAGTGAGGGTAGAAGTAAATCTACCGTCTCGACGCCGTAGGACGGACGCAATGTCGAGGTTGATTTTATAATGTTTTTATGCACATACCTTTATATTCTCATTACATTATATTATGGTAGGTACACTCGTTTATCTATGCAATATTTTGAGAAGTAATTGAAATTTATGTTTAATTTACAAATTTATTGGTCTCGATTTTAATGAATAAAATAAATATATGTTCGAATGTAATCTCAATTAATGTAATTCTTCTCCGTTAGTGATAATCTCCGTTAATGATAAATGATAAATCTTTATTAACCGTTATTATTTTTTATATAATTTTAATATCGCTCTTATACACACGGGCTTTTTATAGGCGTACATGGAGACAAAAAGTCCACGCATAGGTGACACTTATCGGAGTCTGTTTGTAAGTCCATCTATAGACAATAGACTCAAAGAAAGTCTCTGATATTATATACATAATATATTTATTGCATCATTTTACTGACTAGCTTATGCTCGCGGCTCTAGGTCTACGTCATAAAACCTATCTGTATTCCAAATATCAACACAATCCGTCAAACGGTTTAGGTTGTGCGTTGATAGATCAGTCAGTCACCTTTTTTTTATATATTTCGAAGATTTAGACAGCCAAACAGACAGTCCATCTGATGGTAAATGGTAAATCTTCACCCGTATTACCAGTTACATCAAAGGTACATCGAGTTCATTGTTATGTATCAGGCCACCTGAACATAACCGTAAATAAATAATAACAATAAACTTTAAGCCAAGCTTTACGAATGAAATATTCATAATTCAGGACCGGAAACACTTGCGGTGAGAGATAAAATGAACCCTTTGGACACTATGTACTTAACATACATTAAATAATATATAAGGTTATACGACTGTATAGGTTTTAAAGCTTTCATAAACGATGACCTACAAAAGGGATTTAATGATTTCATTGAAAACATCATCATCATTTTTTTTTGACCCAGGAAAAATGCGTTACGCATCATTCCCCTCGCCGCGGCGCGATATAGAGATAGTTTAAACCGCGGCGCTGGGCGCAGCTAGTCAATACTAATAATATCTTACAAATATTACCTATAAACGTGAAAGTTTGTAAGAATGTGTGTTTGTGTGTGTGTGATGTGTGTGTGTGTGTGTGTGTGTGTGTGTGTGTGTGTGTGTGTGTGTGTGTGTGTGTAGGCCGCCCATTATGGACATTAATATTAGTACTTTAATTTAGTTTTAAGTCTATTTTGTCCCAATAAAGAGTATTGTATTGTATGTTTATTACTCCTTAACGCCCAAATGGGTGGACCGATTGAGCTTTAATTTGGTATGGATAGCTTAGACCCTGGAATAACATATAGGCTACAGTACAGTGGGTAAAACCGTTGGGCGTAGCTAGTAAGTTTATAAAACAATTCAATTTTTTATTTAAATAATATAATTTATATTTTATATACTGCGTGAGCAAACAACGAAATTAATATTTACAACTTTACATAAATACCGTCACTGTACGATTGTACAAATAATTTAAAATGAATTAATTTCGTGTAATCCACAAAATATAACCCAAATAATTGTGTATTTTATGTAAGCTTAATTAATGTAATGAACCGCTTCAAACGTAAAATTAAATTACACGAAAAAATGCAAAACGAATTTTAGTCGAGTTCATTTAAAAAATTGAAAAAAACTGTCGGTTCTTCCCCGAAATACGAACTTTCTTATTTTCACTTAATTATTTCTTGCTTAGCACTACGGCTAAATTAAAATGAGCCTTGTTGCGTGCCTTGAAAAAACTTCTATTTTAATTCTTTAGAGAAGTACCTCCAAGTTTATAACAACAACGTATACAAAGGAGTTTTATATTTATTTGAGCGTTTTCCTCAAGTTCTATAAATGTCACTTTAGCGTTAAAGTTCTTAGAGCGCTTCCGCACTACGTCCGATCCTAATCCGAAAAATGACACTTCGGCGTTTCCGTAGCACAGTTTGTAGCTACAGAAATCCGATTTCTGTCCTCGGACTGTTTTTGACTTACCAATGATGGACCTAAACAGTCATAGTAGAATCTGTACGAATACTATTACTATGGATCTCTTATGATGATATAAAATAATAAGAAACATAAATATATTATGTACGTATTACCATTATATTTAATTTTAATAAATTTTCAAAGCGAGGGGTATAAACGCGTCGCTTTGAAAACCTCCTTCCTTTTTCGTTGGTCCAAAAGATACGTCGCCTATTACGTTGGGCCTTCTTGTGATATTCAAAGTAAGAAGTGAGATCCCATTGTCCTTTAAATTCGTACAAAAGTGTCGGAAATTAAATTAGAATAAACATAATTAAACAGGCGGCCCCATTCGACTCCAAAATTACCGTATTCCGGGGATTAGCCAACGCCTAAACGTTAATAATACCAAATAATACCGGATTTCGGCTCAGAACGGTTTACTTTTCACAAAATATGTACATTTTTTCGTATGCGGAGCTAATTCCAGTAATTATGGCATTTGCATACCATTTTATACTAATATTGTTAATGTGAAAGTTATTTTGTCTGTAGCGCTTGAGTCAAGTTTTTTCTGTACAGTCGGATGAAGAGGAGTCTATATGAATTGGGGAGGTGATCTCGCTTCGCTTTATGGAACGAACTTTTGTTTGATGTTATGTGAAACAGTTTCAGTGACTGCCTTGTAAACGTGTTCTTAAACTTAGGACTTATATAAATTTTCCTAAGATTTGTATAAAATTTTTATAAAATTTCTTATAAATTTTCATGTACTCACGTCTAATATTGTCGAGAATATCTCAACCGCGGTTTCGGACAACTACGATGTCCTTCATCAAGAGTTCACGCCTGCAGAAGAGACTGTCAATTGTGCCGTTTTTTATTGTTTTTTAGGGTTCCGTACCTCAAAAGAAAAAAACGGAACCCTTATAGGATCACTTTGTTGTCCGTCCGTCTGTATGTCTGTCAAGACCCTTTTTAGTTATGAAGAACACTCGCGATAGTTTTAAAAATCGAATTTTTCATGTGTAGCAAAATTTTCAAAAAAAACAGTCACGTGTTTTGAAAAACTCATGAAATAGTGGGGTCGTAAATCGTTATAGGTCATATAACATACGTAGCATATATCATATTGGTTGGTCACACAGCTCATGACTGAGTGATGTAGTGAAAAATGGTGGTAAAGAGCAATAACTACTTGCAATTGCAATACTAGAGCAATAATCAAGACTGAATTAACTTTTATACAAACTTTTAGGTATACTAGCTGCGCCCAGCGGTTTTATTTACCAGCGGTTTTGTAGCCTATGTGTTTTTTTTTTTTTTTTTTTTTTTTATGTGATAAAGTAGAAGACGAGCAAGACGCTCTCCTGATGTTAAGAGATAACGGCTGCCCATAATCAGTACAGTGTTACCTAGGATTTCACAATTATGTGAAATTCTAGGAGTACTGCACCAACGCTTCTTACTCAAGAGTCATGAGATGTTAAGACTCTTTAGCCCAGTAATTTCACTAGCTACAGTGCCCTCCTACCGGAGCACAGTGATGTTTGCACATCACTGCTCAGGCGGTAGAATAACTGGCACTGTTGGGGTACCCACCTAGACGACCTCCTGCAAAGGAAGTCTACCCCCGGTAAATTATGTGTTATTCCAGGGTTTAAGCTATTTCTATACCAAATTTCAACTCAATCGGTCCACCTGTTTAGGCGTGAAAGAGTAACAAACATTCATCCAGACATCCACAGATTCTTACAAACTTTCACGTTTATAATATCAGTAAGATTGCTAGTATAGACATTTTAATGATTATTTCACGGAGGTGAAGTAGCGAGCATTTCTTAGTTAAAATAATATGAGTAAAGCACGTGAAATAATACATAATTTCGTGATTAGCTCGGGCGGTATTTTGTTCAATTTAGTGATTAAAGTCGGAGTCACCTTGACGCTATAGATTTAGTTTATGGCCTGTTTCGACTAATATTTCTACAGTTATGTCAGAATCGGGTGACCGTTTATTATAAACGTAATTAATTTTATGTTTTAACAAATTTATTTTATTTATTATTCAGCACAAAGCTAGGACTAACTTAATGCTACAATAGCATTTTCTACCATCATTTTCAAATCACTATCATATTTTGTTAGGTCGTGTAGCCATAATTTTATTTTACAAGCTTTATATTACTTTCACCTGTCTGTTGTCTGTATGTCTGTCTGTCTGTCTGTCTGTCTGTCTGTAATCAAATCTTGCAAGTTTAATTTGACCCACTTCCCGGTTTCCAATTGAGCTGAAAATTTGCACGCGTGTGTAAATCGGATGACAATGCAATATTTTTATGACGTCGAGCTGATCTGATGATGGAGCTGGAAGGTGGCCACAGGAACTGTGTCATTTAACAACGCAACCCCATCGAGTTTGGGCTCATTTGATTCGTCTTGACGAGTACTTTATGATGCAAGATAATAATAATAATTAAAGCTTGTTTTTAAAAAGTATTTTTAAAATTTCACTTGTTTAATAATAAATAGACTTACGTTTGATCACATCTTTCAGAAACTGATGGAATGTGCTGATGCGACGCGAATTACGTACGAAGAAAGTAATTAGAAAGGCATCGTGCCCTAAAGATTCCCAAGTTGTCTCGCTAAATACGGATCAAGATTATGATCTATGGTTAAATAGGTATGTAGTATGTACATAGTACATAAACTACCTTTGTGTAAACGCTAAATTTTTTAATAGAAATGTGTGTGAGTTTGCATAAGGCAAAAGACTTCGTTTTTATGAAGGTTATGTGAGGCTAGTAATGCTAAGTAAAAGTTCAATGTCAATAAATTTCATTAAGAAACGTATCTACCAAAGCTTATATTTTTATCATGAAAATGCAAAACCTCAAGAAAATTACGAGCTCAGATAAGTCGGTCAATTTGCACTAGACTTTCCTCGCGAGGACTTAACTAAGTCCATTTTTAGCGTCATTTATATTCTTCCACGGCCGGATAGCCTTTTGACCTCTCCGCCATAAATATAGCGTAACAAAAAGCCTTACCACGACCTCTATTATTGCTATAAAAAGCGAACAAAAGGCGTCGAAAGAGCATAAACACCGCTGTCCCTAAATTCACATAATACGTATATCGCTAAACAAAGCGACAAATAATTTCTTTGGCATTCATTTTTTTACAAGACCATCTCAAAGGTTTTAATCTATTGCAGTTTTGGTGTGGACAAGTGAAAAGCTCGCAAAGAAAACCAGCAACGGTTGGTACGCACGGTGAAAACAACGGAAGATCTCTGCGCATGTATAGAACTTAGTGCAACAGATAATTTTCCATAGGGTCCTAAATTCAGTAGTCTTTCAGCCTTCGTATGGTACGGACGTGCTTCGAAGCGCCACGACCAAGTTTACGTCAGCGGTGTTACGTTTGAATTAAGAACTTTCCCGTTTTTATGGTGGCAGTTTTGTTTATGGACTTAAAGTTTCTCGGGTAAGTGGTTTTATTTAAGAAAGTTTTAACAGATTCCGGAATTGCTTCGAAGTTGAGCGTTTTAGGAACATTAATTTTCATTAGGAACTTTTTTATAATTCGCTAAGCCGGCGCTAAAGTTTTTTTTAAATTTGTGTGTTAAGTTACTTTTATAGAGCTGAGATTTTTATCTTACCTTTCTGGTTGAAGAGGCTTGTAATGGTTTTAGGGCGTTAAGATACTTTTAAGGGTGTTCATCGTTATAAATAAATTAGGTCAACATCACCTCGCCGCGTCGATCTTGTTTTCTTTGAGACCTCTTATTTTTTTATAAGGCACATTATATTAGCTACGTATTTCTTTAAAATTATAAAATTTAAGTTTCAATATGACGAGCACAAAGCAGTTTTCTTCTTCGTGTGGTGCCATCTCCTATTTTTGGAACTCGGCCATCATCATTATCAAATCTATCTTTACTTTAGATACAGGTGCACAAAATAGGAATCTGCTGTAGCAGCTGTAGTGTGTAGCCATTTTAGTTATAGGTAACAATGCGCCTTTATAAGTCTATGTTACCTAACATCGCAAGTAGTCATCAGGATATTATCAGCCTAGTCCTGTAAAAAGAGACTAATGACCAATTGACTCGAAAATTTTATTTTCCTCACGGTGTGATAATTTCATTTATTTGCGAGCAAAACAAAAGAAAAGTAGGTAAATAAATTTTCATAATTAAACGATGTTAATTTGTGCCAGTTACTCGGATCTGTCCCAGGGGCCCTCCATCTTGCGCGGGCCACATTGTCCAAATTGGATTAAGGAAAAGTGGAATGAGAAAAATCGAGCCTAGGTCATTCGAGATTTGAAAGCTTTAAGGGTCGCCTCTCGGAAAACCGGTTTTATAGTGCACTGCAGTAAGTTACCAGCAGAAGATCACCGTAGGTTAAATATGACCTACACATGCTGAGCTGGACCTTTTTGCGGAAAACTTTATAGTAATAAGCTTCTTTGAAATTAAATTCTGTGGTCGAGTTTTTGTCGCAAATAAATACTTTTTGTTACTTTCTTTCTTCTTTATTTCACTGGTTCCACTGTATTTATCTGAAATACCCTTCAAATTAAAAGATTTTTAATTATTTAGTATAGTTTTGTTAGTATGTGTTTTGGTTGGTCTTATGCTTGGAGAATTGAATTTTTCTAAAGGCGCTAGCGATGTTTTTTTATGCAAACAGATTAATGAGACATATTCAACGTTCGCCTAATGCTGCGCAATCCTGGCTTTCAACTGAAGCAAATCGCAGAGATTACCTGTATACTTCTACATAATATTAATGACATTAAAATCTTAATATAATTATAATTATTTGAAATAAGAAAACCTCACTTTATTTTTAAATGAAATCTGAACTGAAATTACTGTTGCAACCATACTCAAAAAAAAAAAATAGTGTGTTTAAAAGAGTTCTGGCAATTAAAAAAAATAATACGGACTAATCAGTTTATTCCTTCTATAAAATCATTAAACAAATACGTAACTAGAGATTTATTTGCACGCTCAACGCGCTTTTGTTTTAGAATTTAGTATTAAGTAGTAATTTGTCCTGAGACCGCACCCTTAAGTTGTGTAGACCCATTGACTGTAAATCAAGTGAGCTTTAATATAGAGGAATCTAGATAAATGTGGACTGCGCTTTACTTTTAAAGCAGTTAAAATAAATGCTTATCTGAATTATGAAAGAGTCGATAAAATCGGGGTCCGAAAACAAGCTTTGTTGACACATGGCAAGAATTTACGATGTCGCACGGGGAATGGGATAACCGATGAGTTGCGTTGCCGTATCGACAATAACATACTGACTATAGTATACGTATTACTTACTATTACATTATGATGGTGGTACTGGCTTCGTCTGTGGATAGTTCATCATCGGTCTACGTTCATCCACTGCTGGACATAGGGCTCTCCCATGGCACTCAACTCGGTCCTCCGTCTTCCATCACCACGTACCCCCTGCGACCCTCCGGATATCATGTGGCAGAAAACAAGAATTACCGACATAGTCAAAAGGATTGTCAAGCTGGTAACATTTGAGGTAGAACCGATAACTGCTGGGGTGGATGAGTTTTCGAGTGGAGACCACGTCCTGGCAATCGAAGTGTAGGGCGCGCATGGATGTGGATAGTTAATACCTACTTTTTAGGTATACATATATTTACTCTGAGAAAAATGCGCTATACCTACCCTCGCGTCACGGTACACGGTACGTTTACCTATTTATTAAAAGAACTCATATATTATTATATTTTCATAAAAATAACAATATGAGAGGAGTAGGACCTGGATATAAAGTGAAAAATTAAAAAGCACAACTAACTTTTAATATGTATAAGTTTCTAAATAGTTTATCACAATTATCTTCTTTCAGGGTTTAGTACAACATTGTAAGCGCAAACACTATTTTCGTATTTAATTAAAATTCGGGTGAACGTTAATGAAATAAACTCGGTGGCGGTTGATTTATTTAATTAGTTAATTAAATAGCTGCAACTATTGAAATTATATTACTGCCCGCGGTAATGTCTCATTATAATAGGAATTATTATTTTCAGTTTTACAACGGTTTTGCAACCACAATCATTCAGTGGGAATAAATGCTTCTTTACAGAATAACTTATTATTGCATATCAAGTTGCAAGAAGTAGTTATCAATACAAAAAAATAGTTATTATTATAAATTTAGGGACAAATAATAATCGACGGTCTTATCGTATAAAGACATTGCATGCATTATACAATAAAGCAATATTTTAGTCTTTAGCTTAAATTACTCCTAGCGCTGTGCTGAACTATTTAATAAGTACCTGCTTAAATAAAAATTCATGTCATTAAATATAACGTGCTAGTATGTATTATTTTTTTTTTTTACATAAGGTGAAAATATTTTTTATTGCAAATTAATAGAATATTTCTAGCATTATGCAAATGCCTTCACATCTTCGAAGTTTAAAAGACACCACGTTCACTTTAAAACTGGATGATTTTTTTTCTTGTAATGAATAAACCTCCACGTCGCCTCACCTTGCAGTCGTTGATAGGTTTCCATTTATCCGATAAAAAAAAGAGTTTCTAAAAAGAAAACTAACTGCAGCCACGCTATTGGTTGTCTGAATGTAATTGCTTTTAAGCCTTAGATAAGACCGCCGCTTGTACATTAGTTATTAATATTACTCATGTACTGTATTTTCCTTAATACGAAGTGTAAAATAACATATTATCTTATATTATTAAAAAAAACCGTTTTATGAAATAGGCTTTATTTTAAATGCACAAAGAATTCTAAAAATCTACTCCTATATCAAAAAAGGTTTCTTTCATAGAAAGCATTGATTACTTTTACGGAAAAGTGCCTGCAGCGCTCTCCAATTGGCCATAGATCTCCAGCGAAGCTCTTTAAAACGTAACTTTGAACGTACCCACTTTACTCAACTTTATGTTGAGTAGAACGATTAGCTATTTTCCACTTAGCAAGTAAATGTTCTAGTGGTTGGTAGTTTCTACCTGGATCCCGACACTCCGCCAGTTGTTCTCCTGCCAAACTTTAAGCGTAATGTGCCTCTTACTCACTCAGGTATTTCTGCCCCCATTTCAAGGGTTTGCAGAGAAAATAAACATTTGCTTTATCTAAAAATTTACGACAAAGGGCTTGGCAAAAAGCTGGCAAAAATTCCACTCGTGGTATTAAGCACAAAAAGGCAAAACACGCCCCCAATTAGGACGCAAAGATACGGGACACAAGCTTACAGAGACAATTCGAGACACTCCCGGGATAAACACTTGTAAATCAAACAAATACTTTTGTGCGGAGGATTTGTCCCGCCTTCTAGGTTTAGTCTGCTTCCATCTACGAATCTACGGCCACATCGTCACTCAATATCACGTGAAATCGTGGGCAAAGGCTTATCTATAATAAATAATAATATATGACTTGATAAGCAATAATGCATATTCTAATTCCAAAGAACCGCTTTTCGCACTGAATTATTGTGGTTCCAAAACCGTTGTAAAACTATGAATGATAATTCCTATTATAATGATACATTACCGCGGGCAGTAATATCATAACGCGAGATCGTGGTTAAAGGCTAACCTTTTAATGAATAAAAAATACGTGATGCTCTGCTGTTGTCCCTTCCTCCAGAAACTTTCCCTAGTTTTGTAATAAAAATGACAAAACTTTCAAGGACTTGGAGTGGAATTGAGGTAGATTATAATTATAGCGACCGCCTTTGTTATCCCGTTGAAACATTGCTGGCGCTTTCATATTTTACAACTGTAAATAATTCTTTGGTTAACTTGAACAAAGGCAAACAAAATCTGAATGGTTAATTCAAAGGCGTGGAAAAAGGTTTGGATATTGATCGGTCGAAGCCCCCAGCGTCAAAACGTCCTACGAATTTGTCAAACTCGAATAATAACAAGGGAAAGGAAATACCTGTCTACTAAAAATAATATGAGGACGGGAACTTTTCAAATACATGTTTTTTGAACCACATTCTAAATAGGAACGTATAAAGACACCCACACCAATGTCTGACAGCAAATTACATTAGGTTCCCGACCGGTTTTGTTCGCCTGAAGGAAAGGCGTTTTTGTATTTGACAGCATTAGAAAGAGGTGCCTAGATAATTTAATTTCTTCGAATTGAATAAAGATTTTCCGTAGAGTGTGCAAACACTGTTGAGAGTTGACTTCATTGAAATGGTTTTCGTGCCAGAAGGTATTGATGGTTTGGGAAAATTTATTTTATATGGAACCCTCAAATATTTCGCAATGATTTTTTAAAATAAAGAACAGAATAGAAAACTTTATTGGACACACTAAACTTAGAACTAAGATTACACAAAAACAAGTGTTACAATTGGCGGTCTTATCGCTAATAGTGATACATTCCAAACAACCGAGCAGGGAAAGGCAATACATAAAATAGAGCTACGGTAGTAGTAACGCACATAATGAAAATGTTAACTATATTTAGAAGTGTTTTCTATGATCACAGTGAATAAAGAAAATATTCATTCAATAAACGTCGTGCCCTTCAATTCGTAGTTTAAAAACTAAATCCAAAACCTTACGCGACTAACCACTGAGTACCAGCGGTGATGTAAGCTAACGAAGGGTTTCAAAGCTAGTTGGATACCAACTCCACCACATTCTAACTTTCACCGCAACAACTTCTGCTCAATCAGCACCGGCCGAGAATTCCAAACGTTACGCAGAATTTACGATATTTGACATTTGCCAAAAGTCCCGGAGTAAGTACACATAAACTCAAAGTGGCTACTAGTGCTCAATTAACTTGGAAACTGGAATTAATCCGTTAAATTTATTGTTTGTTCACAGCCCGTAAAGTTAAGGGCTATAGTTCATTGTAACAGATTGTCGGCTAAGGCCTCAATCACATTGGTAGCCTACTTACGACTATTAGTATCGCGTAGTCGCGGTACTTATCCTGAAATCGAAACATATGCAGTGACATCACATAATATTACACACTACACACTACCAGGTTACCTGCATTGTTAAACCCATTTTCATAACATGTATAATTTTTAGGAAAGCTAAAATAAAAAAATATAATAAATATAAATATTTCAGGACATTTCACCTAACCGCAAGCTAACCAACTTAATGCTTGTGTTATGGTGGTTAGGATTACCGCGGATTTGTACTTCGGCGTACCCGCTGTCCCGGCATCATGGCGTCCCGCAGGAACACCCCCAGGTTTTTTAGTGGGTATCCCCGCCGCGCCCATCTTCGGCGGTGAATCCCACATACCTCCTTTTTTTTTTCCTGGGTAAAAAGAAATGGTGGTTAGGATTACAGATATAATACTCACACGTTACTAAAAATCGCTACTACACATTCAGTGTGATATAGGCCTAAGGCTCGACTGCACGGAGCGGTTCATTTATAATAATTGGTCAACAAGAAAGGGTCAAGTGCCGAAAGCCGGCCAGTTTACTTGTCATGATCTTAGTACTTCGCTAAAGGTCGCCCCACTAAATGTTTGACTTATCCAACCGCTTAAGGGTAGATTTTATCGATCAAGGAAGTGGACTCGAACATTCAAATGGTATGAACGGTTAATGATCATTTATGACTAAAATGTACTATTACATTACATATACATACATTTTACACGTCAAATTTTTGTATAAGAATTCCTTTAAAAGGTTTATAAAAACATGTTTTGTCTAAACGGGGTGTTTAGTTTCATTTAAGTTTTGTTTGGTAAAAATTAAGTACAAAATTCAAATCAAGAAGCATTGTTTTAATTAAAACTTGCTGTGCCCAGCGATTTAACCCCCAATACTTACCTATGTAGCCTATGTGTTATTCCAGGGTCTAAGTTATCTCTAAACAAAATTTCAGTTCAATCGGTCCAACTGATTAGGCGTGAAAGAGTAACAAACATCCTGACATCCAGACATTCATTCTTATAAACTTTCACGTTTATAATATTGATAAGATAAATTATAATCAATAACGCTTTGTTGTGGAAAATACATAGAATCGTTAAGCTTAAGTATGATAATATCTATTGTTTAATATTGCTTAAAAACCACCTTGTCTTCTAAAATGCGTTACACATTTAAAAGTTTTGTTCTTTGGTCTAATAACTAAACCACAAATTGGTTATCTATGGTTTTCTTTCATAACAAATTTCGTCTTTGTACTTTTTCCTGCATCGCATCGGCCTTACTTAAGCCATTCTCGTAAATTCCGAACGTTTAACCTTTTGACCGCCAAAGTCACCTATACTTGACAAGTGCAAGTACTGGGTCCTGTACGCCAACGACGTCTATAGACGACAAAAAACCCAGTCTTAATAAAATGAAATAAAAATATTTATCGACTCTTGGCAACACTAGTTCTTTCGAAGGTTTTTTTTTTTTTTAAATTGTGCCTTGGCGCACAGGGCACGAAAATGCGTTTGTGCCGTGGCGTTCAAAAGGTTAAATTCGTAGAAGCAAAAACAAAAAGGAAGATCAAAAAAAGCAAAAATTAAGAAATCTCAAGACATCTATAGCTTTTTAAAATTACAAAGGATTAAATGCACAGTCGAAAATGGTCGTAATAGTCATTCCAATAGATACTTTATATTAAGTACAGCCGTTTAGAATTCATTCAGAGCATTGCGATGTAAATAATTATTATCCGGACTTTTTCAATTGAATTTTCAATCAACTTCAGATGATTCAGTTAGTGAGTTTATCGAAGCTTTCAAGCTCAATCGATGCGGTTGGGGAAAGTGTTACGTTTAAATTATTTATTCGAAGAGGGTTAACAAATTACTGATGTAAGAATTGTACCGTGAATTTTAATGGGAACTTTTTTTTTTTTAAATCTTTTTATTCACCTTAATGTTGCTTGTTGACCGTGATTAGGGAGTTTCAATACGTAGCTTTCGGTTTTACTTTTCGTACTACTCGTTTATTGAAAACTAGTTTGTGTTCGTGGCTTTGCCCGCGTGGCAAAATTATTTCCTAGCAGAGATCTACATTATAAAACCTAGCTATTATCTATACTCAAATTTCAGGTGAATCCGTTTAGCGGTTTGTGCTGCGCGTTCATAGTCAGTCAATCAGTCACCCTTTCCTTTTATATGTATATTGAGATACAAATATGGTCGTACATTTCTATATTGGTAGTTAGCTTGGTTGTTTACATATTATACCTAAACATTATACATTTTACTCATCGCCGTGGAATAGGGTTAATTTTATAAATATGAGAACAGAAGGCGGGATAAATCCTTTCCTGTCTGATACAAATACTCTTTATTGTGACCATATTAAATGAATTTTACAAAAAATTAGCTTAAAAATAATATTGAGTATACAACGTTTAAAACTAGCTAAAACTAAATTTAGAATACTGGTCTACAAAGGGCGGCCTTATCGCTTAAAGCGATCTCTTCCAGGCAACCGACTTTGCATGGAGAGGTTTATTGGAAGAGTAGGGTGATATATAATAGGATAAGTGAAGTAACTGATCATCATGCCGAAACATGTTTATAATGACCGCTTGGCGACACGGTTTTGTCCAGTGAAAGAAAAGAAAGAAAGAAAGAAAATTATTTATTGAGCGCAGAAACACAGGCACAAGGATATTTTTTTTGTATACATAGGTATAACTGTAGTGTCACAATTCACCATAAAATAAAAATAAAGAAAGAGACGAGAGATAGTGAGTGGTAACTAGCCATCGCCGAAGCATACCACCAGTAAAACTTTACCTTTTATATGTTCTTGCTAGACCACGATAACTACAATACATTTTCAATTCTTTGTCCGCTTGTACATAAGCTGATAGCAAGATCCGGTCATTTCCCAAGTCTATTACGTATTGGACGACTCAAAGGAACATCTACTCTGACGGAAAATAGGTAAATTTACGTAAGCTTAATGTCATAAGCTAAGGAAAAAGCTGACCTGCTTTCAGACAGCTAAGCCTAGATTTGAATTAATTTGGCATAATCTATTTAGGAGGTAGAAACAGATTTTTAACGTGAAAATTTGCTTTGAATATTTTACGTGAGTTCAGAATTGTGTCCTCATTTTTCGTTATTTGTTTATGTAATCAATGAAGACTTTATGTTACTAATATTTTTAACGTGAAAGTTTGTAAGAATGTGTGGATGTCTGGATGTATGTTTGTTACTCTTTCACGCCTACTCGGGTGGACCGATGGAACTGAAATTTATAGAGATAGTTTAGACCATGGAATGACGCATAGGCCAAGTACAGCAGGTAAAACTGCTGGGTGCAGCTAGTATTATATAATAACCTAGCTACGCATAGTAGTTTCCGATGAAATAATAGTAAAAAAATGAGTATATTTTAACAGAACATGTTACTCTTATTACCATACCATAAAGTTCCCATTATCACAATTATAGCCTTTATTGCCAGTCTATTAGCTAGAATTTGCAGTTGTCAAGATACTTACATAGCCCGCTAACAATGAGTATTATACTCATTGCCTGATAACAATCAAACAAATTGTCACTTCTTAAAATACGAGTACGACCATGCTATTAGTACAATCACGCCCATTCCTGTTATTTTGATTATGTTGGCTTACTCCTGACCAGGTCTTTCGTCCCTCGGCCTTGACTTGGTTTTCAAAACGGCTGATGTATTCACCTGTTATTACACCTAAAGCTATCAAGCGACAACCCACAAAATGTAAACACAGAATAAATAACGAAGATGTACGACCATCATAAGGCAAATTTCTCAGATGTTGGTCAATACATTAATAGACACACTTTGTTAAAACGTGTCTTTTTTGACGTGGTTTGTTATACGTACAATAAAATAATAGATATCAGTGCCGGTTTAACTTAATAATAAAAAAACGCTATCACTTTAAAAATCGTACACTTCGTAAACGGTATCTAATTAGGCAATCTCACTTGTCTCATATGTATCGTTTATTCACAAACCAAAAAATCGTTGGTATTTTTATATTATTTGAGTATTAATCTTGTATTTTTTATGATTTAAATTGCGGACTTATAATATAATAATATATCACAAATTGAGAACTTGTCAGTTGTTTGTTGTGTTGTTATCCATATTTACAAATGTATTTCTGCAGTCGCGGTGACAGTTATACGTATTATGTGAAAACCTGCTATCAAGGCCGATGTAGTCATTAAAATATTCTGTTAATATAAATAATATGAATGTAGGTAGTCCAATACCTTGAACTAGGTCTAGTGCCAGTTGTGGTACATATTTAATTTCCTTTGAGGTTCTAATTTGCATATTACGTGGTCTACAGACAGTCCCTTTGCCCTTACCGTCGCCACCCCGTTAATAGGTAATGAACCTTCGACGTGATAAAAATGTCGCAAAACTGTTAACCAGCAAATGGTTTTGCATTTACGAGGCCCTTTCGACTGCTTTGTTTTATTAATGAAATTCAATTATACAAAAGGCTTTTGAATTTGTTGTTCATAGATCTAGGTTTAAGATAATAAATTGCTTTGCTATATGTATTAGTACATACACTGCTACTGTATTTATTAAAGTAATACATACAAGGATGCCGCCTACAATTTGTTATGATATTGCTGACTTAGACAGCAAAAGAACTGGTAACACATGGGCCACCTAAAATATTAATTTATCATAAAAATAATAATTTATCATAAAATAATCGGCCAAAGGAAAATTATAAAAGAAGCAATATTAGAATATAATATTATTATTTTTGTAACTAAAAATCTGCTAGAGCTTTTCTGTGGTGTTTTGTAGTAACACGCGGAAAAAGGGGCAAACTTATGCTAGTAAATTAAACTCGTAGTATTATAAGAATTAGTAGAATAATACAGCATATCAGTAAAAGTCCCGCACAGAACCTGTATTTTCTATATAAATATTGTCAGACGCAACTAGGCTTATGGTATGACTCCCCATTTCCTATGTTATTTTAACAATGGTGTAATGTAGGTCAACGTTCAATAGTAGATGTTTCTAAAGGAAGCTCTGACTCAAGAATTAATTAAATGCGAATAGTTTGTGCGAGGATTGTCAGTCTTAAGTTAGAGCCACACTACTGTGGTGTGGTGCACACTACTGTATTATCATTGATCGTAACATGTCAGAATCATTTTGGGTTAGCACTTTCTAAGGCTAGATCAACACCATATTAAGCTAGGGCCATTCTTATGTGGTGTGGTATATCATGGTGCATCACACATTTAATTTTATTTATTAGTTTTCATATATAGATATGTATTTTTTATTTTCTTTATGTTATTTTTGTTTGATTGTTTAGAATTTAGGTATAAATATGATTTTACTTTCTGGTACCAAATCTCACTCCACTCATTTAGTCAGCTACATATAATTCCGTACAAAGGCTGGTTGCCTGGAAGAGATCGCTCACGGCGATAAGGCCCCCCATTGTCGACCAAAACTGTTTTGTAAATATGTTCCTTTTGGTTTCAACAATAAAGAGTAATCTAATCTTATCTTAGGTGTCATACATTAGTATGGATTAAAAAATAATGTTACTAAAGTAGGTATGTAACGCAAAATAAATGAAACCGATATGATTCTAAGCGTTGGCCCACGTGAACGCGCGGGCGCGGGCGCGAAATATCAAACATACGACGTGCTATGAAAGTGTTCACGTACAAACGCACGTGCGGTGCAAGCAAAGTCTGTCGCGCCCGCGCGTTCACGTGAACAAGCCCTGACGCGCTTCTGATACCTCACGAAACGTGTTATAGTGAGGCTCTATGCACTAGCTGTGCCAATACAACACACTGTGTTTATAGCTACACTAAATGAATGAAGCTAAATGATTCTGACGCCTTTTTATGGCGCCATGACATACCACACAGTAATAGTTTGTGAGTAATAGTGGCCTTTCTTGAATGGCATTTAAATACCACAAATATTTTTTATCCTTCTATGATTATTTTGTTTCCGTAGCCATTAAGCACATCGTTCATTTCTTATAAACCACGATAGTGATCTAAATATGTCAAAGAGCCTTTAACATATTTTCGTTAGAGGGTAAAGGTGAATTGATGATGTGCACATTTCATTCAATGTGAGACATATTGCATGACTTTATAGTAAACTTTCCTTTTCTCAAAATGTAGATGGAATGAATTAAAAATATATGTTACTAATTCTTTTCATTAACTATTTGTTAAGACTGTGAGCTACTCGTCTGATCTTAAGCGACAATGCAAACTAAACATACCATGTCCATCATTATGGACAGATTTTGACCACAATAGGGCTGATGTTAATGTTACGTTACGGCTGCATAATATGGAAGCAGACTACACCTAAAGGCGGGATAAATCCCTCCCTGGCTTCACTGAACATCATGCCGGAACACGATCATAATAAGCACTTCTTAACACGGTTATCTTCAGTGGTACAACGTAATTGTACGAAAATTTAACAAAAATTAAACATTAAAATTATACGTTTTCCTCCCACAACAAAGTCCAAAAACACGAATCTCGATTTACATCTAAATTTTACAAAACAGAAGTTCTGCAAACAGATCTCACCTTTAAATGTCAACATTAATAAATATTATATCTATCCAAACAATGCGAAGGTTTCCAGAAGGTTCGAGTGTTTACTCGCGCAGTTGATTTATTACGTCGAAGTAAGGAGCAGGAATTAGACACAATTGCCAAGATTAATGGGCCCACAACAAATTTTATGCTTCGGATCTTCGCAGAGATTTAACCCGTAAGTACCTCCTTTGGGTACGATTGTACACTGTGCAATTAACTCACTTTAAGTACCGTTTTTTTTGCACTTGAAGATGGTAGTTAAACAGATGGTCTGTTTGGACTAAATAGGTCGTTTTGCTTCGGCTATCTAGTCTTGAAGCGGGTTTATTTTATTACTTATAGCCGATGTTTTTTAGCGTTTTTTTATAATTAGGAAAAATTTTGTATACCTATTTTATGATTTAGTATTGTAACATAGATCGGAAATACTTATGAAAGTTTAAATAATTGTGCATACTTACATGTGTAGACGTGTTTTATTATTATACATTTCTATCATCATAATATAATAATGTGTAGAGAACCGCTTTTTTGTTGAATTTGTCAGATATTTTAAATGTCCTACTACGCCGAAATGGCTGGACCGATTACACAAAAAAAAAATATATATATATACAATATACAGGAATATCACATATTATGAATGTACTAGCTGTTTACAGCTAGTACATTCATAATTATTCTAAACTGACACAGAGGTGTCACAGGGTTAAATAATATAAAATACGAGTTCTCTAGTGACACATAATTTAAAACAGATTAAAAGGGATCCGGCCCTTAAGCTCGCCGTGTGCCTGGGCGTTACAAATCTTCACGACTTTGAAATCTGGCGGGAACATTTCGCGGAAACTAATTTAATATCGAAAATTTTGATTGGAAATTGGAGAGTTCTTTAGAAACTTTGCAACTACCTGTGGGCAGGAGAAAACGCTCAAATTAATGGTAATTTTAGTAAGAAAATTTAACAACAACGGGTCAACTGGCAACAAAGGTGATTACCAGTTTGAAGTTATAATTATTAACTCAGTTTCTTAAGGATTGCAGGACTTCTTTATATACCTTATTAATATTAGTGAATATTATTTTATTGGATTTAATTTACTTCAATGTAGGAAACAGTGCAAGCTTGATTAAAACCGCTTTAGTGTTTGAGATATGGTTCTAAAATCTAAAGTAGGTAAATACTATTACGTGAACTACTATTACTACAACTATTATTACTAAACACGAGTTAGAAGTTAAATTAATAAAGTCATATTAATTTAAGGTTTACGTAAGCGTGTTTGTTACTCATTCACGTTTAAAATAAAGATTCATTTGAGCCGCATTTTAAGAGCAAAAGTGACGGGTGCAGCAAAGACTTTTTATATGGAAAGGGCGAATTCATTCTTTCTGAATTTATACAAATTTGTTCACACGTAGTTGGACAAACAAGGCGTTAATTTTAACCATCATGAAATCGTGAAGCTCGTCTTCTTACTTCTTGGTATAAAAAAATTGCGACCACGGACGCGACACATCTCGGTATTTTCAAGTAAACAAAATTTCTAGTGAAATCCTATAAGATAGAAATGTATTTCGTCTCAGTCTCAGTGACAGCGTATGTTTAGATTCGCAAAACCCAGCCTAAAATAACATAGGATACATTCCGGTGCCTTACTAAAAAGGTAATTTCGTTTTACGTCAAAGTAACGGCTGAAGGTACCTATAAAAAGAGCTATGCAAATATTTTACATGTCGGAAATTCCAACAAGCCAATGATAGAGAAAGCCTTGCAAAATGAGCGCGCGGAAAACTCGTTCATTTTAGGCATCACGCTAAAATTTTAGGCTACACCGCGGCATATAAAGTGGTATTTGCTTTTTTGATGGCAGTAGATAAAATTGCATTGCCCATTTTATATTTTCAAATAAATAACAGATAAAAAAAATGTCCCTAAAATATTGTTTGAATTGGCACACTAGCAATGTTGTTTCCACTACAACAAACTGTTTAATATTACATGACATTTCGTCTCGATACTTAATAAAAAATCTGAATTAATAATATTACAACCTAATATATCTTGATTTTAGAAACTACCGTGCGCGTTATCCATTATAAATACACCACGGCTGTACTCACGTAAATTATTATTCGTTGAGACATAATAACATAATTCAACTTGAAAGTGTCACAAACCGAATTAGACTAATTTAACTCTAAGCAGTTACAACAATAAATAGAGTTACATGCCAATACCTTGATTCTATGACAATATCGATTATTTATAATAATGCATTCGCTATTTGATGTTGCGTATAACTTTTCCAAGAATTAAAATAAAAATCATGGTTATGGTTCAGAAGAGTTTTAAGAGCAGTGAAACTACATGAAACGAGTTGGTATCCCCTAAAAATAGAATCCTTGCGTGTGATGGAAATGCTGCAGTACACGCTGGGCCTAATATATGGAATAATACTTTATCGCATGTCGCATACCAAACAATTACAAAGAAGCTTAATGAGCTATATATCTTAATGGTAGGTAAACAACCGGCGGAATTATCGCACTAGGCAATTTCTTACAGACAACCTGAGAATGGAACAGGACTGAAAATACAATAATAGACGGCGGTGTGCAATATCTAAATACATAGAATAGTTAAGTTCTGAGTTCTATTCAGCGTGGAATTGTGTTGAAATTACTTGTTGATTCTATATATACTGTTTAATCGAAGTGTCAATTTGCTATTGTATGCAATTAGCAATCCCTTTGTACGTATCTAGAGTAATGAGTACAATTTAGCACGTTTGTTCATTATATTTTTATAAAGATAACTTTAAAAAAAAATGTTGTCTGTTTCTATAATAATTAAGATAAGACCTAACATATCATGTTCATTCCAAGGTTTAAGTTTAAGATTGACACGGTGTACATATATTGTTGGTACTCTATTTTTTTATTCATTATAGGTTACCCTTTGACCACGATTTCGCGTGATTTTAAGCGACGATGCGGCCGTAGGTGATATCAAATTGAACTTAGAAAGCGAGATCAATCCCTCCTAAGTTTGTTGAAATATCTATCTATCTATCTACTCGGCCCGTATCCACTCACTGCTGGGTATAGGCCTCCTCATGCTCACACCACACCTTGCGATCCTGTGCCAGTCTCATCCAGCTCCCCCCAAACATGCTTCACAATATCGTCCGACCATCGGGCTAATGGTCTGCCTTGATATCTATGCCCTTGTCTAGGATACAATACTGTTATTCAAATAAATATATGATTTTAATATAACTTTCCAATGATTTTCACTACACTTACACTATCTACACATAGGTCATCAAGATTTCCTCTCATATTAATTAAGTGAAAAGTACAGCAACAGTTTTAGTTTCAAACCGGAGTACCAACAAAAACGGAGCAATTTGTGAAAATACCTACAGATATTAAAGTTCAGAGGAGAAAATACCTTTTGGTTTAAGTGTTCCACCATATTTTACGAACTATTGGGGTATAACAGTCCATAACCTTTTAACCCTTTCACTAACTACGCCCCAACTATTATGGCTAAAAGCTTAACCTATGGGTTTAGTTTACTACAGTTCACGCGTAAGATTTTCTTAATTGAAAAAACAGTATTTTTTGTTTTTATCTCATGGGATGTTTAAAAAAATGTATTACATTTTTTTGTAGCAAATTACTAAATCTTATTGGACACGACATATTTTGTTCCTGAAAATCGTAAATTTAATAAAAACTGTTACAAACGAGACGACGTCAACGTCGACATCGTGTTACGTGACGTCATTTTTAAAAACTTTGTGGGGAGCATAATATTACACTAAAGAGGTATAGAGGCAATAAATTTGTGGTTGAGCCTAATATTACACTAAATTGGTATAGAGGCAATAAAAATCTTGAATTTTTATATTACATAAATATTATATTTATAGAATGTTAAGATGTTCTGTAACATATAAGATATTTCACCGATTAGGCTGAAGCCAAGACTCAATAATCCCTCATTAATAGCATATACTTTGGAGCATATTTGGGGCTTCTCTTTTCAATAGCCAGTCCTTCATAGTTAAGCTATCTTTTATAGTTAAATCATTTCACAACGAGCTTATCTCCTAATACGTTACGAGCTCCGTCCAAACACAAAATTATTGATTAAACCATAAATCAGGTGACTAAGCCTGACTTCTGTTGCCAAAACCGGCTTTAAAGGCATGCAAAAGCCATCAGGATGATGGCGGAAATTGAAATAGCACTTAACATACCAGCTTATGTCAATTACTGGGCATTACTGGGCGAACGAGGCTAACACCCGGATTTAAAACCGACAAAAAAGTAGGTTTTTCAATTCGATCGTATATATTTATAGTCGTATTCTTGCCCTCTCTACTCACCCTTTTTTGAAGATTATGGTATTCTATGTGCAAAAACATTTTCGATAGAACACCCTTTTCCAACTCCGAATGCCCTTTTCCTCGAACAAGGTTAAGTTTTAAAACAGAGCACCAAATAGTTTAATAATTAGTTGTTGTGTCAATAATTATACCGATATTGCAACTACAATCATGTTTATACAATTTTAAATAATGTCGTCCAATAATAAATCACAGTATAAATGTATTGTTTGAATTTATTTATACTGTGTACATTCTACCAAATTTACCGACTCACCAAGTTACACATTTTTTGTCCAAACTTCAAACGTTAAATTTATTATGCCCCTGAATGTTCCATTAGCTTATGGTTTTATTAAAAATGCATAACAACAAAATGTTAACAAAGTTTGTTCGTTGTTCTGCGGTCCAGTTTCGTGGATTGCACTCGAAAAATGCCCAAATGAATGAAAAAGTGACGCTTCATGGCCGACGGTCGAAACGCGTTCATATTTAATCCGGAAACTTGTTTACGACACGATTTTTGTGTTTCCAGCACCAGCTGCACCTAAATACTTTAAAATGAGACGTTTTAAATTCTCACTAAACGTACAAGGATTTTAATTAGCGCTCTACAATCCAATTAAGAGCTTCTACTCTTTTTCTTAATGAGATAAAGTACTACACGGTTTGAATTTTATATTTGTTTACGGATCAGACCTTCCTTTGTGGGGGTTAATAAAGCCACCGGCACGCTCTTTTTGATGAGCCACTGAGGGCTCACAATGTGGACAGCTTCATAAGATTTCCAATAAACGCAAAACGCTTTGTTCGTCCGACATCTTTACATGTTATAAGCTCGTGGTCAGTGAAAGGTCGTGAACTTTGACAAGAAAGGACTGCTCTCAAACTTTGATAGAATTTCGAGGAGGCGGTCAAACTTCTGAATAATACAATTTGTAATATAACATTGTAAAAATAATGATAAACTTTATGTATTTGTAACGAGGATGCCTCGGAGGGGCGACATTTTGGGGCGACAGCGCAAAAATTATTCCTTTCATCTTTAAACACTTAAGAAAAGTTAAAGTGAGCGTGAGAATAATTAAAAAGGTTGGCGGAGGCCTTTAGTCACATGCTTTACTCTGCTTTATATTTTAGCAGCTTTACGTCGTTTAAATTAACGCTATTTTCTCCGGGATTTCCTGAAAAGTATTAAACGGCAATTTGCCGTCGGCTCCGGCGTGTCGTCGCAGATGTCAAGAATCGTATAACAAACAGTGTTTAGCTGGAGCTCGAGCCTCCGTCCCTTATTTTAATTAAGCTTCCAAGTAGCGTAATATAACGGTACTCGTAAACAAACAAAATTCTCAAACGCCATGACTCGGTACCTACTGCCTAGTTTGAATATGAATATTGTAAGGAACCGCGTTTCTCGGTACCGCCCACTCAAATCTCGCACTTCAGTAAGGACGGAGGTACACGAAGTAAACGAAACAAATTTTGTTTACCAACTTTTTGTTTTAGAAGAAATATAAAATTTCATGAGACTCGGGTTGCCTGAGGCATTTAGATAGCACTCAGTGAATCACACGCGTTGTTAGAATTTGTTTCTTCGCCGGAGTTTTGACCAGTATTTTTCAGATGGATGAACGTTACATTATTTAACATTCTTACGTAACAAAAGCTGGAGTAATGTACCACCTACATATGTATATAGGGACGTTTGTCAGTTTTGCCTCGAAATAATAAATAATTTCATTGATCATTAAAGAAGAAGAAAAAGTTCCTATTTCTTCAGAATGTTTTTTTAATGTATGTCCACCGATTAATTATAATTCAAACATGCCTGAACCAATATGAGATTTTTTTGTTTCTAATCAAAATCGACGCAGAGGTTTTTCAAGTCATAAAATGTGTGTCGCGCCTTCACAACTTGAAGTCAGTTTCATATTTTTTATATATTCACTTATTATGCAGGCGGTGAGCAAAGAAAACGAGTATTAAAAAAAATAATGAAATCATAACAAGTTTTCACAAACTATTCTGAAGCTTCAAATATAAATGAAGATAAACGAAATCTTTAACAAAACAGAAAAAAAATACAATAAAGAAGATAGCGGAAAACCTCAGCGAGCACCGAGACGTAAAAATTAAAATGATGAAATAACACTGAGAGAAATTAGACGATTCTCTTACAGATTCGCAGAAAATATCTCCGACAAGGCTCAACCAACATAGCAACGGGAAAACGTGTTCGGAATTGCACTTAGGAGTTATTATTTTATTTTAATAGACTGTTAACGTAATATTTTATAGATGTGAAGTAGTTAAGACGAGCAAATCAGGTGCCCAATCGTAAGCATTGTGATTGCTCATAACAGCCACGGTGTTACCTAGTGATTAACCACCTTTTGTTGAGGGGGAAATAAATAAATAATAATAATTCTTTATTTGCCAAATGCCACCTACCTTTCGCAATCACAAATCACAGGGTAGCTATGTGGGACTCTCTCTTGGAGAGACCGGTGAATGTACCCACTACCACCACGGGGGATTCTTTCAGTCGCTGTTCAGCGAGGACGATAGAGCATTCTTCTCCGACCCAAACGTCATCATCATCATCTCAGCCGTAAGACGTCCACTGCTGAACATAGGCCTCCCCTTTGGACTTCCATATGTACCGGTTGGAAGCGACCTGCATCCAGCGTCTTCCGGCGACCTTTATAAGGTCGTCTGTCCACCTTGTGGGTGGACGTCCTACGCTGCGTTGACGCCAAACGTCATAGGCGAGATAAAATCCTACACAGACTTCGCTGGATCAGCCACGTAGGCCAAATGGGGGAGGTGAAAGGCGTACTTAGGCACGCTACTGGCAAGCGACCGATGGGAACTGCTTAAAGATTCAATTACTGAAAGACTGAGGTTACTGAGGTGAGTGAGGTCTCTGAGGAGCGCTCCAAGCATCTTCTTGTGTCGTAGGCAAAGACCCAGTTTAGGTCGCTACGTCATCTTAGCTAGTTATCTTACATCTATCAATATACTATACGAGTATGCTGTATACATTTATTGTATGTGTGAAGTAGGAAGTATCCGAGCTACGTTGACGTGGGCCAGTAACGTGTTTAGTCGAACGTCTGCTGTGAATAATGAAACCGCCTGCATGGGGTAAGTGATGAACAATGGGATGCATGTTATGGAAGATAGCGGTTTAACAAAATATTTTTTTAGGAAGGGGGGGGGGGGGGATCCCGTCCTTTAGGTTTCATTTGCTACCATCTGGGGCCGCATCGTCGGTCAACACATGGAAGATCGTGGTCAAAAGCTAACCCATAATGATAAAAAAATTGATACATAATATTATGCTTGTACCAGATCAACTTTCTCTGAATGTTTTGGTACCAAACTGGCCACTACATACTAGCGTATAAAATATACAAAAAAATGATTAGAATTTTTTTAATGTGGCTTTTTAAAGTAAACATATCCTGCATAACAAAATTGTACACTATGAATTTTAAAAATGAATGTATATACTTAATGTTTTTATTAATCTTCAACCAAGTTTGATTCCCATATTAAAACATAATTTATAAAATTTCGTTTGCATACCACTAAAAACATGGAATTTATCATTTGAAACAGTATGAAAAACGCTGAACGCACTCTCTCATACCTCAACGATGTCTTTATGAAAACAATGTCATTTAATAACAGAATATAAGTTAAACGCCAAGAGCTTTTATCTTAGTTCTCTTGTCTATCCAGAAGTCGGACAGGCATTTGGGTAGCGCTGCCTCGGGAGATAACTTGCCAAATGGGCCTCAGAGCCGAGCGATGTGCCATTTTTCACATATATGCACTTGCCCGGTTATTTCTCAGTTGTTACCGCATGAATACAATAATATTAATTTACTGTATTAAAACTGTAGGAATGGGACGTAGGTACAATGTGACTGTGTTGGGTAAGCATTACTGCTTACCATTAAGTTAGTGTCAAGTTTATTAAAATTATGAAGCGGAAAGGTTTTTTCTTTGTTCGTTTAAACCAAAGTTGAGTGAAGATTAGATACTCTTTTACAAAGGCTTTTAATTTCAATGATCCCATCATCCGTATTTCCCGAGCAACACAACACCAATTACATCTTGGGAATCTTCAAGGCACGAGTGATGAGGTATTGAGTATTTCTAGGGATCTTATTTAATTCATCGCCGACCGCATCTTCACCTTACATCAAGTGGGGTGGGATGAAACGTAGAAATATTGAGTATTAAAAAAAACTTATTTTTTTAGTCATACAGAGCAAAATAGCTCGTGACATCCATCCAAATATATTAGATGTGGCTGTAACCCCTTGTTATTCAGTTGTTTCGTGCATTTTGTCATGCAACGTCACTTTACACTTTTACAGTCTGTTACTTTGTTACTCTCGCAAATGAAGTTTGAGAAGCACGTTAAACCGCGTTAAACTTGTATATGGCTTATGTAGTGCTCTCATTTCATATTTAGGTGTTTGTGATGTTTTGTGACGTAAGTTGAACTTATTCTATAGATATTTTAGAAAGTCAGAATGTGTCTGTTTTATTATATTATTTCACCATAAACCCATGTGAATAGCAATATTCTCCTCTCCCTGCACGGTTGTCTGGAAGAGGTTGCTTTCAGCGATATTTTTGTATTTTAATAAAGTGTTATCTATCTATTTAATATGGTAACCTTTTTTTTATTATACATTATTTTTAAGCCTTTTTTATTATACATTATAGATAAGCCTTTGATAACGATCTCACGTGATGTTAAGCAATGATGCAGCCGTAGATGGTAGCAGACTAAACATAGAAGGCGGGATATATCCCTCTCTGGCTTCACTGAACATCATGCCGTATCATAGACATAATGACCATGATACGGCATGATGTCCGGTTATCTGGATGTAAGTTTGTTACTCTTTCACGCCTAAACGGGTGGACCGATTGAGCAGAAAATTGAGGTATAGAGAAGCTCATACCCTGAATTAACACACAAGCTATGAAACCGCTGGGCGCAGCTAGTATAAAATAATTTTCTACAATGTTTGTTCGACTGGAGCGCGTTCACTCTTTTATTAAATGTTATCTTAATAATTAATTAGTAGATCGATAAAAATCTCTAAAGATAAAGTAGCTTTTATTTATTTTCTTTCATTTTCACTAGGTAATCAGTAATTACGTTATTGTCAATCCTAATAAACCTAATTCGATAAGTAATGGATGAACTTTGTTAGTTTACAATTGCGATCCCTCTAGTTTCTAAAACTAAGAAAACTTTGGCGTACTGAAACTCATTAGCGAACTTACGTTTTTCCGTAAAATGTTCGGAATTTTCTATAAAATAGTTTCTAGAAGATAGATATTGTTCCAAGATTTTTTTATATACAAAGACGTAAGAAGACGAGCAAGACGCTTTCCTGGAAGTAAGAGGTAACGCTGCCCATAATTAGTACAATGCTACCCAGTATTTGACAATAATATAAAATTATGCACTCAGCCAACGCTTCTTTCTTAAGAGTCATAAGATGTTAAGACTCCTCAGCCAAGAAATTTCATAAGCGACCTCCTACCGAAGCACAGTAATGTATGCACATCACTGCTCTGGCGGTAGAATTAATGGCACTGTTGAGGTACCCACCTAGTTGACCTCCTGCAAAGGAAGTCTACCCAAGGTAAAGATAGAGATAAATATTACTACAGCTTTAGCTACATTTTTGCGTCCGATTGCATTCAAATCTCGCATTGCGAGCGTCTGAATCTTGCCAATTCCCTGCCTTTCTTCAGTTTAAGTTTTTCACGCATTTGTATTTTTATTTTTTTCAACCAGCTAGTGTTTTTTTCTCATTAAGTACTTTTTTAATTTAGACCGCAATGCGCAAGTAAAAGAAAGATAAAACATTTTATTAGTGCTCTATGGTGACCTGATTTTTTTATGGACTGGGAAGAGCGTATTTTTTACTACTTTCAATTACTTGGTGGGACATCCGCTGAGGCTGTCCTGTTGACGTCTCTTATAAAATGTTGTAAGTGCCTTTAATTAGGTTTTAACTGCGACCGCTATCATAATGATGTTCGTTTTGAAAGTAAAATATTATTGTAACTCATTGATATAGTAATATCAGTATCGTTTGTTGTTATTTCAAATACAAGAAAAATCTCAGGTGCTTTATCAGGAATAAAGAATACAGAAATATTGCAAACTATTCTCAGATCTACCGTAAATACACAAAAAAAACATAAATTCCTATTGTGCTAGGCATTCTGGAGGAGTTCAGTAATAGGCATTAAGACACATTTTTATATAATTTGTAGCGGTAGTTTCTTGCCTACTTTGAAACACAATATCGATAAAATAAATGTAATAATAATGTTCACAATATTATCTTCATTACCTGTCTCATACATTAAAGCCACCAAATTGTAAACGTGACAGATTTATTAACGTGAGTACTGAATAGAGATGTACTGTTTCACCTATCGATAAACTAGCAAAATTACTAGACATGATGACGAGAGACTCAGGTTGACAGGCTCAATACTATGCTTTTGTTTGTACTTTTTTTGTTTGTAAAATTTACTTTATATGTGGGACAATAAAGAGTTTCTTATCTTCTCTTAAAAACTGAAATGTGTCTGATATGAACAATCCTGTTGCTTACCTACGGATGCCTGATTTGCTCTTCTTTTCACTCTTTGTCATTTTTTTGATAAAGGGTGACAAGGGCAAAATTTTTTTATTTAAAAAGATAAGATAAATAATTATCTTTATTAATACTACTTCTCCACCACCTCTATCTTTATTGTCTTTATAAATGTCGTTCTGAGGAAATGCCAGGTCAAGAGTAACAAGAACCGACGAGCGTGCATGGAGAATGTGATGAAAGTGGAACGAGGAAGCGAAAGAGGTGTGTCAGGATCGTACCATATGGAGGGAAATAGACCCCAACAGGAACCAGGCGTGATTATATGTATGTGTATGTATTAATGCCACCCAGATAATAAAAGCTTAAATACAACAAAATTTAAAATTAAGGGTGACCCAATTGACGGGTCTATCGCTCAGCAATCTGTTCCATCTGTACCTACAAATTATATCGAAAAAGTAAGCAAGGTCTGTTTTGAATAAATTTATAATTCGCAGCTCAGTACCTCGTGAATTATTCCCCCCTAGTTCTTAGCCGCGCTAAAACTTTAACAATTTATATCTAAAGTTCAATTATTAAGAAGTTTTTGCATTTTAGATAGTCTCTTAGACGTTAAACCTAATTAATATGAGTAAGGAACCCTAATTGATAATATTTGAAGGTACTGTTGTTTTTAAATAAAGTTTATAAGTGTAATATAGCCAAATTACAGGGCCTTACTTACGTGACCGTACGTCCCGCTTTGGGCGGTACAATCCCGCTTTTACACTATTTGTCCCACTGTCCCCAGAAAGAGAAAAATTATCCCGCTTTAGCTTCCATTCGTTTACTTTTGAAAGTCAGAGAGCCAGCTGCCCGTACACCCATTAGTATTAAATATTTAAATTTAAACGCACACTTTCCGGCCCTACGAATAAGCTGTTCGCATCCTCGCACACTTATTTATTAGTAATAATATTCAATGTACATATAATGGCGTTTAGATCTCAAAATGAGTTTCTTGCGTGATGTTAAGCAACGAAGCGGCTGCAGATGATAGCAGACTGAACCTAGAAGGCGGGATAAATCCCTGGCTACACTGAATATCATGACGGAACATGGCGTACTATACTTGCATTATTCTGTTACCTACTTCCTTCATAGTTCCAAAGTTCTATTACCTAACAATGGGTAATTAAGCTCGTTTGCAAATATTAACTAATTAATTCCAAGTTTGAAACTCGATTATGTATCGATATTTCGCAGACATTGGTAACTTTCTCGCCATAGAATACAGAAGGGGTTGAAAGCATTGAGTATTATGATATCTCACTCATACCAAAATCAGAAGAATAGAATAAAGTAAATAAATAAATATTTCAGGACATTACACACAGCGCCACCTAACCCCAAGCTAAGCAACTTAATGCTTGTGTTATAAACACATACACTTTTATTAGATATTGAACCACCCAGACCAGAAACAAATACCTGTGGATCACACAAACATTTGTCCCGTGCGGGAATCGAACCCGCAACCTTCTGCATTGCAAGCGGGTAGATACTAGCCCACCGCGCCACAGAGGTCGTCAAGAATATTTTTTTAAGCGGTGGCAAAGGAACCACTTTGCCTTGTACACCACATAACCATGTGCAGATGTGATTTTGGATCACCGAGTTTGATAATAAGTATTAAAATATTATTTTTAACCTTTCTTTGCTCTTTTAATTTTCTTATCTATTTTGTGCCTTGAAGAAGTTATTTATTCGGGAAAATGATGGAGTACTTACATGTGAAAAGTATTCTTCGACATGTGCAAATAAAGACAAAAGATTTCTAAATCAGACAAGAACTGTATCTAGTTCTTGTTATCGTATAAGTACCTAGGTACTCTTCATGTTAAGATTTTTGCGGGATTCTCAAGACACTTTTAGCACAGAATTTCCTCCTTACTATTTATATTACTTGCTCTGACTAATTTGAACATAATAATAGCGTGACTCTGGCAAAATGTACAAACCGTGTGTTGTCAAAATTATTTAGAAAATGAATTTATTTGATATTTTCTGTTCCATTCTACTTACCTTACCGTAATACGTATCACACTGTGAACAATTTGTCTTCGCCCCACGACGAAATCTAGTTAGCGGGTATGTGACGTCACATCGCCCTCAAAGTCTCAGTTACCCTGTTTCATATTACAGCATGATCGGATATTGAACATGCATTGCCAATGCCATGGAAATTTAAATGGATTGTTAAAACACACGCGGAAAATTTTGAAATAGCTTTTCGATCGAAGCGATTTATTAAATTGAACTCTTTTGTGCAGAAAAATTAAACCGGCACTATACACGTAAACTACTTATCTGTACACATATTTACACATGTCTCTACACATATTTTTAGTTTATATCTTGTGCTCCAAATTTCGATTAAATTAACAATGTTCCCTAAGTTGACTCATAAATATTATACCCACATCGCGCCACAGAGGTTGTCAATATTGTAAATGTGTATACCTACTATGTAATAATATAATATAATTACGTAAGTCTACCAAACAAATAGAACCCAAAACGAGTATAAAGTAATCAAATTTAGACAAAATACACACGTACTTGTATTGTACACTTTTTTGTTAAATAAACACATTATAATCAAAAATAATTGAATCATCTCCAAAAAAAATTCAGACTTGTTTGGAAGCCATGTCTGAAGCTCCCAACAAATTGGGGCCCGTCCTATATTTTCCAAAGCAACTAAAATTTAATAAAGCCAACTGATCCATCACTGTAGCTTTTTGTATTCTAACGTAGGTGTAATATATCGTAGTCTATTTAGAAACATGTTTATTTCGGAATTACTTAACGGCATGTAAAAGGGAAATACATAAATCAAAGTCAGGGACAGTGTCCATTTAGATTTTAGATGCTTTAGAATCATCGTTGAAATATGAACCATATGCTTCAGACGTTAGATATTTTAATATAGTATGATAAAGTTACATTTGTTATATCTAAAAACATTCCGAAATAGACTTGACATTTTGGCTTGAAATTCAAAACTGGGAACAGTTTTTCTTGCTATAAGTACACTACACATTATGCTTACACTGGCATACTTATCCTAGATATTAATTCAGTGCTACATGATACATATTTCAAAAACTTTTTTTGTAAATGTAAACGTTAAATTATGCAGTTTCAGGAAATCATAATGTACCGCCTTTACACCAGTGCTTGTACATGACCTAGGTTGCTGTTGTGAGCCAGATAGTGTTCAAATTTCCGAGTGGCACTTTTCTCATTAGTGCACTACAGTCTCTCAAACTCCAGAATGTACCTTAAGCCTATACAATTATATTAGAGTTTAATTTTGGTAGAGAAATCTATTCTATAGGAGTATAAGCTCAATTAACAATTATTTAATCATTATTATTATAACTCGTTCTCTCTTATCAGCCCCACAATAAACAGTCTAGCGGTTTGCGTTCGTTTTACAAAAGAAGAGTTGGTAAATATATAGACATACGTAATAATTAAAAATGAATGTTGCGCTTAGAAAAATAGAGTTGTGTCAGAAAAATATGTATGACTTGCTCTAGTTATCACTTTACACATTCAATAAGAGCTAAAAGACTGACCAACAAAATACTATAATTGACCACAATAATGCCTCTATGGTTAAAGCTCAATATTTAAGTCTTAATGGAAAATGTACCACATTTTCAGTTTGTGTTTATTTTTAGATTCCATTTTCAGTTCATAAGTTATTTCCAAAGCATTTACTTTTAAATAAAACACAAGGTAGCGCAAACAGGTGCGTTCAAACTACTATAAAGTTCACTTTCGTCGCTCTAAGAAAATAATGCAATGCTCCATTTACGTCAATCCAGTATTTCAGTATATTTTCTTTTTTAAATTAAAGATGGTAAGATAAAACAGTTCTCTCTCTTCAGTTCTGTTTCATTTACTAAAAATACACCTAAAACCACTGATAATAGTAATAAAAAACATGTAAAAATGTCGCATTTAACTGTTTTGTCACACAGGGTAGGACTACCTCTGGATTATACATTTTCATCAAAAGCTGGTAACTTCCTTTGATGAATACGTTATAATTTTATTTTTAATTTCACTGGTTTAGCCGCTTAAGCGTAAAAAGGTAACATACACAATAATATCAACATTATATAATGCGCAATTGTCATCATTGCCACTCTGCAAAAACTGGGCCTAAATTCAGCACAAAAAAAAAAGACGACGACGCAGCAAAAAACGTAAGCAAAAAAATAACCTATAAAACACATTTTATTTTCAATAACGCCACTTTGAGGCGACCAAAAGATGCTAATTTTAAAAATTGAAGTTGCATTTGATTTTGTACTGGTATCGTAAGAATTTTCAAGATTATTTGCAAAATTTTCTTTAAATTTGACAGTGGACGTTAGCAAAACGAGAAGTGATTTTGGACCGGAATAACCCCCCTGATTTCTGATTGGACATAGGTTTTCTTCAGTAATAAGTCAGTGACGTTCCTTTCAAATACTAGACTAGAAAGTGTTGTGGAATAATGTAAACGAACACTAAAGTTTCCGGGGTCAGAAGGGTGGAACAACAGCGTTTTACTTGCAAGGTTATACTGAAGCCGCGGGCTAGAAACTAGCGCCCGTTTATTTTTTTATTTAAGCTATGATCTCTGCAGTGCCAGTGCGGACTGAAATAAAAGGTAGAAAGGAAGTTTTACTTTTTTCTTTTTGAGATAAGAATTTTAGCGTTTTATTTTTTCATTGGGATTTATTGCAGCCAGTACTATAATATATTTATACGATAAAACTAGATACTGTCCGTGCAATAAAAAGAGAAGTTACATAAGAATGGAGGACGCTGTTGTACTACTTATTATGTTTTTATTAGACTTATAAAAATCACAAAAAAATTGTAGTAAGCAATAAATGCGACGCGTCTTTTGTTTTTTTTTGCTCAGTACTAAACTCATTGAGTTGAAATTTTAAATAATGTATATAATTTAGATTTTACGTAAGTAAGGTACTTTCCGGTACTATGCAGTGATGTAAGTGGTGACTTAAAAATAAAGAGTAGAGCTAGAGTATTCATAAATCGCGCGCGTTTTAAGTCACAAATAAGATCTGATAAATCTAATCATAGATTTTCTTGTAGATATTGACGTTGAAACACTCAAGTATAAATTAATTACCAAAATTAAGAGTTATAAGTAATTTGTTAGACCTTAAAAACGCCAAAAGATAAATCGGACGGATCGGTCTCTCGGACATTATTCTGCGAATTGTTTAATTCCTCTCATATGTTTCTTAATTATTTAATCTACAATTTAATTAATGTGTCAATTTGTTTATAAATTGCTTCGCTGTAGAATAACTTATCTTATCAAAATATATCGAAGTATAAAAACCTAGATATAGGCTAGTGAATAAGTCAGTGAAACCAGGGAGAGATTTGTCCCCCCTTTTAGGTTTAGTCTGCCACGATCTACAGCCGCAACGTCGCTTAACATCACCCGAGATGAATCGATATTCACAGCACGATTGCTGTGACAGTCGATCGCTAGGTGGACTTTATTCCTTTATTCCTTGAAGTTGTTTGTCAATGTTTTCTAGTTGAGCTGAATATTGTTGATTTTCTTGATCCTGGGCCTCAGTTGAGAATAAAAGTTCTTTCTTGATAGGTAACGTTAAGTTGAATACATTGTTAATTGATGGAATGTTTACATTCTGAACAGCTGATCGCACTGTTATCGTATTAGATAGCTGCATATGCGAGTATATAGTCAGTGAGTCACTCTTTACAATGCACCCATCGCCGAGAGTGATAATGCCGGCCTTAGTGACGCGTTCGACGGTAACTTGATGCTCGCATATGATTCTGATAGCGACTTGGCCACAGCTGAAGGTAAGTGTTTACGTTGTTAAGCTCTGGTGGCCAAAGTCTAAGCTTATAATGATTAAAAACATTGTCTTTCCACTCAAACAATTTGATCGATCAATTTGAATGAATTTAATCATTTTGCATATTAAAAATCCAACTAATTTTATAAACGTGAAAGTATGTAAGAATGTGGGAGCGTATTCGCACGCATAATTTTTTTTGTCCTAATTTTGTTTCGCCGAAAATGTTTCGCATAACTTTTTTTTAGCCTAATCATAATTGGGCATAATTATATCTAGACATACTTATGTTTTGCCATAACTGTCAGTTGCCTTAACATTTTTTAGCATATATTTGTAAAGCATAAATTTGTATGTCATAATATAAGTACGCATAATTTTGTTAGTCCTAATTTAATTTGTCCGAAAATGTTTCGCATAACTTTCTCGGACATAATCATAATTTTACATAACTATATTTAGGGGTTGCGCAGACGACAGACTATCCATGACGCACTTTTTAGTCTGTGAAAATAGAACCTATGCAATTATATGCAGTAACGCACACGACGCGCAAAAAGTCCGGCACACAAATAATCCGTGTAATTCGGGCAGACCGGATCGCGCCGCGTCGCGCCGCTCCGCACAAAAAGTGTGTGAAAAAAATAGAACGTTTGCTTCAACGCGCGCTAACGCAGACGGCACACACTTTAGTCTGCAATCTGCATTTGCTAGTGGTGGACGTAACGCTTCTTCCTTCTTCTTTTTCTGTACTTCATGTACAAAATAATACTTCGCGATCTCTGCACGATTTCCATAGCGTCTACGTCCAGCCCTGGATTTACACTAGGGGCATTCGGGGCGAGTGACCAGGGCGGCAAATTTTCAGGGGGCGGCAAATTTACTGAGGGCGGCAAATTTCGAAACGAGAAAAAAATATTCAATCCATAAACATCCGATGTTGAATTAAAATTTGTATTCTCAATCACGCTGGTTATTATTATAATTTTTTTTTGCGCTCATAATAAGAAGTCTGGAATACTGGCCACACAAACTCAAGATTTTTGCTCCAAACGAGCTATCCGTCCACTTTTCGTAGCAAGACTTTTCTCGGCATTTGCAGCTAGTTGCTCGCCTTCTTTTTTTTATTTTTGGCACTCAAAACGAACTACGCCCTCACTTTTTGCAGTCAGATATACAAAATTTTCTTGGTGCTCGCAGCTAGCTTCTCGCGCTTTGAATAATATTTTTTTTTTATTTTAACACTCGGAGCAAACTATGCATCCATTGTTTATATAGTCACAAAAACAAAATTTTCTCGGTGCTCACAGCGATTTTGGCACTCAGGGCACTCAACATAATATTATAATTTTCTTGCCACTCCATGCGAGTCTTACGCACACCCGTCGTAGACAGATAGATAGGTAGATAAAACACTTTATTGAAACATTGAAAAATAAACTTAAACATAAAAACCCGGTATTATAATCTATGTGTCACCATTCACAAACAGCGGTCTTATTGTAGTTAGCATTATAAAATTTCTCAATTATAATTTCTCTTTTTCAAAGCAAGCTATACACACAGCTTTCGTAGTTAGATGTATATTTTTTTTATAAATATTCATAATTACGTATAATTTGAAAGAACTCGACAACAAATTTCTTAGCAAAATGTCTAGCCGATGAGCGTTTATAAATAATATTTCGGCGGAGGGGGGCGGCATTTTCTCACTGCCCAGGGCGGCATTTTGGCTAAATCCGGGCCTGTCTACGTCCCTACAGCTCTGCCGACAGAATGATCGAAGATGTGCGTCGTGTGCGTTGAGTCTGTGAAAAATCCGCAACAGACTTTTTGCGCGCCATGCAGACTTTTTGTACGCCGCAGACTCGATCGCACAAAAAGTGTGCCGTCTGCGCAGTCCCTTAGGCATACAACAAATATTGTAATTTAATAAAATTATTTAGGAAAGTCGTTTATGGCACCCAGTAAGACTGACTGTCACAAAACCGACTCGGATAATTTAGGTTAGGTTAGGTTTGAACAATGTCCACAGTGCCACGGCAGCGGTCAACAAAGTGCCAAAAATGACCATCCACTTTCTAATTCAGAGAGAGGGTAGGGTATAGAGGAGATTAAAATGAAACAACCGCACAGTAGCTAGTGAAGTAACTGGGCTGAAGAGTTTTAACATCTTATTACTCTCAAGTAAGAAGCGATGACGCAGTGCACCCAGAATTTTACTTTGTAAAATACAGGGTAGCAATTTACTAATTATGAGCAGCGTTACTCTTACCATCGGGAGAGCGTCTTGCCCGAATTCTTACTTCGTCCTTTAAAAAAAAACCGCGAGAAGGCTAGGTTAGGTTTTAAGTTAGAACATTGAAATGAATAATTCGTTTCTTTAGTATTAATAATATTTTGCCGATTACAATCCTGGTAATAGTATTATGACAAGATATCACTTTGCTAAAAACTTAGGGCTGGATATATCATTATACTGAAAATTATTAGGGCTGGATATTATTATGTCGAGAAATATTAGGGCTGAATATAATTATGCCAAAAAAATTATGGTAAGATATTTTAGGCGTTAAAACAATATGCGTAACAATTTTATGCGTAAATATTACTATGCTTAAAAATATTACGGGAGAAAAATTTAGGCCAAAAAAGTTATGCCTAAAAACTTTAGGCGTTTTGATGTTTAGGCTGAAAAACGTTATGCCACATTAAATTAGGACTAAAAATTTTATGCGAGCCGATATGGACCCTAAGAATGTATGTTTGTAACTCTTTCACGCCAAAACGGGTGAACCTATTGAGCTGATTAACATAAAGGCTTACAGTACAGAGCTAGTTGTAAATAAGTAAATGACAGTAACTTGTAATTAATGGAATCAGGCGTTACTTTTCGGAAATCCATTATAACAAATTTATTAGTTACTATAATATTTAGTTTTAATTCCGCTTCAACACAGTGACTTGTAGAGTAACTTGTATTTTTTTCTTTTCTGCTTAGTTAACTGGAAGAGATCGCTGTTAGCGATGAGATTGCCAATGAAATATTGAATGTTTTGTATATAATTATAGTGTGGAATAAAGATCTATCTATCTATCTAATAAGGTTACTGAATAAATAACAAATGCAAGGGCTTCCACACGAGCGATACTCAGCACGAGCCAGCAATCTGTACAGTTCCAATATACATAGAGAGCAAACGTCCCGGACGACGGTAAACGGTTCGACAATATGCAATAATGTTGCCCATCAAGGATCGATTGCGCTAGATTTATTTGAACTCTAAGCTTAAAACATTTCTAAACTTTTTTTATTCATTATGACCACGATCACACGACATTATGACAAAGGCTGATGTCAAGCGACGATGCAGCCGTAGATGGCCGCAGGCTATACCTAGAAGGCGGGATAAATCCCTCCCTGGCTTCACTGAACATCATGCCGGAACACAGTCATGATGACCGCTTGGCGACACGGTTTCGTCCAGTGAGTGGTACCAGTATAGCGAGTAGAAAAACCGCACATAACTAATTAAAGTCATGGGTGCGGGGCCGGGATTCGAACTCAGTGGAACATTTCTAAACTATTTCTTAAACTGTTGTTCTGTTACCACCACGCGAGATCGTGGTCAAGGGTTATCCTATAATAAGTAAAAAATAGGTGTAGCTATAGATAATTTCAACAAACATTTATTTATGTAGAGAAGTAAGAAGACTAGCAAGACGCTCTCCTGTTCTTGAGAGATAACGCTGTCCATAATTAGTACAGTCATTAGCATCATCATCATCATCATCAGCCCACGTTTGGCCACTGCTGGATATAGCCCTCCCCGCAGGCACGCCACTCAACTCGGTCCTCCGTATTCCTCCTCCAACTGCTCCCCGCGACCTTCCGGATATCGTCACCCCATCTCGCCCAAGGACCTCCTACACTACGTTTGCCGAGACGCAGTCGACACTGTAGAACACGCCTACCCCATCGGTTATCGGTACAGTAATCAGTACAGTGCCACTCAGGAATTTAAAATAAAGAAAAGAATTAGATCAATCAATTTGAAAAAAAAAAAAAACTTTTTTAATTGAGAGTAAGGTTCATTATTCAATAAATAACAAATTCAAGGGTTGGTTTGACAAAGGCGCTGGTTCAGTATTCTCAGCACGAACCAGAAATCTGTAGAGGAATAGTTCCAATATACGAGTAGAGAGCAAACGTCCCTGACGACGGTAAACGGTCCGACAATATGCAATAATGTTGCCTATCAAGGATCTATTGCACTGGATTTATGTGAACTTCTGTGACTTAGCTTAAAACAATTCTTTAACTATACGATTTCGAAAACTAACACGAGACAATTCATATTAACTACACCCACCTTACACGCCCCGTCCCCCCCCCCCCCAATACCCTTTATTACCCCCTTTATATTCATATTAACGCCGATTGTTTACCTCTAGTCTTATGTTAGTCATATTATGTTCATAACTATTTCTTGTATTTTGGTATGCAATAAAGTATCATTCTATTCTATTCTATCTATTAACTATATGTATGTGGCAATGCTGCCAGCATTCTGGGCACTCTGTCATCTAACAGTGGTTTGGAGCACTTGGATTTTCGGCCGATTCATGGTTAGTAAAAGTGTTCTTTACTGCTGTAGTATTGTTAGTTTGTTTTTATCGATAAATGCATTTAATATACCAACCTAACTCACCAACAATTAACAAATGCTGCACACTGCACGTACTACAAATTACATGCAAAGTCACACGTAAAGTCTAGTAGCTAAAAAACATATTTCATAAAATAAACTGTAATTTTTCTTTATTAAGATATCTACTTGAATTGAAATTAACCAGCTTTTCCAAATATGTTTCAAGTCCATTCTCCGCAGCCTTCAGTGCACAAGTAATCCGCTTCTACGATACAAAGAGATGATCTAATATCAAAGGAGGTCCAGACGGTAACCGCTCCAGCGTAGAGCAAGCAGCTGGTACTGTCCCGTATTGATAACTGGTCCATCAAATACTATGTAACGAAGACACCACGCAACATGTATGAAAAAAGTTAATACGATTTGTGGCAAATCAAATTATGCCTTTATTTTGAAAATTGACAATACCGTGGATTATAAACTAATGATACAGAAATAAAGTACATAATAATAAATCCACTTGTCGACCACGAAAATTACAAAATTTCTTATTGCTGAAACACAATAACATTAAGATATTATTATATAATCCTAACATCAATAATATTGGCGATGGTAACTAGCTCATCACGTGGTTCGTTTGCTTGTGTGTTTGTTTCTGACCAAAATAACTACAAGATGCGATTTTTAAAACTATCATGTTACTTCTTCATAACTAAAACAACAAAAATGGCACAACTCACGTCTAATGATACAGATGCTCAAATGTGGCCACATAAAACTTAGAAACGGCGCGACAATGGGATGTGTACTGATGAACAACACGATTCGTGTTTTCGTTATTACTACCTACATGTTGTCATAATTTAAAATGACGGTACATGAGTCTCAAAATATTATTAATAAACCTTATTATTAATTAATACCTACTTACGTAGTATCTGTAAAATACTCGTAAACACGCTAAATTATTTTAAGACCAATTTGAATTAGTTAATTTTCTCTTTAACTACTTTGAATAAACTCGGCGTCAGTTTTGTATCAAAAGTGTGGTATCTGCCTGTGTTACAGTAGAGTGTGTGGTCAATCTGCGATGTTTCTGCATCAACGCACACGCTTTGTACAAACTCACCGACTCATGCTCTATTTGTGCTGCAACTTTTATATTCTCTAACATAATTTTATTACCAACTTACAATATAGCTTCTGCTTTTGACGTAGCCTGTTAGAGGCGAAAGATTCTTTATTAAAATCTATTGCTCAGAGATTTTTCCCGCTTGAAAGTAGTGTTTGTGTTATTCAAGGGCTAAGAGATTTTAGGCTATATATCAAATCCCAGCCCTCTATATGTGTGAAATAATAATATACATAATCCATATATCCATAAATACTTTCGCTCTTGTAATATAAGTAGTGAAGTAGGATACTAAACACACGAGGCAGGCTACGGTCAAATTTCAAGGACTCGACCTTCAGTAATGAAGAACACGACTAAGAAGAAGAGAAGAGGATACTAAAATTTATTAGGTTTCTTTTTCCCCGCTTACGATAAAAAATTATAAAATACTTGTGGCGTTAATTTAACAATTTTAAACAAAAGACTTTTTAACATTACAGCACCTCGTAGTAGGGATAAATTCCAAAGACCTTAAGGATTACAAGAAGGTTAAACTAAAAAATGGACCTAACTTTTGAGACCAATTAACGCAGTACTTAAAGTAATTAATAAATTAAAAACTAAAACAGACTAGAGTAGCAAAAAACTTTTCTAAGTTTAATATCTTTACACTTCAGATAGTAAATTACTTTGTATAAGTTTGCAGTTTATCCACAAAATGTTATTAATAGTTAGGTTTATTTGAGCAAAAGAAATTCACTTACAAATGTGGTCTATCAAAATTATTTATTAGTGTTGGCCAAGACATACATATATAAGTAGTTTTAGTATTACAGAATGAAGCACACGTTCTAAGCCCACTCATACTTAGAAACAAACTGTGCTTTCACTGCTGCGCTGTGATTTAAAGGGTCTTCCGCACTTCACCTAATCCTAATTGATCTAGTTTCTTAAAATAACGGCTTGGTGTATTTATCGCACGACATGTCAATCTTTAAAAATCGAACAAGAATGGCACGGCTGTAGTGCGTAAGTTATCATACAATACGTTCGACGGGTACGCCGAGCTGTCATCTTAATAATGCGCATCGGATCCGAATTTGATGTAGTCCAGAAGCACTCCATAGAGGCTATGTTGGACTGGTGCTTATGTTCATTCCCGTACGTGTACAAGCCAGTAGGCTTACAATGGGTGCTTCATTTTGGTTTTCAGCAACCTCAATCTAACAAATTTTTTGTCCAACGTTATCGAATGGCAATTAAGGTCCTTTCAAGTTTAATCTTCAAAAAATGCGATAAATAAGTCAGTATACTCAGCGAGTCGAAATATAAACAAAATGTTAGATTTGTTCGAAACTTCAGCCGTAAATCAACCACTAGGATTGCTTCGGTGCCATTATGAAATTAGGTTGTAAGTACCAAGCATTATCGCAAATGAGAACCTACGTGGCTTAGTTCTACATATTTTGTGTCAATCGTTGTTACAAATATTCTTTTGAAGTATTTCCTTTGACATGACCTAACGAGTGCCTATAACGACAGGTTAGGTGTAACATAATATTATACTAGTAGTTCGCCTCGAACTGGGACCTCGCAGCCCAATTTCCGTGTAAACCTTAGACTTTAGGCCTCGACAAATAAATATATCCTAATACAAGAACTTTAATATTAATATTTAAACTCAAAATACCAAAATTCAGAGAAATTAAAACTCAATAAAGCTACGTACCGAGATTTTTAGAATATTAACCTTTTTAGAGTTTCGTACCTCTGAAGGAAAAAACGAAACCCTGATAGGATCACTTGGTCATTGGAAATTTGGCAGACTATAAGTACATATATTTTAAATTCGGGAAAATTTCTGAAAGCTATACATTTGAATTAATTCATTTAAAAATGGCTGTATTTAAATAATAATACGTTTATTGCAGAACATAGAAATTCCATAAAAATGTTAGTAATAATTATATTATTCTAAATTGTTAGTAATCTTAAAAACTAAGTTAGCGAGTTGGAACATATCGCGAGCCCGGCGGTCTACTGCGCTGCCTGGACAGATGAATGTCCAGCCAGTGCTTTATAAATGGATTTTCCATTTTATATGTTTTCAGGATAGTGTCGGAGCTCACACGCATTCTGTACCACATCGACGCGGTCCGTTTTCTCATGATGGCATAGAAATCGTCAACATGACTCTCCGCAAACATTTTTTTTTTTTAAGTACGTAAACATCGAAGTTAAGCAATGTTATGCGCGTACGTATTTGAATGGGCGCGTACTTAGTGATCTCAACATTTTGCTGACTTTTTTTGAGAGAGCCACCAGTGGCCCGCGATGCATTACGGTGTGCCGCACAAACTATTCTAAGTTTTAAAAAGTTTTGTAGACAGGCTACACAAATAATAATATACCTTACTGTCAGCGAAAAAGCAGCGGCTCTCGACTCTAAGATGAATCTAAGTATGTTTTCATATAAATTATATATTTAAATTATATTTTATAACAAAACGATACAGCGAGTATTTTTTTTTATTATGCTATCACCACTTCCACAGACATTGGTGCCTGCTTATATTGTTTATGGTCTCCAGTCTTCACTTTCGTGTTTTGACAGTAAAATATTATTTTACTTGACAGCGAGTTATAGTCCGGTACATTGCGTTCGGGATAATTTATACAAAATTTTAGGCAATGTGAGGTAATTATGTCGTCATATTATTATGCCTATACTACTAAATCCAACTTTGGTTGCTTGCCATTAGCGATGGGCATAAAATAACGCTATTAACAAGGTTTTTATTTTAAAAAACTCTTTTACTTTTTTATTTTTATTTTACCTAAATTAAATAACGTTATATTTTATCGATCGAGTGAAGCGAGGTTTATAAAAAGGTTTAAAAAACAGCACAAAATATGTACTTACTTACATGTATATGACACCTATATCAATCTCAAACTATAGGCGGCCGGACTATAATTGACGCAATTGGTATTACGCAATATACTAAAAAGTGTAAAAAGTAATGTTATTGAAAATAAATTGCTTGAAATTCTCGAATTATTGGACTTTATCGCTATTAATTCTTTAGCTTGATTTACTTGCCTGCTCTTTCTTACCTGTAGGATCTTTCTCAAACTTAATGTACCTAACAAATTGTGCGAAAAATTATAATTTAGTCATCTCTATAACTCTACAACCCTTAGATCGATTTGGCTCATTTTCTTACTTGAGAATTCTTTTAGCTTATACTACCTGATCGCAAAGTTCCATTAAAATTGGAACTTTGGTAACGTTGTAATTAAGCATTTTCTATTACTCTAGAACCCTTCGAACGATTTGGCTGATGTTCGAAGTTAAAAATTCTATTGACGTAAACTACGTATTTGCAAAGTTTCATAAAGATTGGACCATCGGTTTTCAAGTTATCGCGTAACAAACATACACTTTTGATAATATATTTATGTAGGTTATAAAAAATGTGTATATGTTAGAAAAAAAAAATATCAAAGCACCAGTTTTGAAATTATCGTCAGACCTATCGTTAAGACTTTAAGTCACCTATAACTCTGCAACCCTAAGGTCTATTTCAATTTTTTTTTCACTAAAATTATTTTATTGACCTACCTAACTTGTGTGTAAAATTTCATTTAATTTGGAATAACCGTTTTCGAGTAAATGTCAATCAAACCTAAGCAGGCTTTTCGCGGCTCTCGACTCTAAGACCTCGCTTCGCTCGGTCGGAAAAATAATCATTTTTTTACCTAAACTGTCGCTGAGAAAGAAACCTATTTTTCGTCGTGTTTTTTTTTTATTGAAGATAAAATTACAAATGGTCTTGACAGACATTTTATGATATATCTACGCGTAAATTTATACACCAATTACGTCATGTTGCTAACACGAGTTAAGTTATTTTAGACAATTTTAAATTCCAACCGATTTTTATGGTATTTTTGTGTACAGTTGAAAATCAGGCGCAAACGCAGGCCACATTCCCAAAATGATCTATCGACCAAAATCGTAACAAATGCAATTATGTGATCCTCTTCAAAAAATTCACATCACACACACACTAATATTATAAATTATAAATGTGAAAGTTTGTGAGTGTGTATGTTTGTTACTTCTTCACGCCTAAACGGGTGGACCGATTGAGCTGAAATTCGGTAAAGAGATATAGCCCAGTCAATGAGTGCCCAAAAAGGGTATGTGGATCGAAAAGTCGAAAGCAGAAAACCTAACCTAAGGACTTTGTTTGGACTAGTTAGGAGATAAACATACTAAAAGTCCCCACCCCACCCGAGGTGAGCCCGAGGGGGGGAGGCCGAAGAAGGTCCCATTTTTAGGTTTTTTGCTTATATGTCAAAAACTGTGCGTTGTACGATATTTTATTGTATTACATTATTAAACCTCATAAAATTTTCTACAACTTCGGCCTTGACACTTTTCATCTATCTCCAATCGTTGTCCAGCTATGAGCTTCCAAACATGGACTATTTTGAAGACGCTTAAATTAGTTTTCCATACAAAGTCGGTAAAAAAATCTTACAAATAAAATTTGACCAACTTCTGGTTGTCGTATCATCATGAAACTTTGCAAATATCTAGAAATTTGATGACAGTTTAATAATCTGGTACCACTGAGCTGATCTGATGATGGAGCCAGGAGGTGTCTAATGAAACTCTTCAATGGCTATTAGTAAACCCGTTGAGTTTGGGCACATTACATTCGAATCGATGAGACTTTTTCATAACACTTGCTGTCGAGGGTCTGATAATGGATCAGGAGATGCCTACATCTCATCAATCCGAATGTAATGAGCCTAAACTCACCGGTTTTACTAATATCCATTGAAGAGTTTCAGTAGACACCTCCTGGCTCCATCATCAGATCAGCTCAGTAGTACCAGATTATTAAACTGTCATCAGATTTCTAGACATTTGCAAAGTTTCATTATGATACGACTACCAGAAGTTGGTCAAATTTTATTTGTAAGATTTTTTTACCAACTTTATGTGGAAAATTAATTAAAGCGTCTTCAAAATCGACCATGTTTGGAAGCTCATAGCTTTTAGTATGTTTATCTCCTAACTAGTCCAAACAAAGTCCTTAAGTTAGTTTTTCTGCTTTCGACTTTTCGATCCACATTTCTTCTTTTACTGGACTAATAGCTTAGACCCTGGAATAACACATAGACTACAGTACAGCGCAGCTGGTAAAACTACTGGGCGCTTCTAGTAAAGAATTAAAACAATAACAAACACTGCTTAATTAGCGCTTTTCAGCCAGTTTTTATTTATTTTACGTCGATTCCAAACAGCGTCAGCGTCATCATTACCGAATAATACAATCCAAACATCCATCAATCAATCCAAAAATGTGAATTATATCTCACTCTACAGCCAAATAACACTCTAAAGTCAAATAAACTAATTTCTAATTATTTTTCGTTACCGTTCCCTCACCCTATTCATCGCCCTCCTCTGAGCAAAATTACGGCTTTTTAGGACTTATAGTTTCTCCGTAAAGCCGCTGACAGACGGACACACAGACAAAGCGAAACTATAATTCTTCCTTTTGACTACGGAAGCCTAAAAAGGAACTTATTACAAAGAACCAAATTTAGCATCGATTCCAAACAGCGTCAGTGTCATTATTACTGAATAATACAATCCAAACACAAAGTGAATTATATCTCGCTCTACAGCCAGCTGCTCGCGACTCACAACTCGCAGTTTTTGTCACACTCCACGGAAACTTTGCGCAAGAAACGATTGTTTAAATGTTTTATCTGAAGCTGTGATTTATGATTCTTAAAACGCTATAATATATAATATTACATAAATATTTCAGGCGGTAAATGCCTTTATTGAGAAAAACAAACTAACAATACTACAGCTACTACAGCAATAAAGAACACTTTTATTAACCACAGATCAGCCACAAGCCGATCTACAGAAAATCCAAGTGCTCCAAACCACTGTCAGATGGCAGAGTGCCCAGAATGCTGGCAGCATTGCCACGTTGAATGGCAATACTTATACGTTGGGCCAAATATACCCCAGCATTTCGGTCACACGTCGCCTCGACCAAGCGCTCAGATAAATTTTGGAAAATTTCCTGAAAATGTTTCAGGACATTTCACACAGCGCAACCTAACCCCAAGCTAAGCAACTTAATGCTTGTGCTATGCAGGTTAGGATAACGTATATACTTTTCTTTCGAAATATAATATTACTAGCTTATGCTCACGGTATTACCCGCGTGGTAATCTCCTTTCTTAGCGAAGTCTACTTTATAAGAACTACCCACAGGTAGTTCTTACAAAGTGTTCCAAATTTCCAACCCAATATTATTCAGCGGTTTGGGCTGTGCGTTGATAGACCAGTCAGTCTGTCACTATATCCTTTTATATATTTAACTAGCTTGTGCTCGTGGTTTTGCCCGCATGTCAAAATCCTTTCTTAGCGGAGGTCTACGTCATAAAACCTATCTATGTTCCAAATTTCAATCTAATCCGTCTAGCGGTTTAGGATGTGCGTTGGTAGATCAGTCAGTCAATCAGTCACTCTTTCCTTTTATTTTTGAATAATAATAAAGATAATACTACTTCTTGCATCTTGTCGTGTCTATTGGCTTAGATTAAATTCTGATAATTATAATATAACTCTATATTGAAACAACACATGACATTTAAAAAAAAATTAAAGGGAAAAAAATGCTAGCCGAATAGTATATTAAACTCGTATATTTTTTAGGCATACCTACATACAGAAAAGCTCTCGTCTGCTTTTTTTATTTGTGTTGTGTAAAAGCAGTTTTAATGACACATACGGGCTCATTTTAATCTTTTAACCAAATTAAATAGGTAACGTAATTTTATCAAAGAATTCTAGATTTTCATGTTTCCCAAATAATATTAGGCAAGCTAAGCTGGTTTTTATATTCGTAATTATCATAACATCTAGTGTTCTTTTGTTATTACTAAAAGAAAGTCTAAGCGTTAAGTACTATTCTTATTACGTGAGTGCTTTTGATACTGTTTTTTTTATTCGTGGAAAATTTTCGTGGAAAGTTCACAGCTGGTCCTAATTATGATTGCTATTGTATCCGACTAAAGTTAATAAAACTTAGAAACATAATAATTTAAGCAACGATAAATTATTATTATTAATGTAAACTATTTAAAAGGAAAAATGTGACGAACTGGACTGAATGATATAACATCGCACAACTTAACCATTTAATAAAAATAGTTGAGATTTGGCACAGATAAAGAAATTATGACGTAGACGGACGCTAAGAAAGTACTGACGAATTACAATTAATTTAAAACTCAACAATTTGATCAACCATTTTAATTTTTTGACAAGACCTAAGAACATTGATACAGCTTTAGTTTAAATTTTTGTTTGTAAAATTTTACTTTATGTGTGGATCAATAAAGAGTTTCTCATCTCATCTTATTTCATCTCATCACATCACATCTTATCTTATCTCATCTTATGTCATCTTATCTCATCTCATCTTATCTCATCTCATCATTTTATTTTTGTCGCTAAATAGTTACAGACACCATTGCGCGATAGCGAATAGGCCATCTGCTTAATCTCGCTGTAATATGCTATACTCCGTATCAGTTGAAAAGTATTGATACGCACCCTTTAAATATTACAAAATATACTTTTATGTAACGCGTATATTTTTCGTCAATAAAACCAAAAGCATTTATATTGTTATTTATTTTGTTCCCAGAAAATATCCAGCGTACGTGACAAATATTCCGTTCACGCACAAAAAAAATAATTGTCAATATTTCCTCGAAAGAAAATCCTCAATCACTTACATGCTTTCCAACTCTGATTGGTGTTTTCGAATTCAGAGGTAGTTGTGAAACTTCTACCCATAGACTTAGTCATAAAGCCAAGATAACGATATCTAAGGTTAAAACTGACGCTGTAAAGTAATAATACGAACCATGCGAGATCGTTATGACAAATTCACGAGAATAGGGCGCATGTCAAATATACCAGTATACAGCAAATAAAAACAAAACAATTTCCCCGATTAGTGCAAACTTGATTGTCTAGCCGGTTGTATATTTCATTTGGTCGCAAAAAAGCGCTGCTTTTTGTACATTACAAATTACAACGTACATATAGACAAATCTATTTTATCCTAAGCAAACTGTTCTCCTTCATCTAGAGTTGGAAAAGGGGCTGAATGACGATGAGTATTAACTAAAGAAGTATTTATTAAGTGTTAATTAAGTTAAGTAATAATCAAGAATAAAAGAAGGAATTTACCTTTAGGTATATGAAATTCTATCATAATTATACGAATATTTCGGCCAAAGTGATTACTTATAGACTATATAATACCTAATTAAACTTATTTTAAATTTACTAAACTAGGTATATAATTAGACGGTTATATACACTTTGTTTTTGAAACGCGGTGTCTGCCTTTGACACGATAGTCTGTATCAAACTTCTACCAATATTGCCACCGATATTTCTGTCAATACGAGCCTGGGGAAGTTTTAATTTGATTTGTTTATTTGTGCTCTGTTCTACTAGTCTTTGTAGTGGATTTGACCTAATTGATTACGAATGTTTTCAAAAGAAAGGCCATTCAGAGTTTTTGAGCTAGTTTAGTTTTTTCTAGAAGCTAATTAGACTTTGAAAAAAGCTTTAGCTTTTATTTTCTTATAGTGGGAACAACTGAAAATCGTTAAAGTTGTTTATAATGCATTTAGACTATAAAAAGTATTATGTTTCAGTCTTATCTTCTCAATAAATAGGACTTATAACTATCTCATTAAAATTATTATTATTGGTCAGTTTTAAACAACTATACATAAATCTTTACGCCTAAACAGCTACTGAACTATTGAGCTGATATCTGTTACATAATATCTAATGTACCTTAGACCCTCAAGTAAGTAGTAATGCACGGAATATTCTAGTGCTTATTTATATAGAGGTATTTCTAACATGGTTAAGTAATTTCATATTTTACAATATAATAGAAAAGTCTTTATTGGACACCATACATACAATAGACTAAGCTTAAAAAGATTAAAAAAAAGCAAAACGTTTTACAATTTTATTTTTTTCAATTATTGAGTACTGTTACTGTCCAGCTACTAGATTGTGTTTATCGACCATTTTCCTTCAAAAAGGAAACAAATTTAACCTTCAAACCGCTTCAACATTTATACAATTGTAGGTAAAGACTTCCGAAAGGTTCCCAAACACTTCAATTCATACGACCGATTGACACGGGTCCACGGCGCGTCCGGCGTGACAGTTTGACATCGCCGCTCCTACCAAGCCTCAATTTAGGAAAATGTTTGAGTGGACTTTACCCACAGGGCTGCCTGTTCTATGTACCTCTAGTTTGATTCGGTATAAAGATTTTTATTTGGGTCAAAGCTATTGTAGACGGGTTGTGAAATTTCGGACTGAGAATGTAAGCTGAGAGTGTAGGCCAACATTTTGAAACCAAAAATAAGTTTATTCCAAATAGGCTTCAATAGAGCACTCTACTATGTATTTTTTACAAACATTCGAAATTTAACAATACAACATTAACAAATTTTGAGACTTTCTAAAATCATCACTTTTTCATCATTCACATCCTTCTTAGCTTTCACATTTTTTGTACAAATTACTGAAATTATTATTTCAATTAACATGACTGCAATGTTGATTGAAATAAGAATCATTAAGAAAAAAAATGTAATACGCATGTTTTTTTTTTCATAAAACCTGATATTACAACACATAGAAAGTTAAAAGGTAATTTTATATTAAACAATTAACCCTTAACTAACATCGTGGAGTAATTTTTTACCCCAGCCGCATAAAAACCACTATATTTTTTTTTCCAGTAAAGGTACACATTTTTCCGTTTAGGTATTCTTAGTGCAGCGCACGCGCTATAAGGTAGTAGAAGCGTAATGCGTGAAAAATCATCCGTGTGAGCTGTACAGCCCTATGGGGAAAATTTTCACCCCACGATGTCAGTAACAAGTAATTACAATAACGAGTAACAAAAAATTACGATGTTAGTTAAGGGTTAAATGTTTTTCTGTTTAGTTCATTCAATGGGTAATTCGTCTCCATTACGTATCTACACAATTTCATAGTGCCTAGTATATAAATATAAGTATATATTGTGGTTCATAACATGTGTTCGTCGTGTATTAGGACAATTAATTATTGTAATGTTTCAGTAATTTACCAAGGCAACATGAGTCATGACCTTTTTGTGGTTATATGTACCTAAGTTGTGTCGTTATGTTTAGTTTTACTTTGGTAAAGGCAGTACATACACTACTTTTATAAAAAAGAATAATTTTTATTTATTTTCAAAATAGAAAAAAATTACTTAGGTATACTAACATTATATATTATTTTTCGGTGTTTTTGTCGGTTTAATTTTTTGCTAATAAGCTTGATTGAAGAGGCTTTTTCATTTTGATTAATATCCATATTATTATTATCTTCAACGCAAAGATGAAACACAATAACAAACAACAATATGAAATGTTATATTTTAGTTTGCGATTTGTTCTGAATCCATTTATTAAATTAATAATAATAATAGTTGGGGCTTATACTCCAACAGAAATGTTATTAGGATAACTAGTTACACTGCCAGAGTCAAATCACAATTTATAGGTTGTGTGGCGAACCTATAATATTATGTTGCAGTTTCAGATCGCCGAGATTACTACAGGGCTACAGGGCTATTAAATACAAACATTTTTTTAAGAGACAGATACAGATATTCTAATGAGAGCTAATTAGCAAACATAATGTGCAATTGACAAACATTTACTATTGAAAGACTTTAAAATTCTCATTGTTATGTTTTTAGGAACTCTACAATATCGGTCATTGTAAAAGGCATAATATCATGATTATAATAGAAAGTCGCTTTTAACATCAAGCGAGATCGTGGTCAAAGGCTTACCGATAAAAAACAAAAATAAAAAAAAAAACATAAAAAAAGCTAAAAAAAGCTTATGAATAAAAAAAGTAATAAAAAGAAAAATTCTATATAGGACACAATTTTTTTTATGACTAAGCCACTTGACTAGCTACAAGTGAATTAAAAAACATTAAACCGTTTTCAAGCTCGGTTTCACATCAGTTAAAAATTAAAAACATATGTTCTTATGTTGCAGAGCTAGGCATAATAATTAAATTCACTTTTTAGAAGGAAAACTTAATGGCGTACCCAGTTAAATATATTTTACATAAAATATTTATATTTCCTGTGACGTAGGTGGCAGTACTTTGTGGCATTTGCGGGACGAGCTGACACAAAGAGGCTTCTGTAATGAATAATTTGAAGCCTCCGGGAAGGGTCAGAGAAGATCCGAGGTAACTCGCCCATTGCAATAGTCTTGCTGTTTATGTATGGAGTTTTATAGACTGATCGCCAGAAACATTGAGATGTGGAGAAAATAGACGAGTATATCGAATATATAGCGGAAAACCAAATTCATTGATTTAACATGACCCGATTTTCTACTGACCTACGTTCCAACTTAAAATTCTTCATCAAATTATCTGGTTTCAAGTCGATAAGCTGACAGGTGTTTGAGAGATGACAGTATCTAAATATATAAAAGGAAAGAGTGACTGATTGACTGACTGATCTTTCAACGCACAGCCTATACCGCTCGACGGATTGGGATGAAATATGGGACTCAGATAGGTTTTATGATGTAAACGTCCACTAAGAAAGGATTGTGCCATGCGGGCAAAGCCGCGAGCATAAGCCAGTTTAAGATAGAAATAAAAGGTAGTAGTATTGATATAGTATTATGTCGGAACCCTTTTCCTTCAACGAAGCACTCCACACTGCCGAAGATCGGGCCCAGTGGAATAAAAAAGTTTGGAGAAAGCAGCATGAAGGGAGTCATGATCCTCAACATTAAGAGACCGACTGAAGAGATAGATATCGGCATCAGGGTAATAGAACTCATGTGGCAGTGAGTTGGCACAGCTAGACGTGATGATGACTGGTGGTGTCGCTCAGTAACAGATGATGATCTAGATTAGGACATAGGAATCCGACCAATGCCTATATGGACGGAAAACATGAAGAGCGTGGCGAAAAGTGGACGGACGAGAGCGCCAAGGGACAGGGGAGAAAGGCATAAAAATAAAACACTTTTGCTAGTCTATTGAACCATGTTTCAGTTCTATTATAAGACTCTATGAAATTCACACCGCTATGAGATACAACTAACAAACATATAGGTACAACTAACAAATTCTTCATATTTTAAATATTTTTATAAACTTAAGACCTACAAAGGCTTTACGTAGCTTAATAATATTTAATCTCTCGCTGTATCGGAGAAGCCGCAGCTTAGTGTTTGCAAAAATGAAACAAATAAAGGTTCCAACTTTAACCTGAAACACAGTTTGACCTTTTTAAAACCCCGCGTTTCGCTTCTGATAAAACTTTTGTCGGTTTAAAAAATGCAGTTTTAACAGTGAAAATCCGGGCTCAACTTTTAATCCGCTTGCAAACTTCTACCAAAAGTTACTTTGTAGTTTTTAACTCCGGTAAGCCGTCAGTCGGGTAAAATAATATACATAATATAAATCAGCTTTAATTAGGTCAAAACTTTTTAATTAAACGATATTTTTAGTATGGCGTGACGGGGACGTGTGAAAATCGTGCTACGGTAGAATTTATGAGGCCATACATTAGGCCCTTTGAGAGTACGGAACAGGTATCTCCTCATGCCATTTTAAAAACATGTATTTAATTCCCTAACCCAATGTTTTTAAAACCACAGATATATACTATCCATCGCTTAAAAACATATAGAATTTTATGACTAGATAAAAGTTCTGGAAGGTATTTAAAGTTTTACTGTCTTAAAGCGTAGATAATAAAATCAGGATATATGATGACTTTCAAAACACCATTTTTCCTCCCGGATACGCCTTGTGCCGTTATCTTCAATAGTTTCTATCCTTTATGGTTTTATGCCGCTGTAAATAAATTTATTTTCTTTCAAACATATTTTAAAGCGAATAAACTACTAACTTACCGGGGGTAGACTTCCTTTGCAGGAGGTCGACTAGGTGGGTACTAGGGTGGAGCGAAAAAATTTTTTTTATGAAACGGTAATGTAATAGTTAAAATTCGATGCATTTTAGGCTCAAATTAAGTTATGCAAAATATGATTCAATTTGGTTTAGAGTAACTGCCTCCGCAACGTCATTGAAATTATGAAAATAGTTTATTTTAGATCCTATTAGGACGCTATGTTAACGTAAGCTTTTTTAATAAATGGTCCATTGCTTAACGTAGAAACGATAACTGATATTGTTAATTTTCGATAAAAAATCTTAACGTTGTTTTTAGATTCAAATTAATGGTGTGAATGGACATTTAAGTACATACATTTGTCGCGAAAATCACCACTCAAACAAAGGGTCACATTGCTCGCGCATAGCTTCAGTGCTCTAATGTTCTAAGCTCGTATTAGTCAATTCCTCGATTTTGTATCGCTGCAATTATGCTAAGAACTCGGAGTGCATTGAAATGTTCTCTTTTTGGTGATATTTGTGAGATAAAAGGAAATGTTCTACCTACTTACGAAAATGTTATGAAGTACTATGAATGGACGAGACATCAACTGAAATTACAATTAGAAACTGCAAATGAACCATCATTCGCTGAGATAGCTGATACAGTGAAATCCCGGATTGAAAATATATGGCAAACTGCATCTTTTCCAATAGTGACTAGAACATGAATCATACAGATGTTAAAAGCATATCATTTAAAATGTAAAAACCTACAAAAATCTATTAAGAGGCTCTCCCCGGAAAATTTACAAAGTTTTCGATAAAGCAGTAAACTACTTTTCGATATTTCAGCATGCAAATGCAAAGACTTTGCTCGATGTATTTGCTAAGATGCAAAGGTACCTAAACAAGAGCAACCTTTTTTAATCGACCAAAGAACGTCGCGAATATTGGTAATCAGCGTCATCGACGTAACTGCTACAAGGAAGTTGCAAAAACTTTTAAAATTAAGCCTGAACGAGAAAATCGCCCAACCACATCCTTAAGCACTTCAACGTTAGAGGAATTAGATGTTAGTACATCTTCCACGACATCATCAGCATCAGAAAAACCAGAAAATACTACGATCGAAAGCGGTCCTGAAAAAAAAGAAAGAAAATGATGTCCGTCGATTTCCCTACGTTATCGATGACCTGTGATAGGTATGGGGTATCAGATAGAGCAGAAGCAGCAATAGCATCATCTGTATTGTTCGATATTGGATCTGATTTGGAGGTTATCGATAGATACAAGCTATGTAGAGAGAGAAGCAAAAATAGAGAAAAATTAATTAAAAATGCAACTGTCACAGAGCTTTCGTCTTTATACTTTGATGGCAGGAAAGATGTAACTTTGAAGAATGTTAAAAAAGATGGTAAATGGATGGTAAGGGTTGTGATGGTACCAATGTCAATACTGGAAAGTATGGTGGGATCATAAGGCTGATTGAGAAAAGATTACAAAAACCACTTCAGTGGATAATTTGTTTACTGCACATGAACTAATTTCATTTTGGACACCTGTTTCTTAATCTCGACGGATGTACTTCGGGACCTAAATCTTATTCTGGTCCATTAGGGAAAGCTCTAGAAACCTGAAAAATGCTGCCTGTTAAAAAAATTACATCCATCGAAGGACAAGTGCTCCCAGAAATGGCTAAAGATTTAATTAGTAACAGCGAATTGATATTTTTAAGGCTTCCCCGTCATACTCAAGCGGTTGAAAGAGCTGTGACTATTACAACAGAAGCTTCTATTTCACAGTGCACAAAAAAAGCAAGATTGGGTGCAATAAAAGCCAAGATGGAATCACGCAATGTAATGCCTAAATTTAAAACTAAAAGAGTTTTTAGTGCTAACTAATAATATATATTTTATTTTATTTCTTAATATTTGCACGGGTTTTTATATTGTAGAATTTAAATAAATGTCAAAACTTTAGATTTTTATTATTTAATTCATAATAACCATTATGTTAAGCATAATTTTTCACCTCAAAAGCTCATTAACTATTTTACAATTTTTTTAAATTTTTCATGTCACTGCGGAGGCAGAAGAAGTCCGTCAAATTAAATGAAAATTTACATATATTTTGACAATAATATAAGGCACCAATCCCGCACTATTAGAACTCAGAATCTAAAAAAAAAAATTTTTCCATACATCCGCGCTCCACCCTAGTGGGTACCCCAACAGTGCCAGTTATGCTACCGCCTGATCAGTGATGTGCAAACATCACTGTGTTGTTTTTTTTTTATAATTTTTTTTTCGGTAGGAGGGTACTGTAGCTAGTGAAATTACTGGTCTGAAGAGTCTTAACATCTTATGACTCTCAAGTAAGAACGCTTTGGATAGCACTGTACTAATATTGGGCAGCGTTATCTCTTATCATCAGGAGAGCGTCTTGCTCGTCTTCTTACTTTGTTTTATATAAAAAAAACCCTCTTAGCCCATATCCACCCTCCTCTTGATCATGCCACACTTTTTGATCCTGAGCAAGTCTCATTCAGTTCTTTCCAACATACTCTCTCTCTCTCTCTCAGTCTGACTATCAGGCTGCTGGTCATTCTCCTGTGTTCTTTGTCCTTGTCTTAGATACCATTTAAATAAATAAAATATCAATATTTTCTTTGTTTCAGGTATTGGAGTGATTGCAACGATGAATCGGATAGTCAAATACCTGATCATCATTGCTTCTCTGATGACTGTGAAACTGACCGCCACTGAAAGCAAATACGAGCCAGCTCCGACGAAATATATCCGATACGATTATATCCCGACTTTTATCAATGTTTGCGATATTGAAGACCGAAGATCTAAAGTGCACTGCTATTGTGACAGTAACAAACCAAAAATAGCAACCAGAGCCGACTGTTGGGTTTTCGCCGGTGGCATCACAGAAGAAGACCCCATCTGGCCCAATTTTTCATCGCAATCTGAAATAGAACATCTCACGTTCAACGTTAGATCTGATGATGCACTAACATTCATACCTGCTAAAGCTATCGTCAGATTAGACAAACTCAAACACTTGACTATCCAGTTCGGCACTATTAAAACTATCCCGCGCTATGCCTTCACAAACTCATCCACCATACGGCAGATAGTCCTCAAATCTAACAAAATTGCAACCTTAGATGCACATGCATTCGCTCAGATGATGATGCTGTCAAATCTAAGCGTTGACGATAACCAAATATCAGAACTGAAGAGAGACGTGTTTTTCAATTTACCAAACTTACACGTTTTGCACTTGTCTAACAACAATTTGAGCTTAATCCACGAAGGTTGTTTCAAGCATTTGAATAATTTAATTGAGTTGAGACTGGATTACAACTATATATCTGTTGTAACGAGGGAAATGTTTGAGGGTCTGGAGAACCTTTCACGTTTGAATTTGAGGCATAATAAATTAACTATGATCGGAAACCTAGCGTTTACGGACTTGTGGGAGCTGAAGGAACTAATGTTGGATAATAATGCTATAGAGTTTGTGTCGGAGAGAGCGTTCGGGGGTCTCGGTCAATTACGAAAGTTGACACTGTCTGGGAATAAAGTGACTACGTTTTATGAAGACATTTTGGAGCATATAACTAGTTTAGTAGTCTTGGACTTGAGGGACAACCTGCTGTCGACGATATCCTATGAAACGATTCGACCCTTCGTTGAGAATGATAAATCTACTTCCACTGCAGTCTATTTGGAGGGTGAGTTGGAACTTTTCTCGTATTATTTATAGCTTTAATATGTCTATGACGGCTCTTCTTATATTAAGATGTAAGATATCATTGGGATGATGAAGAATAATGAATCTTGGTGTTTATATCAAGCGGTACGAGTATTCGTTATAATAATAATAATTTTCTTTGATTATTAAAACCAGCATTTTTGTAACCGCTGCCGCTGAACAGTATTAGTTTGAAACAATGATTTTGTTTATTAGCGTTTAACAATCATGTATAACTTAATGTAAGCTAACCTATAATTCATCAGGCATTTTTCACAAGTATGCTAGAGTTGTAAATTTATAATTCCGCCGACATCATCATGTAAACTTTACAAGCCCTGGCTTCAAAAAATCTTTAAAAAACAAACCTTAGTCAAAACGTGTCGTTCGGCTGTTTCGTTTCCATCATATAGGTCAAAAATGTATTCACTGCTCATTATTTCCAGTTGTACTATAGTTCTTGCATAACGTTAGTAACAATCAAGCCGCCTGCTTGCATATAATCTCTCTAACATAAAAATAGAGTTACAGATAGAAAAGAAATAGAAGAGATAATGAGAAAGAAAGAGAAGTAGAGAATTGAATTGAGATTATACATATTCAAAATACAGTTTTATATCAGTAACTTAATGATAAAATAAAAATATCACAACAGTAATTGTGTTCCAAAAACCAAGAAATCACTACAAAGCCCCACAAAAACCTTACACCCAATTTTCCAAGTGCGTGCCAGAATTCAATTGGCATACACAAATTGGTCGATTATTTCCAGTAAACAAGTAGGACGGAATTGAAGGAAGTTCACACAACATTACACAGCTTTTTACCTGATTCAGTTTGTCGCGGTCCGCAGTCACGTTGAGGTAATAATGATGGAGAGGAAAGATGGTTGTTATGACGCTCCAAAATTGGTCCTATTTTGTGAGGTATTTTTTTTTTTGCAGCATGTTAACTAGATTAAAATTTTTAACTGAATTTCAACATCAAGCGAGAATGAGCTTGAGTCGTTCGTCCGCTTAATAAAAATCTCCCTCGAGGTTTTGTAAAAAATGTGAGGCAGTACATTCTAGGACTTTTCCAAAATCAAAATGTTAGATAAAGTATCTTAAATGTATCCCACACCACCATTCTTTATGCGAACCGTCAACCATAAAAAATAACCCCTTTATTTGTACAAGTTTACAAACACAAAACTTAAAGCTAATAATAGGTATAATAAGTTGGTATTCCAATAATTAATAGGTTCTTATTTATTTATTTATTATTATTTATTTATTTAGTGATAAAAACGACTATACATCACTTACATTTATCACAGTCAACAATATCCACATTATAAATTATATCTTATTATAGAGCAAACAATAATAAAACAATCAAATCAATATCTTTACATTATACACAAAGTAATCACAATCGGTGTCACTGGAGTCTAGCCACCAGTGCCGCTCCATTGATCCCTCAAACTTTCGCTATATTTTAAGACAGCCGGTACCAGTGTCGACCATTTGTCAAAAACAATATCAAAGGAGGTGTCGGTGTCGCGCAGTGCATTGAGGTGGCGCAGAGATCTGAGTAATGGAGACCTCGTTCTAGCTACCGTACGACTTGCATCCACGTGGAACAGCTTGTGCTGCTTAACTGGCCCACGTCTTGAGACAGGTGGTTCCAGATCACTGGGAGTAAAAAGGATGCATATAAGGTTATACAAAGAAATACAGGCGATCGAACCTTTAAGCACCTTAAGGCAGACAATAATCTGATCGACTGTCCTTCTGACTTCCAGAGAATTAAAACCTAGTTGCCCTAGCAGAAACTTGGTCGGGAAACGATATGGATAGTAGCCGTATACTTTCTTGTACAGGGCTCTCAAGAATGCCTTTTGGATCTTTTCAAGCGCCCGCGTATACGTTACATGATACGGGTTCCATACACAATACACATGCCGCTGATTCAAGAATATTCTAAGAATCTAAAGTACTATATAAATAAATAATTTAGTAAAAAAAATTATAGAAGATACCAGGAAACGCTCGCTCCTTTATTACGAAAAGCCTTTAGGCTCTTATCGAAAAGGAAAAATAGCCGATAAAATAGATCCCGCGGCTGTTATCACGAAGACGTACAATAGTGGCTCATTCTGATTCAAACTCAGTAAATAGTTAAAGGAAACGAGGCTATTATGTCGGTGAAGGACATCTAAAACGCTTCAGAACTTCACCTTTATCGGTATTTTAGGCTTTATGGGAGGTTTTAAGAGAAAAATGGCATTTCTGGCAATTATCTTCTCATATCAAGATTTTACCCATTTTAGAAGAATACAGATACATATTTCTAGTAATGAGGTAATTTTTAATTAGGTATCTTTTAAGACCACATTACTCACTTAACGAAAGTTATTAAAAAACTATTCAAATTAATCTTTCGAAAGGTTTTAGTAATATCATGTATTAATGATTTGTATATTTATTTAAACGCCAATCAAATAAAGTACAAAATTTAGGACAATCTAATTGTTAACTTTCACTTTTACTTGTACATTTTTGCAATTAATATTACAAGGCCAAGAAATTTCTCCCCACATTTACAATGCATTTTTTGCCTCTATAGTTTCTAAAAAATAATATTTATCACATTTTCAAGTCTTAAAAATTCATCTTGTCTCAAACGGCTCACATATTGTAAACAATGAACTCCCCCTTAACCAACCTTTACTTACATTTTCATATTTTCCGAGGGTACTCGTTCAACTATTCAAAAAAATTGTTGTGGCTTTATATTACTTCCTTGGTACCAATTCCGAAATAAAAAAACACGCGTTAAATTTGGCAACAGAATATCTAAGGGAACAACGACAAGGGGACGAATGGCAAACATTATGGACGCAGAAATGGGACCACTGTGGAGCGAATAAATTTCAATGTCGCCCCGAGAATGCAATAAATAAGTGCGACGCTGATGGAAATATATAACTTTGTATGTTGGTACCTATATGCATAATATTTTAGTATTGTTTGTATTTCATATTCTTTTGATAGTTTTTAAAACGGAAACAGAGATAATATGCTCCTTTTTGATAGTAATCTGAGTTCATTAGCGTCTCTTAAACATTTATTATTGTTATTGAGGCCTTTTCAAATCAGAGCGATATGTGGCCTTATATGAAAGCAAAATTCGAATATATTTTTTATATATTATGAATTAAAAGACGGCTAAGACGCTTTCCTGATGTTAAGAGATAACGCTGCCCATATATAATCAGTACAGTGCTACTTAGGATTTCACAATGATGTAAAATTCTAGGAACACTGCACCAAAGCTTTTTACTCAAGGGTCATAAGATGTTAAGACTCTTTAGACTTCTTTATTTTATTCTTTTAATATACAAATAAATACTATATATTATGTGAAGTCAATATGTTTAACATTTTTTAAAACACTTTATTATTATAATAATGATACAGTGTTTTTCATGATCAAGCACAAAATGTTAATGTTTTTTTTTTTTTTTTTTTTTATACCGCCTCATGCGGACAACATAACCTGCTGCTATGGGCTATTGCAGCACCTTTATATACTATTTATTAAAAATAAACATACTACTAATAATTACAATAAACATAATTTAATTATTATCTTCCTTTCATTATTTTTTTTTTCCCCTTTTTCTTTTTCCTCTCAAAATTTATCCTTTTTTTTTTTCCTTTTCATTTTCCATTTTTTTTCCTTTCTTTTCTTTTTTTTTTTTTTTTTTTTTTTTTTTTTTTTTTTTTTATATATATATTTTTTATCCTTTTCTTTTTTGAAAAATCAAAGCTTAATGTTCTATACAAAAAAGAATATTCTAATAATAAATTGAGTATGAGTACAATGAAAATTATATAATAATCGTACATATTAAATAATACCGCTATACTAACGTACTTGTAACAATACTATATAGCAGTCCTTTAATACTACATAACAAAACTTCACAAATTACATTATTACAACAATATAATCATGTATATAATATAACAAAATATAATTAATCCATTATTTAATCTAACATGAAATTACACATTATAATTAAACGATTTAATTCATCATTAATAAATAACGCACAACACATTACTACCTAACTGTAGAACCATTAGCCCTTGCCGCTAACCGGACAACAGCCTCGGCGAACTCCAAAAATTTAGTACGGCAGCGCTCATCACAAATTGCCCTTGCAAGATTTCCCATTTCAATCGAGAATCCTAACTTCATCTCACAAACCAACCTTTCCCTACCAAATCTCGGGCACTCAGTTAGGACGTGAAACACGGTCTCTTCCGTCTCATCGTCACAAACACAGTACGGAGTTGGACCCAATCGAAACCGATACAAATAACTTCTGAAGCCGCCATGTCCCGTCAGTAACTGAGCGCGCAAGTTACACAACCTTATGTTTCGCAATGCCTTATATGCTAGTCTTACTGCAGGGAAATATGACTTAGTAACGGCTCCTGTGGCTGCCGCCTGGTACCTCCGGTCCCACACGTTCAAGGAAGACTCCCTAATGAGGTGTTTGACGTAGGACAGAGGAAAAGCGTCGTAAATCGGGGCCAGCTGATCATTAAGGGCTGCACGCTTCGCAAGCTCATCCGCACGTTCATTGCCCGGGATACCAACATGGGCCCGCACCCAGAAATATTCAACTCCCACTCCTCCCTGAACGAGCTCTGCCATTTTCCCTCGTATTTTACCAGCCAGCGGGTTAAGAGCCTCAGAATTAGAAATACTATCAAGAGCTGACCTTGAATCACTAAGAATGTGGGCCCTCGTGCATCTTAGCGAACTACCCACCATCTCAACAGCCCTCAAAATAGCACAGAGCTCTGCCTGAAAAACGCTGCAATGATCTGCCAATTTAAAGCCCATGTTCGAAACTTCAGCACCGCATTCCCAGACAGAAACAGCACACCCAACCTTTCCTTCCAATTTGCTCCCGTCGGTGTAAATCATGGGGCAATTATCCACGAATTCATTTATTTGGTCCGCACCATCCACAATTACATATGATAAAGGTCTACGATACGCAGGGTGTGGGAGCTCGTAAGGACACATTCTCTTCTCGAGAACCTTATCCGGAAGCTCAAGCAACGGCTGCCCTCTTTTAACCCGGAACAACTCCAGCTGTTCTCTTGCCCTCAAACTTAGCGGTAATATTCTAGCAAGAGCAATGCTTGCCACTAGGGACGTCGTTCTGTGCGCCTTGGCTATCATCAAAGCAAACTGTCTAGTTGTACGATCCAGTTTCTTCTCCATATACTGTTTCCTCGTAACATCGGCCCAAACGCTAGCCGCGTATAGGATAGTTGGTTCAACCACCGCCATATATATAATCCGCACTATCTCAGAATTAAGGCCCCACTGAGCGCCAGCTGCCCGCGACACCAGCTTATAAATTCTGCACGCCTTCTCGCTCACATAGTTAACATGCTTCACAAAATTTAACTTCTGGTCAATCACTACCCCTAACACCTTAAGATGATCCGAGTAAACAATCTGTTCGCCATTTAACAGCAGCTTCGGCCTCTCAAATCGGCGTTTGTTAGTTACAACTACAGCTTTAGTCTTCTGAACCGCGAAACTGGCTTTATAACGCGCACCCCCAAAATGTTAATGTTATAAGCAAATGCTTCAAAATAACTGGATGTTATATAAATTCAAAGTTATCAATTCTTCATTTATACCATCCAACTGAGCAAGTCATTTCTACACCTTTTTTAACAAGTTACTCTTATACTCGTATTATGTTTGGTGATTTGCGACGAAAATATCGAGGGAGCAAAGTACACGTTGTTAGTGACAGTTTTGTGGGCACAAATATCGAGAAGTGCCTATTAGATCTTGTTCTAGAAAGGGTGTGCTCTAAAATATAGCTTTTGTACCGATGTTATTTTATTTAACCGCTTGCTTTTTGTGGCAAGAGCCTTTATTGAGCAAATATTATGAGAAATAACTATAACCAATTTAGCAGACAAATTCGCACTTATATCGCAAGTTATACTGACAAAAATAATAAAGCACACTTACGAAAATTTATGTCAATATAATGCCTCTTTTTGTATCTAGAGCCTACCTTTTGTGTATCTAGAGTTGAAATTAAATTTTAGATTATACATTTATTCAAATAGGGTTTAAAACACTTTTGTAAATCAAACTAAATTTGTCTACTGGATATACCCAGCGGCTTTACCTACCAACAAGCTATCTTCAAATTATTTACCCAAATTATATTTAGTTAATATGTTCAACCATTGAGGCGTGAGTAGATAACATACAAATATATCCATACACTTTAGCATTCATAATATTTTTATGTAAAGTACATATGTAATAAATTATAGTCTGTAGGACGCATATATTATATTTTAAATAAACATGTCTTTTTATTCATTATATGTAACCATTTGACCACGATATCGCGTAATGTTAAGCTACGATGCGGTCGTAGAATAGCTACAGACCTCAAAGGCGGGATAAATCCCTCCCTGGCTTCACTGAACATCAAGCCGGAACACGGCCACAATGACCGCTTGGCGGACATGGTTTTAATTTTTTTTTTTTTTTTATGTGATGAAGTAGAAGACGAGCAAGACGCTCTCCTGATGTTAAGAGATAACGGCTGCCCATAATCAGTACAGTGTTACCTAGGATTTCACAATTATGTGAAATTCTAGGAGCACTGCACCAACGCTTCTTACTCAAGAATCATGAGATGTTAAGACTCTTTAGCCCAGTAATTTCACTAGCTACAGTGCCCTCCTACCGGAGCACAGTGATATTTGCACATCACTGCTCAGGCGGTAGAATAACTGGCACTGTTGGGGTACCCACCTAGACGACCTCCTGCAAAGGAAGTCTACCCCCGGTAATTAATTATAATATCGGGTTTCAATTCGTATTTATTACATTTTCTGGGAACTTCCATTATCAGGAAATGTAATTAAAACCATACAAGTTACCCATCACTGATTAGAGTATCCCATTACCTTTAATAACATAAGTCGTGAAGGTCGCAAGAGGTTGGTACATCGCCCGAGCCTTAATATGGCCGTTATACAACTATTATAGAGGAACCTAATAACCTTAAGGGAGTCAAATAAACGGCCCCTAAAGAGCAAATAGTTGTTAACAAGTTAGATTAATTTGTTTGAGGTTTTAGAAACTAGACGGTTAGTTCGAGTGTAAGTCTAAAGTTATTTATTTATAGTGTTTGTGTAGTGTTCCATAGGGGTTGGTGACATTTTGATTGACGAAATTTATAAAGAAAAAGTCCACAACTCTTTAGGATCTATTTCAGGCTAGGCGTCTGCTTGTGTTTTAGTCTGTAACATAAAAAAGATAGAAAATATTTTATTGAAACACAAACAACGCAGCTTTTTTAAAGCTTAAAACTAAAACACAATGTAATAGTCTAAGTGTGCAAATATTTTTTTGCGTTCGAATATCTTAATTGTATCTACGAATTTACATTTCAAACTTTGGCATATTATAGTGCGAGCAAAATTTTTGAATGTGTTTTATACAAATTTTAAAGGTAACGCAACACATTAATGCATGACTCCATCTAGCCTCCAATAGTCTACACTTATTATGTACGTATTTGTTAGAAATACGATAAAAGACCTGTAGAATATTTAAAACATCGACTCCAGAAACTACCAACTATTTCCACCTAAAACTCCACTTTGACATAGATTTCAGTTTACCTTTCAATTTTAGACGAAGATTTCCATTTTGACCTTTTAGACCCATCCTGTATAACTACCCACCTGAGTGCCGCGCCGGCTAAATTTGCCATATTTTCTACTAACAATCTGCCTACGAAGCGATCCCTACCTGAGTCGCATTAAATTGATACTTCCACCTCACAACGTAGAGAAAGGATAAAATATGGGCTTACGTACTAAGCCTTGGATCTCATGGCGACTTTCGGGTTCAGTTATTTGAAGACAATTTTCAAATTGCCTGTCCTTCCGATTAGATTTCGAATTCATTGGTTGGAGAATTGGGGTCAGTTTGCTTTGATAGGGAGTAAAAACATATTATGTATAGCAGATATGCATTGGAATTGCTTAGCGTTAAACACGTTTTTTATTTGCCAAATTGGATTTTCTATCCATACTGCCTGTTACGTCTTCACGCTTAACCACAGAAATGATTAAGATAAAGTTTGAAATAAATGTAGGTTAAATCTCAGGACAAGGCATAAGATAGATTTGTGCCATTTTCACTCCATGGGGCTTATCTTCATTATCGCGGGTAGCTCTGCGGTCGTAACTATGTAAGTGGATATTTACTCGATGCTATGTAACAAATAAATGTGAAGGTTTTTTAAATTATTAATATTTTAATCATATCAACCCAATTAGTATAATATCTTAATAATTATATTTTGGTTATCTTTGGTAGAATTCATGGGAAATTCCGTCGTAGTAAGTCTCTATTGCCGGTAGTGCCACACATAGGTGTGGCACTACTGGCATAGGCCAGTTCGTTACTGCTAGGCGGATGCCTAGCAGTAACGTACAGGCATTATGCCCCGGACTAAAGAGCAATGTTACCAGTGAAATTAATGGTCATGACCAGATTACACTAATATATCTGGGTGATAGACACAATGCTATACAGAATTTGAATACAAAATATAAATAGTCATGCATACTCCATACAATGTAACTAAAGGCATTATTCTTAGCTATAAGTCATTATTGTAATTATGTATTATTCATATGTCTGGAAAAGACAGGTTTCGGCAGAACAATGCATTACATTAAGATCTGATATATAGTTTATAGTACCTGAAATCTATGAATAAACATATTCTTATTTTTATTGAAAAACACTGGGTGACGCTGTGTTTGATAATACTCGTATGGCTATATTCTGGTACTTATGGTATAGTAGCTCGTGGCTAGTAACCATCCACTGAACAAAACCGTGTCGCCAAGCGGTCGGTATGACCGTGTTGCGGCATAATGTTCAGTGAAGCCAGGGAGGGATTTATCCAGCCTTCTAGGTTTAATCTGTTACTATATACGGCAGCGTTGTTGCTTATCATCACGCGAGATCGTAGTCAATGTCAAACCTATTCCTATAAACAAATGGGTAATCTGATAGACATAAAATACTTTGTGTTAATATACGTGTGAACCTTTAATTGGCTGTATGGCGCATCAATTTTCAGCTGTTGGTTTACCTATAAATATAAATAAATAATGTTATTTATAGTTCAGGGCAGCCAACATAACAACTAAAGGACTGTATTAAACAGAATATGCTACATATCCTTTTTTTGTATAAAGCTACAAGTTATAATCTTCTTATTCCATTCGTTTCATAGACATCGCGGCATTAAATCACTCTGAACGTGCCAGAATTGCACCCATATATTTCGGATGATCTCGATAAATTCTCGCGCACCTATCGAGGAAGCAGGTTTTTGTACCTGTTTGTTTATTATCCTATTCTAAAACGCACGATATAAATTCAAAATGCGTGGACGTATTTTTTGTGTGTGACTTCATAATAAAAGCATCGGATGGATTGAGCTGAAATAATTTATTTTTCAGTTCATAGAAAAACTAGCTGCGTAGAGCGGTTTTACCCACTGTACTGTAGCCTATTATGTGTTAATTTAACCTTTTTCAAAGCGATCAACACGATGTTGAGAAACCAGGGAGGAGTTATCCCGTCTTTTAAGTTAAACCTAACTATCTTTGGTCGTATCATTGCTAGAAATCAAGCTAGATCATTGTCAGACTAACCTATAATGGATTAAAAAAAATACCTATTTCCTAATTCAATTATCCCGTCGCAATGAGCCAAACAATTCCAAACTATTAAAAAGTTTTCCAGAGTAAAACTAAGAATATCTCTCTAAATTTTTCTCGATAATTTAACCTGTATTTATGTTCTCTTTTAGTGCTGAGCTTTTATTTTTTTAAGAATGAACTAAACTATTTTCCAGTGTTCGATAGATTAAGCAGTAAAAAAATCAAACTTTAAAAAATCGATCCCTTTGTTTGTTTTTTTTTAATCCAAAGATGTAAAAAGACGAGGAAGATGCTCTCCAGACTGCCAGAGACGCTGCCCATCATAATAAGTACGGTTATTGCCACCCAAGTTTCCAGGTGCACTGCATTAACGCTCCATACTCAAAAGTCAAAAGTTTTTAAGACTCTTCAGCCCAGTCATTTCACAAAATTGTTAAAGTTTTTGAATAGACTTATCTGTAAACACAATTGTTCGACGGCAATAGAGTGTACATTTTAGAATTTATCCGATATTTCGAAGCGGCATTCGATAATCGTTCCGTATTAAATTAAGGCACGAAGCAATGTGCATTTATTATTTATGAGGCTTGTGCTGTTAGATAGAATTACCATAATCGATTTCAGTTAGGTATTTTAGGTCGCGGTGAGCTCAGAAAGAGAACTGGATGAGCTAGATCGCTACTGGGGAAACAGATTATTACTAAGATTAGATCTGTCGACATAGACTTTTAGTATCAAAATAGGTGACGCTAAAAAAAAACTCGATAACTCTACCCGTTCTTGAGTAAAAGGGTCTTGACAAACAGATACAGAGACGAGCGAAAGATCCTATGAGGGTATCGTTTTTTTCCTTTAAAGGTATGAAACCGCAAAAAACAATGTAAACTCGTCAACGTCGCGGCGGTTACGAGTAAGCTCACTGTAAAAGACTTCTAAATTTTCTGAAACCATGATTAAAACAATCTTTTTGACCTAATATTTGGTGTTAGTGTTAATCTTATAAATAAACGAGCGTGGTTCTGAACAAGTAGCCTGTACGTTATTCCCAGGTCTACGCAAGCGATATACCTAATTTTAGCTTGAATAATTGGTCTATGCACAATGCACTTAACCAGACATCCATTCAACAACCTTCGTATTTATAGAGGTAGTATCTATCTAACAAAATTTTATCCTGAAGTATCTAATTAGATATCTAGAGATCATAAAAGACAGAACCCAACAAACGAGAACACACTTGGAAGCTTCTTGAACTAGGTATCGCGATTTTCTCTTACACAAAGATGAACAGAATGAGCTTGACGCTCCCTTAATGTTGCAGGGCTTGCCCAGTCCCAATACAGTTGCAATGTACTCTTGATTTTTTTAATAAAAAATGAGCGGGAAAAAGCTGTTGTAGCAGGAAGATGTTGAGCGGTTACCACCGCCTATTGACCCTTGCCACTGTGTGTTTACGGAGCGTTGCCGATCCTTGAAATATTTTGTGTTCCATTGAATAGAATAAGTACAAAGTCCTGCTCCATTAGTGAGAATCAACATTTCTAGTGGTACTTTTGGGTCATCATCATTTCAGCCGTAGGACGTCCACTGCTGAACATAGGCCTCCCCTTTGGATATACCGGTTGGAAGCGACCTTTATCCAGCGTCTTCCCGCGACCTTTATAAACTCGTCTGTCTACCTAGTAGGTGGACGTCCTACGCTGCGTTTGAAAGTTACTTTTGGGTATCTAAAACTTAATCAAGACACTTTTCCTACAGCTTTTCACTAACTTCTAAACAGGTTTAAACTCTAAACTCGATAACTTTATTCTAAGTCTTCAAGGGCAGTTAGCCTTGAAGACAGATTACACAATTCCGTTTGCCGTAACAAAGCCTGAAGAACAAGCGTAGATAGTTAATTACATAAACTAGTAATTAAGGTAGATGCCGCGCTCCATAAAACAAAACTAATATAGGTACTGCGGTTAGCGTAGAATACGTTTTCTTGATTTGGTCGATTGAACTTAATTGTCAAGACGGTTATAAGACTTATGTGGTCACATGTGTTTCGATTCACAATATCTTGTGCAAAAAAATAACTGTTTTATACATTAATTCTTTTGTCAACAAAAACTAGTTTTCTATAATGTTAGATTGATAGATAAACTCTTTTCATAGATGAACTCTTCATAAAGTAGCACAAACGAATGAGAACTCATATTAAGAGTGTATATATCAAGGGACGCTCTCTCGCTCGCACTATTTGACAAATTTTAAAATCATTCACTCGATATACTATACGCTCTTCAGATCAGAGATTATATGTTGCAATTGGCGGTCTATTCGGTAAAAGCGATTTGTTCCAATCAATAAATAAATGACACATATTATAATGGTAGACCTTTAAACTTGTATTATTTAGCTTATACCTACTAGTTCTAAGTCCAATTATTGTATTGTTTTGGTCTCAATAAAGAGTGTTCTTATCTTATCATGGCTACAGTTTCGTTCTTTATGTGCGACATCTGTTATATTACACAGTATATAGGTATAGTTAATTACACCTATGTAATTACCATCTTCGTACCTCCCCCATCTATAACGTGACCCAATTTCTAATTACTATCTATTTATTATTTGTTTTAGCTTGGGTAATTAATAATAGAAGAGATATACCCTAATGCAAACTCAAGATCCGTAATCAAGTTTCTTTAAAACACACTTCCAAGAATACCATAATTATTGATTGAATCAATGATGAATGATCAATCTTTGTTGCGCACCATAAAATATGCAAAAAAACTTAAAAACTGTGACAAAAATATACGAAAAAAAATCAATGAATATAAACATTCACTTCAACATGCAAGTAATTAATGCCTTAAATTTGAAGAATCGCTCCAGCGAGCAAACCTCATGCCTAATAAATTGAAAATATTCTGGCGTAGTGAACTAAGAAATTTCCTCAGGATCCTTAATAGAAGGTTGAAAGCTTACATTACGCAGCAAATACCCAAGGAGCAAGCGGGATTTGTTAAAGGTAGAGGCACTAGAGAGCAAATCCTTAACATCCGGCTTTTGATCGAAAAATGCAGAGAGCATAACATCAACGCCACTCTGTGCTTCATTGATTATGCAAAGGCTTTCGACTGCATCAATTGGGCCAAGATGTTCAGCGTGATGAAGGAGATGGGTATACCTGATCATCTCACATTTCTAGTGCAAAACCTGTATACCACCGGTAGATCTAAAGTCAGGCTAGAGGAGGACCTATCACATCCCTTTCATACCGAAAGAGGTGTTAGACAGGGCTGTATTCTTTCGCCTCAGCTGTTCAATCTCATCGGCGAACATATAATGAGAAGGGTGTTGGACAATTGGAAAGGTGGCATTCGCGTGGGTGGACAATTGTTAAACAACTTGCGATTTGCCGATGATACCACAATAATAGGCTCCTCAGAAGTAGAACTAGCTCAACTATTGTCTCGAATTTGTTCCATCAGTCGTGAATATGGGCTGCGTATCAACAGGTCCAAGACGAAACTCATGTTCGTGGACAGAGCTGGTTCTTTGCAGAGAACTCACGAATTGCGCGACCTCGAAGTGGTACACAAATTTGTGTATCTAGGATCGCAAATCAGTGATGATGGTGACTGCGAGCAAGAAGTGGTCAGAAGGGCACAAATGGCTAAGTCAGCGGTAAAAGACTCGAAAGGATCTGACGGAATAGAAGCATTAGCCGGAACACGAAAAAGAAGCTAATGCAGACCCTTATCTTCTCGATCTTCCTGTATGCTTCGGAAACCTGGACTTTAAAGTCTCGAGTACGATCGAGGATTGACGCGTTCGAAATGTGGTGCTGGCGCAGAATGCTGAGAATATCCTGGACGGAACGTCGCACAAACGAGTCAATCCTCAGAGAACTGAATGTCAAAACCAGGCTTTCAACAATCTGCATGCAGAGAGTCCTCAAATTCTTCGGACACACCGTCAGGCGCGACCCAGACAGTCTGGAGAGACTTATCCTTACTGGCAGTGTAGAAGGGAAGAGAGGTAGAGGGCGCTCACCCACGCGATGGACGCATGTGACCCAGGATGCTACGGGAGCCACCCTACAAGCGTCAATCCAAATGGCGCAGGACCGGCATCGATGGAAGGAAGTGGTGTCAAAGCTGATGAGGCACCATGATCACGTCCCTCAGTCATGAGGCTACGACCAAGAAGAAGAACTAAGAAATATTGTACTGAGAAAACAAATAAACCTGTTATTTTATTCTAAACTGGTACAGTAATTTCATGATTTCTAAGTACAGTATTTCTTAGCTCATATAATATACTGTACTGTTATTATTGATATTAATAATTATCCTATCGAAGCAGAGGCATTTTTTTTATTGATGATAGGTTAGCCTTTGACCACGATCTCGCGTGATGTAAAGCGACGATGCGACCGTAGATCGTAGCAGACAAAACCCAAAAGGCGGGATAAATTTATCTTTTTATGCATTTATTTCTAAAATCAATTCATCATCATTTTAAATAGTTTAATATATAACAGAGGTTACTTCAAAAGCGGTTCCAACTCAACCGTAAAACTTCAAATTTATTTAATTTCGTATAAGCGAAGTAAGCTTAAAATCTTTTCTGAGGCGGCGCGGCGTCGGTACGTGCCCGGAGGGGGTAGGACGCCATTTTTCTTAGTTCGGCCGTTGTTCCAACTATCTGTCGGAAGCAGGTTGCTTTCTCAGCTACTCTGATAATCCCCTGGTGCTATTCGAATGCAAATAAAACACTCAACCTCTGTAAGCTTTAACCTACTAACTTTTAAAACTTTTTTCAGAACATTTTAGCCCCTATTGACGGGACGTTTTCCTTTTCATAAATCTTTTGTAGTATGTGTGTTAAAATATGCTTCAGCCATAGACAAAAAATCATGCTTACGCAATTATAATTCTAGTGGAAATTATTATTTTTTCTGTTAATATGAAGTAGAAAATCATTAACAAACTGTCCTAGTTATTGTGGTTCATTAATAATGTAGTAGACTGAACAAGTAATATTTAAAAATGGGTATTTTACTGTATATCGATCTACTTTCGTTACAGTGGACAGACAAAATAATTGACACGTTAAATTTAAAAAAAAATACCAACTTCAATATCGCTTTCAGTGACAAAAGCCAGAAAGTTTTAAAGAAACTACTGAACTGATTTAAATAAAACTTGGTTCTAAGTTAGACTTTAGATTTATAGTGTAAGGTATATACAAAACAAAGGTAAAATACAGTTCATAGTTTCAAAGATATTCGATGATATCAATATACATACAGGGAGGGAATTAACCCGCCTTCTATGTTAAATCTGCTACCATTTACGGCCGCATCGACGCTTAACATCACGCCAGATCGTGGTATTTGACCACACTTACCAATAATTATGATTTTAAAAAAATACATAAAGTTTTCTACATATCAGAGTTAGATAGCTTCGACAAATGGCACCATTGTAATGGCGACTAAATTAAAATTAATATTGGATGTAATTTTACCCTTTTATATTATTCCTAGCTTATGCTCGCGGCTTTGCCAGCGTGGCAAAATCCTTTCTTAGCGTAGGTCTACGTCATATTTCAACCGAATTGGTTCAGTAGTTTGGGCTGTGCGTTTATAGATCAGTCAATCAGTCACTCTTTCCTTTTATATATTTAGATTAAGTCCGAGTACAACTAGAGTCTGAATAATAAATAATAATAATAAATATTTCAGGACGTTTCACACAGCGCCACCTAACCCCAAACTAAGCAACTTAATGCTTGTAATATGGTGGTTAGGATAACGGATATAATACTTATATACTTTTCTTTTGTAAATACATACTTATAATAGATATAGAAAAACCACCCAGACCAGAAACAAATACCTGTGGATCACACAAACATTTGTCCCATGCAGGAATCGAACCCGCAACCTCCTGCGTTGCTGGCGGGTGTTAGCCCACCGCGCCACAGAGGTTGTCAATAAGTCAATAAGATCCTAGAATTAGTAGGTACAGATTCGCTTCGGCCCTTAACTTTTATCATCCCCAAATGGTCTCAATTAGCAAATATTCGCGCTAGTTTGCAAAGCAATATTGGTTTTAATAACAAAGATATTGTATTGTTTTACAGTAACCAAGTTTATAAGACGTAATATTCTCGAGTTCGGGCCTTATAACTGATTTTGTTTTGGGTAGGGTTGTAAGATTTTACGGTTTCTCGCCTTTCGTTTGGAATGAATATAGGTTACACGGCGTGGCTAAATAGCCGTTTTAGGCTTACTTATTTTCGCACTTTTGTTTAATTTTGCCTTGATCAATTAAGAAAAAAAAATGCCTTGAATATCTAAAAACTCAGAATTAAAATATATTATATACTCCTACATTTCATCACTTTTCTGGGTGTAAACTGCCAAATTTGTCGGAAAAGATAATTTGGCAGTTTACACCCAGAATCCAATAAATAGAAGAGAAACCCCAAAACGAAATATACAGGAGTATTCTTCTTATGTAAAGATACTAAACAACGTAAACACATCGTCACCAAAATGAAAGTTCTAGACAAAATTAGAACAAAACTAATTAAACGACGTCTGATATAACCCTTGGTTTCAGGTAACCCTCTCGAGTGCGACTGCCGGCTCTCCTGGGTGTACGCCCTTCGCAACGAAACAAGGGACCTCACTTTCAGACAGGCCCTTGAAAAAGTATCGTGTGTCGTCGACACAACCCTGGAGCGACGCATCGAAGAACCCGAGGATATCCGCATCGAAACTCCCAACGAAAACATCCTCTCAGATGATAACTACGAATACTACGACAAAGAAGAATACAACGACAGGCTCAAATATAAATCCAACAAAGCTAAAAAACTCACAGATATCCCACTAGAAATGCTCCCCTGCCCGAAAGAACTAATGGAAACTATCGAAGAATCCTACGGACACCCCGTTCAAAACGAGATAAGGTTGAAAGCGTTCTCCAAAGTCCCCAACCTCGCTCCAAGTTTAACCCTGATCTTGTCTCTACTCCTCTTCTAAACATTAAAGAATATAAATCAAACATATTTGTGATATTAGACGTTAATTAGTATTATCAGTGTACATTTGAATTATTAATCGCGTTTTCGATGTAGATTTGAATAATCTAGTTATAATTTAATTAAGCCTTGTTTGACTCGTTGTAAAATAATATCGATATAGATGTTTATTAATGTGGAAATTATGTCGTGTACATATCGAAGGTAAATGGAATCGATTACAGTCGCATTGCGGGTAATAGCCAGCCAGGGAGGGGATTGTGCCGCCTTCTAGGTTTAGCCTGCAACCAACTACAACCGCATCGTTGTTTACCATCAATATGACATCGATATTGTACTAGTTAAAATATCAAGATTATTAAGATGCTTACACACTACTTATGTGCTACCGACATGCCACGGCTTCGGTTGGTTTTCTCTTTCAGAACAACGATACATAAGAGATTCATATCGTATGGTTGGTGTTGTGTCTATTACCTAATGCAATGCAGTACGTTTAAGTATGCTGTAAATAAATCAACTATAATATTAAAAAATATAGAATTGTTAGTTAAGTTTTTCAGTCAATATTTTTTTTATTCATGTATATTTCTTGTGATTTGTGTATTTATCTCGTTTCTTCAAATGTTGTTCGTTTAAATAATTACTAAGTATAACAACAATAATAACCCTAATATAGTCGAATCAGACAACCAAAGGGCAGATATACCTATATTGAGCGTGCGTAACTCTCGCAAAAAACTCTCGTATGTCATTAACCATTCCACGACACACGCTTCACTACTCGTATATTAATGGTGAAGATCACATCGCAACGACTACACGATAACGCGACAATTTCGGCGGTGACACTTTTGGTACAGGCAGTCTTAAGTTTATTGCATTACACATACAAAATAACTACTGAGTTGTGTCTTGAAGAAAAAACACGTAATGATTACATAGAAAAAAACATAAATGTATTTATTAGTAGAGAGCCCCGGCCTACTTGTTCGATGAACGTTGCCAATGACTGACACCGAAGTCGGCAACACCACTGGTGTCACAGATGTATCTATACCTCTATATACATATAGGCGATGTGCTTATCATCAGATGGACCGTCTGATTATAAAATAGAATTGAATGGAATAATACTTTATTGCATACCAAATAAATACAAAGAAACTTACTGAGCTAGATATCTTAATACTAGGTAAACAGTCGGCGGTCTTAGTTCTACGGACGGAATCTGGCCGGTCTTTATTACTTTAACGATTAGGTATGTTTAAAAAAAAACATGTATATAATCTAACTGGGTCAACTAAAAATCCTCTTTTTCCGCCAAAATCACACAAAAGCAGGCTTAAAATATCAAGTCTGGAACGCTTTTGGAAGATTCTAGACAGCCACCTATTTCATAGTTCATTACTTAGCTCTGAGCTTTGTTCGCCCACTCGAATCCTCCTTGATATCTGATCTTATAGAGCTCATGTTGACTCTTGCCGATTGGATGGCGTCTTTCTAAGAAACTTAGTTATTAATATAAATATAAAATATGTGTAAACTGCTTTTATGTTTTCATCTACCCTCACTCGGTCAATAAGTGTTCTCAGCATTGTCACGACACACAACACTAACTTTTTATGCTATTACAATAAATACAGTAACTGTAAATTGGTGTTATCGCTTTAAAGGGCATTATGCCAGATCATAATAATTTATCGTGATTGGCGTGCTAGTGAGCACGACTTCGGTGTGCGTGAAGAAATGAGAAATACGTAAAGGATGGCATACTATATAGGATGGTACACTCTTAGGCCGCACTCACACTGGGTGACAGCGACTGTCGACGACATCGTCACGACTCTCTAGCGGCTTTCCAGGGACCGGCGTGTGTCAATGACTGGTCGTCGCGACATCACGACGTTCGTAGCAACTCTCCGACGACTTTCGTCACCCGCTCGAAAGTCGCTGTCAGATGAGGGGTGGGCCTTAACATCAGGAAAGAGCTTCACTTGTTAAGTCTGTTTAAATGTACGAAGTTCCACACAACACTGCTCTTGTCATCCTTAAACAAAAAATTAAATGCTATAGTCAACATAGCCAAAACTTTATTTTCAAAACTCACGCCAACACACAAAATAATATTAAACAAAGAACACGACTAAAAATGATAAACGTTCCCTAAAAAGTAGAAAAAAATATATTCGCTTAAAGAAACAGAATATTATGATAACTGTCATAAAATTCGCGAAGAGTATAACGGCAAATGTAAAGTAGCATTATATGGAAAATGCGTAACGAAACAAAGGGAGGCATCAAATTACGTTGTTAAGGTAGATTCGGAGGGAAAAACTCTCTAAAACAACAGAAATAGGACCTGGAATTGTTATTTCTTTCATTTCTTTCGGCTCGTTTATTTTACCAAAACCTTGACGAACTATTGTTATGCATACAGATACCGCGCTCCCAAGAAAATATTATTTTGACTAATTTAAGTTGTGAAATTTGTAAAAAAAATATGTATTATACTAGTTTATGATCGCGGCTTGGCCCACATGGAGCAATCCTTTCTTTAAGGAGATAGAAATCATAAAACCTATCTATGTTCCAAATTTCAACCTCATCCGTTCAGCGGTCTGGTTTTTGCATTGATAGATTAGTAGTCAGTCATTCTTTCCTTTTATATATAAAATATAGATTTTTCCGACCATAGCAAAAATCCGGCAGTCTCGACGCAACGCAGTTTATTTAAGAGAGTCATAAAGTTTTTCTCCGCTGCACTTCTCTTGGTCTGTGCTGATTCCTGCGCTTTTGTGAAATGTATGTCATAAACTATAGAGTTTATTAGTGTGTGGTCACTAATTTTATGCACAATCTTATTAAATAATTATTAAACTAATAAAAAATATTAATCTTATTGAATAATTATAATTGTTGTTGCTGGATGCAGGTCGCTTCCAACCGGTACATATGGGCCTCCCCTTTGGACTTCCATATGTATATATGGAAGTCTAAAGGGGACTATGTTCAGCAATGGACGTCCTACGGCTGAGATGATGATTAATTGTATATTATGCCTTTTTATTCATTAAAAGGTAAGCCTTTGACCATAGTCTCACAAGATTATAAGCGACGATGCGTCCGTGGATGATAACATACTAAATCTCTCCCTAAATCCTTTAGCTCCTTCTTGGTCTCATCTTTCCTTTAGTGTCAAGCTATCTGTATGTATAACAATAGTCGGTCAACCGTTACAAGTTAGTGATACTAATAAATAATGAGTGTCTCAAAGTTGTCGGTCGTTGGAAAGTCAATCAAAACAAGTTTTTCGCCGCGAGATCATGGATTCTTTCCTTTAGTTCAGACGTGATTTATGATGGATATTTTATTAAACGCTAATGACTATGCCAAAATATTTTTACTGCTTCGTTTCGCTCCAGATTTTTTATTTAATTCTAACTGTAAAATATTGTTAGATGAGCGATCCATAATGGTCTGTGACGTCAAGCAGTCATTATACCCATGTTCATGCACAACGTGACGTTATTCAGTGAAGCTCAGGAGAGATTTCCCCTCCTTCTTGACTAGCAACGCATCGGAAATGAAAAATAACGTGTCGGCAATGCCACTGGTGTTAAAGACTATATAGGCAACGGTAACCGCTCACCATCAGGCAGATCGTGTCTGTTTGTCTGTCTGTCCTCGACATAAGAGATGACCTTAACTCATTTGTGTTTGAATCGGTCAAGGTCATCTCTTTTTGATACACATTTTACCCTAGATTTTGATAGGTGAATTGAAAGAGAGCAGGGGTAGGGTCATGGAGGGTCCTCTGTTGATGCCGTCGGGACCGCGGATGAGTGCTTCGGCGTACCCGTTGCCCCGGCATTATGGCGTCCCGCAGAAACACCCCCAGGTTTTTTGGTGGGTATCCCCGCCGCTCCCATCTCTGGCGGTCCCACATACCGCCCCGCGCCCCCCGGCGTGGGGTGATGATGCGTAACGTATTTTTCCTGGGTCAAAAAAAAAAGGGTCCTCTGTTGATAAATAATGTCAAACTCATTTTATATAGTACAATATATTTCTGCGTTTAAGAATCCTACTAATATTAAATATGTGAAAGTTTGTAAGAATGTATGGATGTATCTTTGTCTGGGTGTATGTTTGTTACTTTTTCATGGCTAAACGGGTGGACCGATTGAGCTGAAATTTGGTATAGAGATAGCTTAGACCCTGGAATAACACAGGCTATAATACCTGATATATAGTAAAGCAGGTAAAACCGCTGGGCGACGCTAGTAATTTAATAAATAAATGTGTGTAATTTAAAAATATATAGGTATCTGTGTAATCTCAAAAATTACTTACGAAAGCGTCGAAAAAATTATTGTATCATTGTTTAAATTTTTTTAAAGTGTTTTTTTAATATAGTGTTTTATAATAAATAATTTATTAGGTACCCATTAAATTTTCTTAGTTATAAATTATAAAAGTTGTATTAGGTGTAAGATATTTTGAAGATTATAATTGTTATGTTTATTGTGACCGTTTAGGAATATATCTAATTGAGATTTGAAATTTCTTGAAATGTAGATTTGGGGTGTTATCTACACTGAGCGTCCGCACGCGGCGGTTGCGAAGTGCCCTGCCGCCTCCTACTCCTTTAAAAAAACCATTTTACGCACCTTTTACCGCTGCTAATAAGTTAAACTCATCATTTTTGGATATAAACAAATGAACCAACACAACCGCCGCGTGCGCCCGCTTGATGTAGCAAACGCCCTAACAATCATTATTTTTATATAAATTAAAAAATATTTCATAATAAATGTTAGTGGTTAGAAGCCTTGTACAAAATTAACAATATTCTTGTTGGTAAACGGTTTCGTGAATAGTTAATAAATAAATTAATATTATAATTATTAGGTTGTGTATAGTCTTCGAGTCTGTTGTAATAAATATTTCTACATATATTTGGCACTGAGTTTTATTTATGTACCCATCTTACTAGGGTTTACTTCACTTGCTTGTCCGACAATACGTCGGCAATGATCTTAGAGATGAGGCATCCAATACACCGCGGATGAATGCTTCGGCGTACCCGCTGCCCCGGCATTATGGCGTCCCGCAGGAACACCCCCAGATTTCTAGTGGGTATCGCCACGGCGCCCATCTTCAGAGGGGGAGTCCCACATACTGCTCTGCACCCTCCAGGGCAGGGCGATGATGCGTAACGCATTTTTCCTGGGTTTAAAAAAGAGGTTGATAGGTAACCGGTCATCATCAGGCGGACTAACTATTTAATAAATGTGTCTGTCATAATTAACCTAATCCGTTCAGTAGTTTGAGCTGTAAAATGATAAATCAGTCAGTCATCCAATAGTCACTTTTTATATAAAAGTGTTATAAATATACTAAGAGCATCCAGCAATTTTACTCTGGAATAGGTTTGTTTAAATCCCGGAATTAGGGAGCATAGGCATTCCCATCAGTTTATTCGTAAAGGAGATATGAACATACCCCAAAAATTCTCTATTTCACCTATTCTACGGTTTCACTTATTCAGGGTTAAAATTATGTCTACATTTAATTTTTCAGCCTTATGGGCGACGGTAACCACTCACCATCAGTAGGACAGCTTGTGTCCTATCTCTTTACTATTTTAAAAAAATATAAAAAGCTTTCTCGAAAAATCTTTTATCCATTATTAATATCACACACAAAATATTTCGCCTCTCAAAATATCATAATAATAATTAATCTCTTATTCTCCTAATGACAAAATGATGTGATGGAATCTTATAAATAAAACATTATGCTACAAGCTGCCACGAAATAATGAATATGCTTATTAAATATTCCACTAACATTTTATACTAGCTGAGGTATTTGTTTTCACTCAAAAAAAGGAACCTACACAGTACTTACCTTCTGCAATTATAACTATACTAGCTGCGCCAAGCGGTTTTACCCCCTTTACTTATAGCATATGTGTTATTAGGTAGACAGTGGAATATATAATAGCTATCTCTACACCAAATTTCTGCTCAATCAGTCCACTCATTTAGGCGTGAATATTTATAATAATATAATATTTGGAGTTTATACTCCAACAAAAAACATACTTACACTGTGCAAGGCAAATTAAATTAGAGGAGCAGGCAATTTTTTTTGTCCATAATGGAGATTATTAAAAAAATATTGGACACTTATTTTTTTATTTGTAATTTTAATAAAAACGTGTGATTTACAACGCACTAAAGTTACATGGAAAGGGTCGTGACGTAATAATTATGTGTGAGTGTGTACTCGAGTCGATACAAAATGCACACACATATGACGTCACTCGTCATCACGGAAAAACTTATAAGTGCTATTATCCCAGCCACTTTTTATTTTATTCTCAAACAAAATACGGACTACTCATATTTTAATGTTTTTGAACTTGTTTGATTTCCTATTATTAAAGGTTGTGTGGCTAACCTATACGTTGCAATTTCAGGTCCCTCACACAAACAAGTCCACCAGCTATTCAGTTGTTTTATTTAGGTTGCGTATGCATTGAGTCAACATTCTACTGCGGAATATCTCGCCTATCTGAATCAGGTTCACTCTAGAACAGAATAGTCATGGTTATTATCGTGCATAATATGAGCCATGACTATAGTAAAGTAAAATAAAAAATAATTTATTAACATACAAAAAATACAGCAACAAATAGTAAATGACATCAAAGAAAAAAAAAGCATGCATAAGGTCCTTAAACTAAAAAAGTGTAATATAGATTCTGATATAGTGGTTACAATACTTTTATAGTCAATTGGGATAAGCTCAGCTTAGTACTGCGCGAGGGAACCCTGCGCAGCGCTGGTTTTCAGCATATCCCATGCTCGAACGTACTCGTAGATGTTAGTCGAGTTTAACAAAAAATAAGTTATTAGCTGGATTTTTATCAAATAAGTGTACAATCATTATTTTTAACAGAACAGACAAATAAGTGTGTATAGAGCAAATTTATACGTAGATCAATAAACATTTACATTTGTATAACACCATCGCCCTTTCAGTATTCGTAGCCACGGCTCATGTAACTGAGCCGAAACGTCGAGATTAATTTATATAATGTGTTCTTCGGCGGGGGAGTCCCACATAAGGCGCAAGGACGATGCGTAATGCATTTTTACTCGAATAAAAAATAGGGCAGCTAAGACATTGAAAATATATTCTATTAAAACTGTCAGGGTATGTATATTTTGCGTCCAACTTGTCTACTATATACTTCGTATCCTGTATCCCAGAAGTTTAATTATAGCCCGAGAGAAGGACGTTCGTGACGCGCCGAGTTCAGCCGGTTCAATTGTTCGCAGGAATGAGAAATTTCTTCGCATAAAATCGCTTCGTGAGTACTAAACGTTTAATTTCTTGTTTACGTGTTGTCTGCGATATTTATAGAATTTAGAGGAATCTTGAAACGGTGTAGACACTACTGTTTTATGCTTAGTTCATTGAACAGGGTGATAATTTTGAGTGAATTAACAACAACACGGCAAAATTCACGTGTGCCGTAGTTTTAGTTTTAGCATTATTTTAGCTGTAGAATTGTTTCTTTTTTTTTCAATTAAGGTTTTTCAATTTAGGTATTTAGCCTAAAAACACGACAAAGACAATGTTTTTCAACACAAGTAGATTAGAGTACATTAGTGTCCCGTCGATGTATGGGGAGAAATTTTTTTGCAGCTACGCTAACGCAATAGGTGTCGAAAGTTGCGTAATTTAACACACATTATTACGAATAATCTAAATAAATAATAATTTTGTGTCATCTTGAGGGTCTACCTCTAAGGTACACGCATATAAAACACTTTTTCAATAATATAGGGTTCGTTTGGACCCAATGGCGGTTCAGATCTGGTTGACGGTTGAAAAGTGTACAAAGTGAACAATAGTTTTTTAAATTATTTTGTATATATCCATTCATAGAATTTGATACAATCATGTTTACAACATTATTCATAAACCCATACATGAAAGTTTTACACATGACTGAAAGAAACTGAAATAAATAAAGTTCCGAAGCGAGCAAGAGTATGAATGAACCCTCGATCGTTGTACCGAAGGCTTGTATTCAAACATATTTCAATACACACATTTTATAGGGGAGGAAATTGAAACGGGTTCTATAATAGCTTTATTGAATTGAACTTTTTAATTATGTGTAGTAGTTTTTTGCCAGTGACTTTGTACTCAAAGTTGTTGAACGGCTGAGTGGTTTAACGAAAGGTTTCGTTTTGTGTTCAAGAAATGCAGATTGTAAAGTAATCATTTGCAACTAAGTACGCTTATTAAAGTTATTTTTAAAAAAGCTCCTAAATGATTTATTTTGTTAGAGACAGACAGATTATGAACATTTACTGTAAAAAAAACAGTGTGCGGTACAAAAATACTTTAAGAAATATTCTCATATTATTTTAGAATATAATATTTTCTACACGTTGTCAAATGTATTTAATATTTTGTTTGTAATTATTGTGTGCAATAAAGAGTTTTCTCCACGTTGTAGTGAGTATATATATGAAGTTTTTAGATTTTTTGATATATTTATTTTCAGTGAATAAAAAAAACCTTTACACTTTTCATAAAAGTTTGACAATGATAAACCTCGAACATATAGACGTAGTAACTAAAATAGACACGTCGATAAATTTCAGCAAACGCTCGCAACTCGCAGGTAGATTGAGCGGAAACTGATAAAACACTCAGCGGGAATATATTGAAAAATATCTTTTCAAATCTAACTCACACTTTCCCCGTCTACGGAAATTGGACCTGTATAAATAGGGCTGCTACCTTAATATACATTTTTTCACTATCTTTACTTTGTCTATTACTGCTGATTATTTGTTGGGTTTTTTTTGCAATGCGGCATTCTTACTTAGTGGTGCTACCGACTGCCCGCACCAAACGTTTTGCTTCGTCGTTTTTAATGAGAACTGTTCGCATTTGGAACACTTTGCCGTCTTCCGTGTTTCCCGAGCGGTACAACTTGGGTATCTTTAAGGCACGAGTGAATAGGTACTTTTCTAGGCATCTTACGTGATCCATCGTCAACCGCATTTTCACTTTCCATCAGGTGGGATGTGGCCAAACGTAGGCCTATTTAGTGAAAAAAAAAATACATAATATCAAGTTCGTTGTATTTTTTTGTATGCAATAAGTTATAGTTCTATTCGATTACAGAGAGTTTGGAAAATACCTGAACATAAACTGAAACTAAAACCCTTGTAACTGAAATTATTAGTATTTCAAGTATTCATTTTCAAGAAAACCTGCTACGGATTGATGTTACAGGTGTCCTATTATTCCTAGCAAGAAAACGACCATCGCACCTATTTAAAAGCTTTTATTTACTTTCACCTGTCCGTTGTCTGTCTGTAATCGAATCTCGCAAGTTTAATGTAATCCACTTCCAAGTTTCCGATCGAGCTGAAATTTTGTATGCATGTATAAATCGGATGACAATACAATATTATTATGACACGTAGCTAATCTGACGATGGAGCTGGAAGGTGGCCATAGGAACTTTGTAATTAAATGACGCAACCCCATCGAGATTGGGCTCATTTGATTCGATCTTGACGAGTATTTTTGTCCTAGAAGCAATAATAAAAGCTTGTTTTTAAAAAAAATACTCTATCAGGCTTCATTAAAAAACTGTTTTACTATACATTATAATCCAAGAACTAATATTTCATTGAAAAATAATAATCACCAAAATCATAGTAGTTGAAAGTTATTTTTGCTCGAATATGTTCCATTTGGATTTATTATAGCAACGCTAAATTTATTCGCTCCGCCACCCCTACAAAGCATAATAGCTATATTTCTTTGACCTTTCATTTATTTTAGTTGAAAGCACAGCTGGAGGCCTATTGGAGGCAACTACCTATAATATTGGAGGCGAAATTAAGGCTTCTCAGCCATAACCCCAAATCCTGATTAGAATCCCGGGACCGACCTTCGAATTCAAATATGAAGTTACTTATCTGATCGCATTTATGTATCATTTGGAGCGGCTTATTCATTCTTAACAACGATTAAGTAACCAAAAGATTTGAAATGGTGAAGTCATCCTGTGTAAAGTTTACAAAAAATATAGAAAAATCATTAATTTAAGTTGGTTTTGTTAGCAAAATGACTGTCCATTTGTAGTCAGTGAGCGACGGTGTCACTGACTTTTTACATAGTTTTTTTTTTAATATTTTTCATTCGAAATGTATCTCTAGTTAGAACATCAATGAATTTTTCACAAATATTTAATTAGATTGACTGACTTGATAACATTTATCGTTTAACAGAAAAGATCCAGTTTGTCAAGCCGAATTTAAGCAAAGCTAACTGTGGTGACTGCACGACAATAAGCGTAGTCAGTACCTAACTTATTTACTAATCTATGAATGTCTGTCATATCATTCTCAATGATCATCCACATCAGTTCGTTCCATTTCTTTGTCAAGAAGTATTTTGGTACGTGGTTCCGATATTAAATGGGGTATAAGATTTGATAACGCGAACACGGGAAAAGGACGTATTTATGTGGTTTGTCCCTCTGGGGACAATTCGGAACACATTTAAAAATTGGTCCCCGTTGTCCCTTTAGATCGACGGAAAATGGGTAACTGGGAATGACTACTTTTATGTTCCGTAGACTAGGTACTGTGTATACGATTCGATAGAATATTAAGGAAATGAAGGATTTTATTCAATATTTGTACGCCTTTGAAGGCAGAATTTTGATGGATTTGTAAAGTTTCAAGATCTTATTGTAACAAAATTCTGACAAATTATAAAATTGCGTGGGAGGGCATGAAAAACATCGTGAAAGAGGCAGGATTCAAAATTTTAGGGAAGAGACCTAAGCGTAAACGAAGAGGCTGGGTGACTCAGGAGTGTGAAGATCTGCTAGTAAAGAGAAGAGAACTTAAATGTAAAGCCGAACAGGAACGTATATTTGAGGGCGAATACAACGAGGTACGTCTCGATACTAGGAGAGCAATTAAAAAGGCCAAGAGGGAAAGCATGCAAAATTTGATACGGAATATGGAAGAACACATTAAAAACAATGAATGCCGAAAGTTTCACCAAGAGATAAGGAATATTAAAAAAGGGTATCAACCAACACTTCAGCTACTGGAAGACGACAACGGAAATTTGGTAACAAACCCAAAAGAAATAGAAGGATTGTGGCAAAAGTACTTCGAGAGTCTGCTGAACTGTCCTGCACCGGAGGATCATATAGAAGAGACTGCAGAAGGTGGAATCCTGGATACGCCTCCGCTGAATTTTGAAGAAGTAAGACGGGCAATTATTAAATTGAAAAATAACAAGTCGCCGGGTAACGACAACATCCCTAGTGAAATTTGGAAGTACAGTGGAGGCGCGGGACAATCCAAATTCTTTGAGCTGATGCTAAGTATCTGGAACAATGAACAAATGCCTAAACAGTGGAATGTGGGTGTGATATGTCCGATACATAAAAAAAGGTCACGCAAAAAGTGTGCGAACTATAGAGGAATAACCCTGCTACCGACAGCGTACAAGGTCCTATCCAATGTGCTGTTAAAAAGGCTGGAGCCTTTCGCTGAGGATATTTTAGGTGACTACCAGTGTGGCTTTCGAAGTAACCGCAGCACGGTGGACCAAATCTATCTACTCAAACAGCTGATGGAAAAGAAGTGGGAGTATGCACAGGGAATCCATAGTTTATTTGTTGACTTTGCGAAAGCGTACGACAGCATCGACCGTAATACTATGTACACCATACTGAAAAATTTTAATATACCAGTAAAACTCGTTCGGATGATTGAGGTAGCGACCAGAGAGAGCAGAGCAGCGGTCAGAGTTGGTAGTAGAGTGACGGAGGAGTTTAATGTAGTTACTGGGCTGAAGCAGGGAGATGCACTGTCACCTATGCTATTTAATTTGGTGCTGGAACACGTCATCAGGCAAGTCCTAGCAGTCGACGGTGGTGTGCGACTAAATGGGTGGCATAAGGTAATCGGGTATGCGGATGACCTTGCTTTGCTCGGGGAAAGAAAAACTGAAGTAGTCAGAGCGGCAGAGGTATTAGAGGCGGAGGCGAAGAAAGTGGGGCTCAGAATTAACGCTGAAAAGACAGAGTACATCCACATGCGCCGCTTCAAAAATACTCGAGTCCCTAGAGAGAATCTGACTGTCGGAGGTACTACATTTAAGGGTGTGGACAGGTTCAAGTACCTGGGCTGCACTGTGACGGACACCAACACAAGGGAACAGGAAATAGATATCCGAGTGCAAAATACCCTCCGCTGCAGTGCAGCTCTACATAAAGTGTTAGTGTCCAAACTTCTCAGTAGACGTACTAAGATTCGTATATACAAGACTGTCATACGACCAATTTTGATGTACGGATGTGAGACATGGACACTCACGCTCAAGGAAGAACAAAAACTCCTCGTCACAGAGAGGAAAATTTGGAGAAAGATACTGGGAAAGGTGAGAAGGGAAGATGGGACATGGAGAGTGCGGAAGAACGTAGAAATTGAAGACCTAGTGGCTGAGCCAAATATCATCGGCGAGACAAAATCGCACAGACTTCGCTGGCTTGGCCATGTAGAGAGGATGGGAGTGGATCGGGGTGTGAAGCGAGCGTACCAGGGACGACCGAGTGGGCGACGTCCGGTGGGCCGCCCACGGTATCGCTGGAAGGACGAGGTCGAAAAGGACCTGAGCAGTCTCCACGTGGAAGAATGGCGGGAGGTGGCGCAGGACAGACCGAGTTGGAGAGACTTGTTATCGGAGGCCAAAACCCACTTTGGGTTCTCGCGCCAATCCAGTAAGTAAGTAAAAAATTGAATAGAATAGAAAACTCCTTATTGCACACCATAAATACAATATAATAAACTTAAGAAGATAAGACTGAAATGTTTTCAATCTTGAAATGTTTTGTTAAATAGAAACTAAGTACTAGTTGTATTTTTGCGTGGAAATTTTTGCCTATAAGTTATTCTACAGTGGCAAATTTTAGATCAATCCATCAACCGTTCAGGCGTGAACGCTCGTTTACTCGTATAAAGGTACTAGGTACCTACTCGTATAAAAGGAAAAACTGACTGACTAATGTATCAACGCATAGCCCCAACCGCTGAATTGAGTTGAAATTTGGAACACAGGTTTTTCGTCAAGATTCCACTATTCATTAAAGGTTAGCTTTCCACCACAATCTTGCGTGATCTTAAGCGACGATGCGGCCAAAGATGGCAGACTATACTACCTAGAAGGCGGGATAAATCCCTCCTAATTTCCTTCTTATTAAGTTTGTTTTGTGCGGAACCAACGAATTTTTTATTAAAATGATGCTCCGAAAATAAAGGCCAATATTAATTCCTCCGCGAAGATAGGGCATGAAGTTATCCTCAATATCCGCTTAAGGATATTGCTACGCTCCGAACCAAGCCCAGTTTGATCAGAGAATGAAACAGGTGCATTTTGGAAAATTGTATTCCCACGGAAACTATGGAATGTCTAAGGTGATTGTAATAATTGCAGATACCTTGCTGTCAAACAAATAAGTAGTATTGTACACTTAACACTAAAAAGTACGCTGATTAATTAGTTTTTTCGTGCATTTAATCATCGAGCCGATCGTACGTTACCAGATTTTTGTTGAAGTAAACCATTTCATATAATGTAATTAAACCAAACAACCATTCTGTGGTGATCATAGCCGAGCGATCATTTCACTTAACTTTGATATCATCGTTCAAACATAATATGCGTCTCTAAACTTTTTTACTATTCAATAATATTACTGAACCCATGGTTTAAGGTTGCGTTTTCATTAACGTCTTAACACGAAGAACGGGTCAGATAAAAAAATACAAGTACTGTAATTTGCAATTTCTGGCCGCCTCTGATTCACTTTTCATCAGTAGAAACACACCTTTAGCTACGCGATGTCTAACTATATTACAATAGTGTATAGGCAGGTCCACCCATTGCAGCCTAACAGAAAGCAATGCATAAACCGGGATCTAGAGTTCAATCTCGCTGATGTTTTGATAAAAAAGAACGTTCCGAATGCGAGGTATCCAAATTGCCGACTGCCTACTATGCTGCCAAACTGGAAAACTGCCAAAATCAAACTGGTGCTCCACATTAATCCGACTCTGTAAATTGGCGAGATTATTGTTTTATACCCGTTTTACTCCGTTATCCTCAAAAAAATCCATGACCTACAGTACCTACAAGTATTTTTGCGTAGTAAAAGTTGAGCATTACTATATGCCTGATCGGCTCTGTGATTGATTTTATGGAACTGCACTGCGAACAATTCTGTAAACAATGATTATTTTACTGTCCCTGTGTTACCCTTACGAAAGTCTATGTCCTTGAGAAAAGTAAACTAAAATAACTAAGCTACTGGTTTATAAAATTTCAGGTTGATTGTTTGAGTCGCTTAGACGTAAAGAGGTAACATATTATACATACACCCACAAAATTAAACACACATAAAATATACATAACATGGACAAAAAAACTAACTACTTAGTCACCTAATGTTATCTATCACACTAATATAATGAATGCGAAAGTTTGTGTGTGAGTGTGTATGTTTGTTACTTCTTGACCCCTAAACTGGTGGACCGATTGAGCTGAAATTTGGTATAGAGATAGCTTAAACCCTGGAATAACACAAAGGCTACTGCAAAGCGGGTAAAACTTCTGGGCGCAGCTAGTTTAGATAATACTGTGGGCAATGACGGAGGCAGGAGCTAGTTTCTTATATATTAACTGGTTCATTTCAGCCAGAATCTCGTCTAATGCTTAGTGACACTGCGGTTGAAGTCTAAACCTAGGAAGAGATAAATCTCTCACTGGAGTAAATAAATGTCTATAGATAATTTTAACAAAAGAAAACCAATTTCGGAGATTTAGTCTTGATTTAAATGCAGAAACCTTTCTAAATGAAATAGTATATCCCGAATCTAAATATAAAAATGGAAAGAGTGACTGGCTGACTGATCTATCAACACACAGCCCAACCCGCTGAACGGAATTGGGTTGAAATTTAGCATATGGATAGATTTTATAAGGTAGAGCTCAGCTAAGAAAGGATTTCCACACACGGGCAAAGCAGCGAGCATAAGTTAGGTTTATATACGAGTATACAAAAAAGTTGGTCGTAACATACAAAGTAGGCACGAGTAGTATAAAAAAATCGGAATGAAAAATAGCTTTCAAAATAATTATTCAAACAACTTCAAAGAGTAAGTTTGGTTTAGGTACTCACAAATTAAGGTAAAACTTTGCACTATGGTGATTTTATTTATAGTAAACTATGTATATTGTCTATTAGTTTAATGATGTCTAAATAAATTCGAAAGATGTTCACCAAATAAATAAATTATAAAATGATTTTAAGAAAGGAATTGTGACTCCCATGTAAACTCTGAAACAAGGAAATGGCTACAGAATTTAATTAAAAAGTTAATAAATTATAATATGATATTTTAATAATATCAAATACGTACAAAAGCATGCCCAATGTATGCATTAAGCTACTTATTATTAGGGCCACGGTATTCCAATATTGCAAGAACATCCAATTAATTTTAGCAAACACGAATTGTCCAAATGCCAGCTCGAACCTTCGCGCAAAATGTAAATGACCACGAACATAGGTAACATGTCAAGGTAGAGGCCGTTAGTTCGCCTATTTTGCATATCTGGAGCAAATAGAGCAATAATAAAAAAGGTAAAAAAAGTTTTAAAGTTAAACGGTTTTATTGTAAACATGTACTAAAAGCTAAAAAATAAAATCGTGCGGCACGTCAAATATCTAAATTTTCAGTTAAAATGTTCATTAGAGATTTAGATATTTGACGTGCCTCACTATTTTATTTTACAAATTTCAGATCAATCGGTTGACAGGAATAGGGTGAAATTTCAATTACTAAATTTGACCCAAGAATAATACAAACAGTGTGAGCTAAATAAAACCGTTTAATAAAACAGTAAATGCAAAAGGAATTATAAAAAAACAGCGCTTTTGATAACATTATCATAATCATACTTCGCAACCCGTCTCCGCCCACAACGCTTTCTCTTCTGTTATGTTTAAACCATTTTTGATCATTTTTTTACAAAGTATTTTTTATGCCAATACGAACAAGTCAGGTGCGAGATGGAGCCAGAACAGCAAGGCCAAGGTGGAATAACATCATGGTTGACAGTGCCATCCCATGTTTTAAAATATTAAATTATGCACGGCACTGCACTGTACCTATCACCTTGAAATATTAGTTGTTTGGATCTCATCATGCCCCGCGATTTCGTTTTCAATATTTCTTTTCAGTCCAGAACACAGTAATAAAATGTGTATTTAAATACACACCTATACTAATTATTCCCCAGTTCAATCCATACATCAGTCTTTTCGTAGCCTGTGCATTGGGAGCCCTCCTCTACGAAAAGTTACTTGACATTTTAGTCAAATTGAGGCACTCGCGGCATCAATCCCAATGAGTTACTACGACCACGAATAACAAATCGGACAAACTGTCTGAAGCCACGTTCGCAAAAACCGGGAAATACCAAAAATAATGCGTGTACGACCTAAATAAATACGATCGAGTGGTGAATTTATAGCGCACTCCATTTGCCGTCGAAATAGCTGATTTAGATTATGCATGAATTTATGCCACTACGTCTACTGAATCTAAATACATACTTTAAAATATTTCTCTGTAGTTGTTGTTAAAGCTGAAAACCATCAGATACTTTTCCGCAGCGTTTCAAACAAGTCAAGAAATAGGCCATAATTTGGAAATCTTCAAGGCACGAGTGGATAAGTTCCCCGTATCTTACGTGATTCATTGCCCGCATCTGCACTTTCCATCAGGTGGGAATTGGTTAAACCATTGAGTATTTAAAAAACAGAAAAATCGTTTTTCTTGTATAGGAAGCCAACACTAATCCGGTACCGCCATCTTGACGGTCGCAATTTGGCGATCTGAAATTCCAGCGTAAAGATGCGGGCCACTAAATTTCGAACTAGGTTGCAAAAGATTAAATTTATTGCGATAAAACTTCCGATTGTTTACCTCTTTTTTAATACAAACAATTTTTCCTTTAATTAGTCATCTTGATCATCACAGCGATAGTAGTAGGACTTCCACTGCTGAACATGTTTATTTATTTTACATAGGCCTCCCCTCCCCTTTGGACTTCCATATGTACCGGTTGGAAGCGACCTACATCCAGCGTATTCCGGCGACCCTTATAAGGTCGTCTGTCCACCTTGAGAGTGGACATCCTACGCTGCGGTTGTTAGGCCGTGGTCTCCACTCGAGCACTTTTCGACCCCATCGGCTATATAATCTGCGTGCTATGTGGCCTGTCCATTATTGCCACTTCAGCTTAATTAGTACCTATGCAATAAGGAGTTAATATACGAGTATTTTATTTAATTCTAGAAGATATAAAAATAGTAAGACTGTAAAATTAATTCTACAAAGAAGGTAAAAAAATGGAGAGCGAGACTATTGAAGTATCTTATAAGAGCAGGAAAATTAATCAGTATGACGTAGTACATTATGCCTCATAAATTATTCTCTGTCAGGTGGGGTGATGTGGAAAGTACCACATATTTTATCTGCGTACTTTACAATTTAAATAACTTCTCGATAATGAGGGATTTAAACTTCGATAATTTCACATAAACATTAAAAAGGACATTATTTGTCATGTCCAATATAATATTTTTATTGCCCTCTCTTTATAACGTGTGATTATAATTGTTTTTTTCTTTTTTTTATTCGTTATAGGTTAGCCTTTAACCACGATCGCGCTTGATCTTAAACGACGATGCGGCCGTAGATGGTAGCAGACTAAACCTAGAAGGCGGGATAAATCCCCCCCTGGCTTCACTGAACATCATGCCGAAACTTGGCCATACGGTTTTGTCCAGTGGGTGGTAACTAGCCACGGCCGAAGTCTACTACTACTACTACAATTTTAATTAACTAGTATTTAAAAGATAAATAGTTGACTATTTTTTTTGTAGTATATATTGCATCTTTTTTTTATTGCGTTTTTTTTCGCAACATTATTAAAGAGAATTTTATTGTATGTTTTTTGTCAACCATTAAGATCCGTTTGCTGATTATAATTTATACACTGTAAATATAAATTTTGTTGTAATAAAAATATGTCGTATAAAGAAAACACACCTACAGTGTGAAATCCTTTTATAACAAGCGTACAAATGGAGACATAATAAAGTTAAAATCTATCCCGAAATATCTAAATTAGAATGTTAACCCTTACCCGCCACTCATGTATTTCAACACTCACTAAAAACCGTTTACGTCTCGCTTTCATCGCATAAACTTCCTCGATTTAACGAGGCTCAAGTATTTTGCCCACTCAAACCCGGCTGGCGTGTCGCCAGGTTCATCCAAGATTTCAGCGATAAACTGAGATTACGTATTTACATAAAAAAACTTATTACTTCGTTACCGCAGACTATAGTAAAAAAGCCAGGCACCGCGCTCGAAAATAGACTGCCTTTTATTTACATTTTTTTAATGCAATGAAGTAAAAAGACAACGAGCCATAATTATGCTCTCCTGATAGTAAGAGATGGGTTGTTCTCCAAGGCCCACGAAAGTTTGGTCACACGGTCTTTATTCCTAACCTATCAAACATATAGCAATGAGACAAATTTTATGTCATTCTTTATTTATATGGCTATACGATTTTAACACTAAATAAATAAAAACACTTTCAATGACTTTGTAAAAAAATATTTAATGTTGAAATCGGGAGCAAAATGGGTGTTCTCCGCATGTCACACTCTCTTCGCGCTCGCGGAAATCTTCGGTAACTTTTACATTTAATTCATAAGCATATAAATATATACACCAAACTAATCGTATTTTAACTGTGCATCATAATGCCAAAGAACATTTATTATATATCTTCATTTACAATAGTTAGGAGCCATTATGTCTCGGACACACGATTTTGCTAGTTTCGCAAAAGCACAACATTTCGGCATATATCTTCCAAGACCACTGACTTATCGCTACAAGTTTAACTGCCTAGTAATTTCAGTAGTGTCTCCGTGTTAATGGGAAAGACAGATTACGTCTATCGCCTTTTAAAAAAAAAATATGCGGAAAATAAACTTTGAATATTTTCGAGTACCCTCGCTCAAGAAACTTTCATGGGCATATTTTGAAAGATTTATACTTATAATTTTCCAGCACATTTTGAATTATTGTATTAGATAGATCTTCGAAATTGTTGTGAAGTAGTTTGTTTGTTAGTTTACCGATAACTTTAACAGTAAAACTCAAAATTGTAGAATTTTCATAACTTTCGTGGCATAACATTCGTGGGATTTTCTCCACGAAAATTACATTTTGCACCAGTTTTTCTCCTATTTGTGTTTTTCTCCTATTAGTTATTACTCAGAAGGATGCAGAAGGTCTCCAAATACATCTTCATTAATTTATTCTAGTCCAGGGTAAGCCTGAACAAATCATCTGTCTTCTTCGTACCGGTCCTGAGACTTTATTCATCATTATCGTTTGATTTCCTCAAAGAGAACTAATACCGTGGGATTGTGACCGTAGGACCACAAGTGGGATACCGCCGTACCCACTTTGTCTGAAATGAACACCAAGATAGCCTCAGTCAGTAAACGCCTCGCTAAGAAGAGCTATCAAAGATGTCAGGAATTCCGTAGAAGCATCGTCGAAAACACTATTAAATTATGTTCCCCTCACTGTTGCCGGGGGAATCCAGCCAAAAAATAGAGGACAAGCTCAAAAAAATATAAGATATGACGGCACAAATTATAGACAAAACAACACCACAAATAAAGTTCCCTTCGAAAACACCACAAACGCAATCTGCAGTCAATCTAACTCTAAACCTAGAACCAATACATGCCTTGAAATGTCATCTGACACCTCCACGCTCTTGACACACCCTCTTTTCAGTTACCAGTCACTCTTGACAGTTACCTCAGACCCTCAGAACTCCCCAAACGAACCCTTATTATTTCATCTTCTGACCCTCCATCGACCAATCATCATCATCCAGTCCTCGAAAAGGTACCAAAACCGGGGCCCGTGAGGATAGAAAAGTGGTTCTCAGCTGCGCCTCAAGACAAGATCTCACAAAAGTGAGAAGACTGATCGACCTTCAAGTCACTAAAGCGAAGAGTGAAAATTCTTTGACGTGCATAAAAATGTCTTAAACAGCCAAACAGATATAGTAGAAATACTGAAAATGCAGCACAAACACCTGCTGCATGGTATCGACATGGCTAAACATACAATAAGGGCCAGGTTTATAAAAAGGCCCAGAAACAACCTGGAGTGCCACCCTGTCTTGGAATTCTCACGTCTGGCAGCAGCTGACAGAAGCAGGAAAAATCCATCTAGGAATCCAAAGGATTTGTTCCCTTGTCACATACGGTCAGTATGCAAGGCATAGAAGTGATGGGACTACAATGTAAGATCAAGGATTTTATACTGCTAACGGCACCAAGGTAAAAAACAGGTCAGTCATCGCCCTCAGCGTCACAGACACAGCTCTTAGTGGACTGCGCCTTTTCCAAGCCAACCTACAGCACTCTAAAAACGCCACGATCGAGCTTCTTGTATTGGCAGAAGAGAAAGACATTTCCATTGTACTCGTCAAGGAACCCTACGTAGAGAAGACAGGAGAGTTGAGCTAAGATCAGGGCACCAAAGTCATCCAGTGCTCTTTGAGCCGCCAAAAACCAGTGAAAGCGGCGATCGGTGCGACGAGCGGTGTATTCGCAGACAAGCTGGAGGTCCTTCATGAACCACAGCTTGTAACCGAGAACATTGCAGCCGTCTTTATTAAAGCAGGCCAGGCAAACTTCTAATAGAGTCTGTAAGCTTTGAGGACGACCAAAACATTTACCCGTATCACCGGACGACATTTTCTTTCCTGCACGCCTTGATGTGCATCTTGACGATCCCGCATCCGCACGAACTGGAAGTTTGTCTAACATGTTGCATGAAAACAATCCATGTCATGCCGAAAGGCAATTTCGAAGCTGAGGGTAGTCCGAGAGCAAAGTGCTGTTCTTTAAAAAAGCTGATTACAGCACAGCCTATTGAAGAACTACAGACCCATCTCTCTTCTGAGCCATGTTTAAAAAGCTGTTTTCGAGGGTCATCACGAATCGTCTTGAACACAGACTTGATTAGTTTCAGCCCAGAGGCCGGTCTATATTTAAATAATCAAATCTGTGCCTCTCTGTCTATGTATGTGTGTCTGTGCTTATTCCGGAGAACAAGCTTGTTTTCGAAGAAGCTAATAGCTTACTTGGGATATGGCACTATAGAACCATAGCTCGTATACGCTGTGCTACGGCAAGCTAAACAAAAGACCGAAGACTAAATCTTGCTATTATGCTTAGCGTTTCTGGTGACAATGAGAAAGTCTTTGATACGGTGGAAACACGGGTGGTACACTAGTCGCTCTATTCGAATTCAAGTGATTGTATAATAATGTCAATATATCATTGCGAATATAGGAGCACAGCACGAAGGCGATTTCATCATCATTTTCAATAATGGCGTAAAATAGGAAGACGTTATGTCTCCGAAACCGTTTACGGCCGTAATGGAAGACGCCTGTTAGCTCCTGGAATTGCAAGAACTTGGCATCCATAATCCATATCAACGATGCATACACTCACCTTTGGTTTGCCGACATTGTAGTGTTGGCAAAGTCGATATGGAGAAACTCAGCATGATGATTGATGATCCTCAACCAAGTTTCACAACGGGTGGCTTAAAAATGAACATTGACAAGACGAAACTTAAGCAATGTTATGCCCACCCCAGTATTTATTGGAGGATCGGAACTTGAAGTTATTGGCTCAGCTACCTAGGACCAGTAGTCCTATTAGGTAGGTCAATATTCGAGAAAGAGGTCAACCACCGAACCCTTCTCTGTTGGGCAGCGTTCAGGTTACAACTGAATGTCTTTTCGTCTAATATACCTCAGAGCCTCAAGACAAACAATCCAAACAATTAATGTCTCCAATCAATGTGTGTAACCAATGCAAGACAAAGTCTACAGTTACCAGTCAACAATTTTAGAAAATAATGGTGATCATCCAGCTTGCCTACACTGACAATGAATCACATCTGCACTCCATCCATCTAATATTATCAATTTATTCTGTGTGTGTGCTACTTTCAAGCAATTTGTAAATTCCCTATGCTTTTCCGCATACAGTCGTCCTAGAAATCCAAATTCCTCTTAGCTTAATGATTATAATATTGTCTTTATAATTCAATGATAAACATTATTTGTATTATAAAATGTATCATACTTGCATGTAGGTATCATAAATGAATAGGTACTCAGATTTTTTGTTCTATAGACTTGATTCCACAAAATTCAAGAAAACTTGGCTATGAAACTATATATTTTTGCTTAAAAGATAGGAATAATGAGTGAAAAATACGGTCATAATTTTCGTGGTATCTTTCATAACTTTCGTGGGCACCAAAATTTCAAATTTTAATATTTCAGTAGTTTATGCACCGATTTACATAAAAATGAAACTGAACATATATCTTTCAAGCATCTTTTGCATGATTTTTTTAATTTAGGAATAACTCAAAATAAATTTTTCGCCACGAAAGTTACGCGGAGAAATGTTTTTGGAGAAGTACCCAGATGACGCTGCCTATATAGAGGTATAATATCAGTACCCAGGATTTCAAATTGATGTAAAATTCTAGACACCTTTTTACCAAATTTCCCCATAAACCCTGGGAATGAGACTATTTTCCTGGTTTATTTTCTCTACTTCCCTCAGTCTTGCCTCTGTATCTATCTAATTTGCTTTCTCTTCTCAAAGACAGTATTTTTTCACACACAGGACAGGGCATCAGACAAAAACATTTTTTTTTCTTTAGATTACTAAAAAACAGTTGGGCATGCAATTTTTTTAATTTGTAATTTTAATAAAAAAAACGCGTTATTTACAACGCAATAAAGTTGCATGGAAAGGGTCGTGATGTAACTTGTGGATGCTCGAGTCGATACAAAATACATCCACAAATGACGCCACGCTTCCTCACCGAAAAACTTATTAACGCTATATTATATCTCAACCATTATTTATTTTATTCTTAAACAAAAAAATACGTATAATTTTTTTTTATTAATTGTTTTCGTTCTTTTGTTTCTGAGCGACATCCGCCTTTATTTCTCTAATCTGTTCGTTACCTAAAGGTAGACGTTGTAAAAACTTGAAGCGACGCGGTTGTTACGTTAAAAGTAAAATTTAAACCGCCTACGAAGTTTTATTAAAAATGTTTCATAATTTTAAATTTGCTTTCTGCATTTATGAACCTTATCCCGAGAATTAAAGCTGAATTAAGTTGATTGTGTTCCAAATAAAATCTTTAAGTTCTGGCATAAATTAAGTTGGTAGGAAAAAAATTGGAAAGCTAAACATACCTATGTCACTAATAAGCCAGCTCAGCCTCAGTAAGTCAATGCACGAAATAAAAATTTCTAAAATAAATCTTTTTTGAGAATTTGAAATTTCGCAAGGACATTTGCCCCAAGAGGGGCTGGTCTCTTGCTAACGTTTGCATATTTAGCACATATTTGACCAAAGTATAATATACAAGAGGTCAACCGCCGAATCCAACTCGGTTGGGCAGCGTTCGGGAAACTACGCAACGTCTTTTCGTCCGACATACCTCAGTGCCTCAAGACGAAAGTCTTTAATCAATGTGTGTTACCGGTGATGACTTACGGCACCGAAACGTGGTCCTTTACTATTGGCCTCATCTCGAAGCTCAAAGTTGCACAGCGAGCTATGGAAAGGGCTATGCTCGAGGTTTCTCTACGTGATCGAATCAGAAATGAAGAGATCCGTAGGCGAACTAAAGTCACCGACATAGCCCAGCGGATTAGCAAGCTGAAGTGGCAATGGGCAGGCCACATAGCGCGGAGAGCGGATGGCCGATGGGGTCGAAAAGTGCTCGAGTGGAGACCACGGACTAGCAAACGCAGCGTAGGACGTCCACCCACAAGGTGGACAGACGACCTTATAAAGGTCGCCGGAAGGCGCTGGATGCAGGTCGCTTCCAACCGGTACATATGGAAGTCCAAAGGGGAGGCCTATGTTCAGCAGTGGACGTCTTACGGCTGAGATGATGATGATGATAATATACAAATATTTATTTAACGTTCATATTGAAAAATATGATTAAAACACCAGGCGAAAGGATCCATATCAAATTACAACATTTATGCTTTGAGAATATTTTACTACATAGCAAAAGTATACTGGAGGTACTACAAAAGTTAGAAGGGAAGAGATTTCCATTCCAAGACCATTAGGAGCCAGTAGAGTACGAATTAAACTTTTGTATAGAGGTATCATTCCATAAATAGATCCATTCAGTTCACCCCGGTATGAACCCCACAAATCCCCTAACATACATAAAACCATTAAAATATGTCACATAATGCAGCTACTCCCCCAAATAATCTTCCAAGAACAGCATTATTTCGAAAACCGACGTCTCTTATAACTGCGACCACATTATTTACCATGTATACCATAATATATCACATCTTTAACCACCCCTGAAATCAACCCTCTTTCCTCATTCCGAAGTAATGAACATTCCTCAAATCTAAAGCGAAATCTGAGTGTAAGGAACATTATTACAGTCATAGACGGAAAACTACTGAATTGAGCTTGCTAAAAAACAAATTGAGGCACTCGTAGTTATCCTTCTTGCATGTTTATTTGGACTTGTGGGCTTACTTTACTTCCTTGTTTAATACTTCATACCTTTAAGACTGGACCAATGGATTTGAAATTTGGTATATATATTTTCATTAATGTAGGTGCATAAACCAAGGCTACGACAATATGGTACCCAAGGCAAGGACAGAGATCTCGTGGCAGACCACCAGCCCGATGGTCAGACGATATTGTCAAGTATGTCGGAAGGAACTGGATGAGACTCGCACAGGATCGGAAGGTGTGGCGTGAACATGAGGAGGCCTATACCCTGCAGTGGGTGGATACAGGCTGAATAGATAGGTGCATAAGTTGCTAACACAGCTTGTAATAATAATAATATAAATTTAGACTTTTCCCATATGTATATTATGGGCATGCGTAATTATATGTACAAGCGAATGGACATACTATGGCAGCTTCATTTATGTCTTTCTGAAACTACTATTAGAATATTTGTACTTTTTTAATGCAACCTTAATAAATGTAACTCACTGTAATTGAAAATATTTCCAGGAAATTTTGCTTTGACTTTTGACTGATAGGTATTTCATTAATGTCCAGTTTTAGCCCATTTGAATTGAAATTGCGAAAATATCGTAAACATTTTACCTGCTCGTATTGTGATAAACACCAGCTTAGATATGTTATGCAAGACTAGCTTACACTGAAGCTTCACTATCGATAATATCTGTCCTTTCTTTCTTTTATCTTGTTCATTATTGGTCAGCCTTTGACCACGATCTTTTGGGATGTTTTTTTTTTTTTTTATGTGATGAAGTAGAAGACGAGCAAGACGCTCTCCTGATGTTAAGAGATAACGGCTGCCCATAATCAGTACAGTGTTACCTAGGATTTCACAATTATGTGTAATTCTAGGAGCACTGCACCAACGCTTCTTACTCAAGAGTCATAAGATGTTAAGACTCTTTAGCCCAGTAATTTCACTAGCTACAGTGCCCTCCTACCGGAGCACAGTAATGTTTGCACATCACTGCTCAGGCGGTAGAATAACTGACACTATAGGGGTACCCACCTAGACGACCTCCTGCAAAGGAAGTCTACCCCCGGTACAAAAAGTATATGTAAGTATATGTTAAGCGACGATGCAGACATAGATAGTAGCAGCCTTAACAACACAAATTAACTTAATAACTGTATAAAATTTCAATTAATGCGTTCAATTGAATATATCAGTTAAGGATAGATCAGGTGGTCAATCAGTCCACTATGATTTCCTTAACTTGTGCCCGTAGCTACACGCGATAAGTTGAATTTTATTTTTTTAATACAAATTTCGTTCCCTTTTAGTTCCTTTTAAGAGGTTACATTTTCAAAAATCTTTATCTGATATCATCAAAATGTTTCGAATTTAATTTCACGCCTACCAGTGGATAAAGTTTTTAGCAAGAATAAATCTGACTCTTTTTTTATATAAAATTAACAAAACCTCGACGTATTTCTAAAGTTAGAAATACTAACAATAGAACACAGAGTTACTATGATTTATTTACTACATTAATTTTGTTAAGTGCTCCAGCTTTTTCAGGCACAATTACCATGAAGACACGTACGTTAGAAAGCTCCTAAAAATACATACAAAAATTCAAAAATGTATGTACGAAAAATATGTTTGCCCTTACATTAATTTGATGCTATTGTTAGATTTTGAACATTTTCAAGTACATTTATTAGTCTCATTTGGAACACGGTGCAAGTTACATCAAAATCGGTAAAGTAGTGTTTAAGATATGAAATGAATCTATCGGATATGTTTATTGAAAGTGGACTTATTTCCTCTATTTTTTTTATGAAATTTCTACTTTATACAAGTGGAATTTTGGTTCACAGAGTGGATCATTTCAATTATTACGGTACAGAATATCACAAAAAAATGTAGCGCCCAAACACTGTTTTGCGAGGAATTTACAAGTTCAAGGCCTGCTACAATCCTTATGGACCTTAAACGTCAAGTTTATGTGATGAGACATACCAGGTGCGCTCTCAGTCTAAATTGAGCCTATGTAGGAGTATTAAACGTCAAGTTTTATGGAAATATGTATACTCCTGGTCTGAACTGAGCCTACGTAGGAGTATATCTCCTACAGAGCCTAACAAACGTCTGTTACACGTGAATGGTTAGGTTAATTGGCAGAACATACGAGTACCTGCTCCTGAATTATATTTCAAAGCAACAATGTGTCACATTTCTCCCATTTCTTACAAATCTAAATAATATAGAGGTAATATTGTACGAGTATGTATAAGTGTGCGAATATACATATGTGTGAACGGCTGGGTTGAAGTTTGGTATTATGTTGGTATGTGGGTAAGACTAGAATGTCAAATATACATTAAATATGCGGGTAAAACCGATTGGCAATGCTAGTTTTTTTAGGTTAAAAGGTTCGTTTAGCAAATTGATGACTGTGAAAAGCATGGATGAAATTAAATAAATAAAAATTTCAATCCGGGTTTTAACGAGTAAGATCAAACGCAGATTTTCATGCATGTATAAACTAAAGAACTGATTTTTACATTCCTGTTCTTCATTATTGTTATTATATGGGATCAGCGTAAGAATTTACCTTATTGGTCCTGGCAAGTAAGAAAGGAAGGAGTTTATGAATAAATAAGTAAATACCAAAAGCTGTTCTGCGCCCAAAGTTGGCTTATAATATAATAAATATCTATCTAAATATATAAATGGAAACAGTGAGTGACTGACTGATCTATCAACGTACAGCCCAAACCACTGAACGGATTGGGTTGAAATTTGGAACGCAGATAGGTTTTATGACGTAGACCTAAGCTAAGAAAGAAATAAAAAATTACACGCGGGCGTAGCCGCGTAAGCTCGTAAACCAATAAACAAGCTAAACAATTTCGTAGAAATATGTACTTACATATTGAATTGCTAATCTCCTTCTTGAAGTCGGCAACCTTGAGGAATCTAAGTCATTAAATCCATATTTAGCCTAAACGAGTAGGACAGTGAGCAAGGCAGTGAGCAGGGCATGTGTTTACACATTAAAACGGGCTAATACCCACCTGCAACGCAGAAGGTTGCGGGTTCGATTCCCGCATGGGACAAATGTTTGTGTGATCCACAGACATTTGTTTCTGGTCTGGGTGGTTTTCAATATCTATTATAAGTATGTTTTTACAAAAGAAAAGTATAATATAAGTAATTGTATCCGTTATCACAACCACCATAATACAAGCATTAAGTTGCTTAGCTTGGTAAGGTGGCGCTGTGTAAAATGTCCTGAAATATTTATTTATTTATAACGTTTACACGCATGCTCTGCTGCCCTGACCGTTTCGGCTGAATGTGGACGAGGCTTAAGGAATCCAAAACTATGTTCCGAATACAGTCGATCTCAATCTTCTAACCATGAAGTGCCCGAACCGCTTGCATACAAACTGCGCCGATGTCGTTAAGCAGTGAATAACCGTTACATTTAATAGTCTGTGCAAAAAGTAAAGAGTCTCGGAAATCGGGGGCATGTTTATATAATTAAACACTCTAAATGGAATATGTAATATAACACACGGGTGTTCACCAGTTCTCTTGCTAGATGTCTAGATTATTAGGAGAACCACCGTCAGTTACGTGCCCGATCTATATGACAGTCTTAGGTCGTCAAGTTCCCGAAAATTAAATACGAGTATGACCTAAAAAGTGGTTCCTACATATCTGATAAGAAACAGCCAGGACCTGCGTAGTATAAAGTACCTTTACAATCTGCGTGAAAATCCTTTACATTAAAATCAAAATAAAAAATATTGATATACATAGTATTCATAATTTTCCAGTTGATCCTATCTTGCACACAAAATAAAATGTTATTAAAGACATTGAACGATTACGATTTATTTTGATTTATTTTTTATTATTAGGTAGATAGATAACCTTTATTGAAATACAAAAGAAAATGTACAAAAAAACTTTAAAGCTATATAATATAAAACTAAGTGTTACAATTGGCAGTCTTATCGCTAATAGCGATCTCTTCCAGACAACCGTGCAGAGGAGAACAATTGAAAATTTAATTAGCTCTCATTACAAGTATCTAGAAGAAATAACAGGCATTTCTCAAAATAATAATAGAACATTAAGGTCCTTCTAAATCTTAAAAACATTTTAATTTAGAAGACATAATATTGATGGACATCAGAATAAATTAGCTAATAGGACCTCTAAATGCAACATATTAGAGCAGATTAGTTCACAATAATTCCAAAGCTCTTTCCTTTTCGCCCCGTCTCTAGTGATATTATTCTCGCAGGCCTTGTTACGAGAGGGTAATTTAAGTGGCCTTATTTGAGGCTTTCTATATACAAGTCGTCTCCATTCGCCGTCGACTCGGTAACTTCACATGGTGAGGGTGACCAAGCCTGAAAGTTGCACCAGTGACAGAGAAATTAAAGAGTGGAAGATTGTCCTGGTATGGACATATTATGCGGAGGGATGAAAATCATGCGACCAAAAAGTCCATGAATATTGTAATAAGTGGTAATCCGGGAAGGGGACGCCCGATAAAGGTTTGGATGAACTGTGTGAAAGAGGATATGCGTGCTAGGGGAGTGGATGAAGATATGACGGATGATAGAGCAGAATGGAGGAGAAAAACGTGTTGTGCCGACCCTACCTGGGATAAGGGCAGGAAGAAGAAGAAGATGAGGGTGACCATATATTGTCAATATACAATGCTGCTAACTCTTACAAAATATTCGTTACTATCTTAGTGTCATAATCTTACTAATATTATAAAAATAAAAAAAATTAATAAAAAAAAGCCATTTATTGCCAGGAAACCAAATACAAAAAAATCTTAAACCTACTTAAATCTACTTTTTGCTTAGGCAATAGGGGTACATTCAGCATGTGCTGAATGAATAACTATAATTTAGATATCTAAATTATAGTTATTTTGGATGAATATTCATCCAGCGCTGGTTTTCAATGTACCCCTAAACGTGAAAGTTTGTAAGAATGGATGTCTGGATGTCTGGATGTTTGTTACTCTTTCACGCCTAAACGGGTGGACCGATTGAGCTGAAATTTTGTATAGAGATAGCTTAAACCCTGGAACAACACATAGGCTACATAAGTACTGCAGGTAACACCGCTGGGCGCAGCTAGTTATTTACAATAATTAAACTTGACTTTTTAACTTAACGTTTTTGGGGTAGACTTCCTTTGCAGGAGGTCGTCTAGGTGGGTACCCCAACAGTGCCAGTTATTCTACCGCCTGAGCAGTGATGTGCAAACATTACTGTGGACCGGTAGGAGGGCACTGTAGCTAGTGAAATTACTGGGCTAAAGAGTCTTAACATCTTATGACTCTTGAGTGAGAAGCGTTGGTGCAGTGCTCCTAGAATTTCACATCATTGTGAAATCCTTGGTAGTACTGTACTAATTATGGGCGACGTTATCTCTTAACATCAAGAGAGCGTCTTGCTCGTCTTCTACTTCATCACATAAAAAAAAAAAAAAAAAAAACTAGTGGACCTGCGTTCAATTCGTTACGCCTAATCGCAAATTATCAGTATTTCTCTACTAAAATATGCATGTATTATACATAAAAACCTTCATCTTGAATCGCTCTATCTATTAAAACCGCATCAAAATACGTTGCAAAGTTTTAAAAATCTAAGCATACATAGGGACAGACAGACAGGAGAAGCGACTTTGTTTTATACTATGTAGTGATGTCAGATAATATGGCCAGTTAAAAAAATTACAAAGAAAATTATATGAAGAAATAATCTATTTATAACCCCCGACGCAAAAACGACGGGGTGTTAAAAGTTTGACGTGTCTGTTTGTCTGTCTGTCTGTCTGTGTGTGTGTGTGTGTCTGTCTGTGGCTTCGTAGCTCCCAAACGGATGAACGGATTTTGATTTAGTTTTTTTGTTTGAAAGTAGAGTTAGTCGAGAGTGTTCTTAGCTATATTTGGTAGAAATCGATCCAAGATGGCGGCCGCTACAAAATGGCGGATTACTTTTTTCTTCCACGACCCCATCGATATGAGTATCAAATGAAAGGGCTTAACAAGTAGAATACAGCTCACTATATAAAATTTAAAATCCAAGATGGCCGCCATTAAAAAAAATTGAATTACGTATTGCGTTGGGGGTTTTTTAAATTTTTAATTTATTTCACTTGTTAAAAGAGCTTTTTATGCAGTATAAAATTAAAACTAAGGGTGATGCTGATAATTTAATTATATATAGAGAATTTGTAAGTTCTTTACTAGACCTAGTCTGTGCCGAAGGAGCCCGCAAGTGTGTCCTGTGTTTATCTCTATTTGTCTACAATAATCCTTTTTAGGGTTCCGTAGTCAACAAGGAACCCTTATAGTTTCGCTTTGTCCGTCCGTCCGTCCGTCCGTCCGTCCGTCCGTCCGTCTGTCTGTCCGCGGCATTGCGGAGAAACTATAAGTCCTAGAAAAGTGTAAATTTGTATACAGGTAAGTAATAATGAGGGTAAGAGAACGGTGACAAAAAATAATTTTTAATTAATTAATTTAGGCTACCTCCCGTACACGTAAGATGGGGATGATTTTTTTTTCTGGCTGATACCATCGTGTGGGGTATCGTTGAATAGGTATTTTAAAATGAAGGACGGTTTGCTAAGAAACTTTTTCGATTTCATGTTCTGTTTGAAAGATATTCAAGTTTAAAAAAAAAAATTGAGCGTCCCCCCCCCCCCCCCCCTCTAAAATCTGAACTACTAGCTTTAAAATTCTGAAAAAAATCAGAGGTATGCTTTCAACCATGAACTTTCCAGGAAAACTATAGCGGTTAAGATAAAATTATTAGTTTCGGTAAAATCAGCGCTGAAAAAAAGAGATGTTGGCAATACAGCCAATTCAAAATATAATTAGTCCATGTTTTAAATAATAAAAAATATTAGACACGTATTTTTTTGTTTGTGAATAAAATAAAAAGTGGCTGAGTAACGACGATTATAAGTTTTCACATCCGGTACAAAATGCACAAAATCTGGTATATTGACGTCACGACTAAGCCATTGTTTTTTATCAAATTTACAAAAAAAAAATATATGTGTCTAACAATTTTTAATAATCTACAATATGGACTAAACAATTTGTCAACAACCCTGTTGTTCCAACTCAATAAATAAGAATACCTAAAGCTAACCTAGCCTATAGTTTATTAATGCATAACTAGATGGCGCTAGTAGTAAAATTAGATCGCGCAAGCGAATTGTTCATGGTTGTATGGGACTATTTCAACCTGTCCTATTAGCTTATCGAATATTCGTATGCGATTGAGGTTCTTTGTATAGGTTTCGTTCTTGTTCGTTGTGATATAAAAAATTGATTTAGATACGTATAAGATATATATGATATTGATTATAATAGAGGATTCATAAAAATTATTCGTCTAATATCCGTGGTTTCATTGATAATAATTAATATTATTGTCTCATTATTAAGAATTTAAAGGTTTAATTACATAATAAATATTGCTTTATAATTAATAATATAACAATTATAGATAAGTAGTATTTCTGTAGATATTATATATAACACGTCCAAAAACTAATGCGTCACTTTCAAAGGCTCGAATGTGACATAACCATCAAGTTACACTCTCTCCACGACCACCTAGACTATATTCATGACAATCTTGGGGTACTAAGTGAAGAATTGGGCAAGCAATTCCACCCGAACTTTTGTTCGATGAAGTAACGCTATCAAGGCTTCTGGAACGCACATATGATGGCTGAATATTGTTAGAGCATTTAGAATAGCCCTCTGCCTTCAGTTTCAGCAAGAAAATCAAATAACATAAAGAGTTTTTCAACTTAAACTTAAATTAATTAGGATCATCTCTACATTTATAGCGTTTTATTACGAAAACAACATAATATGTGTCATATCTTTTTAACTAGAGCTGATACAGAAATTTCAGTCACAAATTTGAAATCGTCGTCAAAAATTGGACTAATATCATGTATCATAACCCAATCATCCAAAATGCTGTTGTGCAGTGTATTCAATCTACTAGAACTACGGAACCCTACATTGTGCGTGGCCCGACTCGCGCTTGGCCTATTTATTTTTAATTTAGAAACGATAAATACCTTCTAAGCCTGATACATCATGGTCATAGTACACTCAAGTGCATATAAACTAATTTAACTCCGCTAAGTAGGCATAACGGCCGCGCAAGTTTGCAAACCGTCTAACGATACTATTACTTACTGTACCTACTTACTATACAAGTTTTGATACATCAACTATAATAATATACATTTTCATATAATGCAGATGGGGTAGGTTTCTAACAAAGCGCTGCGGACGAGTGGTTGGGCGTTCCCGCAGCTCCGGCAATATGGCGACCTGCAGGAACATCCACAGGTTTTTAGTGGGTATCCCCGCTGCGCCCATCTTTGCCGGGGAGTCCCACTTACCTCTCTGTGCCCCCCAGCACTGGGTGACGATGCGTAACGCATTTTTCCTATAATAAAAAAAGGTTTCTAACAAAGAGAATGCCTCGAGAAAGCACTTTTTAGTGGTTTTTATATTTTTGATGACTCTTACATTTTTGAAGCGCCATCAACGAAGGGCTCTTAGGTGGTACAGATGTACATTCTAGTTTATAGTCTGCGAGTGTTTTCAGCCGCATCCTCACTTAATACCTAGTAAGATCGTGGTCAAAGGCTAACCCATAATAAATAAAAAAAAAAAAGATAACGTAGATCTGAGTTTAAAACATCAAAGTATCTCCTAGTTCATAATAAGTGTATAGTAAGAATATCCATATGATATGATATTTGCTGCAAGTACTGTGTAACAGACTAACCCGGTTACTAGACGAAGGTCAACCAAACGAACAGGCCGGCTTCAGAAGCGGGTTCTCCACTATCGACCACATCCATACCGTTAAGCACACCACACCACACCCATACGGCTAGAATCTCGCCACAAAACGAATTTTAATTCCTTCGTGGTGAGGGTTCAGCCGTTTGCCGACCTTCATGAAGGAGGACTTCTGGCCGCAGGGAGTCGTGTTTCGGAAATTTCGAGGTCGACTTCCTGCTGACTCTGCGCGCAACACGTCGCCGGCGCTACGTGTGACCTAGTTTTTAAGTTTATAAAATTTTTATGTATGTTAGTCTGTAAGGTATATATGATATGGGCCTCTGGTACACTGCGTCTGTGGCAGTGTACTATTGCCTGAAATAAATGATTTATTAAGCAGTTGATGGAAAAATGCTTAGAGTATAACCGCCCTTTGTGTTTAGCTTTCATCGATTACGAAAAAGCTTTTGACACCGTTGAACACTGGGCCGTGTTGAACTCGCTCCATCGCTGCGGGGTCGATGTGAGATATGTGGAGGTGCTGAAGGAGGTCAGTAGAAGAATTACAACTCGGATGGGCTGCCTTCGGAAAACTTGAGGACATTTTCCGATCCAAAGACATACCACAATGCCTGAAGACCCGTCTCTACAACCAATGTGTCCTGCCTACAATGACTTACGGTGCCGAGACATGGACGCTCACTCAGGAGACTGTGCACAAAATTAGAGTCGCACAGAGGCCATGGAGCGTGTCATACTCGGCATCAAACTGCAAGATCGAGTTCGTAACACTGGAATCCGACGACGAACTAAAGTCAAGGATATCGGTACCAGAGTTACGGAACTCAAGTGGAACTGGGCAGGTCACGTGGCTAGACGTGGTGATGGTAGGTTGTGTCGCTTAATGACAGAATGGTGGCCCATATTAGGACATAGGAATCCGGGTCGACCGATTACTAGATGGACCGACGACATCAGGAGAGTGGCGGGAAATGGATGGATGAGGACGGCAAGAGACAGGGGAGAATGACATATTCAAAGGGAGGCCTATGCCCAGCAGTGGGCTATTGAAGGCTGATGATGATGATGATGAAGAATATCCAAACATTAGTTTCTACTAGTAATTGGAAAAGTTTGTTCATTATCGGGCAAGTTGTTATGTAAAGAGTTTTCATCCCAATGTTAAGCTGGGAAAATAACCAAATCAATTTATTCAATTTGATTTGGTTGTAAAGTTTTGTTGAACTATCAAAATAATAATATTTAACTTTGATATCGCTAGTTTTATTTGAGCATACTAAACTTATATTTTACTAATATTATAAATATGAAATTGAAAGAACGTATGGGTGTCTGAATGTATATTTTTTACAAGCTTTATATTACTTTCACCTGTCTGTCTGTCTGTCTGTCTGTCTGTCTGTAATCAAATCTTGCAAGTTTAATTTGACCCACTTCCCGGTTTCCAATTGAGCTGAAAATTTGCATGCGTGTGTAAATCGGATGACAATGCAATATTTTTATGACATCGAGCTGATCTGATGATGGAGCTGGAAGGTGGCCAAAGGAACTCTGTCATAAAACAACGCAACCCCATCGAATTTGGGCTCATTTGATTCGTCTTGACGAGTACTTTATGATGCAAGATGATAACAATCATTAAAGCTTGTTTTTAAAAAGTATTTTTTAAATTTTACTTGTTACTCTTTCACGCCTAAGCGGGTGAACTGATTGAGCTAAAATTTGGTAGAGAGATAGCTTAAACCCTGGAATAACATATTTAGGCTATAGACAGCGGGTAAAACCGCTGGGCGCTGAGTGATTAAGAATTATATTTTTGTCATTCATTATAGCTAAGCTTTTTGTACACGATCACGCGTGATGTTAAGCGACAATGTAGTTATTAATGATAGCACACTAAACCTAGAAGGCGGTATAAATTTCTCCCTAGCTTCACTGAACATCGTGGCGGAACACGGATAACACAGACATAAATAAAATAATTATAGCAATAAAGTAAGTCGTGAGTAAATAGTAGGAGGCCAACGATAAAGCAGTGGAGCTTGCGCGATACTGGGTTAAACAGCTTTAACATAATGCGCATATTTTAAAACGATATTTTTTTTTCTTAAGTCTATACTGTCCCACTGCTGGGCAAAGACCTCCCCCAAATCTTTCCATTTGTCGCTTTCTTGCGCCACGTCGGGCCAGCCGATAAAAACGATAATTAATAAATAAAAAAATACAGCCATTTTCGACTCGAAACTCGTGTAGTAGTATAGTGTTAATAAATAAATAATAAATACCTTCGTACAGAATCAATGGCTGAGGTTGTAGAAAGACCTCATGAACCAAACATTCATTGTTTCCTGGTAAAATTACGCAAAAACAGATCAACACCAAGTTTAATTACAGCGTAAATTCAATGAACATGTAATACAGCCTCTGATAATGATTCCCAGTAACCGAAGTTATCCATTGTTCTATAGAAACCGATAAGGATAATATGTCAGGATGGATGCCACGAATTCACATATTATTCGAGTTTAGAGAAATGAATTCGACTTTGTAATCGCACGTCATTTACGCATCCTCTATCTCTCTCTTCCTGCCAAACATCTCGTGTAATTATGGAATCAGCCTCATAACTTTTGTTTCTCCTTCTCTTTCGCTCTATATTATCGACATCGCCATATGAAACCTTGAGCTCTTATGTTTTTAGTCACTACATTTCCCGTCGATTCTTGGTGTCTGCCTAATGATTTTTGCTTTCCAGATTAGGTGACTGATCTATAATAATTGAATGCTTGTTTTATTCGGAGGTAGGGAAATAAGGCGGCATTTTTTTTAAATAGTTTTTTTTTTTAATTTTAAATAGTTGCATTGTTTTCAAACAAACTGCTTCTCATTTTTTGGAAATAATCGTTACTGAGTGCCTACGAGCCACTAATGGGTCAATTCACCACTCGCAGTGCATAACGCACAAAAATCAAACAAAACAGAAACCCCTTAAACCTTTTGACTTGACAGAAGAAAAAGTAAACAATAATGTTATCTGTATTGTATTGACTTGATCGGTATCTACCCTGATATATTTCAGTGAAAACCGAAAACTTTTGTTCAGCAAAACAAGATGGTTATTTACTCGGGAAATGTCTTTTTGTACTCTGTTACAACAAAATTATAGACATTCACAAGTTTAAGTTTTAGGTAACATCTTGCACGAAATTTACCTTAATTATAATTATTGTGAAACGTTAATCTGACTTAAGCACCTACAGATATTTGAGGGAGGCCTTTGCCCAGCTGTGGACCAACATTCCTTAAAAGAAATTAAAAGTAGAGTAATTTAATCAATATCTTTGTTTCTTACCCAATCTTTTCACGAAGGTACTTTCTGTATCAAGGGCAAAACCATTAAAAAATCTAATAATATGTTAAAAATTCTTACAAAAGTGCTCGACTTCTATAAATCCTTTTTGATTTAGATATTCGTTTTGAACTGGCCAATTAAATTTAAGGCTTATGCGACTTAGCATCTCTATTCAGGTCGCGCTCAGTGTAGTGTTATGTAAAACTTTGAATAGAATATCTAGGCAACACAGGGCTTAAATTTATTCTATTATGTACCTCAATAAATAGGTAGCTTTATAATATTTATAATATAGGTAGTTTAGATGTCGGATGTCAAGATAGGGATGCGTAGCACGTAGGAGAGGAGGCCTTTGCCCAGCTGTGGAAAGATGTGGGCTATTTATGATGATGATGTAGTTTGAGGTTCCTATCGGTACGATTAATATTGTTTTTAATGTAAAAAAAAATTAGGAAATTACTTGTCAATTGTTCTTAAGTAGGTAAACCTGTTTTTTTTAACCAATCAAACTCCATCATTAACTAAATCATCATCATTTTTCTATCCACAGCGATTTTAGCAAAATTGTAGCAACCCCGAACAAGCCATAATAACATTATGAAGTGTTTAAAATATAATGTACTATTTACTATATTATTTAATATGTCATCATATTCAATATTCAAATATGTATTTGATAACAAACTGTTTTGTGTGCTAATAATAAATAAATATACTGTATTTTTTTTTATTTGCCATTAGATAGCTTAGACACCAGAATATCATGTAAGGTACCATTAAGCAGGTTAAACCGCTAAGCATAGCTTGAATTAAATGGTTATGTTCATCTATCAATATAACCGCAGGTTAACATTAACCCCAGCTGACAGAAGGGTTACTTGTATAATCCAAACCATTTAGCTTAATTATTGTAGCGTAGAAAATGTCTCTATATTTGAAGATTGCTCGTAGTCTTCGATTATACATCCAACTGGATACGTCATTGTCAGGCTACCCTCGCTGCCAAAACTGACCGCCGGGCATAAAACTAGTTGTAACAATACAGGTTATCCCTGTGTGGCTATGTACTTGTGTGAGTATATTTTATGTGAGTGTATTTATGGTGACGTTATGTAATTTATTTAATTAATCCTACTAACCACAAAACACAAGCATTAAGTTGCTTAGCATAGGGTTAGGTGGCGCTGTGTAAAAGGTCCTGAAATATTTATTTATTTATTTACTATCACATCACATCACTAATATTATAAATGCGAAAGTTTGTGAGTATGTGAGCGTGTGAGTATGTATGTTTGTTACTTCTTCAGGCCTAAACGGGTGGACCGATTGAGCTAAAATTTAATATAGAAATAGCTTAGACCCTGGAATAACACATAGGCTACAGCGGGTAAAACCGCGGGGCGCAGCTAGTAATATTATAAATGTGAAAGTTTGTAAGAATGTAAGGATGTATGGATGTATGTTTGTTACTCTTTCACGCCTTAACGGGTGGACCGATTGAGCTGAATTTGGTATAGAGATAGCTTAGACCCTAGAATACCACATAGGCAATACAGTACAGGGGGTAAAACCACTGGTCGCAGCTAGTAATTCATAAGAGCATCTCCCACAGAATCTGGCAGATTTTAAAAAAAATACATATTATTCTTAACTTCTATTCCCGTGGTTATATATTCTAAGTAGTCGCATAAAGGAAAATGTTCCTCATGTCCCGGCCATTAACATAAGAACATTTAACGTTTTACTTTTATGTTTTTGGGCTGTTTTGGGAAGAATCCTTTAAAGCTATGGATTCTATTATACACGTGTAGAATATTTGTTATATTGAAAACTGGTTAGATCTAGTTGATTGTTATTATCATATAATTGTTATTTTACTTACATTTTTAAACAATTGTTTTTTAATATCTGTGGCAAGGTGAATTACGATGAAGAAAGTTGTACGTTCGATTTTCGTTTTGGACATAGGTCTAAATACAGGTTCTATTATACAGGTACTCAAATTATTCTTTTTGAACTTTTGTGAAACCAACTTCCAGTATTTTATAATTCCTCTCCCTGCACGGTTGTCTGGAAGGGATCGCTCTGAGCGATAAGACCAATTGGTACTATTGTAATCTTTAAGTTTTGTGTTTGTAAATTTTACTTTATTATGTTGTACCAATAAAGAGTTATTTATCTCATCTAATAATTAAAACGTTCTTTTGGTTTGCTACAGATTATAATATCTCGCCCAGTTAAATTTCACTAATGCCGTTTTATAGTGACGTCAGCTATTTTAGTATCATAAAAGCTATTTTACTACAAGTATTATTAATTGCTGTATCTTATTAGTTTCTAAGTTATCATAAAATTGTCATCTTAATATCTGCACTAGCCACAAAAAGCGAGATAACCTGCTTACCTATAATATCATAAGAATTAAGTACCTTAATACATTCAAAGTTATTCTGAATTCAAATGACATGAGGCCATATGAAATAATGACAATGATTTTCACGACACCTCTCGCTTTAATATCAATTTAGCGTCGTTTCGTGAGCGTACTTCAGAGTAATCTTCATAGCCTATATTAAAGGCTGTATACGATGTGTTTCTGTCAAGACAAACATCCCGACTTACTTCAAAAAACACCACACGTAAAAAGACGATAAGTCACTTGTCCATCTTCCAAAATGAGAACAAAAAAGGATCCAGGCGGTCCCATTTTGTCAAAGGTTATTAAGCTCACTCGCTCTTTTCTTAATCCACATATTCTTAGGCTAAAATACGTTCTCATCTAAAATTAGGGTGACATTATACCAACAAAAGCCGGCTATTATGGAGACATTTGCGAGTACCCAAGTTCTCATACTTGCGGCCGACTTAACATGAACTTAAGTAAGCATAATTGTTTGAAAATCGTCGAGACGTGCAACTGACGTTGAAGATTGATAGGTATGCTCGAAGATATTTTGGGCCTGGAAGAGACAAGAATGTTCCGATTTTAACAAAATTTAGATGAAACTTTTATAAGAATGGGTTTGATAAAACTGTCATTGTGCTTTTTTTTTGTCTGTACCTTTACATTATACCTACAAAAATTTATTTTGTTTCAGTCTACGTCTCGATGCTGCCTTTGCATAGTAAATAATTCTGACAAGATTGCAAATAATTTATATCGAACATAATATGTTTATCTAAAATTATTATTGTGTATGTTTGCCACAAATGATACACACTGTATATTTCATTCTTTCTCTTTTTATTTATATTTGCACTCAGTAATTTTTTTGGTACATGCAATGATTGTACGATTAAATAATCTGTTGAAGCCGCAGCGCTTGTAAGCTCAATACCACTTCTAGTGACACTTTCTATCTTTGCACACGAATTTCCTGAGCTTCCCAAATTAATCTTCGTACAGATCGAGACAATGGAAGTCTTAGCAACATAATACAGAATTCTTGGCAGCAAAATTTTGCGCTCACAAAAGATCTGTTCTGTTTAAAACGAGTTTAAGGTTTGAATACATTTCAGTGCCGACTCGAAATTGTTAAACATATCCGTAATTAAATTTGGAATCAATTTGGGATTGATAACGACGTTTTAATTGACCATGTTTCATTTAAAATTTCTCTTAGACGGTTTCGAACATTTGGGATTTAAATTAAAATCTGTTTTACCAGACACATTGTGATGCTGATAAACTTTGACGTTGGTAGTCAGCATTAAGTACAGTGTGTAGGTTGAGAGTAGGATAATCTGTGATGTCATAATGAGAAATTTTAGAAACTGTGGTAAATAGAATAGACTGGCTCAATTCGTAAGTCTAGTTTCTATTTTATTCTAGTTTCGTTTTCATTCAACTAGTCCCTTGAATTTAGCTTAGAAAATATTTCTGTGTTTAAAATTTAGTTGTGTTTCATAATGAATACTTCGGTGCCAGGAGCAATTATAATGGTCAATTTTTATAGTTTAACACCAATTGAGCTTAACTATTTTCATAAAAAGCAAGAAGAGAAAAAGAAGAGAAGAGAGAGAGAGAAGAAAATAATTATGTAGTGTTTCAAACAAAGAAATTTAACCTAATTGCAATACATAATTTTCTATTCTATTCTTTTTGGCATTCGGCAGTATGGTCTCAATACCTTGTCGCATCGCAACAGTAAGCACTATAAAGACCTAATAACTTACAGGTAACTTTCCCAGACCCATATAACTCACGTAAGGTAACTATATCTCAGCGAGACGACCAGAGTCCTACTCCATATCTACTACAGTAATAGATAGTCACAGGGCCTACCTTTATTAGAAGACTAGCTGCACCCAGCGGCCTTACCCGCTGTACTACCTATTCTAGAGTCTAAGCTATCTCTACACCAAATTTCAGCTCAATCGGTCCACCCGTTTAGGCGTGAAAAAGTAACAAACATACACACTCACAAACTATATTAGTGTTACAAGTCTATGGAGCTGATATTATTATTTTATGTTTGCTAGCTTGAGTAGGTTTATAATAAAACTAAAGATATGTATAGATTAGACCTAGTCCACGGCTCGCTATCGCTATTGTCATTAGCGATAAGACCGCCAGTTGTAACCCATTTTTTAAATAGTATAATTTTAAGCTTAAATATTCCATTGTATTTTTTTATGTTATGTAGACTCTCTGTGTTAAGAGATGTTAAGAGATAACGCTGCCCATAATCAGTACAGTGCTACCTAGGATTTCATTATGATGTAAAATTCCAGGAGCACTGCACCAATGCTTCTTACTCAAGAGTCAAATAAGATGTTAAGACCCTTTTTAGCTAGTGAAATTACTAAATTTCACTAAATACAGTGCCCTCCTACCGAAGCACAGTAATGTTTGCACGTCACTTCTCAGGTGGTAGAATAACTGGCACTGTTAGGGTACCCATCTAGATGACCTCCTGCAAAGGAATTCTACCCCCGGTAAAATTATAGTGTTTAATAAAAAGTTATCTAATCTAAAGTCAACTAAATTTTAAATATAAAAATTATACCAAATAAAATAAGCTAAAGATCAACTTTTAACTCTACAACTTTAATAAAACCCAGCTTTAAGCATCTCACATGAAATATTTTAAAACGGAGCTTAGATTAAAAAACTAAAGTGAAGTGAAGAGATTGAATAAAACTGTACTAAGAAATTTCGCTAAAAGAATGTGCCCGTAGCTTAGAACATTTAACCACGGGAAAAGAAGCCATTACTAATTTCTATAAAAAAAAATCTGCCAGTTTCCATGGGCGGAGAGGTAGCGCACAACAATATTTAATTATACCGCACTAATAAATTTTCCATAACGTCACAACGCACACACCCAACAAAATTATCTAACACTGGCATAAAATATACTCACACAAGTAATTACACACACAGGGATAACCTTTATTCATATTAATTTTATTACTCGGGACTTATAGCGTAGCCATTTAAAACTAGTTTTACAAAAACATTATACCTATAAGAATAAGAATTTGTTTATTCATAGATTTCAGGTACATAATATCAGATCTTAATGTAATGCATTGTTCTGCCGAAACCTGTCTTTTCCAGACGTATGAATAATACAATAATGACTTATAGCTAAGAATAATTAATGCCTTTAGTTACATTGTATGGAGTATGCATGACTATTTATATTTTGTATTCAAAAAATTCATTTATGCTATAAAAACATTTCTCCGTCAACCATTGCGTCAATTTATATTTAAACACATTTAGTGTTAAATTCGATTCCCTAAAATGATTTGGAATTTTGTTATAAACTTTTATACACATAATAAAACAATTATTAGAAGTCAATGCAAGTCTAGTTGGAGGTTTAATTAAATTATTCTTATATTGGGAACGTAAATTTACTTTAATTGAGCTGGCTTCCTGAAAAATGTCTCTATTATTATATACAAATAGACACACATCTAGAATATATAAAGAAGTTACAGTTAGGATTTTAAAAGTTCTAAAGAATGGTCTACAGGAGTATATTTGTTTTAAGCCAAATATTGCACGTATACATCTTTTTTGTATTATAAAACATTGATCAATATGGGCACATTTACCCCATATTACGATTCCATATCTTAATATAGAGTTTAAAAATCCATAATATGCCGTGATCGCTTCTTTCTTTGATACAGTTTGTGCAATTCGTCTTAATGGATAAACAAAGCTATTTAGACGGGAGCAGACATACTCGACATGCTGTTTCCATGAGCACATGCTATCAAGAAAGAGTCCTAAAAATTTTATTGTAGTCACTTCTTCAATGGCTGTACCTTCATAACTTATATTTAAGGTAGATTTCAAACCGTTTTTTGTGTACATTTGCAAGATTTTAGTTTTATCTACATTTACTTTTAAATTATTTGCCGAGAGCCATTGAATAGTGTTTACAATAGAGCTATTTATATCTTGTTCATACATTTTTTGGTCTTTTCCTTCTATCACAATTGTCGTGTCATCAGCAAACAAAATACATTTTTGAGTATTTACATTTGGTAAATCATTTATATATAATAAGAATAGTAGCGGACCCAGGATGCTGCCTTGTGGCACTCCAAAATTATTTGGGAGATAAGGAGAGCAAGAGTTTTCAACAGTTTTAGTTTGTACATCAAGCTTTGAGACTTTTACACACTGAGTCCTGTTACATAAGTATGTTTGAAACCAGCTGTAAGCAGGTCCCCGTATACCATATATGTACAATTTTTCTAGTAAAATATCATGGCATACAAAATCAAAAGCTTTACTCATATCCATAAATACAATAGCAATTTGCAATTTTTTATCAAGACATTCTGTTACATATTTAATAAGTTTGAATGCTGCCAATGTTGTATTCTTATTTTTGCGGAAACCATTTTGCTCATTTTTTAGTATTTTATGTTTTTTAATAAACACTATTATTCTCTGGTACATTACTTTCTCCAATACTTTGGAAAAAATAGGTATCAAAGTTACTGGTCGTTAGTTATCCATTTTACAAGTATCTCCCTTCTTAGTAAGTAGCCAGCGTCGCGACCGAGAGGCGTGAGCTCCTGATGAAGGACATCGTAATTATGCAATGGTTTAACTATAGACTTTTTCAAAGCTGTTGAAAAGAGCCCTTGTTTCATTGTTAAATTTATAATATGGATCAATGCAGGTGCTAAAAAGTCAATTGACAACTTTACAATATCAGTTCTTATATCGTCATATCCAACTGCTTTGGTGTTATTCAAAGATTTTACAATTTTCTTGATTTCATTTGTTCCTATCGGGTTAAGAAATATACTTTTTTCATTAGAGTCAATAAGGTTATTGATCTGAGTTTTACCTATATCCATCTTAAAATCATTATTATTTGTCAAGTTTATAAAAAAGTAATTAAAATGTGAACAAATTAAATTTGGATCAGTAATCTCAGATTTTCCAATAACAATTCGGTCAAATATAAATCCAACCTTAACGTTTTGGCTCAGTTACATGAGCTGTGGTCACGAGAAGGCTGAAGAAGCGACAGACCGAGTGAGGGTAGATGTATGTAAATCTACCTACTTCGACACCGCAAGACTACTACTAATGTTTTTGTGAAACCAGCATTAAATACATACGTGATAATTCCTGACTAATCGAATTAATATGAGTTTAAATCGCGAAAGTTTATTGTTTTATAGGGACGTATCCAGTTGGATGTCTAAGCGAAGGCTCGTAGGTGCATGTGGAAAGTTAGGCAATGAACCACATTGCGGGTGCTGCACTTGATTTATGTTCTAGCTGCTTGCCGAACTAAGTTTTTGGCTATGATTCCAGATTACATTATACTCTGCCGTGTAGGTATTCTATTTACTGAGTGAACTTTTTGATTAAATTCTTTATTGTGCCACAAAATTGTGAGTTAATTTCTTCAAAATCATGTAAATATAGGTATTCTTATCTTTCTGAGTGATATCTTGCAGACTATAAGAAAAAATAGGAAATACACAAAAATTTATTGTTGGATTTTTCTTCCTGACTGATCTTTTAAGAAAAGAATAGAATAGAAATCACTTTATTCACGGCAAAACAACATACTTAAAAAGTAACACACATAAGGAAACAGTATTTGACTAAAACTATGAAACTACTACTTTTGAACCTCGTGATTTTTTTTCACTGATGTGTATAATATTATAATATCTAGTTGACCAAAACTAATACAACGTTGTCTTGTACCCTTAATTGCTTTGAAAATTTTCATGATTAAGTTTACTTGTTTCGATACATAAATTACTTATTTGTGTGTTTATCTTCAATACTTATTTATTGTGCGTGTCTACAATGACAAACTTTCGAGTTCGTATAATATAAAGTAGGAAACGAGACCAAATCCCAAAGTGATTTGTTGATACATAAATTGGTTCGCAACGTGAGAACAAACACGATCACGTCTGTAGACATTTTCTGTGTTTATTCACTCAGGAATACCTCGAATTGAAACTGCGTCTTAAGATCACCGCTTCCCTGTTTATCCCTGACAACATCAAATTTGAATAATTCAGGATGTAACCAATCACACTGCCTCCTGGATTCCCCCCACGTATCACGACAAAGCCCTTTGATCCCAAACCTGTGATTATTTATACAGATGAAGTGTCAAAACGATGGATCAACATAAAACTCGAGAGTCTCCCTTTCATCATGACTCAAAAAACGAAGCCTGCAACCTCATAAAATTCGACGGCTGTACGCATTTCCGAATTTTGATGTTCGATTAACCGTGAACAGATGATGGCCGGGAGGGCGAAAATTTACAACAATAGGCACTTTCTTGGGCATAAATCCCCTTTTTACGGACGTTATCCGATGTCGGGCTCGAGATTTCTAACATCCAATTTTAGAAATTGCTGGAAAGTTTGTAGCGGGTCGTAATCATGTGTGCTGAAGACCCGCCGAGGATGGTCGATGTAAATCATTTACGAGCAACGTTGCCGCCGTCGGAGCCTCAGGGGCTCGCTTGCTAAATTTTAATCAGAAAGATGAGAATCTTTGTACACCAGATTTTTATAAAAATAAACGAAAAACAGTCACGAAATTTTGGCCTTGTATCGGCGACACGCTAACAAGCAAATTAGTTTTTCAATAATATTGTTCCAACAAAAAATAAGGAAAAGGATTGTAATTATAATTTTAATAATCTCTCTTCAAAAAATGTGTGGTTACACATTATATACATATACTATACGTCAACTCTTTCAATAAATGTATAAATTATAGAGCCAGGAATGTTTATTCAATAAAGCATACACTATTAGACTTAAGGTCACAACAGTCTATCTGTTATGTTAAATAAAAACTGAATATTTTAATACTAGACTCTAATTAAAAAAGTCTTTGACTAACAAGCACTTTAAAATTTTCTATTCAAATATACCTAACATCTTAAATTTTCCATAATGGTTGTCTTTAGCAATACAAAAGCGAGCTTTCGAAAAAAAATCACCGGAATTCTCATTCATCTTTGTTCTTGATCTCTATTTATGACACAGATTCTTTCATCTTTCTAATGACATGTTCCTTTGTTCTCGCTACCCAATTATCTTTTGTCGATCCGAGGGACCTATTACGAGTACCTTCTAGTAATGTCTGCAATGTTAACTGGCCTTGTAGGAGAGGAATGTCTTAATTGTGAACATCGATCAATATATTTACCAGAAGATGTGATGTTGGGATAGGAAATGAACACTTTATGTTGTTACCTAATACATAATGATTTTCTTTTGTCTCTTATTTCTACTGGTGGTTGGTGGTAGGCTAGGGCTTGGTCATGGCCAAAGTAAAACTAACTCATCAAAATATTAGAAAAAAACGTAGATACAAACTGTGATTATATCGCTTGAAACTAATTAGAATAGAATAGAAAACTCTTTATTATAACACCACAAGAGAATCTTAAAACTAAAACACAATAATAAGAAACCAAATAGATAACTAATTAGATATTATATTAATATGAATAATAAATAAAAATACTATTAATAAAATATCACGACGGACGACGAAAAGTGACAAAAACAATATACCTAATTATGATGAAAACTATGTGTGAAAAAATTATCACATCCAAGCAAGGCGATTGTTTGGTATTACTAAGTTTCATGAACAAGGAATGACCTCGGGTGAAACCTTGTTAATTAAATATTATCAGCAACACATTGTTGCAGTACCTATTGGTGTTATGATTACTATTTGCCATTTAGCATTTTATAAAATAAAAATATAAGCGCCTTATACAGCGCGGTCTTACCTCCCATAGTTTTACCTTTCATAGTCTAACATAGAAATGTTTTACGTAAGACGCGAATAAAAATAAATATTTATGAATAAAATATGTAACGAAACCAGGCATCATCCAAATTGATAAAGGCAGGTTCTATTCTCTTGGCAATTTATAATCTGAAGGTTTCGTTCCATACGTGTGGAGATAGTTTAACATCACTCAATATTCCTGAGGGAACTGTTGAGCTTATTTTGGGAAATTGGAAAATACGATGCCCGTGATAGACTTAGCTCAGTCGGGATAAAGGCGTGAGGGAAATACCGATGGGAGTTACCACAAACCGAATGTGGCCTACTTAGTTATTGGGATCAATGGATCCCAGCGATTATTATCGTTAAGTGTAGCTCTAACTTCATTAATGTTAAATGCTTTAAATAACCACTCATGCTTATAATAGGTAAAGATCGGATGACCTATTTTCATCAGTTGATGAATACAGAATGATGAAAATGAAATGTTTCCGCATATTATAATTTATTGATTGTAATTATTGGATAGTGGCAATGGGCTGGTCACAATTGCCGTAGAACCGATAACCGTTGGGGTAGACGAGTTCTCGAGTGGAGACCACGTCTCGGCAAACGTAATGTAGGGCGCCCATGGGCGAGATGGGGCGATGATATCCGGAGTACGCTGGGAGTGGTTGGAGGAGAAAGACGGAGGACCGAGTTGAGTGGCGTGCCATGGGGGAGGCCTATGTCCAGCAGTGGACGAACATAGGCTGATGATGATGATTGGATAGTATTACGTTAGTCTTATAGTAACAATAGATTGCGAAGAACGTTGCCGCAAAAACGACAAGTAAACAGAATAACTGTGTTATTGCGAATCATTCAAGCCCCAAAATTAAACTGATACTTGAAACATGAAATAATAATTTAATAAATTCAACTCATTGCCTAAATTATAATATGTCGCATATCATGACGAACAAATGATGTACAATGTACGCACATAAAGAAGATTAACCTCGAATTGATCCAAAATAAGAATGAATTAAATATGTTGAACATGGAATTTCAATTTGATGACATTAAAGGCTGATATGTACTGGATGTTTTTACAAATATAATTGCAAGTGCTTTTAGAAACATTTTATTTAAAAATTACACTGATTTTCATTAATTATATATAATTAGATCTAAAGTATGGTTAGGGTTTTTAGTGGAAACCTTGTCACGCCCATCTTCGGCGGGGAGGTCCCACGCCCTTCAGTGCCAAGTTCAAGTGCCCCGGCTCGAGGTGACGACTCATAACGTATTTTAGCCTGGCCGAAAAAAAAGGATTAGCTAGTATTGGAGCCATTTACTACTTATTCAGTATGAGTATTTTTCTTGCTTCAGTCAAAAACCATTCCATTTATAAACTTCTTGCTTACTGCAGTTTTATTTCAATTGTACCACAAAGAACATTGTGCCGCTAACAAGAAACGGTACCATATAAAAGTGTTCATCTATCAACGTCGACGCGATTCATACACAGTCTTCACACAACCAATATCCCGGTGTATAATTAATGGTCGCATTGATTTATTATGAAAATAATTGTATCGGGATAAACCGTATTATGACTTATGTAAGACAGTTGTGAAACTTTATAGGAATGATATCCTCCTATATTTTTTATTTATTATAGGTAAGTCCACGATCTCACGTGATATTATGTGACGATGCGGCCGTAGATGGCTATAGATTATACCTAGAAGGCGGGATATACCCTCCCCATTATTCAGGATTGTGACCCCTCCCTTGTCGAATTCGATCTCCGATGATGAAGCACAATCTGGGCCGGTTCTTGGCCGGTTCGATACGATTTTCAAGGCCTCGTGAAAGGAGCTTTGATAGTGGTGCACATCTGATCTGACCAACACATTGTACTACGGCTTGGAGACCTCTTTCCTTCGATAATATCGAAGGAAAGGTATAATATAAAAAGTCTAAAACCCTATTTTAAACGTGTCCTCGCCTAATGAATTTAAATGATATTACTTAGCATAGCTATAGGTACTTAAACTTACGATATTTTAAATATATAAAAAAAGATAGCTCTGAAATTTGAAGGAGTTTTCTAGTAAGACACTGGTATTTTTATGTTAATTTTATTTACAAATCACGAAAGTTTCATGTGTTATACTGATCTTTTAGAGGAGGGTTAAGCACAAAGTTGTAGTACTGTATTCCAAGTAAACGTATAACATAAGAGACGTGCCTTTCATTGTTACTGTGTTATTTATTGTGATGGCCTTCGCATTACTGCCGACTGTTTGTATTCCGTATGAGGCGCGAATGTATTGCTTATACACGAGTACTCGTATCGTATCAGTATCGACGCGAGGAAACAGTGCAGTCGTACTTGAGGACATTCATAATATATTAATTGGGGAAAGACTTCCGTTACAGGACTCGACTAGAATTTTACCATTGTGATTAATTTAAAGCACAACAATATGCATTATCTAAACATCTATAAGCAGCAGAGACTATTTGCCGCTGATGAGTGCTTCGGCGTACCCGTTGCCCCGGCATTATGGCGCCCCGCAGGTTTTTTAGTGTGTATTCCCGCCGCGCCCATCTTCGGCGGGGGAGTCCCATATACTGCCCCGCGACCCTCAGCGTGGGGTGATGATGCGTAACACTTTTTCATGGGTTAAAAAAAGGCAGAGACTATTTCCCTCTACTTGGTACGATCCGATCGATCTTGGTTCGATATAATAATATAATTATTAAGCCTGTAATTGTTACGCATAATGATATGTTTCCAAAATATTTTATGGCATGTTAATTAAAATCAAAATTTTCTACGTTGAAAGTTGACGTCGGTTCAAGTTTCAACCACCCCCGACAGTCTTCGTTGTTTAACGTACCCGCTGTGAGTCATGAAATTCAATGCGACTTACAATATGTTAAGAGTTGTTGCCTTATTTCCAAAGTTACCTGTACGTATTTAATAAGTATGCAGTTGTATAACAAATAATAAAAACAATGTAGTAATACTCAAGGTTCTCATACGTATCCGCGCTGAAGCGCTTGCACTAAACAAGAGAATTAAATTAAAAAAATTAAAAACCCCCAACGCAATTAGTAATTAACCATTTTGGGGTGGCAAGTTTTAGGGTCGATATGCATTTTCTATCTTTCATTTAATTACTTTTTTTAACATTTTAAAAATCAGATATTATCTTTGTGGATGCAATAATTGTGTAGAAAGGATTGTTGTGCCTGCAATAACAGCAATATTTTTGAGCAAAATATTATGTTGAAATTTCCTGATTTATCAATGAATAACTCAAACGACTAAATAATTTGGTAAAAATATTGATTTTATTTTATATTAGATTTTTTTCGATTAGATTATAATGGTGTTTGCACCAGCCTAAAAATAATTCTTCACTTATCGATTCATTTGTGTGAAAACTTTAATACAAATTATGTAGTTGAATAAAAAGCTAGTAAATTTTAGAAGAGATTCAAAAATGGGCTTCACTTAATTCTCTGGTGCTTAATCCGGCAAAGTCAAAAATGATGGTTCTGGGTACAAAGTCTCAAATAAGGAGGGTATTAGAAAGAAATCCAAAACTAACCATAAATGGAATTGATATACCGATTGAACACGAGGTGAGAAACTTAGGCTTGATCATGGACTCAGAAATGAGGTTTGTGAAACACATAAATGAAAAAATAAGGAACGCGTTTTATAAACTCAAAACTCTGTATGCAATAAGAAAGTACATTTCGGAAGAAGTAAGGATCCGACTTTGTGATGCGCTAGTGCTCTCACCTTTAAACTATTGCTGCACAGTTTATGGCTCCAGGTTACTGGAAAAAACTGTAAATGCCATACAGCGAACGCAAAATGCCTGCGCCAGATTTTGTTTTAGGATACCCAAAAGAGAACATGTAACCCCGTATCTGGTTCAAAAAGGTATACTTAATATGAAACTTAGGCGTGAGCTTCATCTGGCTTGCCTGACACAGAAAGTTTTGTGGAATAAGAAGCCAGAGTACCTATTTGAAAAGCTCACCTGGATCAAAGGCATACACAAACTTAATACGCGATCGAAACACCGCAACATGCTCCTGATACCAGCACACACAACAGCTGGCTTTAAAGGTTGTTTCAAATATAGCGCAACCAAAATTTGGAATAACCTCCCACCTCCCCTTAGACAGAAACAAAGTTTGGTTACCTTCAAATTAAAATGTAAGATATACTTACTACAGCGCCAAAAACAACAGTTTGAAACTACCTTTAAAATTGTCAGAATCAAGGACAAAGTACGTTCACAGTGACAAACTCTTCAAGACACACACACATATACGGATGGACGACAACATGCACGCAAGCATACACACACACACACACACGACACACACACACACACACACACACACACACACACACACACACACACACACACACACATTCGCATATTGAAATATAAAACAACGTTGAGGTAAAAAACGTAATGTAATTGTAATGTAATAGTATAAATAATATCCCGCTATGACCAGTCGCTCAGCAATAACACCAGCACTAATTGAGCACGGGAGCAGACTGAAAACCAGCAGTCAAGGTAGCCGCAGGGTTATCATGGCGTCACGCTGAGTCTGCCCCCTTTGGCTGCTGTTTATGTTTTTAAATTTTCTATGTCTAGTTTGTATTTAATATTATCACTTTTGTTACTTAAGTATGCCAATAAACTCATTTCATTTTCATTTTCATTTTCATTTTAAATACAACCCTTAAAGTATCACTTTAATAATATGTTTATGTAATACTTTATGTACATAGAACGTATATTTTGAGTTTATTAAACAGTACCAAAAGGCGTAGCATTTCCGTAGAGGGTGCTACGGCGTAGCAATATCTACGAGCAATAAATAGTCTGCCGCTATTACACTTTTATGTGTCAGGTTACGATTCTGATCTAATGAGACTTTTTGTCTATTACATATATTGTACAAAACACCTCATCCTCACCTTCGTCGCCTTTACAAAACCTTTTATATGTAATAGACAGACATACATTCCGACAGTCCGCCTGCTTATAGTGAGTGGTAAACATTTAACATTAAAAATATATGCTAAGACAGTGATTTTACCAGCGGCGCAGTTTAGGTTATTACTGATATAAAAATAAAATAGATATATATGAGGCAAATGTGAATGGTCAAGCCGTAATTGGTCGACCTAGGCGCACTTTCCTTGACCAAATAAATGTCATTCTAAGGAAAGGCCAGGTCAAGACCAAGAACCGACGAGCGTGCATGAAGAATGTGATGAAAGTCGAGGAAGCGAAAGAGGTGTGTCAGGATCGTACCCAATGGAGGGAAATATAGATAGTCTCTGCCTTTTTTTTTTTTTATCCCAGGAAAAATGCGTTATGCATCATCACCCCACGCCGGGGGGCGCGGGGCGGTATGTGAGACTCCCCCGCCAAAGATGGGAGCGGCGGGGATACCCACTAAAAAACCTGGGGGTGTCCTGCGGGACGCCATAATGCCGGGGCAACGGGTACGCCGAAGCATTCATCCGCGGCCCCGACGGCGTTTGGTCCTCACTGACAGGAGGACCCCTCCGCGGTGGGGTGAAGAGGAGTTTCACCCCACCCTCTCAAGGGGCGCGCGGAAACACCGCGCGCGCCACCTCGTGGGTTTGTGCTTGCGGCGAAGAAGGGGGTTACCCCCGTACTCGCCGCCTAGACCCAGGTTATGGGTAAATGACGACCACTGGAACTGCAAGCGCGATCCCGACCCATACTTACGTACCTAACTCAATATATTTAAAACCGGTTAGTGAAGCAGAGATAGATATCATAATACGTAGCATGAGTAATAAGCGCAGTTTCGGAATTGACGACATTCCGCCGATACTAATCAAACAATGCAAAACCGAACTCTTAACACCTCTTTCAATTTTAGTGAACCAATCATTTGAAGAAGGGTGCTTCCCAGACAAATTAAAAATAGCTAAAATACGACCTATACAGAAAAAGGGAGGTAAAGCTCACAACACGAGTAGTTATCGTCCTATATCATTATTACCTTCTTTTTCCAAAATATTCGAAAAAGCTATGACCGTACGTCTAAATAATTTCTTGGAACACTATAATATACTTCATAACAATCAATACGGCTTCAGAAAAAATAGGTCAACTACACTTGCAGTATATAAATATCTACAACAAATATATGATTGGATAAACGAGAAGAAGTATGCTATAGGGTTATTCTTAGATATGACGAAAGCCTACGACAAAGTATCACATAATATTCTATTAGAAAAATTATATAACGCGGGAATACGTGGAATTGCATATAATTGGTTAAAGTCATACCTACATAATAGGCAGCAGTTTGTAGAAATTGAGCATTTCAACCATGAGTCAAATGAAATACATAACGTATCGTCAGACATGTTAGTCGTCAACAACTCAATACCTCAAGGCAGTGTGATAGGATGTATTTTATTTTTGATTTACATTAATGACCTACCCAAAGCTGTAGATGCGCCGTGTGTTCTCTTCGCTGACGATGTTTCTCTCTTATTTAGTTCGAACGGAAATGGAGATAGTTATTATACTAGCATTCAGAGCGACTTTAATAAAACTAAATTATGGCTCCAAAATCATAACCTAGAAATGAACCTAAATAAAACAAAACTTATGCAATTCAAAACATATCAAAGAAAACCACTAAACTTAAAAGATCTAAGCTATATTCTAAAAATAGAAGAGAAAAATGAATTCACATTATTAGGCCTTACTTTAGACACTAGTTTGAACTGGAAACACCATATTGGAAATCTCAAATCAAAACTATCACAATTTATTTATGCGCTCGGAATTTTAAAATCTAACACTAACTATGACACAGCCCTCTCAGCATACTATGCGTACGCATATGCATGGTTTAGCTATGGCATAGTGCTCTGGGGTGATACTACGGAATTTATGGATATATTTATATTACAAAAAAAGTGTGTACGGATACTAGTCGGAATAAGCCAAAGAGATAGTTGTAAGCCTCACTTTTTAGCAAAAGAAATAATGACGTTACCTTGCTTGTACATACTACAGGTGTGCACATTCGTTAGGAAATATAGAACGTTCTTTAAATCGTTTGCGGACGGCAATCCAAATTACAATCGTCGAAACAGAGACATGCTCGTGCCACCAACCTCTAAACTACATATAATGAGTAAAAGCCCAAAAAGCAGATTCATAAAAATATACAACAAATTGCCAAAATTAATTAAAGAAATAGATGAAGATAGTACATATAATAGAAATCTAAAAAAAATCCTCATAACTAAATGCTATTATTCCGTTGAAGAATACCTAACAGATAAGAATGCTTGGAAATTATAAACAAATCGCAGGCAAAGTTGTAACTACTTTAAATATTTTCCACTAAAATACCTATCTACTTACTTGTGTAGCAATAATACATGAATGAGACAAAAATCAATATTTTATATAAAAATAATATGAAATAATAATAATAGAAATAATAATAATTTGAATATACTCAAAATTACTTAATTAAATGTAAATTATGACATTTATATTGCTAATGTTATCTAATTTCTAACTTCCTTTTATTGTTATTGTATTGTTTTTCTTTAATATGATATTATTTAAACTTAGATTTGTAATGTGTGTTAAGCAATTGAATTTATTTTATTGTTAAACCATCTATACATTTTGTTTCTACTAGATTTTACTATAGTACCTATTATGAATAATGCATGCTCGCACAAGCGACAAGTGCCCTAACAGGGTATGTAGTAGTACCTAAATTTACACACCAAGATCTGTGCAATGTAATTACCTACATGTGTTGGAAAAAATAAATAAATAAATAGTCTCTGCCTACCCCAACGGGAACCAGGCGTGATTATATGTATGTAAGTATGTAAAAATAAAATTATAATAATTAGCGTATTATTCTTCAACAGAACATAGGTTATCCATCTTAGGCTGCGTTTTCACCAGAGATTTGCTGTGAAAATGTGTGTGTGTGGGTTTTCATAAAAGCTGTGCGATGAAAATGTGCCTACTAGGATGTGTAGCGGAGCTGTAAAAATGAGCATTAATGTGTGGTGCTCTGGTGGAAACGCAGCCTTACACTCTCCAAAGACATTATAGGGTGTGTATGTTACAGTTTCAGGTCGCGGAGATACCTAAAGAGCCTGCAACATGTAACATGACCCAACTTCTGCCTCTTACTTGATAATATGTTGATGGTTAGATCTGCGTGGTAAAATATCTTTCTTGCTACACTAGTGTGTAACCAGAATGAATAGACTAGAGTAATATTTTAGTAAATATTACTCTAGTCTCTATTCATAATAATAACTATTGTCTACTTCTCTGCTTACAACATTTTTCATTTAAATAAGTAACACCATAAGTCACCATCTCGTTTTAGAGAGCTTCCTAAAAATAGCTGCACGACATAACCACAGATTATATATAATGTTAGATCGGCCATAATTTATTTTTTATTAATTAAAGTGACTTACTACTGCAAAAGCTGATATCTAGCGCTTAAAGTTATTAGGATAACAGTATTTTTCATTTGATTTTCCACAACGTCTGCCATCCCAGTACATACTACCTGAAATCTATAAATATAAACGATTTGTATCTTATGCACATAAATCTACGAGCGAGTGACTAAAATATTAACTAAAAAAAACTACAAAGCTTAAGCCATAGTTTGGACAAGCTTCTGACACCTTTGAAAGCTTTATCCTTTAACTGACAGAAGTGATTTTATGTTTCAGAACAATAAATAAGATTTTCCGTAGCTGCATACGAGAAAAAAAGTTGCTAACATCTTGCCAGGAAAAAGTCGGTGACACACTTTCCACCACCAGTAAAAGGGTTGTTAATACGGCTAATCCTTTTCTTTAATTATTCCTTGACATTTACGTATGGTGTGTTGCGGCAGTTATTAGGTATTGGCTTATTGATGGTGGCGCGTTTTCCATGACTTGAATACAGATGAAATGTCTTGAACCATATACTAGAACAAAGTAAATTTGGCGCGCGGACAAAATTGGAACTAACAATTTAAGTTAATCTTTCTTTGTAATTGGCGACTGCAACGCCACTAATTGTGGGGGAAAAATATCTGTCATGTGCCAAAAGATCCTTGTGTAATTGTACTAACTGTCTGCGTCCGTTGGTTTTCTCATTGTCACTAAACTGAAGGCGAAAGATTAGTTACAGTATTTAGGGACTGCGCAGACGGCACACTTTTTGTGCGATCGAGTCTGCGGCGTACAAAAAGTCTGCATGGCGCGCAAAAAGTCTGTTGCGGATTTTTCACAGACTCAACGCACACGACGCACATCTTCGATCATTCTGTCGGCAGAGCTGTAGGGACGTAGACAGGCCCGGATTTAGCCAAAATACCGCCCTGGGCAGTGAGAAAATGCCGCCCCCCTCCGCCGAAATATTATTTATAAACGCTCATCGGCTAGACATTTTGCTAAGAAATTTGTTGTCGAGTTCTTTCATATTATACGTAATTATGAATATTTATAAAAAAAAATATACATCTAACTACGAAAGCTGTGTGTATAGCTTACTTTGAAAAAGAGAAATTATAATTGAGAAATTTTATAATGCTAACTACAATAAGACCGCTGATTGTGAATTGTGACACATAGATTATACCTATAATACCGAGTTTTTATGTTTAAGTTTATTTTTAACCCCCGACGCAAAAACGACGGGGTGTTATAAGTTTGACGTGTCTGTCTGTCTGTCTGTCTGTCTGTCTGTGTGTGTGTATGTGTCTGTCTGTGGCATCGTAGCTCCCAAACGGATGAACGGATTTTGATTTTGTTTTTTTTGTTTGAAAGTAGAGTTAGTCGAGAGTGTTCTTAGCTATGTTTGGTGGAAATCGATCCAAGATGGCCGCCGCTACAAAATGGCGGATTACTTTTTTCTTCCACGACCCCCTCAATATGGGTATCAAATAAAAGGGCTTAACAAGTAGATTACAGTCCACTATATAAAATTTTAAATCCAAGATGGCCGCTATACAAAAAATGGTGAAATACGTATTGCGTTGGGGGTTTTTTAAATTTTTAATTTAATTCACTTGTTCAATGTTTCAATAAAGTGTTTTATCTACCTATCTATCTGTCTACGACAGGTGTGCGTAAGACTCGCTTGGAGTGGCAAGAAAATTATAATATCTGGGGGCACGGTAGTGCCCCCGCCAAGTCGAGCGCGAAGCAAGCACTGCCGTACCATCTTTACAGGAACCATTTCGTCGCATTTTCAGGCCCCTATTTGAGAACCTCTGGATAAGACCAGAACACAGAAATTTTCGTCATCCAGTAAGCTATAATTACATACTTAAAATCCAAAATTTCAAGTCTGTAGGTCATTAAGTTCCGAAGTTAAGCGAAAGCAAAGTTTCGCATTTTCGACACTCACTCACTCATGATCATCAAAATAGAACTAGTACTTCCCATAAACTCAGAGAGCTGAAATTTGGTACATTCTTAGAATTTATTGTATAAGCCATAGGAAAACTAAAAAAACATGCAATTTCGGTCTCGTTTTCGAGATAATTCATCTGCATAAATAACTTTGTAATCTCATATAAATGTATAGGATTACAAAGTTACATTTGCAGTCAATGGTTAAAATTGTGTAATATCCAACTTATTAATTCAAAATATATTTAAGGCATAGTATATGTATATGTGAGTGTGTATATGTGTCGTAAATCGTCAGTTATGATCAGGCGATATCTAGCGTGGCCAGTGGCCAACTAAAATAAGAGCCCAACCAAACTATTAGAAGAGATCGACATACCACCTTTACTACAAGCTTTTATTTACTTTCACCTGTCGGTCTGTCTGTCTGTAATTAAATCTTGCAAGTTTAATTAGGCCCACTTCCCGGTATAATATTATAATGCATTGGACTTAGAGTGAACGCACACGTATCTAGATGGCGCTGACTGTATTTTAAAACGCGCTTACGGTTTGTATTTCTGATAACCTTATAATATAGCGTTTCTACAAAAATAAGTGAAATCCCACCAAAAACATTCTGTAAAAAACTAGCCAAGTCTCGATGGAGCTGCTTGTTTATCTCTAAAAAGTAATGAAATCTAGACAAAGTCGTGCCAAGTATAAGGTTCCTTACTGCGATTTCTTTATTATTATAGCAGTTAATGTTGTGTGACTTGGCCGTTGAAGGGTACACAAGGGTATTATACCAGGTGCTCCATGACACTATATTGCACCAATCTGTCCGCTACCCATTCAAGATAGAAAATTTCCACTTGGAAAACGTTGATTGGATAACCAGTCAATTGTAGGCTTGATAAAGCTGCGTATTTCAATAATACTTATGTTTAGGCGATCCAAGTGTCATGGAGCATCTGGTTTTGTACCCTTGTGTACCCTTCAACGGCCAAGTCACACAACATTAACTGCTATAATAATAAAGAAATCGCAGTAAGGAACCTTATACTTGGCACGACTTTGTCTAGATTTCATTACTTTTTAGAGATAAACAAGCAGCTCCATCGAGACTTGGCTAGTTTTTTACAGAATGTTTTTGGTGGGATTATGTTGACTAAAAAGACTGCGAGCAGCTTGCTGCGAGCGAGAAAATTTTGTATATTTGACTGCAAAAAGTGAGTGCGTAGTTCGTTTTGAGTGCCAAAAATAAAAAAAGAAGGCGAGCAACTAGCTGCAAATGCCGAGAAAAGTCTTGCTACGAAAAGTGGACGGATAGCTCGTTTGGAGCAAAAATCTTGAGTTTGTGTGGCCAGTATTCCAGACTTCTTATTATGAGCGCAAAAAAAAATTATAATAATAACCAGCGTGATTGAGAATACAAATTTTAATTCAACATCGGATGTTTATGGATTGAATATTTTTTTCTCGTTTCGAAATTTGCCGCCCTCAGTAAATTTGCCGCCTCCTGAAAATTTGCCGCCCTGGGCACTCGCCCCGAATGCCCCTAGTGTAAATCCAGGGCTGGACGTAGACGCTATGGAAATCGTGCAGAGATCGCGAAGTATTATTTTGTACATGAAGTACAGAAAAAGAAGAAGAAAGAAGCGTTACGTCCACCACTAGCAAATGCAGATTGCAGACTAAAGTGTGTGCCGTCTGCGTTAGCGCGCGTTGAAGCAAACGTTCTATTTTTTTCACACACTTTTTGTGCGGAGCGGCGCGACGCGGCGCGATCCGGTCTGCCCGAATTACACGGATTATTTGTGTGCCGGACTTTTTGCGCGTCGTGTGCGTTACTGCATATAATTGCATAGGTTCTATTTTCACAGACTAAAAAGTGCATCATGGATAGTCTGTCGTCTGCGCAGCCCCTTATTATTGTTATAGTATTGAGAGTGTTTAGACAACAATTTTAATAATTAAGCAGTAAAAAGACATCCTAATTGTTATTACCTTTTTCCATACAGAAAATATCCACCAAATCTATCGACTAATTTACATTTCCCCGCTTTAGTTCAATAACGCGTTGATAATAACTTTCTTTGGTAAATACCACTTGTGCTGTAGACATCTACAGGAGACGGCTATTGTACTTATGATGTTTAGTAAATAGTTTTCTATTCTATTTTATGTGGAAAAAAATGACACCTAGCCCAATTAAGGTATCTTCCATTGAATCCAATCTACAGAGACAGACGCGATATAAGATCGTATCTCTTCATATATCCATCAAAATCTCGAGCATACCTCGTGTTCAGTTTAATGTAATCACAACCTTTATTAACAAAAAACTTTAAGAGCCAAATATACCTTATTTCAGAGAGATAACAACATAATTTATCGTAACTAATAAAAACGTTTGTGAAAAAGCCTTTCTTTATTCACTAGTAAAGTTAGTTTTTGTAAAAGTACGATCTTGTCTCGTCAAGTTAATGAAAATACTAAGATGCCTACACTCTTGAAGAAAAGTAAAAATGAGGTAATTTATCTTAGCCGAATTGTCTGAGAAAATACAGAATAGTGCCACGGATGAAAGAATCTCTGGATATTACTTGAAGGAAATTAATAAAAAAGGGGGGATTAATGAAGCACCCAAAGTAAGCCCATTTGTCCAAGTATTATATCTGCGTCTGAAGCATTTTCTATAGCAAGATATTAAGTTCGGCTTGGAGAAAGAAGGGGCGAAGAAGAGGCTTTCTTCTCCAACTATTCCTAGCAAGTTTTACATAATAAAATACCTACTTACACATACATACATGAAGCTAATGTTCGCTCTTCAATGGAATTTATAATGAAATCTCAAATGTAATGAAACGGCATACGCACCAAAACACACAAGTTTGATCTCACTCACTATTGTATAATGGTAGCATAAGTTAAATACGTAAAAGGGTTCCTGACAGGTTTGTCCGAACAAAATATTTTATAGGAAAATCTGAAATAAATGTGCGTTACACAATTGTGCAGGCTTTCACACGGACATACCTGTATACGTTTATGTGTACAAACGAATGGGCTTATTATGGATGCAGGGTGCTTCATTACTTAATTCAGTTTGTAGCGTCCAGTGTTTTTTTAATCAGTGGTACAGAACTGTAGTAGAGTACCTAAGTCTCAAGTTGGTCTGAAGGTTTCTTTCGAATGTTAAGTAGACAATATGAATTAAGAATATTATTTCTGGGTCTTAAACAAAGGGCATTTTAAATTAAAGTGTACCTTTGTTTAAGAGATGCTTAACATAATAGAGCTAAGAACAAAGAAATACAAAAAATCATTTGATTCTTTCTATCATTATTTGAAAATATACAATATTTTAAAAGATTTTGTAGCAATAGAAATTAACGTGTTTTGAATCACTATTATATTTATAATTTCTGATATTTCACATGGCATACAATGGATGACTGAGGTAAGAACTATGGGTAAGAAACACAAGAAAAATAATTAAATTGATAATTATATTCACAGTAAGTAAAAAGACTGAATGGTTTTTTTACAAAATCGTAGTTAAATAAAAGCAATGATATCGTGTGACAGTTTTTATCGAAAACGGCTTGATCAATTTTTAAGAAGGTTTTCTGTATATTTGGTAGATCTGATCATCTGATTTAGGTGTAAACGTAGTGAAGGACGCCCTGCGACCAGGTGGAGTGACCATCTGTGAAATTTGTTCTTTCTTTTTACCGCCTGAGCAGTGATGCGCAAATATTGCTGAATAGTCTTAACATCTTATGACTCTCAACTAAGAAGCGTTGCCGCAGTGCACCTAGAATTTTTCCTTTGTGAAATCCTGGGTAGCACTGTACTAATTATGGGCAGCGTTATCTCTTACCATCAGGAGAGCAACTTGCTTATCTTGTTACTTCGTTGTATTAAAAAATAATAAAATAAATATTTGGCTGGCAGATACTGGATGAGAAAAGCTGAGGACCGGACTCAATACCAGCAAACTAAATACCAGCGTAGAGGTAAACCTAGCAAATACTAACCTCACCGCGGAGGACCCTAATATTAATTACGAAACCATGTTCTCAGTAATAAGTAAAGAATTCAAGGAGATATGTCCTAAGAGGAAATTACAGGGTAATGGTAAACTAGAGTTTGCCGACTGGGCCACAAAGGGAATAAGAATAAGCCGAGATAATATGTACCAATTGTACAGCGATAAAGCCCATAATAATTCAGAGTCCTTTGTAGAATATGTTAGATGTTACTCAAAGACTTTCAAAGCCGTCTGCATCCAAGCTAAAGCCTTGATGATTAGAGATATAATAAGCAAATCAACCAATAAAGTTAAGGCCGTTTGGAATACTATTAATAGAGAGACGGGTAAAAGTAAAACTAAGGATACAGAATATAAATTATTACAAAATAATCAATTAATATCAAGTTCTGAAGAAATTGCAAATATCTTTGCGGACTTCTTTTCTAACATCGCGTTAAATTCAACTAAGTCGCTTGACTCTTCTCCCGACTTAGCAGTAACTTATCTAAAGGAAAATTTTAAACATGATATACCTGACTTTTCCTTTACACATGTATCGGCAAATTATGTTAGAAAAACGTATAAAAGCCTAAATGTAAAAGCCACTGAAGACCTCTGGGGCCTATCGGTTAAATTGGTAGAGTCGCTTATAGACACCCTTGCTCCTTACTTATCGGAATTGTTTAATTTGTGTATAGATAAAGGCACGTTTCCGGACCTGATGAAAGTTAGCAAAGTCACCCCAATCTTTAAATCGGGATGCAAAACTGATCCCTCTAACTATAGGCCGATCTCGGTCCTTCCTGTCCTGAGCAAAGTCTTTGAAAAGATGATGCTGCACCAACTGCTGTCTCACTTCAATCAACACAAAATATTACATCAAAGTCAGTATGGTTTCACCAAGAGTAGATCTACGACTGATGCAGGTAGTCACCTTATGACTCTGATCCTTCAGGCTTGGGAGAGTTCAAAGGATGCTATTGGCGTATTCTGTGATCTTTCCAAAGCTTTTGATTGTGTGGATCATAGCACACTGCTGAGGAAGTTGGAGGTATACGGAATTCATGGAAATGCCTCGAACTTGGTGGAATCTTACTTGTCGGACAGACAGCAGAAAGTGGATATTGGCGGTGTCATTTCATCAAGCCATCCTGTTAGAATGGGAGTGCCACAGGGGTCAATACTTGGTCCATTTTTGTTTCTGGCATATATAAATGATCTCCCTTACATGGTTAAAGACCTAGCAGACATCGTTTTATTTGCCGATGATACCTCGCTAATATTCAAAGTGGATAGGAAAGATAGTGAGCTTGTACATGTAAATAACGCTTTAGTAGTAATATCTAAATGGTTTGCAGCTAACAATCTGTTATTGAATGCGAAAAAGACTAAATGCCTGAAATTTTCATTACCTAACGTTAGGTACATAGAATCGAATGTAGTTCTTGATGGTGAAATACTAAAGCTTGACAATGCAACTTTATTCCTTGGCATGAATATAGATTCTAAGTTACAATGGGGTAATCATATTAACGTATTGTCAGGGAAATTAAGCTCTGCAGCATATGCGGTGTATAAAATCAGGCAACTATCAGATGTAGCTACAGCTAGATTAGTTTACTTTGCATATTTCCATAGTCTAATGTCATACGGTATTTTACTGTGGGGGTCGGCAGCAGATATTGAGACTATTTTCATACTGCAAAAACGTGCAATTCGTGCCATTTATGAGATGCGCCCAAGAGACTCTTTAAAAGAGGTCTTTAAAGAGATAAATATACTGACCCTACCATCTTTGTACATTTACGAAAATATTATGTATGTCAGAAAAAATTTAGATAAATTCAAGTTAAATAGTGACACTCATAGCTTTAATACTAGAAATAAGAATAAGTTAGCTGTACCACGATTCAGATTGTCCAAAACGAGCCATAAATCATTTTTAGGGAATTGTGTACGTTTTTATAATAAAATCCCTGATGAAATAACGGGGCTCACAGAAGGTAAATTCAAAAGCCGTGTTAAAGACATATTACAAAAGAAAGCCTATTATAAAATTAGCCAATACATAGAAGACAAAGATGCCTGGAAACCTCTGCAACCACCTGTAAATAAATTATGTAACCAAGATAATAATTGTAAACACATATTTAAAAAAAGCAATCCCTATGAGTTTCTTGCTCATTCTTCTCATAGAGGTGCCTTGCGAATGAGCGGTAGAATATTAAAATAAAATGTAAAATTGACTTGCAAAAGTGCTCCATTGTAGCCTATTTGAATAAATGAATTTTGAGTTTGAGTTTGAGTTTGGCATATAGGGAGAGGCTTATGTCCAGCAGTCGACGAGTATGGACTGCTAATGATGATGATTACACAGGCGGCTACAAAAAAACTGGCGCAGACGACGTTGTGCTTGTCATTTTCTTTTATTTTATTATAATTTTCACGTACCAATATGTCATCTCCAGAAAAAGTACAGCAACGTAATTTATTCAAGTTGTCATTGGTCCCTTGTTAAATCTTAGGAAATTCCTGGAATGACAGGACTCCTGTTGATTAGTATGCCTGAATCGTTCAGGGACTTGGTACCTACATTAACATAGTATGTTGAAATTTGTTGACCTCGACAGCAAATCGTCCAACCTACATTACAGTAACAATTTATATAGTAGGTACGTAAGACATACTTATGAACTCTAGCAATAATAATGTGATTGTAGAAATTATACCTTTTTTATGCAATTTCGTACTAGACGACAGTTCATGTGTCCCTAAATTAGTTAATTTTGATTTTATTGTACCGTTCTCTTGCCCTGAATAAAACCTTTTTCTGTGCAAAATCTATGCAATTATAGCTTCTGAAGTCTTGTAGTTTCTCCGTAAAGCCGCGGATGGACGGATGGACAAAGCAAAAGTATATAATGCTTCCTTGTTGACTACAAAAGCTTAAAAAAGGATAAGGATTTTTAAACCCTTAAACTTTGGAGTGCAGAAAGATTTTAATATCAAGACTTCGATTAAGAACGGTTCGATTTAGCCACGTGAGTAAAGTTGCGAGCATTGTACGTATAATTAGTTGACAACCTCTGTGGCGCGGTGGGTTAATACCCACTTGCAACGCAGAAGGTTGCGGGTTCGATTCCCGCATGGGACAAATGTTTGTGTGATCCACAGGTATTTGTTTCTGGTCTGGGTGGTTTCAATATCTATTATAAGTATGTATTTACAAAAGAAAAGTATATAAGTATTATATCCGTTACCCTAACCACCATATTACAAGCATCTAGTTGCTTAGTTTGGGGTTAGGTGGCGCTGTGTGAAATGTCCTGAAATATTTATTTATTTTATCAGAATTAGTATTAAATAATTATCTATGTATCCTAATTATATCGATAACTCGTACGTCAATACCTGAGGACCGTTAACCTGATTTTTTTATCGAAACTTCAAACAAAAGCGAGATATATGCATGAAAATAGCCAAACATCTGAATTTTCATAGGTTTTGTTATTCCAACCCTTTTTGAATTTGTTCCCTCAAAATCTACAAATGTATTCACAAAGCGAAAACTATGTAAAAATATTCATTTCATTCACACACGTGGTATGTACGCGAGTGTACTTCTATAAATACATGCACATATAAAATAGTATAAATAGCTTCCGACTATTGGACGATGATTTTATCTTCGGCTTGCCTGCGTAGAAGATACTCGTATATTATATCGCACATCTAAAGGTCATGTATGTCAATGTCTATCATCAAATAAAAAAACTTGTAAAAATTTAAAGCTTGACACTGAAAAATACATCAGCGTGCGATGTTTTTTCTACATATAACATTGTTAAACTTTAAAAAACTATTCTGTCAGTTGTTTTTCCTTTTTCCGCGATCGAGTCGCGACCGCAGTTCACACGTACGCACTTATTCAGTAAAAGGACAAAAAGCTTGGTTTGAACGCGACATACAAAAACCCACTCGAATACCGGTGTCCGGTGTCACGCGTTGAATTTAGAGGTACTGTCGTGGGGACAAGTGTTCAGTTTGTTTTTATTGTTTTAAATACATATACAATATACGACCATCGAAATTTATGAAACCATAGATCCCATCCCATTACTGTGCTCCGGTAGGAGGGCACTGTAGCTCGTGAAATTACTGGGCTAAAGAGTCTTAACATCTTATGACTCTTGAGTAAGAAGCGTTGGTGCAGTGCTCCTAGAATTTCACATAATTGTGAAATCCTAAGTAGCACTGTACTGATTATGGGCAGCCGTTATCTCTATTAACATCAGGAGAGCGTCTTGCTCGGCTTCTACTTCACCACATAAAAAAAGAAAAAAAAATTTTTTTGTAGCATATGTAGTTGATAGTCTACTCTATATTTATCTTCATAATATAGAGGACATTAGTTTATTATTTTGTTGTAAATAACACGAATCCTAACTTCCTTTTAGTCCGATCTTATTTATGTGTTTGTGTGTGTGCTACAAAGCGAGTAAAACTGCTGAGCACAGCTAGTAAATGATAATTTTAAAATATGTATAACTTATAACATAATCTGATGATACCACTAACAAAGAATTAATAAATTATTTAAACCTGTAGTATTAATTTTATCTATTTTTTATCATTATGTTTCACTTTTTTATCGTAACAATTTTTTTCAATCTAAATCTCTTAAGAAAAATCTATCTTCTTTCGTCTATATCTTTATTAGAAAAAAACTCAAGTTTCAAGTTTTTCAAGCGATAAAAAGTCAATACACTTTAGTTTTACCCACAATTGTACCATTACTATGATCGAATCGGAATCACAAATACCGATGAGTTGAATAACGTGCAGCGAGATTTCAACCATCGATTTTACAGAAATATATAGGAATAGATGCCTTCGTTACGTCTGCTATTTTTGGTAACATAACAGGATAATACAATTTCAATTGTCGCCTTCCAAACTTAAAATATTAAATCTTATTATTCCAGTAATTTCTCTGACCACTTTACTCAATAAGATTATATTCAACATGTTTCAAATCCATGTTTTCAAATAAATAAATAATAGAAATTGTGTTAAAAAATTGTTACAGTTATGAATTAATTCAGGTAGGCTCTTGTGACTGAAAAACCTTCTCACTGCTAAAACAGTTTGTACGAAAACAATCATTAATATTATATTTTTGCTCTCTTGGCTACCGAAATATTTTAGTGTATTTGATTGCTTCTCAACAGTTATAAATGTACAGTAATGTTATAACTGAAATTGACCATCCAAAAAAAATGTCCTATGTCCAGCAGTGGACGAACGTAGGCTGATGATGATGATGATGAACTGAAAATGTGTTTTATGTACAGTTATAACAAAGTAGATTAACTTACGGCATCTATTTTTATATATTTCTGTGATATAAATAGTATTGAGTTCCGACCAAAACCGAAATGCGGTCGACTTGTGAGAGAAATCTAAATGTGATGTTTAACCCTTACAGCTGAAAATAACCAGGTGGCTATTTATGATCATGATATTATTTTTGGTGATTTCTTTTTTTGGTGCCATTTCTGGTGAATCAGCAATTAAACAAATTAGATGTTTCTTCGAAAATAATTCAATGAAATCATATTATAATTATTTTTTGTGAGGTCTGAGTCAACATGTTTGGATTTTAAATTGCAACCCAATCCGTTAAGTGGTTTGGACCGTGCTTTGATAGATCAATCAGTCAAGCAGTCACTTACTCTTTCTTTTTATATATTTATATGTGCAACCAGAGTCTGATCCGTGTACTTAATATGCGATGATCTGTAGTCCAATTCCAGCTCAATCGATTCAGCCGCAAGTCATGCACAAGCACCAAATAAATACACATGCAAAAAGACATTGTTTTAACATCTCTGAATTTCATATAAATAATTTATTACCATTCAATGAACTCAATTCACCGAAATGAAATTGATATCCAATTCCGCGACTGTGACTACCAGTACCAAAATACGGCACAAAGAGAAAGGGTCAAAAATCCTGTGTGACACGAGTAAAGCGAAGCGGACGGCATCACTTGCCTGCGGTTACCCATGGCCGCCGTCAAAATAATGTCTACACAATTATTTTCCGGTTATATTTTAAAAGGTCGGGTATTTTATTTTGGGACTTTTTGGAAGCTTTTAAACTCGTTAAAGCTGCGGCCAAATTATGATGGGTTAACAATGACGTTGTATCAATGGAGTTTCAAGTTAATATAATGTGTACAGCATTTTTTTTATTCTGAATAGGCTCGCGTTTTATAGTCCTGATGAAAATAAAAATAGATACCCAAAAAAGTTATTTAAAAATTATTTTTAATTCAATGTACTTAGTTTTAACATTATTCATGTATTGTCCTCAATAGGTTGAGTGAATAAAAAATAATTCAAAAATAAAATTTGTTCCAAATTGTTCGCTTTTTGTGCTAAAACCATTGGACTATACGGTTGTCTTCTAATATCCTTTCCAAAATAATCTATGGATTGTGTTCTAGAAAAATCGCATAATTGTAGGTGTACATTCAAATTCTAGGTAATAAGGAATTTTCTTAAAAATCTTTAACAGAACTCAACTTTTTGTATTGATAGTGCCAAAGGGAAATCCCATTAGGAAGATAGTTTCAAAGGTTAAGCCCCTAATAAACTAGTTTGCGGCGATACCGACCAATAAGTTCCTGTTTTAACGCAGATGTTAACGGTCCTAGTTTAAACTATCTGTAACTTTGACTATCCGAGGGTAATAAACTTAGATCAATCTAGCTACTTAATATACCGTTAGGATTTGTATATTACTATCGAATTATATGTAAATACTAGCTTGTGCTCGCGGCTTTGCCCGCATGGTTAAATCCTTTCTTAGAGGAGGTCTAATCCGTTCAGCGGTTTGAGCTATGCATTGAAATATCAGTCAGTCAGTTACTCTCTCCGTATATATCTAAATATATAAAAAGAAAGAGTGACTGATTGACTGATCTATCAACGCACAGCCTAAACCGCTGAACGGATTGAACGGATTGGGTTGAAGTTTGAAATACAGATTGGTTTTATGACGTATACCTCTGTTATCAAGGATTTCAGCGTTAGCTAGTAGTGCCATATAGTTCAACTATCCTATTAACATTTTTACAAATATTATGTATTGATGAAATTGCCTAAATCAGATGAAAATTAGAGGTATCCCAATACGATGTTCAGTAAAGCTAAAATACATTAACTTCACTGAACCTCATACTGAAATACAGACATGACCATATGGCGATACGATTTTGATCTTGTACCAGTATAATACAAAAAAAAAACAATACTTATTATAGTTACTGGTACATTGATATTTTATTTACATAACGCCTTGGCCCTATTCACCATGTAAGCCTTAACAGCAGAGATAAAAATTTATTTCTTGCTTTACATTGAAGTATTATTATCTATTCAAAACAATTTTATTTTGAATATATCTCTTCACTTACTCTATTCACTATCTACTGCTGGCACTGGATAATAATAAAACGTAATATTTCAAAATGAAACATAATTCTCGAAAAGCTACTCCAAACCATAACGCCTAAATTATTGAAGCATCAATTCGTCGTTAGCCCTCCAAAAATGGAATTTGAGCCTGAGAAGCTGCGAATAGGAATAATCATCACGCTGATTACCAGAAAGCTGGAGGCTGTAAAACGGACACCGGATCATTCGTAACCATAGACTACTTACTTAAATTAGATCGGCCACCAGAAGTAAATAAATATTAACGTTACGAGTTTAGAGTGAGACTTCAAACTATTATTAAAGTGAATGTTAATATATATTTGTGTGTGTTACTCGTACAAGCTTCGATCGTTTTACCCACATATTATGTCATCGACTATTAATGCTTGATCAGCAACAAATAACAAAAATAACACTACATCTATTTTAACTTTTTATACCAATAAATTATGAGCAAATACATCACTCGTTGTATTTGATTTATTCTTTACACACCCCTTCATTCCCTCGTACTGCGCGTAAACGTAATTTATAGTACGATACCCCCCCCCCCCCAAACTTTATTTTTGTTGCGTATGTTTGGTATTTCTTCAGCCTTAACATCTGAACTGACTATACTTGATGAGCTATATTTGATAAGCTGTTTGCACCTGTAATAAAAAGTAGACTACTTTTTAGCAGGAATATATAACCATGTGCATCAGCTAGTAAAATATAAACTGATGAGCTGACTGATATTATCTAATGCGTTACGTGTCCATTTTGGAATATTTTAGTGTTTTTGCTTATCATAGCCGTTCCACTTGCCTATTTATTCATCCATTCGTTAAATCCACGCCAGAGAATGGAGAATGCCAGGGAAGGCAATAAAATCCGCGTAATCCATACAAAGCTTTATGGCGGCCTCGCCGGACTTTTTGTTGCCTAACAAATAGGTGTGCTACGTGTGCCGCTGAAAACTGAGATGTCGATACTTTTAGACTTCACTTTAACACTATAGAAACACTCGTGGACTTATCCAAGAATTTTTTTAAAGTAAATGTTTGCTACGTAATGTTATTTGCTAAGTAACATTGGGAAATGAATTTTAAAATTATCCCGCGCTATGATGCCAAGGCAGTTATTTGTTTTCTTTTTGAAATTAGGGAGGGGTGCCGTGTACCTCGAGGTTTACATTAGTGCATCACCACCTTCATCTAGCAATCGATTATAATCTTTTTTTCTCCGCCGAGTTGCTTTAATGGGTATACCCGTGCAGTCGTACGGCTAAGGTAGTCCTCCGTAACTCTCTCGCAAAACCCGCATTTTCTCGACATTAACCAAAAAAAACTGTATATATACCTAATTACAATTAAAATTCATTATGCGTACAGCGTATACAATACAATAGCAAAAATGATGTTAAACTCAGAATACCATAAATACAGTTGAATAAAAAGATTCACCCATATCTACTGTAACAGGCAAGTCCGACCCATATATCTCGCAAACCGTACAATATTTATGTTGATCGAACACATGTGTACCGGTGTCTATTGAGTGACGTCACACTATCCCGCTTAGTTTATCAGAGATTGATAGTCTGTGCTACGGAATCTGTATTGTATGAGGAAAACGTGACTACCTGGTCTATGAATATACTACGTAAATCACTTCGCCATATACCTCTATAAAAAGCAAAATCGCTTCCCACTGTCTATATAATGTCCTATGTATTCTTAGACCTTTATAACTACGCCACGGATTGTGATTTTTTTTAGATAGAGTGATTTAACATGTAGGTTTATAAGTATAACTAGCTTATGCTCAGGGCTTTGCCCGCATGGCGCAATCTTTTTTTAGCGGAGGTCCACATCATAAAACCTGACCCATCTGTGTTCCAAATTTCAACCCAATCCGGCAAGTGGGTTAGACTGTGCGTTGATAGATCAGTCAGGCAATCAGTCACTCTTTCCTTTTATATATATTTAGATGGAACATGCATGATATAGTAGAGAAACACCGATCATTCTGTCAGGCACTACGAAGTGCGCGCGGATCCACTAGTTACGAAATAAGTTAATAATACATTTACCAACCACGTCGCCAAGCAATCATTACAATCGTATTTCGACACGATGTAGTGACGTGATAGAGGGTTTTATCCCAGAGATATATGAGTACACCGACTGTTTGACAGCCCATACGTCGCCAGAACCTAGTACAGGCAAAAACTAGTATTGCAAAAATAGTTTAATTAACAAAAAAAAAACACATTTTTAACTGATGCTAGCCGTTTCGCTACCATATTTATTTAGTCGATTCTTTAAAAAAGGCAAAATAATTCATAAATATTTAGTTCTCTATATTACCACAACACTTCTCTTTTAACACAAACTTGTAAGAGAATACGGATCTTCATTTCCCGTTGCAGTGACATTACTCCCATCTGCTTGTGAATTTTATTTTAGTCGAAAGCTTAACTAAATATTACTGCGACACGGCAAAGCGGATTTTTGAGTACTTTTTGCTGCTATTTTTGTATGTAAAACCCTTGTGGCTTTAAAACAGTTTAACATGTATTACAAAATGCATTAAAATAAGTAAAGGCGAACTGGGTAGGTATGTTCATAGAATAGGATCTCTCATAATATTAACGCCACTCTTTGCGGTGCTTTGCGAGGCTCATCTTTTTGAAGTGAAAACTTCTTTAGCGGCGCTGAGCACTTTTTTTTGTAAGGGTAAAAACTTTCAAACTCGCGTCAGGGTCACGTGATGCTGATCGAAAAAGCGTAAGATCGAGGGGAAGGGAGAGGAACTAGTATCTCCCACTCTTTCTACCGTGCTTGAGTGTGCTGCTCTGTGAATTTGGTTTAACTATGTCAAATGATCGCAATTTTAGCACAACGAAATACAAAACTACTATTGATGCGGTCTTTATTAGACACTTAAATAGGTTCGAATCAAAACTGTTTGTTTCTTACTTCAGTTATCATAAACCAATTGTATCAGTTGTAAAAATTTGCGATGATGATTCTGATAATAACGATGGTGTAAAAGTCGTCGAAATTATGGATGGAAGTTGATTTTTCTGAGAGATAAAATTTAATGTAATATATAAATAACGATATAATATTATAAATAACAACATATAAATTGTCATATTTGTGTACGATAGCGCAATAAATAAACATTGTATTCTACCTCATAAATGATAGTATTTTTATACTTATAATTAAACACAACGTTAATATTGAAGTTTTCACTTCTGCCGGCACTCCCGGAGTGCTACCTTTTTTTTTTTATGAAGTACGAATACGAGCAAGACGTTAAGAGATAACACTGCTCATAATCGGTACAGTGCTCCCTAAGATTTCACAATGGTGTGAAATTCTAGGTTCTCTGCACCAACGCTTCTTACTCAATAGTCATAAAATGTTAAGACTCTTTAGCCCAGTAATTTCATCTAGTACGTACATTCTAAGAGTTATGGCTACAATAAAATCCTATTAATATTATGAAGGTTTGTTACTTTCACTTAAAAACAGCTGAAACGATTAAGCTAATATTTGGTATGTAGGTTGCTTGAACCATGACCTGGACTTAGACCCGCCTACTGCATAGAGTATTTATTATTTCGATTTAATTAATCAATTGTAGAAAATAAATAGAATTTCTATATTTTCTGACAACAATTCGAGATATCTGTGTTACTACTTTTATCTAAATACGTATATAAAAGGAAAGAGTGACTTTTTTATGTTTTATACTAAATAGGCCTACGTTTGACCTCATCCCACCTGATGGAAAGTGAAAATGCGGTCGACAAAAACTGCGGTGACAGATTTATCAACGATCAGCCAAAACCACTGGACGAATTGAGTTGAAATTTGGCATACAGGTAGGTTTCAGGGCGTAAACATCCGCTAAGAAAGGATGTCTCCGCGCGGGTAAAGCCGTGAGGATACCCTAGTAACTTAAATAAAATATAAAATTGATCTCTCACCTACAATTTTCTAATGTACTAAGAAAATAGCCTGAATTTAAAAGAATATTCTCGGTAGTTGTATTATTGGTGTCCAGACAGGCGCAATCGAATGTAGACATGAGGAGATAATGCGGCTTGGTCGGACCTCAATGGACGTGGAACCTATGTACAATGCTATATTCATAAGTAGGCAAATATGTAGGAACTAAACTTGTGACTTAGCTGTGGTGGCCAAGGGGTTATGTGGTGCAGATGTAATTCTGGATCACTGAGTTTGAACCCCAGCACCAATGACTAATTAGCTATGTACGGTTTTTTCACTCGCTATACTGGTGGTAGGCTTCGGCCGTGGCTAGTTACTTCCCACTGCACAAAACCTGCCTTTTATTTAGGTTTAGTCTACAAGTAGTGGTAAACACTTGCTAGTATTTCCATTTCTTTTTAATTCATTACATGTTCGCCTTTGACCGCGATCTTACGTGACGTGGCCATAGATGACTAAACCTCGAAGGTGGGATAAATCCTCCACTGGATTCATGCCGGAACACGGTCATTGACCGCTTGGTGACACTTTTTTGTCTAGTTGTCATTCTTCCTAAATCAAGCTTCATAGTCATTAACTGCCTAGATTCTGTCTCTATCAACGAGTTAATGTTTCCACAGCACGAAGTCCTCAACAATAAGGCTTACCTAATTAGAGAGGAATTTTAATTACATCCACGTAGCGTGATTGTGTCATATTTCGGCCGATATGAAAAGGAGTTGTTTTGTAATTATGCAAATGAAGAAAGTTTCGCACAGTCCTTGAAGCTTCAATCGAAAGTTCGATGTTTCTGTGTAACCTCGGTCCCTTACTGATTCATAAACGAAAATGACATTTCACTTGCGAAATCTAATTAAAATTTAGACCCGGCATGAGTGAGGAAGGGACAGAGACAAAGCTTCAAAAAGAACCTCATGACATGTGCGAGCTTGTGGTAATACGCCTGGAGCATTACCACAAGCTCGAGGCGCGTTCATGCATGAACACTGCAACTTTAATGAAACAAGTCTATACATCAAAAAAATACAACTCTTGTATTACCCTACCTTACACAAAAAAATTAGACCCGAGGGCCTATTGGCTAATTCCCACCCACTACGATTGATTACAACTTCAACGCACCTACATTGCTGCGTTTGTTATTTTACTCATAAGTAATGTAGGTACGCAATTTTGTCAATGGATTCTAGTGTTTTACATGTCGTTTGGCGATAGCCATTTGGCCAACCGGCATGAGTGAGGAAGGGACAGAGAAAAAGCTTCATAGAGGACCGTATGATAGTTGCATTAACACAAGCTCGAGGCGCGTTTGTGCGTGAACACTATCGTGTAGTACGAACACCTTTAGGAATATAGGAGCTGAATCTACATCTTTTATTCCAGGGGACGAATTTTAGGGAACTAGTGTGCTCCTTTCCATCCATTCTTTATAATTATTTAATTCTTTAAAAACCTTTAGGAATCATTCTGTGGTATGTATAGAAGATCGATATTACTGACTTATCTGTAATCACGACTGATTTATCAAAGCGCCAGAAAAAATAAATATAAGTCAAAAATTGACATTTAGTCAGACCTACATAGGTATTGTGACGTAGACGTATGATATTATTATCAGGAACTGCTTCTAGATCTATTGCTCTATGAAGTATATTATATGATAATACTATGGTTATTAGTTATTATCCATTATCCCACCTTAGTCCACTGCTGGACATAGGCTTCCCCATAGCACCCCAGATTACTTGGTCCTTCGTCTTCATCCTTCAATCTAATCATTCAGTAACATTTATATTTCGCTTTTAGTATTGAATTATGCGAAATATGCAAAACAAGTAAACAATTCGTCAAATTTAATACCAAGAGTGAATAGAACGCATTCCAATCAGCTGCCATTTGAACAGTATTTATCTCTAATTACGTATTTAATATCATGTATTCAGAAGATATTATTAATAAGGACATTTTCATACGTAAATTAGGGTAAAATATATACATTGAAAGGTGATATTAGATCTATGTAGATGAAATTCAGTTTATTTATAAAATATTTAGAGAGATTAGAGGTTTTTGCACGCTTTTATAGAATGTTAGATCTATCTATTTCAAGGCTCAAAACAATACAAGTGAAATTTAAAAAATACTTTTTAAAAACAAGCTTTAATTATTGTTATCATCTTGCATCATAAAGTATTCGTCAAGACGAATCAAATGAGCCCAAACTCGATGGGGTTGCGTTGTTTTATGACAGAGTTCCTTTGGCCACCTTCCAGCTCCATCATCAGACCAGCTCGATGTCATAAAAATATTGCATTGTCATCCGATTTACACACGCATGCAAATTTCCAGCTTAATTGGAAACCGGGAAGTGAGTCAAATTAAACTTGCAAGATTTGATTACAGACAGACAGACAGACAGACAGACAGACAGACAGACAACAGACAGGTGAAAGTAATATAAAGCTTGTAAAAAATGTAGAATACTTGTGCGATTATTGAAATTATATTGGAGGGTAATTCGAAAAAAATGCTTCACCGACATCTTTTAATATTGGGTATTGTCAAAAGCGCAGTCAGTAAATGTGCATAACGGAGCTGTGCGGAAGGCCCGTAAGCCTTTACTCCTTTTTTCGAACACCTTCTCCTCAGATGTGTGCCTAGAGATTTGTGCTAAGAATCTGTGCTGTGAATTCTAAAATCTGCCAAATTTCACCGCTCTCGGCGTGCGCGTGCGGTATTTGTTCAGGAGATTATCCGACGATAGTTTGTGAATCTTTGGTTGTTTATTCTTGGAGTGCAGTGATGGACCAACAAACAGGACTTGTTGCACAGAGTCTGCTGCTGCTGCGTGATTTCGAGTTAAAGGTAAGTGGTAGCTATTAATAATTGTATTCTTCAGAGTGTTTTGCAAAGGAGTGGACCTTATTGGCTATCGCGCACTGACTATCGGTATTAATCGATAAAAATAACCGTTCTTAGAACCATAGACTGGTAAACTTAAAAGAAGTTTCTTATATTTGTCGTATAACGTGCTAGTGTGGTTTACGCGGCGAAGTTGAAAATACTCATTTACATACTTTATCGCTTTAAGAACATTTTATTTTTGTCAGTTTATACCTATTGATGTGTGATTGATGTTGACGTGATAGCCAATAGGCGCTCTGGGCGGTCTTTCGGATTTTTATATGACAAGAAAATGGTGTTTTCAGGGCCATCAACATAACAAATTATATAAATTAAAGGACTATAGTTATGTTGATCGGTCTATAAGTGGTCGCCGCCGCCTATATAATAGTTAGATAAAGCAATAATTACATAATTATAGCCTTAGTTTACAAAACAAGCCTAATTTATGGATTTGAGCCCGGGAAATGTTTACTTACCCTTCCAATCAAATAGAATAAGAATGTATACGTATTACGTATCGTTTGAAATATGTCGACATTAACGCAAACTTTACCACTTAATAAAGACGATATAATTCCCTCTATCTTCATTGAAGTCTTCTGAAAAATTAAAAGATTCAAGGAAACCAAAAACTTTAGCGAACGTCACCACAAATCTCTAATTTCTATGCATCGAAACTCGGTCTCAGCATGTTTGTCCCATTTGCCTTATTTATCGAACAATCTCGGGAACTCTGTCAGTAAATAATTAATGAAGATCCAATTGAAAATTCAACCCTATTCCCGACATATTTGTCTCGGAAGTATCTGAGGTACGTGAGACGCGAAAGGAATCTATGATGGAAACCCAACCGCAAGGGAATGACTAATGAAATTCCCGCAAACGGCGCCCATTCGCCTAATGCGTGCTGTTGAGCTGCGAACGTGAACAAAAAACAACAATAAATGATGGTGCGCTCTGGAGTGACGGTCACGGAATGCCAACATATCATGTGACCTAACCTTGTTCTGCCGAGCGTTATTAAATGTGTGAAAAACTGTCTTCTAGCAGAAAACGAGATCTAAACGTTAATTTTCTGTTGTTACTCAAATTTTCTCCACGAAATTCACACGTCAAATAGATATATTGCTAATACGTAAAAATTATTTTAATAATATCAATAAATTTGAATAAATCATCTCTTTTAAAACGTGAGCTTGAGTTGGATCAATGACCAGTTTTAAAATACTCACAATTTCTTTCTCAATCCCTCTCTCTCAAAGTCTAATGACCATCTACTCAAATCACATCACTTTTAAATCAAATGTATTTATTGTTAATTGTTTTGTTTTGTAATTATTGTGTGCAACAAGTTATCTATCTATCTATCATCTAAGAAATATCATACCGAGTACAAGATGTGAATCCCAAACATCGCTATAATTAACAGTGTCGCGTTTGCTTGCTCGAGAAGACAAGATGCATTATACTTGCGATAAATATCATCAAGCTGTGTTTAACACCAAGACGCGTCAATATTTCTTACGCCGCCCCAGCAGATGCGTCCTAACCAAATATTTGCAGGTTTTTGCTTCGAGCGTGTAAAGTGAATTCTTTGCTTGACACGCCTGTATTGTTGACAATTTTGTTTACGCGAAAATATTATAATAACGTGAGGCTGGCGGCAATACCTACTTTGAAACGTCTTACGTCTCGTACATGTACGATGATAAATATTCGCTTCATTATGTCTCATATTAATTTTCATTTCTATCCCAACAAACATTTTGGTGCTAACGGCAACCTTTTTTAAAGTTTATAGTTACACAAATGTTATATAAGAGCTCCGGTAAGAGAATTAAGCGTTATTGAGGTGTTAAGGACAAATAATTAAACCTTCGAGAGAAGTAATGGTATTAAAAAAAAATAAAAACCTTAAGGTGATAATATGGAGTTAGTCGAGACCATTATATCACTACTTTTTATAGCTTTAAAAAGTCTAAAACACTAAAAGAAGTTTTAAGGTGTCTACTACCACTTACTAACGACTGATGTCATTGAACAGAGTTAGTTTAATGTCTTGTAACACTTTTAGTGGTACTCTTATAACTTAAGGAAGAGTAAAACACTAAATGTTTTTGTCAGGTGTTAACTGACACTTGATGTTCTTAAACAGAGTTAGCCTAAGTATCTTGTAACACAGTAAGGGTTAATGTTATAGCTTAAGGAAGAGTATACCACTAAAAGTTTTTGTCAGTTATTCACTAACACTTTTGGTTCTAGAACAGAGTTAGTTAAATGCTGTTTACAACCTAATAAGTTCAATGGAGCTCTTAGAGGTATTAAGAATGTTATTCGTTTTAGTGAAGTATTTTAGTATAAACTAGCTTATAATTAATGCTGTAAGAGTTTGATTCCACCTTAATAACACTTAAGGTTATATATTGCGGTTAATCGGTCAACAACAGGTCATACAGTGGTTCTTATTTATAGTATATACTGCGGCAAGCACTATTTGCAAACTTTATAACTATTATATATCACTTTAAGTGGAGTTACAGAATTAAAATCCCTTAAATAGGTACATCTAATATCTCACCCACTCCTCTAAATTTCATAATATTGACGGAAATATTATTTTTATCGATCAGGCACCCATGGAAACATAAAAAAGGACTTTGACTTTATTATAAATACAGACTAAATGCTATATAATATACATAATTTTTATCAAAAATGGGTTTTCAAACAATAACAGCGGAACCCTAGAAATATTCAGCGAATGGCTCCAAATTAGACTTTTATGCAAACTTAACATATTTTTTCTGCTTTAAAACCCTATTGTAAAACTAAAAGTGGCTAAGGAGTGCTAATTATCATTCTTTAAAAACTTTGACTTGCATAACAGAGTTAACAGAAACCATAAGTGATTGCAAATTGACTCCATTAAAATAAAGATAACCTATAAAAAAAAATTGGATGAAACCTTGTTTTAAACATTATTACTTTACTTTTCAAAACAATTTTTTTTTACTTTTCTTTTAAAACCCTATATACACTATTAGAAACTATTATTTTCCATAATTGAAACAAAAGTATCTGAGACTAAGTATATATTTATTTTCTACAGAATATCATCAAAAGTAGTTTATTTCAGAGGCGCATTAAAATTGAGATGAAAACTAGTATATGTTTTTACAAAAAACTTATCACCGCAGTGAGATTTAATGATTATAATCAAACAACGAATCAAAAATACATTGACTTATCAATTAATTTTTATTTGTCGTCTTTACACTTAAAAACTCAATGTTGTGCTGGACATGATATATAGTTACTCTGCTCAATATTTAGATACTGTTGGGGTAACAAAATCACAAAAAGTATGTAAATAAATCAAACAGTTGGCGCCTAATGTTGTATAAACTGCCACTTAATATCTGCGATATATTCCTAAGATATAAATTGTTTCAAATAAGCACTAATACACAAACTAAAAAGTTACAAGAGTAATTCATACCACTTGTGTACCACTCTAGGGTTGCGATTGTAACCTGACAATAACTCATTAAACACTTAAAGTGGTAACAACAGCTCAAATAACACCACTCTAACTCCTTACTATCACCCAAATATTACTCCTCTAGAACTCTTAAATAACTTTAAGTTCTAAATTCGTGGGCCCAAATCAGGGTTAAAAGGTAGTTATAGCGGCTTATACCACCTATTCTTAGCGCCTTAATAGCGCCTTAGATTTTTAAATTCTCTTACACAGCTTTTGTAGCACTAATTCTTATCACCTAAATGTTAGTTGGGATATCATCTAATTAAACACTCAAATTTTAAAGGTTAGTTAAAGTGTTTTTTTTTTATTATGAAAACACATTAATTTCCTAGCCTAATGATTTAAAACAATATTTATAATATTGAATGCAAAAAGTCCATCAAAATCTTCGAATAATAATGTCATTATTAAAAAATACACTATGTAGAAAACAGACAGACCATGGGATGACTTCGACTCTTACCAGGTTGGCTAGCTTGGTGTGGCGCAGGATAGAGATACGTGAAAAGACTTGAGGGAGGTCTTTGCCCAGTGGGACAGTATAGACTTAATAAATAATAAAAATGTAGAAAATAGAATCACCATAATATGCAGACTTCGGACTAAGTGAACGCCAATTACCAATCAGTTACCGAGGTTTATAACTGTTAGGATGGGTATTTTTTTTAGGCAGACTAAGCAAGCGTTTGAACGCAATCTCACCTGTTGGTAAGTGTTGATGATGCAGTCTAAGTTGTAGCACGCTTGTATTTGCATTTTAATATGTTGTATATTGTCAAGTTATCCCCATGTACAACTCGCTACGTAGTATCATTTTCTCTTTTATAATATGAAAAGGGAACTCATGACGCGTAACAATTCCCTTACACGTTCACAAAGCGTATTTGAAGGGTTTATGTCCAAAAGCTTACGCAGTATGAATTCACACGTTTACAAGGAAAACTTCCGTATCAACAAAGGGCAGCTTTACCATCTAATTGTTTAATACCTTTCACTCAAAGCCTAGACTAACTTCGGCCCAAGTCTAATTAAATATACACAAAATAATTAATGCAAATCTTCTCGGGTTGGCTTTACCATCCCTGTTTTAAGGTTGTTTACGAGCGTCCTCGTATCTTTACAATAAAATATACAGGGTTACTGTTACCACCAACATAACCAGTTGACATCTCTTTCAAAAGTCATGATTTCGAACAACTTTTACTCTATCACAATCTAATGAGGCAATTCATTCTAACAGTATGATAAGAGTAAATTAAGAAGATATTACTTTTTGATGACTTTTACAAAAAAATACATTTAGTCCCAGTTTCATCCCGTTGGAAAGCAATTGTTAGTTTAAGGCGTAGAGGTTTATTTCACACATTTTAAAACAAGATATTCAAAGAGCTAAGATATTCTTTACAGATGTATACCTACATGAGTACCTACTAAGTACAATAACAATTTATTTTTTAGAGATCGTTTTATAAAAATATTTTTTTATTAGAATTGTAAATTTCGTGTTCAGTAGAATACAAATGACCCTGTATAGGTGGATCTACATGTCGAGTAATTTCATTTATCACTTTTCGTTATGAGACAGTCGCGCTCTGAATTTCAAAAACACGCGACAAATAGAATACAAAACACTTTACGCCCTAATAACGTTATTGGTATTACGCGTAATATCTGTATTATCTTACACTCCTATTTGTACATACATTATAATAAATTGAGTAATGCCGTAGCGCTTAGGACCACTTTGGCTTGAATTAACTCGGTATTCTATACAAGCGCTCAGTTGTTTAGCCGCTGAAAAATTGTTAAGTATATTATGGAATGAATGTGGACTATTTTTTGTCCTTCAACTTGATTATTGAAAAATATTGAGCACTTATTTTCTCTGTTAATTTCATAAAATATGTGGGAGATACAATGCACTAACGTTGCTTGGTTGTGACTGGATAGTGACTTAGCGCGTTCCACCAAATTTTTATTTTCTCAAAAAAAATCATATTTTATCTATATTTTTTAATATAAAAAGTACGGACTGACATATTTTAAAATTTTGACCTTGTCAAGATCCCCATTTTGTCAACATATATTTCAAGGATAGCAACAGCACACAAAATCACAACAACAACGCAACGCAAAACAACGCAACGCAACGTAACGCGAGGGGTGAGTCAGGATCGTGCTAAGTGGAGGGAAATAGTCTCTGCCTACCCCAAAGGGAATCAGGCGTGATTATATTATGTACTAGCTACGCCCAGCGGTTTTACCCACAGCACTTATGTAGCCCTTGTGTTATTCCAGGGTAGAACCTGGAATAACACATAGGCTGAATTTTTGGCATTTTTTGAGCTGAATTTTTGTATAGGGATAGCTTCTAAGCTTCTAAGCTATCCCTATACAAAAATTCAGCTCAATCGGTCCACCCGTTTAGGCGTGAAAGAGTAACAAACATACATCCAGAAATCCATTCTTACAAACTTTCACGTTTATAATATTAGTAAGATGTATGTGTGTATGTATGTAGCAACAGCACCTTAGAAGAGTAGATACCTTATAGTATTGTTTATTAACGACAGCTGTTGTGAACAGCGTACGCTCACAACACCACCTATCGGGTAATTTGAAGGCGAGGGCTGAATATCCGAAATGTCATTAATAACTGAATATTTAAATCAGCTATCGATTATTCCCTTGCTGAGAATTATTAACGAGGAGACGATACGTTATACTTACCTATATAATATTGTGAAGGAAATTGAATTAGAAAACGTTGAATTTTACAATCGTTAATAATTTGTGAATACTGTCCCACTGCTGAGTAAATACCATTCTCAAATCTTTCACTCTACCTCAGCTAAGTTAAAACTTGGTACCTACACTTGCAAGTCTTCCTCGCTAGATCCGACTCTTCAAAGATAATTTATTCTAAAAATCACAATATGTCACACATAGTGTAATCCATCCAATTCTATTTAACCCCTGACGCAAAAACGACGGGGTGTTATAAGTTTGACTTGTCTGTCTGTCTGAGTGTGTGTGTCTGTCTGTGGCATCGTAGCTCCCGAACGGATGAACGGATATTGATCTAGTTTGAACTTTTTTGTTTGAAAGGAGAGTTAGTGTTGTTAGCCATGTTTGGTAAAAATCGATCTAAGATGGCCGCCGCTACAAAATGGCGGATTACTTTTTTCTTCCACACCCCCCTCAATATGGGTATCAAATGAAAGGGTTTAACGCGTAGAATACAACGCACTATGATAAATTTTTAAATCCAACATGGCCGCCACCAATTAAAACGCGAATCAGATATTTTGCAACCGTTGCATTGGAGGTTTTTTAATTTCTAATTTAATTCACTTGTTTACTTTCTATATTCTTTAGAAAAAATAAAACTAATTAATGGAACTAGGCGTTACTTTGCGGAAATCCATCACAACAATTATTAGTTATTATTTAATATTTAGTGTTAATTCCGCTCTAAATTTGTGAGTCTAACTAAGTTTTAAGAGACGGCGAGGAATTCAAACTTTACCAAAATATTAATTAATATTAATTCCACCACCGAGTGCACCACCCGCCCTCCCGCATATGCATGCATTAAGGGTTATAACTATTTGTTAGTGTTAGTTATGTGATTACGCGAAACTTAGCTAGAACAAAGGATTCGAAACGACGACGACAACGATGACAAACCGCTGCCGGACGCTACGCAAAAATAGACTACAACGCTGACACGTGTTTCGCCTCTACACGAGGCATCTTCAGAGAGATGTTCACTCGCCGACCGCTGGACAGGGAGTGAACCAGGAGAGCGATTTCAAAATTCAATTAGCGACTTACCGGAGATTCACACTTAGGAACCTACGAAAGTCACACACTTCTAACGTGGGGTCCATTTCACACATTCAATCCTAATTTTTCTTTTACCAGAAAAACTTAGAATTCTTTATTAACTCTCTTCAAGTAAATAATAAATGGGATATCTTTCTTACTTCACGTGATATATGGCGAGATCCAACTTTTGAAAAGTATTCTAAACTTCGCTTAATACTAGAATAAGAGACAAGAGGGAATAAAAACCTTAATATTTTATTGTAGGCAGTGTACATAGAAGCAGTTTAAGAAAAGAAAGTCAACTTATTATAGGTTAAAGTTGTAAACTGAGAATAGTTTTATAAATATAAAAAAAAATTATCTTAAGAAATATTTTCAAAACGATAATTTTAGGAATTTATATTTCATAATTATTAGTCATATCGTGCGAGCGCAAGAATCGCGGGACGAAGCTTTTAAGACAGCTATATTAAGATTAGAAAATACACAAAACAACTATCATAATTACAAGCCTAGCGAAGATTGGGCTCGTATTATGGTGGTGCTCGTTTTATGGTGGTGGTGGCCAAGGGGTTATGTGGTACGGATGCAAATCTGGACCACCGAGTTCGAATCCCGGTCCCGCACCAATGACTTTAATTAGTGATGTGCGGTTTTCCACGCGGCCGTGGCCGTGGCCCACCCACTGGACAAAACCGTGTCGCCAAGCGGTCATTATGTGACTGTGTTCCATAATGTGTGGCATGATGTTCAGTGAAGCCAGGGAGGTATTTATCCCGCCTTCTAGGTATAGTCTGCTGCCATCTACGGTCGCATCGTCGCTTAGCATCAGGCGAGGTTGTGGTCTTACCTATCTTCTAATATATAAAATTCTCGTGTCACAGTTTTCGTTGCCATACTCCTCCGAAACGGCTTGACCGATTTTGATGAATTTTTTTGTGCTTATCCGGTATTTATGAGAATCGACCAACATCTATTTTTCATCCCCTTAAATGTTAGGGGTAGTCCACCCCTAAATATTTTTTTTTTATTTTTAAGTAAAAATTTTTAATTTCTATTTTTTTATGATACAACATACAAAAATACATACAATCCTCAATTTTCACCCTTCTACGATCAACCCTTATTTTTTAATAGCCATTTTAGTAATTTAATCATTTTTCCTCTCCGGTCGAAAACTGATCAATCGTCATTTAATTAGTTATCCCCGCCAGATGTCTACAGGTGTCACTTCTGACCCAGTAAACAGCACGGAGTAGGGATGAGAACGAAGCCGGTCTCCTTTCTTTCTCACTCCCTACACAGTTGTCGGCCATCATTATTGTTTATGCATCAAGTGTAGTAGTAACGTTGACAATTATTATTTTGCTATCTCAGTGTAACTCTCATATTAACTTTTAATCATTCCTATTTTATCAATAATAATTAAATTATCAATTTTGAGTGTATTTTGCACCATTAGTTAATCAAGTGATTTTATAACCTCAAAAGTACTCAACACGTGACACGAGCTTTCAATAACAACGGATTTTGTGTTGTAAGTATACTTTTTTTTATTTATATCGAAAATGTTGTTGATCTTATAAATATGTAATTTTAATTTAATTTTATTAAAAAAATGTAATTGAACAATTAAGATTTTCATAATTTCCAAAAAATCAATCATTATGAATCTTTATTTTGAAATGTCAATGGAAATATTGGTTGTATGAAAAAATTATAAGAGACAATGTTTTCATAAAATTTAATTTTTTACTTTTGTTTGAAAATTTTTTCCATAAAATAATGCTTATTTCACGCATATACCACATTCTTACATACATACAATGTACACATTCTAAAATACATACATACTTCCAATAAGTAAGCTATTTTTTGTCTACACTAGAAATTACTAGGAAATTATTTATATGGCAAAACAACGTTTGCCGGGTAAGCTAGTAATAAATAAAAAAAATTAAAATCTTTTGCTTTAATATTAATAATAACTATACAAATAAACGCAGCTTTAAAATGTTTAGTAAATAAAGTCGGGCAAAGTTTTCTCAGTTTTCAGCGTTGAGTCGCATCTTGCGTCGCCTTTGAGACGGAACATTCGAAACAATGCCTTCCTTTGTTCGTGCACTAATAGACCAAATCGAAAGTTGACGGGAATAGGAAACAGAAAACTGTTTTTTAGCGAGATAGAGCTACTTAAAAGGAACATTTTTAAGTAGAAAAGGTAAATTGGAAAAGTAGAACAATAACATTATGCTTAGCTTAAAGAGGGAATAAGGGAATAGGTTTTTTACAAGCTTTTATTTAGTTTCACCTATCTGTTGTCTGTCTGTAATCAAATCTTGCAAGTATAATTTAACCCGCTTTCTGGTTTCTGTTTGAGCTGAAATTTTGCATGCATGTATAAATCTGATGACAATGCAATATTATTATGACATGCAGCTGATCTGATGATGGAGGTGGAAGGTGGCCATAGAAACTCCGTAATTAAACGACGCAACCCCATCAAGTTTGGGCTCATTTGATTCGCCTTGACGAGTTCATTGAAGCATGTTTTTTAAAAAGTTTTTTTTTTGTAATTTTACTTGCTTTCATAATTTCGACCGTCCCTTAATTTTCTAGCATAGGAATATTTACGTATTTTTAACGTACCTATATGATATGAATGTTTGTAGGTTGGTGGGATCCGAATATAGCAAATGATAACTGTATTGTTTGTTTTTTTTTGTTGTTGTTATGCTAATATTAGTAAAAACTTTCATTTAAAAAATGCATATTCTGTAGGTGTTCGTAAAATTCAAAAAGGCAGGTTAGAAATAAGAAAACATGTGCCTACGTACCTATATCTCTTCGAATATTTTAAAAAAACTTGCACTTCACATGCAAAAACTATTTACAAAAAAAAACTTTTAATAAAAATGAAAATATCTTTCAGTAAATGCACCTGTAGTTTAAAAACTCTTCATAAGCAAGGCGAGGTCCTTTGGAAAGCCGCCGATGTAGAGTTTATGGAAGGTGAACTTTTGTATACTTATGACAGTTTCAAACTAGTTCTAACAAAGTTTTGAGTGCTATACATTGATCTGTTGATGTGGATACCTCGTATATTATTAATACGCTTACAAAAATCTCAGCCTCGAGTGACATAAAGTCAGCTCAAATTTAGGTGACGTAGTTTAGATGATGTTGTTGACGTTGTTGTAAAAGCCTATCGGGCCGGTCGGGCCTGTTGCATAGGGAAAGGCTATGTGAAATAATTTCGAAGAGCTCCGTTGATCAATAGTAACTAAATAAAATAGTACTAAATATGAACATGAAACATCATGCAAATCTCAGACTTGGTCCCGCCATCTTGACGGTCGCTCCCAGATGTGGCACGATTTTGTTTCAGCATGTGCTAAAAAATAAACAAAAAACTTTCTGCCCAATTTAAAAATGGTGAATGGTGTACTTCCTCTACAACTATACTAGTTCTTAGACTTTAAATTTAATTTGAGCTGGGTTAGCATGGGGTAATTAATTTCAGAGTAGAGTAATATTTGTGCCCAAATACTACACCGATTCTATGAATGCAATATCCTAAAGAGCAAATACTACAGACCAACGATAAAGTGTAAAATTGAAAGCATGTGCATGAGTAACTTTAACCACGAAATTTCTCAAATATACGATAACCTTTACGTCTTTGAGCAATATTCTTGAGAGCATCGATTTTGAAAGACGAACTGGCAATTGAGCTAGGTTAGTAGTAAGGTATATTGAAAAAGCATATGCCTCATTCATAAGTAATGTAAACGATAGCAAAATATTAGCTCAGTTTCTATAATCTCCATTTTATACCCATTCTAGCGCATTCTCGTCAATATGCTAGAGTGAAGAAAATGTTATCTTAAAGTAGCAAAGGTCTATTTAATAAACCTATCTGTATTTTGAAATCCAAAAAATCTTGGGCATTAGTTTTAAAAAGAAGTACAATAGTGACAGAAATAGAATTAAAACTAATCGGATATGTTTAATATTCGATTTTTTCGGAAATATTTTAGTCAGTAAAGCGAGTCACTAGACTCTTCTAGCAAATTCAAACATGCATTAAAAGAGGAGATAGTCGAGAATGTGTAATGAGATATCCCGTACAGATAGGTATGTCAAATGGGAACAAACCAGGGCCCGCAAGCACCTTCAAATATTAATGTTGAATCTGTAATGTAAACTTACATTGGCTGGTGTTTATGCAGATGTAATGAGAGTATTCCAAAATTTAGGGCCCGTTTTATGAGAGTTGAGCGCGCTTGACGACACGTTGCGTATTTTTTCGGGAAGGCCATTTCTCTTGGAAAAATAATGGGGAATGAGATGAGTTGAAATAGCTTGTTCGTGAAAAATACACCAAAGGGCACGATAATGTATCTCTACGTAGGTATAAGGCGTACTTTACGTATAATTTTGCGTTAAATAATTTTGTTCGTACGCGTTAAAGGTCAAACTTTACGTCGTGCCGAGGAGATAATCCTAATATGTTACAGGAAAATTTTACTATTACTTACTACGGCGCAGCGACCCAAACTGAGTCTTGGCCTCCGATACAAGATCACGACACTCTTTCCGATTCTGGGGAACTTCTTGCCATGACTGAGCTTGGAGCGCTTCCAGATCCCTTTCCACTCCACAGGAAAATTTTAAGAATCGTTAATTTATTATAAATCTAATGAGATTATAATTTTTTTTTATTGTAAACTTAAATGAAAATAATAATTGACAATATAACGCTTAAATTTAAGTAAATTTATAAATGCCCAGTTTTCTATCGCGAAATTGTAAACTGTTCTTTAAATCGTCGGCATTCTATTGAAACACGTTTGTTCATTATAGACCTACGAAATTTTAATCAGAAAATAACTTTTCATAAAAAATATTTTTGCGAATTATCTCTCCTCTTTTTTGAACGCAGTTAAAATCTCATTCGACCTAATTTTGTCATCTAATAACATTTGGTTTGGTTAAAGTAAATACGTACACATAAAGCAAGATTGCAAAACCAAATTAACCCTATTTCGCAGAATCTCGTGCCCACATTAAATGTTCACAAACTCAATCATGTTGATTTTCCTGTTCTTTTCTTATAGAACCAATGGAACACCCTCATAGATTGAATCGTTTTTCAATATAATATGTATATTTATCCCATAATAAATCAAAATAAGTCATTTAATAAGATTTCTATTGAGGGTATTCTTAGAATTTTCCCATACACACTTCAATGCTATTCAAAGACATAATCAATAACCATAGACCATACACCCAAAAGATTAGGTTAATATCATGAGAGAATAAATTAATTCGAAGATTTTCGTTTTGCACATAAAACTTGACTAAATCAATGCAAAAATCCAAATTTCAACCAGATCCGTTCAATGGTTTGGGCTGTAAAAACGCACAATAAACGCACAATAAATTATGTAACCAAGATAAACATTGTAAACACATATTTAAAAAATGCAATCCTCATGAGTTTCTTGCTCGTTCTTCTCATAGAGGTGCCTTGCGAACGAGCAGTAGAGTGTTAAAATAGAAAAATCTAAAATTGACTTGCAAAAGTGCTCCAATCAGACAGTCTTTCTTTTAATATATTAAGACTAGCTTGTGCTAGCGGCTTTGTCCGCGTGATAAAATCCTTTCTTAGCGGAGGTCTACATAATAAAACCTATCTACATTCCAAATTTTAAGCGAATCCATTTAGCGGTTTGGGGTGTACGTTGATAGATCAGTCAGTCAATCAGTCACTCTTTCCTTTTATATATTTAGATTTATCTGCCGACAGAAACCCATGTTGAAATCTTTTTCGATAGTTGAAACTCGGATCTAATCTAATCACTTTGCCAGGATACCACTATTCATTTATCGAGAGAAACTTTTGACAAGATCAAAGCGAATGTCGATAGAAAGAGGGTTGAAAGTTGTGGTCGTTTATATGGTTTTAGTAACAAAACGTAAAAATTGATTTATTTAGGGCGTTTAATACGTAAAACGGACGCACATAGGGGTATTTTAATGATCTACGCGGCCAAAAGTCAAAATAACAAAGTTAAAGAAATGCTACTGCATTCGACTACCTGAGGCAGAGGACAGTCCAACGAACAATAGGCCGCCGTCCCCGCCCCTTACCCGTTGCGCGTTACCTGGCAAACTCAGTCGGAACTTGATCATCGAACTTTGTGTACGTGTCAGTTTTCGGCGATTTTAAAAAGCGTTAACATTGTGAGCTAACCTGCAGTTTTCTGTGTTAATCTGGTAAAAAGTAGCAATGGATTCGGAGACTACAGGTATGTGGCAATCTAAATTCAATATATTTAATAAAATTTGATTCCGTTTAATATATTTTTAGTGATCGAGAAATAATGTCCAAAATGAGATCATTTTTTTAAAGAAATTTATCTTTAAAGAGGTATTTGTTATAGTACCGGGGTAGATCCGGCTTTTATTCTCATACACGTTTAAAATATAGATTCTTAAGTAACGAATGCAATATATATTAGCCGCAGAATAGCGCAGATGCACAAAACAGAGTACTTTGATCTGTTTCAGTCGAAATTAGTGAATTATTAATTTTTGTTTAAATTTTGTTTTAGGCTTAGAGGGTACCTCTGGAGTGAGAATAGTGACTCGTAAATCACTCTTCGACAGGATGAAGAATGAAAATTTACGTAATTTAGAAGAAAAACTATGTTTTTTGGGAGACCACCTTTTCACCCAAGACAACCTTACTGAAAGTCAGTTAAAAGAACTGAAACACAATTTTTCACATTTCAAATCAGAAATAAAGCAAAGGTGGAATAAATCGCACAAAAAAGAAGAAGCTTTTTTGAAAAACAACCATCTTTGGCTAGAAGGTACTTTCGAAATTCCAGTCACAACTACCAATCGTCAAGGTCGCCCTTGTAAATCATTTGGTGAATCTAGCGAAAGGAGCAAAAGAAGAAAAACTGAGGAACTCCGCTCCAATGTAGAAGATGGTGTTTTAGTTCACGCAGTTCAAGTTGAATTAAGAAAATCGGGAAAACGTGATGCTTCCCGCATTCTCCAAGACATAACAAGCTCTCCGACCCGTGCAAAGAAGTACAAAAAAGCTTTCAATGCCTCTAAGTGTGAAAAATCATCGCGTTTAACCCCCATGGAAGCATTAAAAATGTTTATAGATGCAGACTTAACACGAGTACAGTACGAAATTATAAGAAACACGAACCGGAAGTTTTTTCCGTGTTATAGCTTAATTCAAGAAGCCAAAAAGAAATGTTATCCTCCTCCAGAAGCGAGCACGGTAACAAGTACCTGCGCGGAAACCCAACTGCAACCATTAATTGATATTACTGTTAAGCGCTTATCGGAATACTTAGAAGAAGTCTTATTGACAATAAAAGAGCAAGAGCGGAACACTTTGAAGTTGATATGTAAATGGGGCTGCGACGGATCCCAACAAGCACAGTACAAACAAAAACTTGACAATGAGTCTGACTCTGATGCAAATATTTTTCAAAGCTGCTTTGTACCTGTGCGACTTATTTGCGGCAAGGACAATCAAAAGGTGTTATGGGAAAATCCAACACCTTCATCTGCCCGATTTTGTCGTCCAATAAGATTTCGCTTCGTCAAAGAAACAACTGATATAACAAACGAAGAGATCAATTATGTTTCAAACTCCATTGATAATTTGGTTGCAACTGAAGTGGACATTGACGGAGAAAAGTTTTTGGTGCATTCCCAATTTGTAATGACAATGGTAGATGGAAAGGTTTGCAACGCAGCTACTGGAACAACATCCACAAGTCGTTGCTATATCTGTGGGAAAACTTCCAAAGAATTCAACAATTTAGAGGACAAAAGAAGAATTTCAAAGGATGCTACTGAATTTGGTCTTTCTATTTTACATGCGAGAATACGATTTTTTGAAAGCATTTTACATTTAGCGTATAAATTGCCTGTGAAAAAGTACCGTCAGAGAAAAACAGAAGAAGAAAAACAAATGGAGATGAATAAGAAAATAGAAATACAGACCAGGTTTCGCAATGAAACTGGCTTATTAGTTGACATGCCGAAAGCAAACTGCGGAAACACTAATGACGGCAACACCAGCAGGAGATTTTTTGAAGATCCGAAACTATCCTCAGATATTACAGGAATAGATTACGAGTTAATATATAGATTAAAAGTGATTTTGGAAACGATTTCGAGCGGATACGAGATAAATTTAGAAAATTATGAAAAATATGCAGAAGAAACTGCTTGCTTATACGTGAAACTTTACCCGTGGCACCCAATGACACCCACACTGCACAAAGTACTTGTGCACGGATCAGACATAATAAAAAATGCATTGTTACCCATAGGGCAACTATCTGAAGAAGCAGCAGAGGCACGCAACAAGCATTTTAGGTCATACAGACAGGATTACTCAAGAAAATTCTCTAGAGAGTCCTGCAACAGAGACATATTGAATAAGCTACTTTTAAGCTCAGATCCCTTTTTTAGTGCCTCAAGGGTAATAAACAAAAACAAGAAGTCTTCTTTTCTTCCTGAAACATTGAATATGTTTGTATCTGCAACACCAAACCCAGCAGACGCACTTCAATCAGAAAGTGAAGAAGAGATAAACTGATTATTGTTTGATTTAATAATTAAGTAATTAATAAAATCATGTGTGTCATAATCCATTATAAAAAATAAGCGTGTGTGTGTGTGTGCGTGTGTGTGTGTTTGTGTGTGTGTGTGTGTGTGTGTGTGTGTAGTATGTGTAGTGTGTATATATTATAATTATTTTGTGTAGACATGTGACCTAATTAAATTTTTTTGTAGTTTTTTTTTTTATTTTATGGAAATAATTAAAAAATAAACATTATTTTTTACTGTTTATATAACGTTTGTTTTATTTCCGTCATTAGCAATTCAAAAACCCGAACTAATGTTTTTGGCCAGCTAAATTAACTAAATACCCCTATGTGGGACGTAAATTTGACGAAACACCAAGCGCAAGTAGAAGGCCTCTACACTATCTAGACACGCGGCAGCGAGTCAAGCCAAGTTCAAGCAAAGGAACTGGCGACCGCGCCGTGTGTTATATTACACGAACCGTCCAAAGCGCGTTTTGACGACTTTTTACACTCTCGTTATACAAAAACTATTACACATAGACAAGTCAAATTTGGCACATATACTTAAATATACGAACTATATCACTGTTCCAAATTCCAATAACACAGCTCAAACGGTTATTTAGGTATAAATATCCAGTAATCGGTGAAGTTAATACATACTGAGGGATAGATCAAAAGTAATATCCCAGTTCCAGATGACCTAGAAAGCTGAAATTTGGCATCCCGATAGGTAATGTCGTAGTAACAAAGGGAAAAATCAGAAACTAGTATTTTTTTATCATTTTAAATTATTATTAATTTTTAAAAAGATGTATGATATTAAAGTTTGGGACGCCTAGGAACGCATAAAGCAATACATGTTGCATGTTGCTATAATTTTTGTGTAAGCGACTATTTTCTGTTAGATACTACGAAGTGCGCGCGAGTCCACTATTCCTACTAATATAATTATAAATATAAATACAAACTTTATACCTACTGTACTTATGGAGATATGTTTTTTACTTTTTCACGCATAAACGGGTGGGCCGATTTGACTTTAAATTTGGTATAATAAAAAATATAGCTTAGACTCCTGGAATAACATAATATACACTACTGTACCAAACTGTATAGCGGGTAAAACAGCTAGGCACAGCTAGTCACTAATAAAAATAGGTTCCTGGTACCTACGTAACAATTGTATATCCTATGTAAATACCTATCAATATATCGACTCACCAGCACAAGGCGGCTCAGTAACATAGAGGTAATAATATTAACATTGTTTACAATAAAAATAATGTATGTATATCGCCTTAGGTGCAAGTTGGTGTAAACATTTTAGATACCTACGTACCTGTAACGTATAGTCATAATATTATAGGTATGTGGCGGTATCTGGGGGCACGGCAGTGCCCCCGCCAAGTCGTCGTCGTTACAAGTCTTGTCGGCTTAGGTTTCTTTTGATCGAAATTCTAATTCAGTTCCAGATGATCTAAAAAGTTAAATTTCCATCCAGGTAGGCGGTAGGTATAAGATAGCTGGGTGAATATAGATAAATTTATCAGTAACTAGTATTGTATAAAAATCAATTGATTTTAGGTACAATATTCAAATCAATAGTGCACATAAATGCTATACGTAAATAAGTACTAAATTAATAATATAGGTATAGGTATATCGAAGCTCGGCGAGGCTCACGGGCCGCGGTGCGCGGTGCGACGGCCGTGTCGTGGAGCAGTGGGGTGGGGAAGGTGCAATAAAATAATCATTTGGTATTAATCTTATTATGACTGAGTGTCTTAAACCTATTACATACTAAAAAGTACTGTACAAAAAGCAATGATATCCCATCAAAAACATAAATGTGAAAAGAGAGCCAAGTTCAATATTACGATGTATGTACTCATAGTTACCTATGATTTGATAGTTGACTTCAACGACAAAAGAAGTGAGATCTAAATGGGTGCCAAGTTCAATGGTCAGTCCTGAAAAATATTTACAACAACATAAAATATTTTATTACAACTTAAAAGATTATTTCTTCTTATCACTTAGAATTAATATTATTTTGAAGCCCAAAGTTTGACTTGGCTAGTTCTCATGGGTACCATACGACGAAGCATCATTAAGATAAGACAATAGATACTTTATTGTACACCACATAATGTTACAGAAAATACATAAGTACATAATTAAAATTAAAAATACAATGTACAAGTGGCGGTGTTATCGTTAAAGAGCGATTTCTTCCAGACAACCAATGGATGGAGGGGACTAATTTACACGATCAAAGACGGTGGCGCACTAATTAGCATTAAGTGCGTTTAATAGTGATCAAGCTAAAGTTAAGAGAGTACCTACCTAGTATATTATGAGAACTGGCCAAGTCAGTCTTTAGGCTTCAAAATAATATTAATTCTAAGTGATAAGAAGAAATAATCTTTTAAGTTGTAATAAAATATTTTATGTTGTTGTAAATATTTTTCAGGACTGACCATTGAACTTGGCACCCATTTAGATCTCACTTCTTTTGTCGTTGAAGTCAACTACCAAATCATAGGTAACTATGAGTACATACATCGTAATATTGAACTTGGCTCTCTTTTCACATTTATGTTTTTGATGGGATTCATTTTTCGGGAGAAACTTTTGACAAGATCAAAGTGAATGTCGATGAATGAAAGTCGATATAAAAAGGGTTGAAAGTTGTGGTCGTTTTGTACGTAAGTTCCAAAACGTAAAAAATACTATTTTATATAGGGCGCTTGCTACGCAAAGCATTTTTTACTCGTATTTTAATTATTACCGCATTTATTGATTGTATTACAGGTTTCAAACTTACGACAATTACAGGCCTATGCTCAATATATCTCGCCTACTAACCCATGCAAGTAGGCTAAGAAGGATGATGATGTACAGTTAAAGATTATGAAAGTTGCTTGGAATGTACTCTATCTACCTACTGTCGGCACCAATCGTCCAAACTAAATATTCCTGAAGTTTTCGAGTCGTTGCACTTTGAAAACGGTTATACCTACATTAAATTTCGCTGTTTTATTTCCTAGATCGAATAGTTTGGCGAAGATTATTGCAGCGCAGTGTGCAAACGTAGGTATTTTATATCGCGAACGTGCACGTGGGGCAGATGGAATCTAGGACATAGCAGCTCGTGAATTTCCTACTCGGTAGTAGGCGATCCCGCTTTTACGTGACGCTATAGTAAATATTAGACATTTCTTTTATACTTTACGAATAACTTTCATTTTAAATTAATAGAATAGAATAAAATGACTCTTTATTGCATACCAAAATACAAGAAATAGTTATGAACATAATATAACGAACTTAAAACTAGAAGTAAACAATCGGCGGTCTTATCGCATAAAGCAATCTCTTACAGACAACCTGGTTGGAAGGGAATTTGAGGAAAAGTATAGCGGTGGCGTGCAACAATAGCTTTTGACAGTCAATATAGTTCTGAATTTTGATAATAATAATTATACATTCGCTGATTATAATAATTATACTACTTTAATACTAAATTAACAATAAATTATACTTATTACTATTATAATTAATAATAAATTATAATATCAATAGGGTTAATTATCAGGGTCCTTTTTAAGTAAAGAATATTTATAAGCATTTCAGCCACACGTTAGCAGAAGCTCCATGCCTAAACTAATAAGTACATGTACGGGATTGACTCTTCCGAAATATGATCCAGCAAAGTTTGTAACATAATACTCGTATATAAGATACATCTCGTAGATCAAAATCCTGGATGTGAATATTTTTCTAATTATACAAAAACTTAAGTTATTTAATGATATCTGACCGACTCCAGTCCAATAACATCGTAACAATCGAATTGGGTCATCACATAAATATTGTTTGTTTGAATGCAAGAAACCCCGTTTCGTAGTAGAGGAGACCGGGTATAGTTGACTGTAGGGGCGGGTTTAGTGGAAATATTGTTTTACAAAATCAAATACACATTTATTTATTAATATCAGTAACGTCCGTAATTTACGTTACCCGAGCACAGCCAAGTATTAGACTCCATAAAGCTCCATACCCTAGGCGTCCGAAGTTATGGAGTTTAATACTCCCACATAATACAGTTAGTAGGGATAGTCAAGTAGGGTATGTAGACTAACAACCGAAAACTCGTCGGCAATACGAATGTTTCGTTATCCCATCTCAGACAAGTATCTGACCCCATAAAGCTCCATACGCTAGGCGTTCCAGTTTATGAAGTTTAATTCTTAGCTTTAATTGGATAACGCCACATTCGTATTGTCAATGAGTTTTCGGCAGCTAGTCTACCTACTTACACAAATATTGCCACTAGATAGATAACTATCCTCGAGATAGTCAACTATCCCCGGTCTCCCCTAGTCCTTAAAAGGGGCCAATATCATTATAGTGATATATGGCTTGGCGCCGCATAAATACGTATAATTATTGGTGATCACTGATGATAGAGTACTTTAATTACACCCTCATTTTACGTCGCGTCGGGGGTAATGTCCGCGTTCCGTCATTATTCTACCATTCTCCCGAAATTGGGCCCTAACATTGTGTTTATGAATTTTTAAGGATATTGACTTTGAATTACTATGATTATTTGAATAGTATGGTGAATTATAAATGCTAAACATGATACAGATGGCCTGAAAAATGTTGAAGGAAGTCGGCAACACCATAATGTATTCTAACCAGTTAACACGTAGGTTCCAGTGCGACCTCGGGCTTTGCATGACACGTGTTTGGTCAGATTTATGCTGCAAGGTGTGTTCAAGTCAATTAATTGACATCATGATATCAGTGGTTGATAAGATTTGTTTGAATAATCAAAAATGAATTTAAATATATTTTTAAAGACACACATTATGTATGCAGATAACTTTATTAAGTTTCAAAAAGCTAATTTTAGTTGAAAAGGTTTAGCTGTCAACGTTACAACAAACACTCATCCATACATCCATTCGCTTTTATAATAGGTATTTATAGAAATGTATTCTCTGCGGGTGGTAAAAGGAAGCCCATACTTTATTTACATTCCTTGACGGAAAGTGACAATACTTCCAGTGGAATGTTTAACATGAAGTAAATGAACAGATTAAGCAGGATTAACTCAAGGCGCGCATCCTCCACGATCTCTAATAGGCTGTATATATTCAGGAAATACCGCGACGGATACAAACTGAAGTAATAAAGGGAGACACCGCACAGAGAATACAAAAGCTTAATCTTAATCAAAATAATTTTTGTTCTTTTATCAAAAAATGGTTTCCTTAAAGTAAGATCAATTGATTGGCACTATTGTGCAGAATATTTGTTTCTGAATCGAAATAGGTACCAGGTACCTACTTATTTTTCAGCGCAAGAAGATGACTGGTATGAGACAACGTGTCCCAATTACCCTGGTATTCGAAAAATGCAAAGTACTACGCAACTCTGCTCACAGAACTAAGTTACGCCGAAATTAGTTCAGTAATGATATGAATTAAAACGTCTCTTCCTTGGTTACAATTATTAAAGAGTAATTGGTGTATTCTTTTATTTATTTCAATTGTGTTGCTGTAAATAAATGCTTTTTTCTTCTAATTGTTTATCGTTAGCGAATGAGACAGCTACTCAATACTAGCACTAATCTGCTAAACGTACTAAATTTGAGGAGTCAATTTGTCTTATAAACACGGTATCTACCTTGATTACTATAATTTATGGTCGCACAACGCAACATGCAAAACAAACATCAAACGCTTCGCACTGACGCCTCCCATAACTGTCTTGGAACGTCACAATTTATCTTGACAATATAGCCATATAAGTGTATACTATAGTATACACCAACCCAACAACATGCCAACACAAAATGAACCCTAACTACCTCACAACAAGAACGATACAATTTCCTAATTAGGTTCAGATGATTTATTTCACTCGGTAAAGGGTTGTTAGGCTAACCAGAAATTTGACCCAATTTAATTCGAAGAAGTAACAATGAAGCGGTGATAAATACCTATATCTTCGATAAAGCAAAATGGAGTGAAGTTAGAAAATATCAAACAAAACGGAAATAACCCTAAATTTTTGGTACAAGCTGTAGTAAAATGTCAATTTGAGAAAAAGTGAAAAGTATTGTGATAATAAAGGAACTGTAGTGCTAATCCCACCAAAAACATTCTGTAAAAAACTAGCCAAGTCTCGATGGAGCTGCTTGTTTATCTCTAAAAAATAATGAAATCTAGACAAAGTCGTGCCAAGTCTAAGATTTCTTACTGCGATTTCTTTATTATTATAGTTAATGTTGTGTGACTTGGCCGTTGAAAGGTAGACAAGGGTATTGTACCAGGTGCTCCATGACACCATTGCACCAATCTGTCCGCTAACCATTCATGATAGAAAATTGCCACTTGGAAAACGTTGATTGAATAACCAGTCAATTGTAGGCTTGATAAAGCTGCGTATTTCAATAATACTTATGTTTAGGCGATCCAAGTGTCATGGAGCATCTGGTTTTGTACCCTTGTGTACCCTTCAACGGCCAAGTCACACAACATTAACTATAATAATAAAGAAATCGCAGTAAGAAATCTTAGACTTGGCACGACTTTGTCTAGATTTCATTATTTTTTAGAGATAAACAAGCAGCTCCATCGAGACTTGGCTAGTTTTTTACAGAATGTTTTTGGTGGGATTTCACTTCTTTTTGTAGAAACGCTATATTATAAGGTTACTATAAGGCCGACAGGCAGACAGGCGAAAGTAAATAAAAGCTTTATACAATTTTAACCATTGACTGCAAATGTAACTTTGTAATCCTATACATTTATATGAGATTACAAAGTTATTTATGCAGATGAATTATCTCGAAAACGAGACCGAAATTGCATGTTTTTTTAGTTTTCCTATGGCTTATACAATAAATTCTAAGTATATACCAAATTTCAGCTCTCTGAGTTTATGGGAAGTACTAGTTCTATTTTGATGATCATGAGTGAGTGAGTGAGTGAGTGAGTGTCGAAAATGCGAAACTTTGCTTTCGCTTAACTTCAGAACTTAATGACCTACAGACTTGAAATTTTGGATTTTAAGTATGTAGTTATAGCTTACTGGATGACGAAAATTTCTGTGTTCTGGTTTTATCCAGAGGTTCTCAAATAGGGGCCTGAAAATGCGGCGAAATGGTTCCTGTAAAGGATGGTACGGCAGTGCTTGCTTCGCGCTCGACTTGGCGGGGGCACTACCGTGCCCCCAGATAATAGAGCTAGTTTTTACGTGTGCGTGTTTTTTATACGTGTCCTTTATACCATCAATTATTGTCTTTTGCCTCATAATTTTTCATTAGGACTACTACATATGTCTAGGTGTCTTACCCAATGGACAGTAGCCTATTTTGAGTAATTCTAGAGTCGATGCTATTTACAAACATACCATCACAATCACAACAAATTACAACACAAGACAACACAACAATCAAACAATACAACAAACGTTACGCATGTTTTATACAATCTAAGGTAAATTGTTTGAGTCGATTAGGCGTAAAGAAATAGCCACAAACATCAAATTAGCCTAATAATTATACTGTTAGATTGATAACACTCATTTTAGGTCGTGTGGCCAATCTACATGAAAGAGATATATAATATGATATTACATATATTTTTTCAAGGAATTGAGTTCGCAAAAATACTATCGGCTATATAAAACTAAAAGTTTGAGTTTCTTATTACTACAGAAGGCTTTCAAGGAGCTTTTAACCGCAGAATACTTGAATGTTTACTCCGTATCATAACTAGAGGTCATTTCGCCTAAAACGGTCACTAAAGAGGACCGCTAGAGGATCTTCAAAATGTCTTACACAAGCAAATATTAAATCTTGCAAGGATCGTATCTAGGTCAACAAGGCTTCAAATATTTATTTTACAAAATCCCAAATATTTAATATCTGAGTCATCTTCATCTATTTGCGTACATTTTATTTACTTAAATTGTGAGTTGAAAATCTGTACACGTGGCGAAACACACAAGAGCGAACCATCGCTCTTGTGTTTCGGTTTCTAACCGCTCACCAGAGCGGTTCACCATTATCATCAGCCTTCATTCTACTAGACATAGGCCTCCCCCATGGCACGCCACTCAATTCGGTCCTCCGTCTTCCTCGTCCAACCACTCCCATCGACCTTCTGTGAGCTATTACCGTCACCTTATAGACATCTACAGAAAGAACTAGACGGCACAGCATATTGGCAAACGTTCTGCAACATATAGGTTGTCCACACTACATATAAATTGTGATTTGACTCTGACAGTGTAAGCAGGGTGGTAACCTGAGGGGGCCACTGTCGGCTGAGCAGTACAGCCGCAACTCAGTGGTAATTATAATAAATGCGAGGACTGTAGATCAAATAGGTGGGTACGGGGACTAACCTTGGAATGCTGCACCGGTGGAGATAGTTTTCGTGCGATCCTCCTTGGTGACTGGTGGGCGCAGAATCCCAGAGAGAGTCCACCTCCAGAACTCTTCAGTATTTTTAACAATAGCGGCGCGGCGCGGTTTGACGGTTCTTTTTCCACAAGCGGGCGCGGATCGGCGTGCGGTGCCAGCGGCGAATTCGTACTGTCGCGGCGCGGCGCGGAGCGGTTCAGCGGTGGATTATTTTTGCAGGATGGGATAAAATGCGGGTAGTTTTAAATAATTTATATTTTGCCGAAGAATCGGCGCGAACAGTAACCTGTTCTGTAGTAGAATAAACCCCAATTATTTATTATTATTATGCTGCTGCAAAACATATTTGCCCAACTTGAGCTCGATCCAGACACTCAGGATAGGTTTTATTAGGTACCAACGGAAGTGCCAAGTAAATCCAAAAGATAATGCTTAAATCGTCTGTAGTCTGTATAATAGACGTAAAGGTATTTGATTATAAACATCTGCAATACCAGCAGTAGTCATGACGCTTAGTCGGTCATTGTCGACGTATTATCGATCAAGTTAGTCAAAAACGTACTCAAACGAACGAGAGCTCTACTTCACTTCCTTTCTTTAGTAGGTAGGTACATAATATATTATACTACCTTTTACGTATTTGCATCAATTAACCCAAAGCTCCGTGCATTTACAACTATCCCTGAGGGCTAACGTTAAGTAGGCACCTTACTTAAGGCCTCTACCACGGAATAAGTAAAGTACAAGAACGACCATGATTTTCTTAAAAACTCGCCAAAAATTTAGCCACACCAAGGAAAAAATAGATACGAGTACTTGTACTTTTCTGGTTCAGTCATGTTGTGTGACATCTACATATTGGGAGCTTCAGATTACTAAGACGGGATCTTAAAAATACCCTAACAAAGTTAAGTGTCACATCATTACCTTAAAGACGACAACGAGAAATGAAAGTTCATTTATTTTTTCCTTTTGAAAAACTGTGGCAAGCTGATGAAAAATGAATATAAAACCACTGGTCCAGTGACCACTGGGTCACAGACCATAATGGGCAATTTTTTTTTTAATTTTTGATGATCCTACGATCTCGCATGATCACAAGCGACGATATCGCCTAAGATGATGGGAGAAAAAACCTAACAGGCGACATAAGTCCTTCCCTGGCCTCACTTAGCCTCGAGCAATAGGGCTGCGGACAAGGTAAAAAATGTAAAAATACAATTAGTCCGTAACTTTAATAATAAAAATATTCGACACGTTTTTTTTTTGTTTTCGAATAAAGTATAAAATGGCTGAAATTTAACGCTTATTAGTTTTTGGGAAGGATGTGTAACGTCACTTATGGGTACATTTTGTATCGACTCGAGTACTACAAGTGACGTCATCACCAAACCTTAGTGCGTTGTAAATCACACTTTTTTTAAGTACAAATAAAAATACGCGTCCGATATTTTTTAATAATCTCTATCATGGAGGGACATTTTTTTGTCCACATCCCTATTTCTGTGAGATCTAATATTGTTAAGTAGTCTTTGACTTAAGGCATTGTGGGCAGGATATTTATGTGACAAGCAGGACGTCCCGTTACGAATTAATTACAGCTCTTGGACGTAGTTAATTACTTAGGTAATACAACCCTTGGACGTAGCTCCGCGTTACATATTGTATGACGTATCTTGTGATTAGAGTGTCATTGTTATGTGACAGTTAAATTGTGCTTTTAATTACTCATAAAGTTTAAAATTGTGGGGTCTTTGATTAGTTTCTATAGCCTCCTGCGACCCCGCGTCCTAAATTCGGAACAAAACCATACAGTCACATCGTCCCAGGTTCTTTATCAAGCACTACTGAAGTTCGTCGCGGTGTATTTAATTTAGGACATTTATTTTTATTGCCCTATTATACATAACGAATGCCTATTAACCTCGTATTGATGCAGTATATGCCTATGAAAATATAATCTGAGACTATCTGACAACATATATTTTGTTCTAAATTTAGGGCACTGGGACATACCAACTCGTCATTACCGTTATAGGCTATATAGCTGCTTAAATATCTGAAGAAATGTACAGGGTTATTTTTTTAAAGCTGATTAATATATAGGTAGCTACATATTTGGTATGACACATACACAGATTAGGTACATTTCGCAGCTTCATGAACTGATAGCGCGACTCTACAAGAAGACCCTCATGCCTAATTTCAGCGCAATTGGTTCAGCCACCTAAGTGTAATGAGGTAACAAACACACATACTTTCACATTTATGCCATTAGTAGGATTACACATACATAATATTATATTATCCACTTTTTACGTATGGATAAAACACAATAAGACGTATATCATTTTAACACTCATACGAGAACTCCGCACTCAATTTATCAGGCATTATAATTTACATACAGCAATATCTGGTTACTTATCATGCCCTATTTCAACGCGAACAAATTCAATTCACATGATCAACATAGAACATCGCTCCTTTGATACGAGAGGAAAAATAATAATATTCCTCGAGAAATTTGAGTTTAACGTTTTCGGCATCGGAATAGAGACAATGGAGGCGCCAGAATATATTCCTGTTACTATGGAATAACTTTACGGGTATTATCTTTGCTTTTTATGTAAATGTGTTTATACAATATCATATTATTTATACTACTTACCGCTACGTACTATAAACATATAAAAATAGTAAGTTTTTATCCGAAGGACATATTGAGTCTAAGTTTAAGGAATTCAACGCAATCGATTAGCCGTTTAGGAGTGAAAGTGAGAAGGCAACCAACTTATACCATTGATGTGTTTTTGTGCCAAAATAACACCGTTTTAATGTACTTTCTAGGTCCTTCCTAGGACTTTCTTGGATCTTTCTAGGGCCTTTGACCTATTCTTAAAACGACGATTCAACTTAAGATGTCAGTACCCATGATGGATAAGCAGACTAAACCTAGCAGACAAGATAATTCTAATCTATGTTGTATCTTCTTTCTAATGTGTAATCTTATTTCTAAGCTTATAATATTATTGTATTCGTGGTGTGCAATAAAGAGTCTTCTATTCTATTAATATAAGAAAAGAAACTCTTTATTGATCCACATATAAAGTAGAATAGAATTGAAAAGTGCACACCACAAATACAATAAAATAAGCTTAGAACTAAGATTACACACAAAAAGGTGTTACAATAAATATCTATCTTTATCTCTGACTATTATATTCTATTTTAAATTCCGCCCTGTTCATAACAGCTTGGCGACACGATTTTGTCCAGTAGGTCACTAGCTGTAGAGCGACTGGATAACCCGCACATAACATTAGGTTTCTACAGTATTCTCTCTCACATATCACCCAAATACAAGTTGAAGTTGAAATGGGCATTACTGTACGAGTAGTACTCGCAGGTACTTTAGTTCATGTAACACTGCGGCGCAGGCAACGAGGTAATGGACTCGTAACCGCAGGCACGGCGCAATGAACATGCTTACCAAAGAGTAAACTAATGCTCACACACTGTTCACACCTCTGTATACTATTATCACAAAATTGGATACGCAGAAGAGCAGGTTCAGGTTTTTGTGTACTCAACACCCTAGAGATATATCTATACTATATTGTTCACCTAAAGCTAAAACTATATCGAGAATGGTCTTAAGTCTTATTGCTTTAAAGCATTTTCTTTTACATAATTTATGACGACACAAACTTCATTCGTGTTGATGAAATTGTTGTTCATTTAATGAGAAAAAATAGCGACTACCTAATATTAAACTACAATATTAATAACATTAGTTCAATATAATCCACTTAACAATAATATGCCATCAGAATATCCAATCCTACCGAATGTTTCAAGTCACTGTAAGTAGGACCTAAGTATTAAAAAATAAATAACATTATCAAATTGTATAAAACTAACAAACGCGACAAATTTTGATGGTCAATAGTTACCGACGCTTATGGATAGCTGCAATACCAGGGGTACCGCCAGTTTGTTATCAATCTTTTAGCACTCTGTTCACTCTTTTTTTGAAGAGTCATACACCGCCACTAGTGGCCCGTGCTTGACTTAGAAAATGAGAAGTCCAAGTGAGTTTTACACTCATAGCCGAAATTTGTAAAAAGCCGTCCCTCTGTTAAGTTATATATTTCGTGCTATTATTATCCCTCGTGTGGCTGTGACACATCACCGAGGCTTGATGTAACAAACAGAATGAAAATGTCACTTTTCTACTGACACGTAGCTAAAAGCCTGGAAAAGAGAAGCAGGTGCAAAGCTTTTATATTATAAAAAGATTTTTGTGAATATATAAGTTTTTGCTATAAATAGAACTATTTTTATGTCAATGACATAAAAAAAAGTATGCGGTTGAAAGACAAGCCGCCTGAAGGTGAGTGATTACCTTGAATTTGAAACACCAATGACCAATATAGTGTTGCCGACAAATTGTCAGAACAGTAGGCAGAACAAATCCGCCTCTTTTTATGAACATTAAGCCATAACACGGTCATCGCTAGATGACACGATTTTGTCTCATTATCATCATCAACCCACGTTCATCTACTGCTGGACATAAGCCTCCCCCATGGCACGCCACGCAACTCGGTCCTCCGTCTTACGTCCGAGTCCTAGTACGATTTATCAGTATAGCGAATAGAAAAACGCAATATCACGCAACGTAGCATTTTTTAGGAATTGGTATTCGTTTGGACACTACATCAGTATTAGTTTGGTTATTAGTTAGAGTCTAAGCTGTTCCGCCGTATATACGTGAAAGAGTAACAAATCTATACGTACATTATGCAGTACAGTCATATATAACAAGCTATATTTACATGCTAGTATAGCAACTGTAAACTCATACATACTCGTACCTCCGCTACGTAATCTCGTCGTTTCTCCGCAGATATCAGTCGCTTTGAAACTTTAATGAAAATCTCGGAGAGACGTAAATCACGATGGCATTGACCCCTCCGCTTATTAGTTCGAGTTTGTGACTCCTACGTACCATTCACATAAACATTTCCTTATATTAATGGAATTTATTGAGATCACCTCCCTTTTGTGCTTTAATATAAGGTCCTTTAGTAAACTCCTTGGACCTTACTTCTTTTTAGTTTGAATAGCAATGACCCAAATAATTAATTTTTGGCCTCCTCTGCTCTAAGAAGGCTTTTAATTGATTTTTTTATATATTAGGAAATTAAGGAGAAAATTACCTCTACACATTATAGTTGAATTTCGAAAAGTTTAGAAGGGAGTGAGAAGAACCTATATGTATTTATATTTGGTCATAATTTTTACCCTTTAGTTCAGAACATAATGATTACTGATTGGTGTATGAATTACTGGTAAAGGTGAGGTAAATGTATGACAGGTAGTTCCACAGGCAACCTTTGAAATAACAGAAGCCTACACTACCAAAAAATACAAATAAATATACTAATTCATTCGTAAACAGTTATTGAAAATGATATAGTTGCAGAGACCGAAAAGCAAAACATTAAAATAAAAGTGTATATTAATATTCGTGGCCTGAATCCATTTGACCTATTTCCAGTCAATAACTGAATCAATCAATCAAATCTTAAAATCATTAACGTTAATGAGAGCATGGGAGTAAATTAAGCACGTCTGAAACTGAATGTTCAATCACTAATTATATATTGACTTTAATTGATCACTATGTCTTTAATTTCTAAAAATATACAACTAGCGCACGTGGAAAAATCCTTTCTAAGAGGAGGTCTACGTCATAAGACCTATCTGTGATTCAAATTTCAACCAAATTCATTCAGCGGTTTGAAGTGAGCATTGATAGATCAATCAGTCACTCTTTCCTTTTATAATATGTTTAGATACGTAGATTCATAAAAATTTATTAGTTTTGTGTTACTGTGTTTGTGATGAAATTCTCCCCAGGTGTTTTAATTTTTTTTTTAATTAACTACGAGTAGCTTGCCTGCTATCAATCAGTCATACTTTTCGTCATACATGTATTTTTTTTGAGCGCAACATGTAATAAATCATATTTAATCTGCTGTGGAAACACTGTACTGATTATATTATGAGCAGCGTTATCTCTTACCTTCATACCAAGTGAGCATCTTGCTCGCCTTCTTACTTCTTTGCATGAAAAAATAATGTGAACTTGTATTGAAACAATTCAATACGGTATAAAAAAATTACGAAGATTTTGAATATATTTTAATTTATCAAATTTCAGACCTTTCTCACTTGAATTGATACAATAATATGATTACATGTAAACTTTTCTACTACATATTAGCTTTTAGTTTATTTTTTCTTTTGATGATTTCATACTTGTACATGTAAGGGATAAGCAGAACCCACAATAAAGGTATACATTATCCTTCCTTCCGGGATACGACACACCGAAGTCACACGTAAGACATTTTTATAGAAACAAAAGACGGTATAAAAGGCTCTCAAGTCGCCTGTTGTGCGCACCATAAAATCAAAGTTGACGCTGACCTCATGTAAGTCACTCCGATTGTACGAGTTAAATCGAACAACTCGACCTTTCATCTCGACGGGGAACCGTAAAAATATCAACTGCCATTCAATAACACGTTTCAAACGGTTATTGGAGTCGTTTTGGGGTTTTTCGTGTTATGCAGGGAATAGTTTCCGACGGTAATTCGATTTGACTTTGAAGCGTTTTGTTATAAGAACCCGCTATTGGCTTATACTCGTATGTTCGGCGCTCGGCTGTCAGCATTTTTGCACTTTACGCGTAGTTGCAACGGTTCTGTTCGAATTTTGAACCACATGTATTGTTGTATGCGTTAAAATAAAAAAAAAACTGTTTAAACTAAATTAAATTTTAATAGAAAAAGAATGTACAATACATTATAACAATAACTTATATTGCATACCAGGTTGCACCTAAGTAGATTATAGACACAAAAGCCAAAGTTAAAAAATCGGCGGTCTTATCGCATAAAGCAATCTCCTACAGACAACCTGGTTGGAAGGTTGGAAAGAATGGGAAGTATTTGATTTTTTAACCACAAACCTGACTTGTATAGATAGGCTTCTATTGCAGGGATCACCTGAGGAAGTGCAGACTCTACTCTATTTCCGACTAAAGGGAAATGTTTTCATTGAAATGACTAGACATGATGATATTTAACAACTGATTATGTCAGGGTGGCAGTCGCAGTACATAATTTTGAATTCATATTGTTATGCTCACTATCAAGCATTTGCTCGACTCACTTAAGGTGCAATTGCACTAAGCGCAGTATAGTTATACAACGAAGTAAGAAGACGAGCAACACGCTCTCCTGATGGCAAGAGCTGCCCAAAATAAGCAGCTCCACAGTGTGCTACGCAGTATTTTACAAAGTTAAAATTCTGGATGCACTGCGCCAACGCTTCTTACTTGAGAGTCATAAGATGTTAAGACTCTACAGCCCAGTAATTTCACTAGCTTCAGTGCCCTCCTACCGAAAGCACAGCAATGCCGAGCATAGTTGCCGCTTGGTACGATTGCACCTTTATATTGTCATAAAATTCGTCATATTCACATTAGAATTAAAGCTAGTAACAAGCTGGACTGTGGAAAAATATTCCAATGCATTAAATACAAACCATCGCCGCGTAGTTATCAGCTTGCGTGTACGTTTTCATACAATTAATTAATAAACCAAAACAGGAACCGGGGGTAGACTTCCTTTGCAGGAGGTCGTCTAGGTGGGTACCCCAACAGTGCCAGTTATTCTACCGCCTGAGCAGTGATGTGCAAACATCACTGTGCTCCGGTAGGAGGGCACTGTAGCTAGTGAAATTACTGGGCTAAAGAGTCTTAACATCTTATGACTCTTGAGTAAGAAGCGTTGGTGCAGTGCTCTTAGAATTTCACATAATTGTGAAATCCTGGGTAACACTGTACTGATTATGGGCAGCCGTTATCTCTTAACATCAGGAGAGCGTCTTGCTCGTCTTCTACTTCATCACATAAAAAAAAAAAAAAAAAAAAAGGAAGGTAAGTAAGCTCAACATATTAAAACGATTTCATATTTACCTATGTATTTATGTCCCGTACAGTTTCTCAAAAACCATTTTACCAAATTAATCTATCCTATGAAACTTTAAACTTTAATCATTTTCTCGAATAAATAATCATACACCAATAAATATTTGACCAAAATTGGAACCTAAGAGTGCTGAACGATTTTTTAAAAAACATTATACCTTGTGTTATGCACTAGTTATGAAATCAATTACATTTTGCATAATTTGTATTATAAACGTTTTGGCGACTTCAACGTCGTGTTAAAATGACGTTAACTTTAAAGCCCATTACACACGGCGCTATACTATATCTTGCTATATGACTCCTGGTACCATATAGTATCGTATAGCAAGGCCTTGCTATACCTCGCTATGCCGTGCTATATTATTTTTAGTGATGGCCGGGTTACTGATCGGAACTATATTTTTTAATAGTTCATTCTTTGTGATTGAATCTTGAGTCGATCTTTGAAATAAAATCAAGTAACATTAACATTCCTTTTTTCACAAATCAAGTGATATTAATGACTACTTTTTTCCTCTTTACAAACGCACTCAAATATTTGGAATAACTTGTCAATGAATGCTTTGAGTGCATTTAGAATAGGTTTATTAATACAAAAATAAAGAAAATTTATATTATTTCAAAATAAAAACAAACAAGTGCAAGTTGGACTTGCCACATACTTGTATGAAAAAATGTTATCAACATGTTGCGTATAAAATTACGAATAAAATATTATTATTCCAGAAATCTGCCCTTAAGGGGAAAAATACGGCATTTAAATTGGAAATCTGTAACCGCTGCTCCTCTCTATCTCTCTTGTCTCTTAATATTAACGAGGTTCAGTCTTCAAAAAGGGCACAACAGTTTTTTTTTCCCTATGCGGGGTCTATTTTATGCACTTTCATATATGCACGCACGTTTGTGCTTAACAGACCACTTTTCATCAGTTAAAAGCTAGTTAATATTTTTTAGGAAGTAGGTACCAGGAGTACCAGAAGTAGGAACGGAGATTCAATCACTTGATTGCATATAGTTCTACAATGATTCCCCAACACTACTTAAACAAATGAATTTGACAATTTTTTCTACATAAAGGATGTTTCTTTTTTCCTTGATTTTGGTTTCGTTCCAGTCTGCTCCTGGTATAATTTAAAAAAAATGACGATTCAACGAATTCTGGATTTCTTGACGTATCAAGAAATCCAGAAAACTTTATTCGAAATTATCATCGTTTACTAAAAGTATGAGAGTTCATCGAATAAGATCGATTTGAGTTAGATTTGACCGACTTTATCAGAGAATTCTCGAGTACTTTGGCCAAATGGCATGGATGGAAATCTAGAGATGGTCATTGTTTCGGGCAAAATCAAAGGAAAGCGGTCCCAAGGCGGTCCGATGTGCTGGTCAGATCAGATCCGCACCACCCTCGAAGTTCCTGTTAAGATAAGATAACATAAAAATATATTTATTATCAGTTCCAAAAAGTACATACATGAGAAATTATACCCATAAATATAGTGACATGTTAGTATGAGATACGAACAGAAGATAATAAAACAACATAAACAATAGGTACCTACACTGATAAATGGAATAGGCTCAGCATAATGCTGGGCAGGGAGGTCCTGCACAGCGCTGATTTTCAGCCTGCCCCGTGCTCGACTAAGATGACGCTGTTGCTGTTGTCCTGTTGTCTCGTGGCTCCTGGCCATGAAAATCGCATCCAACCAACCCAGATAGCACTCCATCATCAGAAATCGAATCCTACAAAGGAGGGGTCATGACTCCCAGTAATAGAGAATATGACAAGGACAAGGAGAAGAACTCAAAACGATCCATTTCCGAGCATAAATGTCGAAAAAAAACTAAAAATAATGATTTTTTTTTTCTTTAGAGGTACAAAACCCTTGAAACAATGTGTTTGCATTATTACAGTTTTAACTGACAATCACTTTTGTAAAAAAAAACCATGGCAAACTCCTGGTACGTACTTTTTAAAAATGTGAAAAAAAATCATGAATTTTTCACACGTCCTGTATAAGACTCAAAATTGACATTGTCAACAGCCATGTTGCTGTAAAACCATACAATTTGGCAAATTCCATTTGAACTAGATAAAAAAAAAATGCGTAGCTATTTTGTAGCATGACTTAGCCGGTTAAGCGAAAGTCTACTGCAAGGTATTCAAATCTTTCAGTTATTCGGACAAATAATCATTATGCATAATATGAGCATCTATTACAAGTAAATAGGAGGTGAAATTTAAAATACAAATTAAATTAATTTGTTTCGAAATACTAACACAAGGAACTGTAAACACAACAAAATATTTAATAAAAATAAAAAACATTTTTTTCTAATTTGTTACACAGCGGTTAAGCATTTGCTACTATTTAGTTTAATATATCGCGTAGGTAATATGAGTTTGTTTTCTTTTGTCTCCGTAATACAAAACGGCTTAGTCATTTTATCTCCTAGTCAAAATGAAAAATGGCGGATTCTACGCATCAACTGTAAATTATAGCGCGATATAGCGCTATATGTCATTTATAGCTACGTGTGTGACGGATGCCGATTTGTACTGAAGCTATGCCGCGCTATGTGAAGCTATATAGCGCTATATAGCGACGTGTGAAATGGGCTTAAGAAATCGCAACGTCTACGCTTGACGCTAGCTCGCAGCGTCAATGTAACGCCTACGCAGCGTTATCGCTACGCTGGTAAAATGTCAGTGGAATAACGGCCTGAGGGTACGCTCTTCACAATAGGTTATTTTTAACCATAATTAAGTCACCGCCAAATCCATAATAAATTGATTGTACAGCTTTTGATCAAATTAATAACAACAATGGCTGTCTCCAAAATTTCTCCACGCCCATTGAATTTCCATTCAAACAAAATCGAACTAAGCAAAATCAAACTTCAATAGGTCCAAAATGGGTCTAAAATGTTAGCTGAGTTAATATTGGGTCACCCATAAAAATATATCAGAATAGATGCCGTAATATCATTTTATATTAAAACCGTTATTGTGTTGATTACTTAGTTTTTCCTTCCGTACTATAAGCGATGGCTAAGCAGCATTAGGTGTTACCCACCACAAAATGGTACCTACACTCGTATGCCGCTATAAAAACAATCAAATGTATTAAAGGTACGATATCATAATCAGCCTAAATTGTCTACAGTTGGGAAACAGAGTCTTTGGTTGATTCTAGGATCTCCTATCGCTTTCCGCCCTCATGCTTCCACGTACCGTATCCTGATGTCATCTGTCAATAGAGTTCCACTTTGGTCCATAGATAAAGGTGCGGCAGTGCGGAATAGTAGGTCTATTTTTAGCGCATTGAATGATAAAAAATGATCGATGAACATATCGTATTCTTGACGTATCTAGAGGTATTGTGTTTCTTATTAGATTCTATGCATACTACGACTTTTGGTCGCATTGTCAATACACGTTAGTAACAATACAAACGCAAACTCAATGTGTTTAAACTCAATATGTTTGTAGGTAGAAAATCGTTTTGTCGACGCATCACTGGTGTGCATGGATTCTTAAGCCCGTTTACTTGAGAGAAATGCTCCACTTAATTCAGTCGGAGATCGAGTTGAACTCGGCATCTGTTCTGACATATTACTAAAGTAACCATTAATTTAGTAAAGCCCCTGACACCGTGGCCCCTAGGGTTAGTACTTATGTGTTAATCCACCACTGCACAGACGGTGTTAATTATAATGTTTGAGAGGAATTGGGTCAGTGCGCACTAATTATACGGTAGACCGATACTTACCTACGTCCCTAGTTTTTGTTTAGGGTCTCTTATCATTAGATCGCTATTAAATTAATATTGATTAGTGAAGACCGTATTCTTGAGCGGTATCAATAGTCCTTTTTATGCAAAGAAGTAAAAAGAGCAAGACGGTCACCTGATGGTAAGAGATAACGCTGCCCATAATCAGTACAGTGCCTGCATTCTAAATGCACTGCACCAACGCTTCTTACTCAAGAGTCATAAGACGTTAAGACTCTTCAGCCCAGTAATTTCAGTAGATACAGTGCGCGCCTACCGGAGCACAATCTAGTTATACTGCTCCTCTGATTATTTTGTACCTTAGAAAGGATAAAAGGTCGTCAATGTATGTTCATCTATTACTCTAAGACGCCTATACCGTTTTTAATCTTAAATTTATGATGTAGCTAACTGCGGCTGAAAAATGTATTAATTACCCCGGGGTTTAAGCTTCTTAAATACCAAATTTCAGGCCAATAGGCCCAGGCATTTATGTGCGACAGGCTCATTCTCATGGAATTGATTCTCATCGTCACCTTCATGGCAATTCTTATTTATTGCTTATTTGTAATGTTTATGTATAATATTGTATAGAGCTGGATAACACGAGTAAACTTTTATATAAATGATTTAAATCGTACGTTTCATTTCGAAGAAAAACGGTTTTGAAATTTTCGACGCCACGAAAGTGATTCAGTAATTATTTTTTCACAACTTTTTCAAGTAAAACCCTTTTAAAAGACTAAATCTACCAAAAATGTACAATAAAACGACATTTTACGTAAAAACAAACCTCACTACATAAGAAAATATGCGTAATTTGAGATATTACTTTACCATTCACTTGACTTTTTTATTAGTCAGAAATTTGGTTTGTATGTATTAAAACCCTAACATAACAGATACAGTACTTTTCAGTAGGTAAAAAGGCTATTTCAAAAGAAAACAATATTTAAAAATCACTTACGTGGCTCAAAAATCACCTTCATGGTAAAAAACGCTATGAAGGTGATGCCACGCTGGTGACGAAAATATCCCTTTTTGGTGAAATTCTGGAAAGTTTAGGTATAATGTATAAAGTTAAATACTACATCTTTATCTCGCACATTTTGGCGTTTCAAAAAGCTAGCTTTGATTTAAATAACTAAAATGCAATGCCTAAAAATGTTGTCCATGCAAGTGATCGATACACCCATGAATAAATTGAAACTTAGCAATTATATTTTTTCCCACGGCTCGATAAGTCCTAGATCCTACTTCTATGATTGCAGAACATGGCCATCATTGAAATGAATCGAACTCTGAATTGGATTGTTGATGTTGTGTTTAACAGCAGCCGTTAAACTACGCAAATCTAAAGCACCTAAAATCGTGTGACCGCCGCATTATATTATTTTAAATTCAAAATAATACTGAAAACTTTTTTTTAGTCCGTAGACCTTAAAGTATATTTGTTTGCGATAATTTTGGTATATGTTACATACAGATACATCAAAATTTGTTAAAGTAGTGCCCAAATGTTTAACTGCAACGCAAAGTGTGACACCATGAGAATACGAAAAATGGCCCCGATTTTGACCTTTCATGTTAAATTTTAGTATTATTTTTTGCGTCGTTTATGGTAATCTTCATTTATTTTGTAGCTTAATATATGTTTTATCCACCTATCCACAATTCATATCTCAGTCTTTAACCGTTTAGGAAATATAACCGTGTGACCATCAATTTTGAGCTAAAATGAGAATGAGCCGACAAAGTAATAAACATTTAATTCATTAATGTAATATTAGTAGGATTCTGGTATGTAATACAGTGACTTTTAACCCATTATGACCTAAATTATTTTAGGGTTCCAGATTTCTATAATATTTCAATATGTTGTTGTTACGGGTTCCCATAATCATACCTGATACCTAAAATTTTGCTCTTATTATTACTTTTAGAAAAAACACCGGTTGCCAATTGGCACCGCTAGACTCCTACCTTGTCTAATGGTGACCGATAGGTTTAGGCTAGGCGTAAGAATTAATTGTTGTTATATAATTATTTATTGTTTGTATTGCTATTTTAATGATACTAAAATAATGTATATTAAATAAAACATTTTTTAAACATTTACATTCAATTTTAAAATTTTCACTTGAACATTATTTACATTTACGTAGGCCCTGCTTCAGGTTCAATGTCAGCAGGTGCTTCTGGATTTTTAGATGTAGATGCCAGTACCACTTCACACCTGGCCTTCTTGTTCGCCTTCCCTGTCGTCCTGTAAGATTGTTTAAAAAACCTTCGTCTTCATCGGCCGAGTCCTAATCTGAACAAATTGCAGGGTCTGGAGGCTCGATAAATGACATTTGAGGCTCCAGCTCTTCATTTTCTATTACGATAGCTCATATAGCTAATTATTCATATCATTTACAATTCCTACAATAAAAAAGAAATTTTGTAACCACTAAAACAACATTTAGTACACATCCTTCAAACAGACTACATATCAGCCTAGAGGTTGCCGAACGGCACCCGACACATTACTCGTGCTATATACTGAGCAATGTTGCAAAATTAACTTATATTTATGCATTATCAATAAGAACACTCTTAGAAAAAAGAAAATAATAGCATTCCGATGGAAAATTACTAGTAGTTTACAAAATATAAGCCATTTACTTGAGAGGTGCGTCCATTTTGTACATCAATTTCCCAACACTGATTGTTAATTTTCTGTATTGGTCGCACAATGTTCACTTATTGAAACGAAGTAATACGATTTAGCTATATCTTTCTGGCTCTTAGAAAAAATATAATTAGTTCGTTTTAGCCACTCATAACAACCTAATGAGCAAAAGTTTAAACATGTAAAAATGGGTGCCGTTTGGCACCGCTAGGTCATAATGGGTTATTCAATTACTTACATGTTTTACCTCTCTCTACTATTATTATAAAATTGTTAATTGTTAACCGGTGTAAATTGTTTTACCGGGGGTAGACTTCCTTTGCAGGAGGTCGTCTAGGTGGGTACCCCAACAGTGCCAGTTATTCTACCGCCTGAGCAGTGATGTGCAAACATTACTGTGCTCCGAAATTACTGGCCTAAAGAGTCTTAACATCTCATGACTCTTGAGTAAGAAGCGTTAGTGCCGTGCTCCTAGAATTTCACATAATTGTGAAATCCTAGGTAACACTGTACTGATTATGGGCAGCCGTTATCTCTTAACATTAGGAGAGCGTCTTGCTCGTCTTCTACTTAATCACATAAAAAAAAAAAATTGTACACCTCTCTAAAATTCCAACCTCTTTATTTTATTGAAAGGTATAATGGCCTCTTTTTATCCACCCGTTATCTAGTCTAAGCTACTTCAGGCAGCTGAGGTGATAGAAAGTTTTAATCACAGCGGCTTGATGTTCAAAGCTTCAAACTCTTCAAGTTCCATGCAAAAGTTTGTCAACTAGGTATAGAACAAACTTATCTTGACGTGTGATAACGTCGCTAGTATCGCTTTTAATGTTTTGTTGGGTAATGATTGTATGTTGGGAGTTTATAGTTCCAATTTTGGCCACCGGTCAGATAAGTTGGCGCTGTATAAACGATAGTTCAATCTATTTTGAAAGGCAAAAGTTCATCAGCTCGTAAAATCAATGAACGGTTAAACTCCATACCTATGTATCCATAGCACTACTAACAATAAAGGTAGACATGTATATGTCTTCATAAAACTAAATTAACACCGATGATATTATGGCATAAAGAATACGTTTCTTGATCAGCAGGCCTATTGCCTATCGTCCACCCACATGGAAAACACTGGAATCCATAGACAAAATTGCTTTCCGCAAACCTCTTCATCAATATGAGTAAAATAACAAACGCCGTAATTATGTACATTGAAGTGGGCATCAATCTTAGTGGGTGTGAATTAGCCAATAGCCCTGTAGAGCGAAAGGAAGTGTTATTTCTCAACTAACCCGAAAACGTAACCCGATTGCGGGTTAGATTAGTAATTGGAAGAAAATGATTATAATATTAGTACTTAGTTGTAACGCTACCCGATTGCGATAAAGGTCAGCTTTTATAATGCTGATGAATCAGATACTACGTACTAGGCGTCCAGAAACTTTAAAAGGTTATTGAAATCAGGTGGCAGGTAATTGTTCGATTACCTTCCTATTTATTGAAATATTATGTTATACATGTACCAGGGAGAAATTAAGCTAGCTTTACATTATCATGAGCAGTATAACTTATTTCATAACTGCTATGGTCATTGTATCTTTTGTAGTGGTAGTAATAAATTAAAATCTTTGAATCAGTTTTTCCACAAAATAGGCCTTGTTTTTAATTTTTAAATACATTGTCTATATTGAGTGGTATTTTATTTATTGATGTCGTAAATATTTAGTTTAGAAATACCTACTTTTTAGTTATATCCTTTGTCCGTGTGAACAACTCGAAAAATCTGTTGAAATAGTGAACCAATATCGCTGAAAAGCTTTTAATTAGGAGCATTGTCAGTAAAATGCCATTTATAAGCAAACCTTAAAACAAACCGGAGCTATTAATTAGCAGTAAGCACGGCATGGGCTGCCGACAGCCTGCGATGGAACCTGCAAAAGGAGAAGGGCCATGGCAAAAATAGGGAACTAGAGATTTTTTTGTTACGCCGGGAAAAAATGCGTTACGCATACCCTCCCATCGGGGGTATGGGAGGGTTATGTGAGACTCCCCGTGCAGAGCGACTTCACACCATTACCACCACCCATTAAAACGGGTTGTTTTAATGGGTATACCCGTCGTGCAGTCACTCCAGCATCGTCTTTGTGACGGAGGTCTGGGAATCGGCAGAGCCTTGCATCCAGTCCTCCGTCGACAGGGAACTAGGGATGGTCTACTTTTTCTGTCTAGATTGATTAGTAACCTAACTAGTCACCTTACCTCGTTTTTGGGTAATGGATGGAGATGTTGACACGATAAATGATTAAAAATCTATTAAGTTGACGTGGTTTAAAAAAACGAGATACCTACATAATGTATTTTTTGGTCTGTCAATATAATCTAAAATGGCAGAGTTTATAAGTTTACCTTATAAGTTTTTGAGTTAAAACGCACTACGATTCACTGAAATATATAAAATGTTCCGTTCAAGTCATTATTGATTCTGGTGAGATGAGTCATAAGGCAAAGCGCATACCCCTATCGACAATAGACTAGGGATTTTATCGGATGCGACTTTATTCTAATACTTCCTATCATTAATATTATCAATTAAGTATATACCCATAATTTTCTGAGAGCTCTTATTAAAGAGTTAAAGTGAAAACGCACTACGCAGCAACAGCACTACAGTAGTGCGGCGCGGCACCCTTACACCCATTTTTTTACCCAGGAAAAATGCGTTACGAATTATCACCCCACGCCGGGGGGCGCGGGGCGGTATGTGGGACTCCCCCGCCGAAGATGGGCACGTCGAGGATACCCACTAAAAAACCTGGAGATGTTCCTGCGGGACGCCATAGTGCTGCGGCAGCAGGCACGCCGAAGCACTCATCCGCGGGTCACCCTTTCACTCCTACTTATCTCTAAGACTTCACTAAAATACCACGCCAGCGTCTTCTATTACCACGCCTCTTCTATTTTCAAACAGTATCTAGTGATTAATGTAGGAGCAATGCTGACACACTAACGACTCGGCGACTCACGATCGCTGATCGCTGTCGTCGCTTTGTTTTGCAACCTGTTTGTTGATTGACTGATGAGGAAGCGCTGAAAAGTGCACGGTAACTTCTATTCTACTTTAAAGATAAATGAAGGTAAAATGTGCATATCGGGGACAAAAGATCGGACGGCGCTAGTAACGCTGAAAAAATGAGGTGGAAAGTGGTAAAAGATCTGCAAGCGCTTCAAGCTAATCTTTGACAAGAGTTTGCGCAACAGGGCTTAGATTCGCAAGACCACCAGAGATAATCTCGCGTTTTTCCTCAACACTATCTTACCTGCATGTGCACCTAGGCACAGTCATGTTTGCACATCACTGCTCAGGCGGTAGAATAACTGGCACTGTTGGGGTACCCACCAAGTCGACTTCGATGAAAATGATAACAACTTGTATATTTATTGTAAAACTTGTATAGGATTAAAAGCTAGACATAAAATTAATAGCTATATTATCGACGCAAACAAAAACATCGCAAAGTTTAAGTACTAGTAAGCACTTAACTATCCTAAGTCAATATCTTTTTGTATAAACTGACCCTCCGAGCAAATCTCAAGAGAAGTTTGTAAGTTTGTTTATGTTGTTTATTAGGCACATAACCACAGGATTAAACAATGGCAGGCTATAATATTTGACTCAATAAAACTTTTTTATCTATTCATATATTATGTAAACATCGAATTTTAAATAACTGACTGAGCTTAAATTTAAACAACAACCAAATTAAAATTTGGTATTTAGGTATCTCCTAAAACTCTCCTTGGGACTCTAGATTAAAGAGTACTTTTTTATAGTGTGAAATCCTATTTTTGCCACCTAGCGCATATTATGGTAATACGCACGCAAGAAATATTTTTTGACTTTCACGTTTCTAAGCCTTAAATTTAGTTAAAAGTCATACCACCTATTGGCGTTTTTGTAGATGAAATACCACAAAAATGCGACATTTCTATACATTTAATATCTACAGTCCACGAGGGCAGGATAGTACACAACTTATTTATTTTACAACTTACTGGTAAAAGTTGTCCACAAAGACCAATTTTAAAACGATTCGAATAAGTTTTAAAGTCTCTTGAAGAAGCGAAGTTTGCTGTATAATTCTTAAAGGATGATTCACACTGTCTCTGAGCTAAAAAGAGTTTTCCTATTGGGTTTCCTGAAATTGTTACAAACAATGCTGAGAAAAGTTGTCGCAATACTTAGTTGTAAAATGGTGATTTATAGGGTTGCTTACACACATGTGTTAAAGCTGAGCCTTGATAGGCATGCACGGAGACATCAAAGTTCAACGCATAACGTTTTAAGCTATTATAATCAATGGAAAATTAATGATAATTTATTTATTTTATTGGTCACATTGAATAGGGTTCGAACCGTGACAAGACGTAGATCCCAACTTACCAATCACCACTGGAAAGACTTAACTGAAACTAATCTATAGGTAGACCCTTAGTACCTACCTTTTCCTCTAGAGTCTTAGCTAGTGACAGTGCTACAGGCTCGCAATAATTTTAACAAATTGTCTCCCTTACTTTGACCGGCACGATGGACTGACGAAATCAAACGACTGGGCGGAAGCATCTTAATAAAAGGAAAGTAAGATACAGGGGAAAATGGATAAAGGGAATTCTATACCCAATAGTGCGCAATTGAAGACTGATAGCATGAAGTTCACAATGATAGCATGTCTTAAAGCGTTATGCGATAGTGTGAGTCGTCTTTTAGAAAGTAGCGAGTTAAGCAAAGCGTAGCACGTCCACAGAAGTAGCACTTACTTAGCGAAATTAGGAACAGTGGGTACTTTTAATTGTTTACTTGTAGTTGTAGCGTTCCGTGCTTGTTACGAACTGGTAATATTAAATATTTTAAATAAAACCGGTGGGAATTAAACTTTAGGTGGTGCAAAGGAGAGATTGAATGGATAGATGTTATTTAGAACATTTTAATTAGGTATCTACTAGCTCGCCCTTATAGCTGGCTTACCCGCTGAAAACCTATAACCTGATAACCTATGTGTTATTCTAGGATGAACGCTACCATGTAATTTTAGCGCAATACACAAATTCGCGGATGAGTGCTTCAGCGTGACCGCAACCCCGGCTTTATGACGCTTCGTAGGAACACACCTCCAAGCATGGAGAAAATATCCACCTCCAAGTTTTAAGCCTGTACGTCCATCTTTGACGGGAAAGTCTCACGACCACCCTGTGCGACAAAAAAGGTATTGTTATTAAGAGCGTTAAGATTAATTAACTCTAAAGAGTGCTTATATACAGTTGGACACTTTCTCGCTGGCATTTTATAATATATCAATCTGAAAATAATTTTAAAACGTGCGCAATAATATTGTGCAAGGTTTCTATTAAGGAATTTTCAAAAAGTTTATTTTATGATGTTATATTTCAATATGTATCACAAATAGTGCGTGCGAGAGAGCGTCTAACGGTATGAGCGCACTTAAATAAATTTGATTCTAAAACATGCATCGATCACGCGTAGCTACTGATACCCACTTAAACTTTGACATTCTCGCATGTAGGTAGGTACTAATATTTCCACAATCACCTTGTACGTTAAATACGAAAGTCGTTTAATGAATCGCACATTTCCAGCGGGCCACCCTTCATTAAGCTTACTATTTGCGTCGGATCACCCACTCAGTGTGCCCAGTGAATAATGTTCGAGCTCCTTAATCCATAAACATTTTACGTGGGAGTTACGGCATTCAACTCCCTGGGCTTATTAGAGGTAGAGGTACAGCCTTGTAGAACCTCCTAAATATAACAATTGGTCACGTTTGATTAGATACGTCTTTTCATACATTTTTTGTTTGTTAATTCTATTTTCATGTCAACACATAAAAGAGATGTTAACTAGAAATAAGTTTGTTGATCTCGAATATTGGGCACGATTTTTTTTTTTAAATTTGATAAAAAATGTGAATGCGCTAATGCTGCTTGATAGGAAGGTCGTGACGTTTGCACTAAAGTTACTTGATGGTGAGGTACTAGACTAAATTTGTGTATAAGTGTTTTTCCTGGTAAATTCGGCCGTGGTCAGTCACCACACCAAAGAATAGATACTATTACTGACCACACACAGGACCATATCGATAAATAATCACACAGCCGTGTTCTGGAATGATATTCAGTAGAGTCAGAGAGTAATTTACTCCGCCTATTTGACCAAGAATTAGTTAGTTATATTGTAGACGTCTTTATAGACGACGGCAACCACTCACCACTCAAGCGAACCGTCTTCTGCCTCTTTAAAAAATACGTGATTAAATTTTTGTGTAAAATACGACATACATACTAGTAGAAGCAAAATAAAATATTATAATGTAGGTGTGCATACCACATCTGAGCTCACGCAAATTTTGGTGGTAAAATCATAATTAACATGGAGCGAAGGTCATGTAATTAAACTTGGTAGGATACGCTTACACCTAGTATTTTGTATAAAGACTGAAATTTAACCACGGCGGGCATATTATAGAGACAGTATGACTACGGCGTGGCAAGTTATTAGGTTTAATACAATACGTAAAATAGTTCCCACCCGCGCCTCTTATTAAGTAGAAGCACCTAAGAGTAATAACTCGACGTAGGGGCTGACAGCTATCGACCTTGTTCCCATCCCAAGGCCGACCTCTATCCTCTATCCCCCCATTAACGATACTACACCAAACTGCATGCAATCTAAACACTCATGTTTTTCACCCGTATTACAGGACCCTCCATTAAGTCGGTACGAGCAGACGGGGTCTGCCGTTTTTTGCTCAATTCGCCCATCTCTATAAATCTTCGTAAGTGGCTCGTTAGTTCTTCTGGTCAATTCACGTCTAGATTCAACGTCCAGATTTTTTATTCATCCGTTTTTCAGTAAGTTAGTATTGGATTCGGTCAATTTATCGAGTTTGTAAGTGGATTTCGGGTCGAGATTGGCGTTGCGGTGCGGTGTTTAAGCGAACTTTGGAAACTTTTACCTGACCTTGAGTGAAGATCTTCTACGAAATATATCTGTGGAAAAATACATTTGAAAATCAGCGCACATACGAACCCTAATGTAATATTACGTTTAGGTTTTGTGTAACAACGATACGGCTTTTTATGTCGTCATATAAAGCAATCGCATTATCTCTACCTCCCTCCCTCCTCCCTTCAGGGATATGAACAACAAAGCTAGAAAAGGGTTTAACAAAATTACGTCGACAGGACAGGAGTGAGCTAGTGGAATTATATGAAACCTTTGATATTTCCACCGTAAGCGAAGCGCTGAATGTCAAGTCTATCTAATAAAACTCTATTCAGAAGCGTGCAATTTTTTTTATAGTTTAAAACTTCGCCCGAGAAGAGTTTTTAAGATTTTATGTATTCAAAAATCCGGGTTATTTCAAAACATTACTTTCCTTTGGGAAATGATATTTTACATCTTCCAGAATAGCTCGGTAAACTAAGTATTAGTTCAATTCCAAAAGATACCATACTATCGTGCGCTAAGAAATAAATACACGAACAAGATTAAGCTTGGAATGCCTTCAGGCCATTCTCCGTTGTCCTGTTTTCACCGATACTAGGAACCTTTTGGCGGTTGCCGATAACCGATTCTGCTATATAATTTTATACGAATCGTATTTAAACGAAATTGTTGTCAATTCACCAAATAAACGGAAACAGAAGGACGATTAGGTTTTTTTGTGTACAAAAATATATTCATTGTAACACTTTTTTCTAATGTGTAATCCTATTAAGCTTATTTTACTGTATTTATGGTGTGCAATAAAAAGTTTTCTATTCCATTCTGTATTCACGATTGGATGACGTTTCGCCGTACGTGATTTTGAAAAACTCAATCATCCAAATTGTTTTTCTCAACCTCGCCTATATTAAAGAGTTTTTTTTTTATTTATTTATTTTTATATTAAATAGGACTGCGTTTGACCACAGTCTCACCTGTTCTTCTAAATATAGGACGTTCAAATACAATAAAAGTACGGGAGATCAAAAAGCTGGCTCTTACCTCCGTTAACGTATAAGTTAAGCCATACAAAGAGTGATATATCCAGCTTTTGCGGTACCTTACATGCATGGGAGAAAGCGGTCTTCGTAGTTTTTTTACATACTTATTTTTATTTTATTTTATAAAGCCTATATTCTATATGTATCTATTTTGTAGTCTACTTATTAGTTAAAGAGCTTGCTAGTTGCCGAAGTTATAAAGAGCTATTATTTATTAGTTGAAAACAACAGTTGTAGAAAGTTCTCGACTTCCTGTGTTCGTGTTTAAGTCGTATCGATAAATGGAGGAATTCACTGTAGTGGCGCACGAATTTTGGACAAACTAAATCCGGAATCAAGGCAATATAAGGCTAAAAGTACACTAACTAAATCAAAATTAAAAATAACCGGTTACTTCTAATATTACAAGGTATGGGTATGTGTGTGTGTGTTTGGTAACCCTTCACCCTTCGTAATAGATTTAGATTGAAATTTAGTAGGCACATAAGATAACTTACACTTAGACCCTTTTTTTTTTTTTGGTCGAATTAACCTAAAGGCTACTTTCAGTGAGCAAAAGTACAGGGCACATCTTTACATATCTAGATACCTACTAGATATTTTATGCTGGATGATGCTTCTCTACGCGAGGTCCCGTCTGGGTTATTTACCATGATGTGTTCCAAGGCTTAGGATTATTCTGAGTCCTAGGTACAGGTAGAGCACTAGACACTAGGTATTACTAACAAGCAGTGTGGGCTGAGTCGTGACAACAGATACCCCAGTTCCAAGCAATACCTAGAATTTGTCTAGCTCTTGGAATGGAAAACTTTATTGGACTTTTCTAGGCGCTCTCATCGAATATAAATACCTAAGTGCTTTTAATGAATTAGAGGTTGAAGATATGTTTACTTTATTTTTATTTATAGCACTTCAGAGAATTATCGTTCAACTTTTCAAGTAAATAGCTATCGATTGAAATTACAATTTTTGCTGTGGGAAAATTCTTAGGTACAGTAAAAAAAAAATTATATATTGCTCCCCATGCCATTTTTTAATATATCAAACTGGAAATACTTTTAAAATGTATGTGTCGCAGTAAGATAGTAATAGCCGTTTCATAATTATGTCAATACCATGAATTTATATTTCAAAATGGATCTAATAGTGCGAATGGGAGAACGTCCCGCGGCATAAGCGCTCTAAATATTATTAAGGAAATATTAAATTTAATGTTATGTTTGCTCCAAATAAACTCATAAACTACTGGACCTATTTCGAAAGTTATCTCACCATTAATAGCAGCATTATCCTTGTCATAACAACTATGAATATGTCGCGTGTATTATATTACATTTAGCCTATTATAACTACTAATAAACTACTAATTCAAAGCACATAATAGTTGTCATAAATTGACGGACTCCAACCCCTTGGGGTCTCTTGAGTTATATTTATCTACCTCAAGTATACCTACAAAAGTAAAAGAGGAAAAACTCCAAAGAAAGCTGATTACAGCCACTCATAACCTACTTTGTGGGATAGAAATGACAATGAAAGAAGTAGGTACCTACTCTGTTGGTATACTTAGGCTTAAGTATATATGAATCACAGGCAAAAATACCAGGAAGTCCAGTGGCATTTAAGATTTCGGTCCCATAGGAATTTAAGGATATCTTTTCTTACCTCATAATAAGGGATTTTATGGAATACACAAAAATATTTCAGTTAAATACTTATTGAATAATCATTTAGGTATTTTTATAAAACTATAAATTAACAGAAGCAATTTATAAAACTTCGATTTAAATTTAAAAAAAAACTAATACCATGATTATAAAACAGTCGTTCCTTTTCTTTCCTCTTTAAATTATAAAATATGTATATTAAAAATTCTAAGCCGAAAGTAACTTTGTGTGTTTGTAGATTGGAGTAGTTTGTACGTAGGTACTATTTGCAGTTGGTGGAATAAATAAACTAAATTTAACATAGACTTATTTCTTATATCAATGAAATTTAAGCAAAAAAACCTAGAAGCTAATAAGGTAAGGTTAGATTTAGAAAAAGATGAATTTAGGGGTCTTTACTCTTAAAATCTACATACTTTGTTCGCTTTCCGGTCGTCACGGCTAGAATACCTATTTACCATGTTACGTAACTATAACAAAGTCGGTGCGACATAACATAGGTACCTACTATATTATTACAATATGTTATGTTTATTATGAGTTGTTTGTAGCAATCTCGCTCACGCCGCGCCGCCTACACTTTGAAAACATTGATTTAGACGCATATTATATTTGTGCCAATAACGAAACGGATATTAATTTTGATAATCGAGACGAGAAATATTGAAGATGATGATATTTAGTTTAGTCTTTAAGGGATATTCAATAAATTTGCAATTTTTATTAAACCGGTATTTTTATTAGGCTTTAATTTACAAAAATTTACTGCAAAGGTCATAAATATCTCTGAAATAAATGTAGAGAATAAACCAACAAAAATAAAATGTTGACAAAGGTTAGAACAGTTTATATATTATTTGGCTTTAAACTTTGCCGTATATGATAAAGTTAAGAAAAGCCTTTTTACCGTAAAGGTACAATGTCTCTAAGAACTTTTTAGTTTAATCGGCTTATAGTAATTGCCATTGGAATAAATTAGCCAATACGCCCTCAGGTAAAGCTACATGGAGTGCTCTTCACAAAAGGTTCAATTCGGAAAATTCAATTTTATAGATGCTTACTGTACTTCATGTCCTTGTGTTTTTTTTGTTAGATAAAGTAAATACCTATTTAATTAAGAAATTTAATGTAAGATATTATGAGAAGTCAAAAATCTTTAATATTGTAACTTGAAAATTGAAAGCGTGCGATAGTGGGTCTGGGTCTAGGGGACTCTTTTCGTGAAAAGTACTCTACATGCAAAACCTGGCTAAGTCGCTAGTTTCAATAAATGTGTTTATATTTATTTTATTTATTTATTTTTATTTATTTTACAATCGTAGGGAAACTTACATCTAGGTCTTAAATTAGGGTACTTAAATATGGTAATAAAGGACATTTACAAGTTTCCACAAATAGGCGACAGAATAATCAAGCATATTGTGGACAGAGAACTAAGAGCAAACTAAGATATTTAACATAAATATAAATACGTTCATGTATAAAGATCAGGAAGCGAAACCTTAAGTGTTATAGTAAAAGTAAGATCACTTTTAAACAAACTTCTGCCGAACAAGACAACTCCACTTAACATAATGACTACAGCTTTTTGTATACCTTAGAATGTGAAACTTCGAAATTAAAAGGTACACGTGATAATGAGCTTAGTCACAAATGTATCTATTAAAAATATTTTAAAAAATTAAAACCATTCATATATAAAATTAAAATTAATCACAAAATTAAAACGTCCGCTACAACCGCCAAAATAATCTGAATCTCTCCATAGAGTAAACTCACGACCATAGATTCATAGATATACAAGTGAATTAAATTAAAATTTAAAAAAAAAACCCAACGCAATATGTAGAGTGCTTTTCACGAAATGAGTCCATTTTGCGGGGCTCCACGCCACTATCGCACATTTTAAAAGTTGTAATATATAATATTTTAACTCCTCATAATTTCTCATATATAATTTCTTAATTAAATCGGTATTTATTTTATCTAACAACTAAAAATTATTTAGGATATGAAGTCCAGTAATAATCGATAAAATTAAATTTAGTTCCGCTAAATTCCGCGGGACCCCTTTCGTGAAAAGGACTCTAATTCATCATTTGTGGTGGTCACCTTGGATTTTAGATCTGTCATAGTTTGTCGTATTCTACTAGTCAATCCCTTTCATTTGATACCCATATTGAGAGGTCATGGTAAAAAGTAAGCCTCCATTTTGTCGCCGCGGCCATCTTGAACCTATTTTCACCAAACATGGCTAAGAACACTCTTGACTAACTTTACTTTCAAACAAAAAAATCTAAATCAAAATCCGTACATCCGTTCGGGAGCTCTACGATGCCACAGACAGACACACACACAGACAGACAGACAGACACAGACGTCAAACTTATAACACCCCTCGTTTTTGCGTCGGGGGTTAAAAATAGCCGTATGTCAAAGAGGTTTTCTTATTTGCGATGTTAAATAAAATTAATAATAAAAAAATTCATTCAGCAGACGCAGCTAACAATATTAAAAACAATTTAAATTAAAAAAAAATCTTTTTTAAAACAAGCTTTTATTATTATTACCATCTAGCATCATAAAGTTCTCGTCAAGACGAATCAAATCAGCCCAAACTCGATGGGGTTGCGCCGTTTAATAACGGAGTTCCTATGGCCACCTTCCAGCTCCATCGTCAGATCAGCTCCATGTCGTAATAATATTGCATTGTCATGCGTTTTACATAGCCATGCAAAATTTCAGCTGAAGCGAATACCAGGAAGTGGGTCAAATTAAACTTGCAAGATTTGATTACAGACAGACATACAGACAGACAGACCGACAGACAGACAGACAACAGACAGGTGAAAGTATATAAAAGCTTGTAAAAATCATCAGCGCTAATCAATAAGGCGCTGAAAAGTAGTCTATGTTTATTTTATAGAGCCTCTAAGCTACCTACATACCAAATTTGAGCTCAATAAGTTCAGTCGTCAGGCTTGAAAACAAGACTCACTCGTACATTCGCATAAAGAGTATTATAGCAAGAAGTAGAATAAAGTAATAAAACCTGTTTAGAACGTTTTACAAATTTCAAACTTAACTTTTTAATATGATTTCGCTCGAACTGAAATGAGAAACGGATGCGACACTCGGCATCGAATTACTTGCCTAAAGTCCTGTAATGTCATTACGAGAGTTAATTTGTTATTATGGCAACATATTACGTAAGAATTTATCTAGCCTTTCAGGTTTAGTCTGCTACCATTATCGTACCATCGTGGTCAACGGCTAACCTAATGAATAAAAAAAAAAATTACGTATTTTTGATAATGTATAATATTAAACAACTTAATGCAGATTAAAAATATAAAAAACACACATGTATTATGTATTTCCATTTCATTATTGTAGACTTTATAGTAGGACTTTATTTAAAACGATATTTTTTATTAAAACTACGTAGCATAATGGAGCACGTATTTAAACTGGATTAACACGTAATCATAAAGGCAATGAAACCGAACGAGCAGCAAGCACGTCGGCTTTGAGATCATTAATTAACATCTACGACAGCTTTAATCCCACAAAATAACAGCCAGCCGCATATTGGCACCAATAAAAGAATTTCCATACTGGCAAATAAAATGACCGTGCTGCGCCTTGACAAGGATAAAAGGAAATTAAAACTGACAGGAACCATTTGACACTTCTATTTTTCTTTTTTAACTCCTGATCGTTTGTCGCCGCACGTTTGTTCATTTGCTAATATTTGACAGCTGTCAATGAACGACAAATATTGCGGCATTGCGGAAGACTCTTGACTTTGAAAAATAGGCGGATGGGACGTTCCAAAGGCATCTTAAACATTTTCTTAATTTTTGTTATTATTACCACGATATTGATGAAGAGTATTAATGAACGTAAATAGACTTTCCCCAAGAGTAAAGTGTGTTTAAATTTTATTCTGTATTATTTATTATTCTATCGCATTTTCCTTAATTTTGAACATTTGTACTGTTGTTTGTGTTTTGACTTTTTGACTCAAAGCTTTTTTGAATTAATCACTTACTGCAAATGAAAAAAAAATCTTGTAGAAGTTCTCATTTTTTTTCAGTTAATTTACTGTAATACTAAATTTAAAATTATCAAATTTGTAATATGATTTGGAAGACGACAATAAGAAAATTACAAGATAAAATATTGAACTTACTTTTCTGGAATCGTTCGTATTTTATTAAAAGGGCACTTCTAAATATTGTCTAATAAGTTTAATTAAAAATATTGTATAAACATGTCACGTTAATAAAGTCACATATTTTAAAAATATTACAACGAAAATAAACAAAACGACTAAAACTAGAATTGTGTACATTAAATGTATGTACTCAATACCTCCATTATTCTCTTTGATCATAAAACCAACATTATATTTTTCAATAAAGAAGGTTCGAGTAAAATATAGCCTTAGTATAATATTTAGAAGCTGGAATAAAGAAACAAATATTACATTATTTACGGCGTATAATAACATTTACGTAGTTTCGTTTTGCTTTGGACATTTTTATAAATACACTGAATCCCTTGTGCAGACATCGACTAACGTTTGTTGGCTATATACCGTTTAAACAGTTACATAGCCTTTTTGTGGAAATGCCTGTTATCAGAAAATATGAGAACAATAATACAGCTACTACAGCTGAACGCTGGCAATGGGGTCGAAAAGTGCTCGAGTGGAGACCACGGACTAGCAAACGCAGCGTAGGACGTCCACCCACGAGGTGGACAGACGACCTTATAAAGGGCGCCGGAAGACGCTGGATGCAGGTCGCTTCCAACCGGTACATATGGAAGTCTAAAGGGGAGGCCTATGTTCAGCAGTGGACGTCTTACGGCTGAGATGATGATGATGATGATGATGACAGCTGAACACTAGAAAGTGTTAGTGTTGTTGTGTGGTGTGTATAGAAACACATTCCACATTCTACAGAAAATCCAAGTACTCACCACTGCCAGCAGATGGCATCATAAGGATTTCGTATTCGATTTTATATTTGTATTATGTAAATAATAGACAGGCTTTTCGAATGGGTGCTATTCTTAAAATACATCTTAATTACGGCATTTTTACCTAGGGTTTCGGTAAGTAACCACGATCTTACCCAATATTCTGTCGCGATTAGTTCCAGTTTGGAAGTCTAAGAAAGTTACTAAGTAAAAGAGACTTAAGGATGTAAACATAAAATCAACTCCCCTCACTCCAAAAAAACAAGCCTGTATGCCCTTGTTTTTCTGGGTCACAATAAAGAGTATTAATTGTATTGTATTGTACCCCTAAAAGTCTTTAAAACGTAACTTAGCAACTGCATCAAAGTCCACATACACATGGATAAGGGGCGATGTGGAATGAGGATCGCATCCCAAAGAGGGGTAACGTGTTAATGTGCCAGGATTAAAATAAACCATCGGAAACGTACGATGCGAAATCCTTATAATATGGCCCGCGGATATAGATTATAGTTGTCAAATATTCACGGGGCTTAACGTGCCGGTAGCTTTTAGTTTAATTTCTATTCCTGTCTGCTTTTCACGGTACCATATTACTTTTCGTGGAAATGTTATTAAAACCTTGCACTATGTACGAGTATTAACTTAATACTGGGTGAAACTAAAGAGAATTTAAAATCACCTTGTGTTTTCTGCTGCTTTTGCGTTTCATAGATGTTCATTTGTTTCTCATATTAATTTTCGTAGTTGTTCATTTGTTTTTATTTGTGATAGACTCTAAACAGTGCTAAGTTGCTTAGTTGCCTAATTTTGCGTCGATTTAAAAAAAGCTTATCTATTATAGCTATAAAACAAATATACGTAATATAATTAATTGAGCTTGAGCTTCGATTTATAGAGTTCATCTCTATAAATCGAAGCACTTAGACAATCGTCCAGGTAAATAAATCATTACTACGGCTTGATACAACAAAGATAGAAATTCCCTATCCCCAAGGCATTGCCGCTATTTCTAGTAAGAAATAATAATCAGACGCAATGTACAAGGCAGTAACTAAGACAAAACCACGTAGTTGTGAGTGCGGCGGAGCAATAATGTTGTGGTGAGGCGAATCCGCATGATTTATGTATGCAGTTCCTATTGTTTGCTAGTTGTTATTAGTTGTTGAATAGTAGATGCCACCTAGAGCGTAAGTTGTTCAAGTGTATATACCTTTTTATTACCTAATACCTATGTGATCGTGAATCTGAAAGACTGTACGTAACATTTGTGTTGTATCAGAAAGCTATTAATTATAATCTCACTTTGTACGTTATTAAAATGAAATGAAATGAAATGAAATAATGTTTATTCATGCTCAAACATCATATGACAAGACATAAATAGAAATATTTATACATGAAACATATTGCCGGCGCTAGTCTTCCGTTGCGGCCGTTTTGATGACATCAAGAAATAAAATAACATACACACACGAACAATTAAATAACGCAATGTAATAAAGTCGTATCTATTGTTGAAAAATAAAATAATTGTAATATTGTAAATATGAATGTACTAGTACTTAGTACATACATATATTATGTAAGTTACCTCGTTACAACTCCAACGCCTGAGATTAAGTTATATGTAATTTGTAAATAGGTGGTTAAGATCTTAATATTAGACATACAAGTATGTACAGTCAACTACAAAGAGATGTATCCATGTTAGGCTTACAAAATGAAGTAAATTTTCATTTGCCACAATTGTAAAATAAATACGATTAGATAGGTGAATATAATATTTATTTCGAGTTCCGCGCCCAACTCTCAATCTCACATCTTTTACAATGTCCGTGACTTCCCGCCTTTTTGCACGTCAAACATTTGTCATGTGTCACCGATGGTATATTTGCCACTAATTATTATTTAACTGCTTGATTGTAATAAAACGCTAACATTCGGCCATTCTGACAAATGTCTGACCTCAGACAAAGGATCAGTTTTTTTTTTTGTCTTGATAGTTCAATGATGCAACTTTTAGCAGCATGCTCTTAGAAAGTTTGCTGTCCATCTTTTCCACTTTCAGATGCAGCTTTCGGCAGCTCGCTCGCCCCGAAGTCTCGCAATCCATCGTCTCTGCTTACTGATGCAGCTTTCGGCAGCTCGCTCGCCCCGAAGTCTCGCAATCCATCGTCTCCGCTTACTGATGCAGCTTTCGGGAGCTCGCTCGCCCCGAAGTCTCGCAATCCATCGTCTCCGCTTACTGATGCAGCTTTCGGCAGCTCGCTCGCCCCGAAGTCTCGCAATCCATCGTCTCCGCTTACTGATGCAGCTTTCGGCAGCTCGCTCGCCCCGAAGTCTTGCAATCCATCGTCTCCGCTTACTGAAGCAGCTTTCGGCAGCTCGCTCGCCCCGAAGTCTCGCAATCCATCGTCTCCGCTTACTGTTGCAGCCTTCGGCAGCACGCTCGCCCCGAAGTCTCGCAATCCATCTTCTCCGCTTAGATATGCAACTATCGGCAGCACGCTCACCCCGATAGTTTGCAATCTATCATCTGCGCTTACAGGTGCAACCTTCGGCAGCACGCTCACTCCGAAGGTTTGCAATCCTTAAGCGGTATCTGCGCTTACAGATGCGGCTTCGGCAGCACGCTCACCCCGAAGTCTCGCAATCCGTAAGCGGTATCAAATGCATCCATCGGCAGCACGCTCGCCCCGACGGTTTGCAGTCTTTATTATCTGCGCTTATGGATGCAACTATCGGCAGCACGCTCACCCCGAAGGTTTGCAATCCATAAGCGGTATCAAATGCATCCATCGGCAGCACGCTCACCCCGACGGTATGCAATCTATCATCTGCGCTTACAGGTGCAACCCTCGGCAGCACGCTCACTCCGAAGGTTTGCAATCCATAAGCGGTATCTGCGCTTACGGATGCGGCTTCGGCAGCACGCTCGCCCCGAAGTCTCGCAATCCGTAAGCGGTATCAAATGCAGCTTTCGGCAGCACGCTCGCCCCGAAGTCTGCACCTAAAACAACGAGAAAATTCGGAAGAAAATCTGTTCTGTTTTTTTTAAACTTAATAAGGTTTAGATCATTTATTGATTTAATTTGTGCTACTCTACAGCATTTGATAAAATAAGTATGGCAAGGTAAGGATTTGCACAAGCAAACAAAATTCTATCAATTAGGGTTTAATGTTATTCATTAACAATACATTGTTTTTATAACCACATGACTAAGATTTATTATAAAAATACATAAATATTGAAGGACAGAATACAACAGATAGAATAATCCGCATGTTGTGGTGAGTGTGTTTGCGTGCGCACGCGTGTGTGTGTTTTATACCCTATTCTGAATGATAACGTTAGCCAAGTCCTCATGATCGAAGCTGTGATCGGATTCCGTCAAAACATCCTGATTTTTATCTGAACCAGACAAACTTATCCAGGGTTTCATATTGTCCACTGTATAGACATTTTTATACCTTCTCTGGTTATGTCCTTCAATACTATGAAGGTATTTCCCAGATTGCTCATTAGGACCTAGGTGGTTTATATGTACATCAAATATCAGCCGCGATGTACTCCGCTTCTGCTGATAAAGCCTCCATATGTTGTTTTTTGTATGCCCAGGATATTGGAGAACCCCGATGATAGATCACCATTCCACTGATGCTCTTTTCTGTCAGATCTATCGTCGGCCCAGTCAGCATATTTTGCTGCGCCGTCGTATCTTTCTTTATATAATTTAGACCCAGGTCTGCTTATATTTGACAGGTAATTTTAACTTCCAATTAGTTCTCGGTAAGGTACATTATTAATAGTTTCTTCTTATTCAGGTACTTGAATGTTTTTTTTTTACCCATATCTTTGCTCTAAATTCTTGTTGTAATAGTTTTACCACTTTATTCATTTCTTCTTTGTTTCCCATTAAGAAAATATCATCCACAAATAGTATCATATCAACTATATTTCTATTCCAATGTATTAAAATATCATGCTCTGATCTTTTTATATTAATTTTCTCACAAACTTTCTTATTCCAACATTTAGGTGAATCTTTTAGTCCGTATGGTGATTTTTGTAGTTTTAACACAGTTTTTACTTTGTCTTTCTCTAACTAAAAACAAAAACGGCACAACTCACGTCTATTTTTGTCTCGACCACGGTTTCGGACTATTACGATGTCCTTCATCAGGAGTTCACGCTTGCAGTAACCGGCGCTCACCTTTCTTTACATGTACTCCCTCTGAATTTTAATGTATACATCTGTTTCTAATTTTCCATTTAAGAACGATATTACTATATCTATATCTACTATACTCGGATTGAACAAGGAGAATCCTTTTTGTAAACAAATGAGTTCCCACACCAAAAAAAATTATCAACTAATAGAAGATTTCTCAAATTAAAAGGATTTTAAAAAATAAATTAGCTAGAGTAAATGTTTTTTCCATATTCAAAGAATAAATACTATTAGAATTATTATATTTTAAGCACACAGATTCAATTGTTTAATTAATTATAAAAATATATAGAAATATTTGGTAGTAAGAAAATATTGAGACTGGTATCATAGCAGGGGTCAATTCTGAACAAAGTAACTTGAGGGCCGGGCGTTAGCAATGCGACTTTTCACTTTAAGTTTTATAAATCACAGTTTTTATTATGAAAATTTACAGTGAAAATTACATAAAAATACGCGCTATTAAAAAAATAGGGTTGCATTTGATTAATGTAAAATTTTAGATGATTTTTTTTAACTGTTTCTAAGACATCAATTGATCAGACTTCATAATACATCGCAATACCTACTTATTCTCCAGAAAAGTAAATAAGTTGGCACTATTATAATATTATCACGCATACATCGTACTTCGCTCTATCGAAGTCATGTTCTATGTCAGATTCTACGTAGGAATATTGTGCTAATATTATTTACTGTAATTTAAATCCACATAGAATCCACAATGCAAAAGAAAATTCATCTAGGTAAAATATCCAAACATAAATTCAAGTTACGTAACACAGTCTAGTGCATTTTAAGCATTTCACTACAGTATTTCTACTTCTCATCACTTCAAGAAGGACTATTAAATTATAGGTAAATTATTGAATTATGCACTCAAACGTTACGTATTCTTTTTTATATAATAATGTGCTAATATATCGAACTGACCAGATTTTTTCTCGGTAAAGGTACTGCGCGTCGCGTCGTTTTCGTATCACTTCAGATTTTTTCTCGGATGAGGCACTACGCACCGTAACACCTCAGAATTTCTTCAAAAAAAACTGCACGTCGTCGTCATACCACTTCTGAAATGTAAAATAAATACGATTAGATAGGTGAATATAATATTTGTTTCGAGTTCCGCGCCCAACTCTCAATCTCACATCTTTTACAATGTCCGTGACTTCCCGCCTTTTTGCACGTCAAACATTTGTCATGTGTCACCGATGGTATATTTGCCACTAATTATTATTTAACTGCTTGATTGTAATAAAACGCTAACACAATGAACTATCCTTGGTTCGTGACATTTCTAGTAGCAATCAAACTTTATATTATCATCGACTCGTTTAATATGCAACAATGATGTATCCCACTACTTTTCCTTAGGTGATACATAATAATAGCATTTAAAATCAATCGAATATAGTATAAGATTTAGTGGATACTGAAAATGTCACGAAGTAAGGGTAAATAATTTTTGCATACTAAAAGTTCCTTCATTTTGTAAGATTAACATGGATACATCTCTTTGTAGTTGACTGAACCTACTTCTCAATAATAGAGAAGCCCAAGTAATTGACTTTGATGAAATTTAGACCTCAGATAAATTTCATGACGTAGACTTAAGGTAAGATTTACCACGTGCGCAAAACCGCTAGTATAAGCTAAATAATGCGCTTATTCGCACAAACACTATTAACATATAATTCCACGAGTCTTTCAATTTTATAAAGTCGCCATTAAATTTTAATGAATCTGCATCTCAACTTTATCACCTGTGTGATTCATAAAATAAAATGCTCCTCTCAAAAAGAAACCTCCATACATCTTAAATCTTGTTTGATATATCTATAAAAATAACACTGTACTCTAAAGCCAGTAACACAGTTTAACGAGCTATAATTTAAACAAGCTGTATTCATCCCACATATGACCTCACTTCATTTCATTTTTGTGTTAAAAATGTAACAGCAGCTATCATGTCACCTTATATGTTGAGTCGGAAGCTTTATAGCCCGCACCGACAACTTTATATCACTAGATGTACAGATATATTGGTGATTGGTGAATAAAAAAACTATGTCAGTCGGTTTAGTTTGGTCTGGTTTTCCTTTCATAATGAGCGGCACGTTTCAATTCATAATTTGAAAACCCCTGTGTACTGTGGACTGATTTAGATAAAATTGAATCGAGACCGCCTGCTCGAAAGTATACTCTGCGTAACAGAAAAAATATTCAGGTGTATTTGAACTGTTGAACATACATAAAAAAATTACGTCTTGTAAACCTTATCTTTTAGTAAAGTCGGCTTTTTAAGTCAGCTAATAGGAAAATATTATATTGTATTTAAATTCGTTTTAATGTAGTTTAAGTCTTTCTACAACTTGAAACTGTGTTAGTCGAAACATATTTCAGTGCTTCCGCGACGTCCTATATTTTAAAGATATCAATGCTCCACATTATAAAGATCGTTAAAAAGTAATTCAGTACCTCGGCTCGACATCTCATTGCCTTTTATAAGTACAGACCTACATAACCAGATGGTTCGTGAAAAAATTGAGCACGGAATAATATCAGAAAGGGCTGCGTGCTTAAAAAAGGCTCATATCTTTTTGATACGTTAAGGAATTAAGCACGCCCTTCATTAGACTTAACGTTTCAAAGGATTTTGTTTCTAATATAACTTTGTACGTAAAATAGCGTTTGTTAAAGGGAATAGTAAATGTATTACTATATTAATGAATATCTCTCCGTAGTTGAAAGAACATGGCAGTGAGGTCCAATAAAATATATCATGCCCTTAAAGCAAATAAAGTCATGGCACCCAATTAAATCGACTACCTCACTTATCAATTTAAATATTTTCTGCTAAGTAGAGTTCGTGAGTTGATAATAATTTATCACCTAATGTAAAACATTTAATTATACAAACAATCTCACTTCTACTAATATTGTAAATGCGAAAGTATGAATGTCTCTGTGAGAATATAGTAAAAGCTAAAAGAAAATATAGGTAAAAATAATAATTAGTAATACATTGCCGACTTTTCAGCGTGTAAAACAACTAAGCAAGTATTAAATAAAACACCGGTTCTCTCATCAAGCAAAATATTCTCGTAATTACAAGATTCACTAGGAAAATCATGTCTACCTGAGCATTCTCAGCTAATTAATAAATCACATCCAAAAGGCTATGCTTCAATCTTCCCTCAAGGGAAAATTAACTGTTTCACCGCCAGTTAAGTACGCCCTGAAGATTCACTACCCAGTATACCCAAGATGTAGTGTAGCAACTACCAAGTAATCTGTGGTTCGGCGGTATGTCGACGCCGTTTAAAGTTTGGCGCACCGCCATTTGCGGCGTGAGCAAAATGCATGGTACCAGTATACCCTTGCTTCATTACGTCACAAGACTACAAGCGAGAATACAAGCGAGAGTATAACTCATTAACCAGAGCTGTAAAGGTGCCTACAGACGTCGGGTAAATACAGGTCGTGTCATCAAAAAGTCACGAGTTCAAACGGGTTCAGATATTTTGGCACGAAGTTCCATACCTATAGTGTATTTGGCTGTTGGCTTCATACCGTAGTGGTTCCATTATCGAAGTTTCATTTTATAATATTTAAAAAGTTTCAAAACAAACACATAAACGTCCGGGAAACTTTTGAATCTAAAAGTTCGTAAAAGCTCTCTTCAAATGAAACCCTTCAAACGTCATTGTCGGTTTTGAAGAAAAACCAATTTTTGCCAACAAAAAATAAGGACACCGTCTTATATCAACCACATCAAACATTAAAACATTTTTAACGAAATGTTAGTATTAATGCATAAATAAACAATGTCTCTTTAATAAGGTTTGGCGCGTTTCTTCCGACATTAATTTTTAAATCGGGTCAAATTGGGCAATTTGGGGCGAAACTCTGCAAGGATTTGCAACAAATTTGAATAGACGAAGCAACAAAGCGTCGTGTCAAGGGAAAGTTATTAACCAGCCGGAAATTAGACGCGAATGGTGAAAAGTTTCGGGTCATTGATCTAATTTTACGTAACAGGACGCACCCGGAAATAATTGGTGATTGTCCAGGGCAGCCGCAAGTGATTAATAATAAGGGTCTAACCACTAGATTAGGGTCTACCATCAATCATACATTGGTACTACATGTAAATAATAAACTATATCCTAAATCCCTTCTCCGTATTTATTTGCTTTGATTAGGAATAAATTTGTTAACTGAAAACACGTTTTTTTATAAATATATATAAAAATGGTTACCTTAATAAAATATTCAATGTTTAATCCAAGGTACTAAACCTTGGATTAAACATTGAATACTTTTCAGTGACTTATGTAGTGGATAGTCGTTAGATCATAATACCTTGTAGTCAGTAACCTTAGTGTCCTGAAACTGCTGTTTATCCATATCCATACATATAATAAGAATGGAAATTTCTCCCCATTCATTGTGATCCTTTACTAAGGTGAACTGTGAAAATACGCATATGAACAAAACGACGCGAAAAAGTCGCTTGCGCGATCTAGATCGTAAAACATTTTGTCAATTTTTCCTAGGGAAACGTAAAATAAAATAATAAAATTAATAATAATCATTTATATCGGACACATCGCCCCTAATTTACATCAAAATTTCGAAGTAAAAGTAATAGAATATAAAGTAAATTCAATTCAAAAAAATCAAAAAGCAAAAAGTGCGACAAACTAAAAATACGCCATCTATCGATGTGGCCATAAACGAAACTTTACCAGAGTAGTTTTATTAGGCTTAATTTGTAAAAAGGTTATTACTTATGTGTGATAAAACGGCACAACCGAATTGTATGCAGTTTTCGCTAAAACGTTGCAAATTTCTCTAATTTGTAAATAGTATTGGTTTTATTTAAATCGGTTTTTTAAATAAAAGAGTTATATCTATCTAAAGATTTACTTATCTTCTTATTATATAAAATCGTTCGTACACTTTCGTGCTATCAACGCACAGCCCAAACGGCTGGACGGATTGAGCTGAAATTTGGACAGCGTATTCTTTGAAAAACTTCATCGTGCAATAAGAAGCGATTTTTCTAAATTCCCTCGGGAACAGGAATTATTCCCGAAAAACGTTTGCAGCAAATCCGTAACCGCTGAACCGATTGAGCTGAAATTTTGTAAAACTATTGTTAGGATTGTGATTAGAAACATGAAATAGTTTTTTTGTCAGAAATTTACTTTTAAGGGGGGGTAAAGGGGGGTCGAAGTTTGTATGGAAAATTTAGAACCGCTGACCCTATTGAGCTGAAATTTGGTACACAGGTAGATTGAGTCCTAAAAAAAGATATTTGATACTTTTTATCCCAGAAATCAACCTTAAAAGGGGGAAAGGGGGGTTGCAAGTTTGTGAAAGAAATCGTTAACCGCTTCATTGTTTTAGCTGAAATTTGGACAGCGTGTTATTTAGGTAACGTAAGCGACCTATAAAAAGGGATTTTTGTAAAATTCTCCCGGGAACGGGAATTATTCCCGAAAAACGTTTGTATGGAAATCCGTAACCGCTGAACCGATTGAGCTGAAATTTAGTAAAACGATTGTTTGGATTGTATTTAGGAACATTGAATAGTTTTTATCTCAGAAATTTACTTTTAAGGGGGGGGGGGTAAAGGGGGGTCAACGTTTGAATGGAAAATTTAGAACCGCTGACCCTATTGAGCTGAAATATGGTACAGAGGTAGATTGAGTCAAAATAAATGATATGGAATACTTTTTATTCCAGAAATCAACCCTGAAGGGGGAAGAGGGGGGTTAGAAGTTTGAGTAGGAAATCAGTAACCGGCCATCTTTTAACGCTGAAATTTGAACAGCGTGTTTTTTATGTAACGTAGATGACCGGTAAAAAGGGATTTTGCAAAATTTCCACGGGAACGGGAATTATTCCTAAAAGACGTTTGTCAGCAAATCCTTAACCGCTGAACCGATTGAGTTGAAACTTTGTAAAACGATTGCTTGGATTGTGTTTAGGAATATTGTTTTTTTTTTGACGAAAATTAACTTTTAAGGGGGGTAAAGGGAGGTCGAAGTTTGTATGGAAAATTTAGAACCGCTGACCCTATTGAGCTGAAATTTGGTACAGTGGTAGATTGAATCCAAATAAATGATATGGAATACTTTTTATCCCAGAAATCAACCTTGAAGGGGGAAGAGAGGGGTAGTAGTTTGAGTAGGAAATCAGTAATCGGCCATCTTTTAAAGCTGAAATTTGAACAGCGTATTTTTTATGTAACGTAGATGACCGATATAAAGGAATTTTGCAAAATTTCCGCGGGAACAGGAATTATTCCTAAAAAACTTTTGTATGCAAATCCTTAACCGCTGAACCGATTGAGCTGAAATTTTGTAAAACGATTGTTGGGATTGTTTTGAGGAACATTAAATAGTTTTTATGACAAAATTTAACTTCTAAGAGGGGGTAAGGGGGGTACAAAATTTGTATGGGAAATTTAGAACCGCTGGCCCTATTGAGCTGAAATTTGGTAGAGAGGTAGACTGAGTTCTACAAAATGATATGGGATAATTTTTATCCCAGAAATCAACCTCAAAGGCGGGATAAAGGGGGGATGCAAGTTTGGGTAAGAAATCGTTAACCGCTTCTTTGTTTTAGCTGAAATTTGGACAACGTATTCTTTAGGTAACGTAAGCAACCGATATGAAGGTATTTTGCGAAATTCCCCCGGGAACGAGAATTATTCCCGAAAAACTTTTGTATGCAAATCCGTAACCGCTAAACCAATTCAGGTGAAATTTTGTGGAATCATGGTTTGAGTTTTGTTTAGGAACACTGAATATTATTTTAGACAGAAATTTACTTTAAGAGGGAGGGGTGCGGGGGAGTAAGGGGGGTAGAAGTTTGTGTAGGAAATCAGTAACCAGTTATATTTTACGCTAAAATTTAGACAGCGTGTTCTTTATGTGACTTTCACGACCCGTAAGAGGAGAGGGGATTTTGCGAAATTCTTACGGGAACGGGAATTATTATTCCTAAAAAACTTTTGTATACAAATCCACAATAAGATTATTGGGGATGTGTTGAGGAATAATAAAAAGTTTTATGTCAAAAATTACCTTCGAATTGAAGCGTTAGGGGGTCAAAGTTTGTATCGGAAATAGGACCCTATTGAGTTAAAATTTGATACAAAGGTAGACTGAGACTTAAAAAAAATATGGGATACTTTTTATCCCAGAAATCAACCTTTGAGGGAGGAAAGAGGGGGTGCAGTTTGTGTAGGATATCGGTAACCACTTCTTCGTTTAAGCTAAAATTTGGACAACGTATTTTTTATGTAACGTAGGCGACCGATAAGAAGAGATTTTGCGAACTCACCAGTACTCAGAATTTTGGTTCTGTTAATGAATAGTTTGTTATGTCAGAAATTAACTTTTAAGGAGACTCAGTATTGATCCTTCCCCCACCTTCAGGGTCAGAGTTTTAATGGAAATTCAGGAACCACGGAATTGATTTGAGTCGCGGGAAGGATGGTGTGAGAAATTAGTAACCTATAATTATAATTTAGCTTAGAAAAAATATAATAGAGATAAGTTAAAGAGTTACCGGGAAAGGACCACAAATAGTATTAATTCCTGAGGAGAGGCGTGAAAATTTGTGATGGAAATCAATAACCGCTAAACTTAAATAGTGTGATCTCTGAGAAAGGACATAGCATTGGTTCCTACGGTAGCGAACAAAACTGCATCGAAATATCCAGCCCGATATTCTTCGCTATCCACAGCGGGAGCAAATATTATAGCCATGCCTTATTTTACGCTTACAAAGTCGCGGGGATGGAAATACAATCATAGTCAAAATAGCAGCACCGAATTCGCTTTATTAATTGACTCTCACGCGCAACGAAGTGCGCGCGGGTCAGCTAGTGTATAATACGTATGTTACACATAGGTTACTAAACACAATCTATAATTATATATTGATGATTATAAATTGATTCTGTCAGTATAGCCTGAACTATTAAGTATAGACATCTAGTTGTACAACACAACATCAACACACTACTCACTATTGTCACTGATTTTGCATTAATCTCTATTGCCCCATTTTCTCCAAAGCCTGAATACATTTCTGTCTCCATGACTTGTAGTTCGGTATAGGACAGGGCAGCCGCAACATTACTCTGCTTTGAATAACGCCTGAATGGTAGCGGGGTTGCAATTTCATCAGCGTTTATTCTGTATGCAAAACATATTACTGTTGACAATGTTCGGCGCAGTAATGTTCATTTTAAATTGAGTTAATGATACTAAAGACTGATTTAAATAATAAACTTTTACGACTTTATTTTCTTTTTGTTTATGTAATTATAATGTTGTAACAATATCTGTGGATGCGAAAATATGTATGTATGTGTGTGTATGTTAGTTACCTTTTGACGCTTAAGTGACCGAACCAATTATGCTGATAATCGCATGTAGATAGCATAGACTCCAGAAAATAAATAAAAGTACACATTTCAGAGGGTAAAACCGCTGAGTGCAGCTAGTAGAGTATATTTCTAAAACGCCCCTGTGGCAATGCGGATGTGGAGACAGTGAGACAGAAAAACTAACTACGTTTTATACTTCATTTTTATATCTTTTCTAAAATAGGTCACCACTAAATGCTGCTTCTGTTTTATAAAAATACCTATTTTAACAGTACACTACGTACAGTTTTAATATTTTATTCTTAAAATTTTAATATCTGGGCCCGTAGCATGCCATACGGGATCCCGCTGAAATGTCAAGAGTAGAACTGTCATCCCATACATTGTACTTTTGTGAATGTATGAGATGACAGTTCTACTCTTGAAGTTTTGTCGGGATTCCGTGTGGCATGCTACGGCCACTTCTTCTGGTTACTTTCATTCCCTTCATTTAAAAACGTTTTTAAACGACGAGAGAAAATAGGGGCGTTGAAATGGTAAAAATAAATACAGCTTTAGCACATCACACTAATATTATAAAGGTGAAAGTTTATGTGTGTGTGTATGTTTGTTACTTCTTCACGACGAGCTGAAATTTCGTATAGAGATAGCTTAGACCCTGGAATAACACATAAGCAAACTACACATAAGCAATGCAGCGGGTAAAATCGCTGGGTGTATAAATACACGAAGAAATACCAAAAAGGAAAGAAGTGAAATGTAACTTGTAAAAAAAACATAATACATTTTTTTATCTCAGTTTATTATATTAGACAACGAATTAACAAACATACACACTCACACACTCTCAAACTTTCGCATATTTAATATTAGTGTGATTCGACGTGATAAGTACCTACGTACCTAAATATAAATCGCCTACAAATATTATTGTGCTAAAATATAACACTAAGAATAAGAATTTGTTTATTCCTAGATTATAACAAGTCATGCAAGGTGAAACATCTAAATACTACCAAGAAGTTATCGCTTAAAGCCCATTACACACGTCGCTATATAGCGCTATAAAGCATCTTATAGCGCGGCATAGCTTCAGTACAAATCGGCATCCGTCACACACGTAGCTATAAATGACATATAGCGCTATATCGCGCTATATTTTACAGTTGATGCGTAGAATCCGCCATTTTTCATTTTGACTAGGTGATAAAATGACTAAGCCGATTTGTATTACCGAGACAAAAAAAAACAAACTCCTATTACCTACGCGATATATTGTTTAACCGCTGTGTAACAAATTAGAAAAAATGTTTTTTATATATATTAAATATTTTCTTGTGTTTGCAGGTCTTTTTGTTAGCATTACGAAACAAAGTAATATAATTTGTATTTTAAATTTCACCTCCTATTTACTTGTAATAGGAGCTCTTTTTATGCATAATGATTATTTGTCCGAATAACTTAGACCTTTGAATACCTTGCAGTAGACTTTCGCTTAACCGGCTAAGTCATGTTACAAAATGGCTACGCATTTTTTTTAATCTAGTTCATATGGGATTTGCCAAATTGTATGGTTTTACAGCAACATGTCTGTTGACAATGTCAATTTTGAGTGATATACAGGATGTGTAAAAAATTCATGATTTTTTTCTCAAATTTTTAAAAAATACATACCATGAGGTTGCCATGGTTTTTTTTTTATAAAAGTGATTGTCAGTTAAATCTGTAATAATGCAAACACATTGTTTCAAGGGTTTTGTAGGTACCTCTAAAGAGAAAATAAAACAAATCATTATTTTATAGTTTGTCTAGACATTTTTACTAGGAAACTGAACGTTTGGAGTTCTTCTTGTCCTTGTCATATTGCCTATTACTGGGAGTCATGGCCCCTCCTTTGGAGGATTTGATATCTGACGATAGATCGCTATCTGGGTTGGTTGGATGCGATTTTTATAGCCAGGAGCCAAAAGACAACAGGACAACAGCAACTTCAAGGGTGGTGCGGATCTGATCTGACCAACGCATCGGACTACGACCTGAGTCCGCTTTCCTTTGATTTTCCGGATGACAATGAGCTTCTCTACCTATGCTATTTGGCCGATGTAGTCGAGAATCCTTTGATAAAGTCGGTCAAATCCAACATGAATTGATCTTATTTGATTAACGTAAGTCATACTTTTAGTAAACGATGTTAATTTAGAATAAAATTTTCTGGATGTTTTGACGAATTTTGAAACGTCATTTTTTTTAAGTTTACCAGGAGCAGATTTGAAGGAAACCAAAATCTAGGAAAAAAAGAAACATCCTTTATGTAGAAAACATTGTCAAATTCATTTGTTTAAGTAGTGTTGGGGAATCATTGGAACTATATGCAATCAAAGTGATTGAATCTCCGTTCCTACTCCTGGTACTCCTGGTACCTACTTCCTAAAAATATTAACAAGGAACTAGCTTTTAAATGATGAAAAGTGGTACAGTACAAGTCCTGCACAGATGCAATAGATATAAATAGCAGATAACCACATGAAATAAATACGTCTAGTGAAGCAAACGTACGAATGTGATTTGATTTCGAACAGGAGAAATGATTTGGATACGCAAACTCGATCACCTGCTCGCATTAAGAACCACTTTGAATTTCTTCCAGTTAGACTGCGTTCATTTTCTGCTTAGATAGGATATGTGAGTCACTTGCATGCCTATGTACGTAAACACACATGCGCCTATGTACATGCAATAACGCTCATCCGAAATCCTGATAAAGTTTTACACAGTCACCGTAAAATAAATCGGTGGTAATATAAATAACATACATTATCATTTTATAGGTTTTGATATAAAAATATTCGACTTATTAGTGCTTATTACTATTAATTATGTACAGAAAAGTAAGATAATAAGATTTCAGATTATTTCTCTTATTAATTTCGATTAGATAAAAATAAGTTGGTTAGTTTTATCACTAATTTATGACAATTCTTAAAAGCAGTTAATTATTGTATATATTAACACTTGTATTTCTTTTAAACAACGGTTTTCAACTTATATCATTCATCGCAGGAGGCACAAAGTGGAAATTGTGCATACACTTATTAGGTAAGTAAGACTGGTGATAATGCTATATTTTGGTAACATTGAATTGATCCGATAACGAAGCCGTAAAGTAGCAACTGGGACTCCGTGAAGGTTATAGAACAGTTGAAGTATAGCTAACATATAATAAAAAAACAATCTACATAACATGAAAATAAGTATATAATAATTATTTTATGAGTAATTTTCACTTTACATTAATGAAACTTTAATAATTATCATTATTGTGTGGGATAAAAGAACAGATACCTAAACTATTAAAATACGTATTTATTCGTAATATATTATGTTAATAACATTTTTCCACACAAGTATATGGCAACTCCAAATTGCACTTGTCCCTTTTTATTTTTAAATAATATATTTTTTTATATTTTTGTATTATTATACCTATTCTAAAAGCTCTCAAAGAAATTGTTGACAAGTTATTCCAAATATTTGAGTACGTTTGTAAATATGAAAAAGTAATGTTAATAAAGTCACTTGATTTGATTTCAATGATCGACTCAAGATTCAATCACAAAGAATGAACTAATAAAAAATATAGTTCCGATCAGTAACTTGGCCATCACTAAAAATAATATAGCAAGGTATAGCGAGGTATAGCAAGGCCTTGCTATGCGATGCTATATGGTACCAGGAGTCATATAGCAAGGTATAGTATAGCGTCGTGTGTAATGGGCTTAATCCACCCTTTGAAGTCTATATAAGAACTCTGCTTTCAAAACTCGATGGAAAATACGAAATACATAATTTGATTGTCAAAGTTCGCCCACTCACAGAACAAGCGAGCAGCTGTTTATTTATAATCAACTATTTTGTCCTAAAATAGATCCTTTAGAGCCGCCGGATAAACAGTTAATTGCGTTAATACTCATACAACACGAGTCGCACGGAGACAAATCCGATTATAGTGAGACCGTGTTCATTGGAGACAGTGGAGATTATATGTTCCAATTAATGTACTTTTAGGTCACTGAAAAAACTGGACTGAACTAACTCAAAAAATAAATGAAAACAAGGTACCTGTTAGGTAAAGATTCTAACTTGAGTGAAAAAATTGCTGGCACCAACCTCGGAACACAGGATCCTTTTTCTTTTCCTCCTGGGCCCAGGGTGCTGGTATGTCTCCACGTCTTGGTTGGCTGAGTGTAGTTTTCTTCACTACTTATATAACTTCGCGGCGGGCACGCACATATAATTAATTTTAATATAATTTCGAGAGCAAACGCACAGAATGGCGTCCGTGTTAAGGTTTGACAGGAAGGTATCGTTTTGATTTTTTCGTGAGAGGGCGCTGTCAGGGTGGCGCCGTAGGTTGTGATATTTGCCAATGCCATAATAAAAAATGTAGTTAGCATTAAACGCGGAGTTGTTTGTGCTAGATTACTAAACAGTACCTATTGGCAAATCCGCTTGTGTACATTGGTCACTCCATCGATACGCGTTAACAACGATTCAAACGCGTTTTTTCTTTTGTTCTCAAAATGCGCCACAGAGACGAGACCAAGTAAAGAAGTAAGAGAAGTATATAGATAGATAACTCTTTATTGCAACAAAGAAAACAATTAACACTAAATAAGTACATTTCAGTTAAGCAATATTACAATTACCGAAGTACCGGTGTGCATAGGCTATAAAGATGATTTTTCGCGTATATTTGTCCAAATTTTTATATTACCTTAAAAGTAATATAAAAATGTATTTTAGACTCATAAATATTTCCTACTTTACTGCGAGTAAAACTACTGAATGCTGCTGGTAGGTACGGCATATACGCATGCACATAATAGATAATTATATTAATTTATTTTTATTTACTTACTTCGATAACATAACATGGCATACCACCAAACCGTTATTCTTAGTATCTAAAGTCATGAAAAAATTACGAAAACATGCAAAACTAGACCAATAAGTAGTTGTATTCGACCATAAAAATCTAGTGTAGTTGGTCAAGCCTGTGTTTGAATATGTCTACTACTGAGTTCTTGGTCAAGTAGTTTTAGAAGATATTACGTACCTAATTAAATGCAGTTATATCCTCCCATCTCAATCCAGTCAAGCTATATTTAATAGTAGGTGAGTGTCTATAATAATGGGGTGTTTGTATGTAATCCTTTTAGCCGGCTCTTAGTTTTTGTTTACTGGACCCCGACGATTACTAGAGGAATATTACGAAATGGAGGTATTCGGGATTATGTTCCAAGGAAAACCGGGCTTAATATGAGATGATTGGAGGGCCTCATTCTAAGTGTGTTTGCGTTAAAAGGTTTTGATTTAATCTTGGTAAAGAGATTACACAAATTACTAGGCAAGGTACTGCAAAAAGCTGTATTTTTTTGTTGTTTTTATACTTACACTGTCACAATCGCAATTATTATTGATAGATAGTTAAGAAAACATACATACATCCATACATATAATATGTTGTATTTCTATTGTGTGTTGCCGAGATTACTACAAGACATGCAACATTACCCAACAACTGCCTGCTACATATGTATCTTACCATAATCATAATGAAAATTATGATATGTACCTACATGTCTTCCTATCCATCCATCCATTCAGTCCATTTAGTACTTACTTATGTTACTTGTTATGCCAGTTAAGTTATACGACTCTCTACTACGTATTACTTTATCTGTTTCATATTATATTGGTTTATTGGTATAGAATTTGTGCAGTCATAGAGTGCTCCTTTCCATATAGGTAGATATCGAGAACAATGCTAGTGCAATGATGGGCTATTTAAAAAGTGGATCGATCTGAAAACCTTTATACGCAATACTCTTAAATAATGAAGCGTCCAATAAATCTGGTTGACAAGGCACGGCAACTTTAAACCAAAATGCTGAATAAAATATTACCCTAATATTATTCTGCGAATGTTCGTCTGGATCCGTTGATTTGAACAGGCTACAATAATAGTGTACTTTTGCAAGTCAAATTTATAATTGGATAATTATTCATCATTTAAAGCCCACGTTCGCCCACTGAAAGCAATGGTAGAACGTGGGCTGATAGAGTGGGCTTACATGAGACATAGGCACTCCACTCATCTCGGACGTCTTTCTCTTCTAACCATGCCTAGTAGTGACCTGTGGAATACCATCACCCCATCTCACCCAAGGGCGCCCTACACGTTTGCCGAGACGTCGTCTTCACTCCAGAACTCTTCTACCACTAGCGTAAATCTAGTGAATTAAATTACAAAGAATGTTTTTTTTTACTAAAAAAAAAGTAGGCTACGTTTGACCACATCCTACCAGACGTTATATTGTAAGTGTAGTATAAACCTTACTACTTGTAGCTGAGCGACAGTACATTTTACTCGTATACATATGTATCTCTGGATGATAAGCGCAGTCCAGTGTTGCCCTGCCCATCTATGATTATACCTGTTTTACCTCAGTTCAGGCGTGTGTCTGGAAGAGATCGCTTTTAGCGATAAGACCGTAAATTTTTGCACCGAATTGATGAAATTGTTTTAGTTTTTAAGTTTTTCTGTATATATATGTGGTGTTTCACTAGAGTTCTCTATTAAGTAATTTTTTTTCTATTCTTTTCATTTTAGCGAGTAAATCCGTAGGAAAAGCTAGTAAATTAATAAAACTGATTACGTAACGTTCTAAACGAACGCCCTTAAATGTCGGGATAGCGAAAATTCTCTCCATTCAGGCCGACCCGTCAAATAAATTGTAACGATTTTTCTTTGACGCCCCTAGAATGTTTCTATAGTGCCTTCACATACAGGGCACAGCGTAATCGTATCGTGTAATAAGTTTTTGAAACTAAAGAATGCTACACTATAGATATATACTACTGATAGATACTACTATAGATTTTCGCCTGGACTCTACCGTGTTTCGGAAGGCACGTAAAACTGTGGGTCCCGGCTGTTTTCTATAAGATATGTAGGAGGCAGTCGTTAGGTCATGTAGCAGGCTCTGTAGTAACCTCGGCGACCTGAACCTGCAATATATAGGTTCGCCACACAACCTATAAATTGTGATTTAATTCTGACAGTGTAAGTAGGGTAACCTGTTCTGTTGGAGTATAAACCACAATTTTATTTTTTATTTTTTTAATACTCCTATTTTTTTTATTATTAATACTCCTAAAGGAATTATGTACTTGAGTTTTAGTGTTTAGGGTTTCGTACCTCTTAAAAGAAAAAAAGAAACCCTTATAGGATCACTCGTTCGTCTGTCTGTCATGACCCTTTTACTTGGGAACGCGTGGAGTTACTGATTTGAAATTGTTTTAGTATTACCTTATTTTTAATTATTTGAGTAATATCTTAATTTACTCAGGTCTAAGGTGAAAAGTGTGAGCTATTTTTTTTGAGAATATTGCCAAAAGTCTGAGAATAAATAGGTCGAAGGCTTCAATAGACTCAACATTAAAACATGTGTAGGTGAAAGAACTTAAAGCTTAGGACGTGAAAAGTAATGTTTTGAATAAATAACTACCAATAATACTAGTTTAATACCAAAGAGCCCAGACAAACAACCCACGTAATCAGGGATCATCTTTTTATGAAATTTTTAACACAATCTCTGCGTTATTGTAAGTTTTTAAGATAATACTTTTATATTGAGTAATCTTTGAAGCATCTGTTTTCTATCCAACCTTTGGCCAGAAGAAACCTTTAGCAAGAATTCAAATAGTAATGGTTACAAAAAGCATCAACTATTATACTAAACTACACCAAGTTACAAACGAAATTACTGGGCATAACGAAATTCAACAAATAATATGGAATAATAGTATGTTTTGTAATTTTCCATTCCCAGGTTATCTGTAAGAAATTGCCTAGTGCGATAAGACCACCGATTGTTAACCTACTTATAACATAGCTAGCTTACGCATGGGGCTTTGGCCGCGTGACAAAATCTTTTCTTAGAGAGCTCTACGTCATAAAACCTATCTTTGTTCCAAATTTCAATACAATCCGTTCAGCGGTTTAGGCTGTACTTTGATAGATCAGTCAGTCAATCAGTCACTCCTTCCCTTTTATTTAGATATACATATAATAGTAATAAGTTCTTCTCTTATTGTATATTTTTGGTTTGCAATAAAGTATTGTTTTACTATTCTATTCTAATATCTCTAAGTGACGGGCAATGTAGAGCTGCGTGCGCGTTATATGGACAAGCATGATTCTTACCTTCTGGTATCTTATTTGCTGGTCAAGTCACTATTAATTATAAAAAAAAAAAATATAATGTATTATTTAGAATACTCGTGCATAATAAATCCTACCTACGATTTTTTTCATCATATTTAAGCGAAAAATATGCCAATTTGGTACAATAAATTCCACCAGGATTCAGGATGAAATAATTACCAATTACTATTGTTATTTGTGATATGTATTGTATTCATTAATGCCTGTTTTTTGTAACGTAATACCTTAAAAGTATTTCAAGCAAAATAAATAAAGAAAACTACACCTCATGATGATTAATTTTCATTTTTACAAGCTTTATATTACTTTCAACTGTCTGTTGTCTGTCTGTCTGTCTGTCTGTCTGTCTGTCTGTCTGTCTGTCTGTCTGTAATCAAATCTTGCAAGTTTAATTTGACCCACTTCCCGGTTTCCAATTGAGCTGAAAATTTGCATGCGTGTGTAAATCGGATGACAATGCAATATTTTTATGACATCGAGCTTATCTGATGATGGAGCTGGAAGGTGGCCATAGGAACCCCGTCATAAAACAACGCAACCCCATCGAGTTTGGGCTCATTTGATTCGTCTTGACGAGTACTTTATGATGCAAGATGATAACAATAATTAAAGCTTGTTTTTAAAAAGTATTTTTTAAATTTCACTTGTTTCCGGCTTACCTCTAAAAACAAGTACTTGGAATAAAATTACAATAATAGTTGCAAATAACAGTTAAGCTCCAAAAAGGTCGAAACAAAACTAGCTTAAGCCTAGCGTGAAAGTTTCGTGGAAAATGGAGAGACCCACGTCACAGCGAGTCAAAGTTACAAGCTGCCCGGATAGTACTCGATGAAGTGAAACTATAACTCCTCATTGCTCATATTACCACACTACACAAATCCATCAGAATAAATGAAAATACATAAATGAAAAACTATTTCTTGCTTTTTTGCTACAAATGTTGTTGTACCTATTTCGACTCATTTCACAGTAGGTAAACTCTTAAAGGGTTGGATTTTTTATGGATTCGTGTACGTAAATGAAAAGCTCAGGCTTAGCCCTGCAATTGCGATATTGGGGCTTTCCTACAAATTGGGGTTACGCTATTTACACTGTCAAAGTCAAATAATAATTATTGGATGTATGGCCAACCTATATTATGTTAAGATAGATTCTTTCGTATCTAACAGGTAGGACTGGGATTAAGCGTTCTAATGAAATTATGATTCTAATTTAAAGTCACTCTAATTTTGGTGAAGCATAATTGATGAAGTTCTGACATGGTGATGTATTATTTTTTACGTAACGGTACTGGTTTACAGGTCTAACTTTCGAAAATCTCATCTACCTATAGTAAAATCCATACCATAAATAGGAATAAAATACAATAAGTAAGATATTATTATGGATTAAATCGTTCAGGATTATATTAGAGCAGAAAAAAATCCAATCTCTTAAAATGCAGAACCTACATAAAGTTACGGCTAATTTTATTTCTATATAATTTATCCGTGAACTATGACCTGGCAACCTGATCGACACAGATTAAAACTTTTTAAGTACCTATTTTCCTAAAATAACTGCTGTAAATTTCTTTAAGATAAGATCGATGATTTTCACTTATTTATGGAAGCGTAGGCTATTTCTGAAAGCTTCTAAGAGTTTGAGACGGTGCCCTCGCCATTTTGTTTCATGAAGTTTCATGGGGGTTGAATCTCAAGTGCTCTTCGAGGCTGCTAAAGAAAATTTGGTGAATCTGGCGCACTTCAAAGGAATCGCGTTCTTTTTTCGTTCTTGTTAGTCAATGTTTGGCTACGTGGATTAATATTTTTCAACTGAGTATTCTTCAACATGATTTAATTATTGTAATCTTAAGCTTAATCTTAAGCATTAAAATAATTTGATTCATGTTGAATTGTAGAAAGTTAAGTTCGAGTATTATAACAACCGATATTCTAAATCTGTGTTTTAAAAATCGAGTTGCAAATCACCACTTTTGTGGTAAAATCAGTAGGTAAGTGGTAGTCAGTACAGTGGTTATATATTATGCAGTATTGTACATTTACTTTATGTTTCAACATCGTGTTAAAAATAGATAATAATATGTAAGTGTGTGTGAGTTTGTTCTATTTTACCACTTTTACAATTCTCAGAAATAATGTGGCGATAAAACCGCATTTTATTGGATTCTCAGCTCCTCAGTGCAACCTGGAGGATTTTCTGCGCTTTGCAAATATTTGTTACGTGCATCTGTGAAGGTGAGGGAATCTTAGTTTTCTATTCCCAGGTGGTTTTAATATTACATATCTATTTATATTTTTATTCTTGCAAGTCGGATAAGTTCCTATAACGTGAGTGTTTTCCAATCGAAGAGCTTTGGTCAGGTATCTTGAGGATTGTGTCTTCAGAATCTTTAAGAGTTTGTATGTAGGTAGATGTTCATAGTGTAGATTGTCTATTACCTTTCTACATAGATATACGGCTTAATGGGGACATTCACACCGGGAGAAATCCAGGGGAGTTTATTTAACTGCAATGTTTATTATACTTTTAAACAATGCATAAAAAACTATATTGCACCTGCAGCATCTTGGGTACGCTTTGCAAGCAACTGGCAAGTTATTGCGTTTTGAAACAGCTAGGATGTGAGGGCGTCCATTATTTCAGAACAAGGTGTGTCATAGCGCCCCCTCAAAAAGTTTTAAACGTTAGAATATATCTCAGGCATATTTTTTAATTGTATCACAAATTTAAAAAAAACGTAAGGATCTTTTATTTTTTCATAATAATAATTGAACACTTAACACACCTAACACACACACACTTAGCGCACAGCAGCGGCAGTTGTAACACTTAGTTTTAAATACGAGTATTATAGTTTTAAGTTGTTATTGTACATTTTTGTGTTTTAATAAACGATTATAATATATCTATCTATAAATATGTATCCAATAGTTCCTGTACCAAATCTCACTGTACTCTTTCAGTCAACCATTATTCCATACAAAGGTTGGTTGCCTGGAAGAGATGGCTTACAGCGATAAGGCCGCCAATTGTGAACCAAAATGTATCGTAGCACTAGTTAGTAATAAGTTACTTTAATTTTTCTATTGGTCTCAATAAAGTGTATTCTATTCTATTGAAAATACATACTTCTTAGACTTAATTTTTTTTTCAAGTTATACAACTGTTACATAGTTAACTACGGCATCTAATTTGCTATATTTTAAACAGTTAAAAAAGTTCCCATGAACCTTTACCTTTTGTATGATTTAAAAGGCACGAAAAATCAATCTTAAAAAAATTATTGCCTCCACCCTTAATAGGTTTACTGGTGGTTTAATTTACCCAACAAATAAAGGTCCAAAGATTTAATCAAACATTCCAAAAGTTGAGGTATCGCGGTCCCGTGTTATTGAATAAATTCCAAACATGGCTGTTTCGCCGTGCCATTGGAAAAATTGAATATTTCTTATAAAAACACCCTAATTGAAAATGGTCGCGGCCTATTCTTGAATTTATTTTATATTCTGCAGATATTAGAATAAGCGGAACTTATTAAGGTATTTGTGTACGAATACTTTTCAATAGAGACGTTACCTACATAATTTTAACCTTTTGAGTAGTCTATCTGTACACATAAATTACATACTGGAAGTACTAAAACAAGAAATAGGGCAAAACAATGAGTGGGTTCAAGTTATTTGGCGTAAACTTTATGTAGGTACATACTTAGGTACTTATATGGTAGTTTTAAACCCCACTATCATAAGACATTGGGTAAAATCCTTTCGCTGGTTTTAGTAGTCATTTTCCTGTACAAACTCGTATCTAATCAAATTTCATAGTACCGACCTGTTTTATAAATGGCAAGGTTAAACGGAAAAAGTTTTGTTATCGGCTTTGTGCGCCGTGACTTGGAATCATAGACAACCAAACCAAATAGACTCCGATTTCGTGATTTTCATTATAAACACAAAATTGCCAATATTTGGTGGAGTGCGGGGGCGGTTGGCAAGATTTGATTGGCTCGTTCAAAGTAGAATCTCTTTGGTTCAAAGACGTTTGACGTGTGTTATGCAGCGTCAATGCGTATCGTCGGCGACAGCATACCCCCGGTAATGCACCCTCTATGAGTGAGTCCTCTATGCTTGGAGTCTACTTCTGGCAGATAACGAGTTCCCTAATACTTTGTTAACGGACCCAGCGTCGACTGACGACTGACGACTTGACACTACAGATCAGAACTTACTACATTGTGTGGGCTTACAATCGCGGATCCAGGATTGTCGGTAGGGGGGGTCGCATCGGGTCTTTTTTAAAAAGGTTATTATAAAGTATTACGACTCATATCATATACGAGTAAATGAGAATATATGGATAAGTGCGTGCGTGTATTTATTTGGTTGTTATCTCTTCACGCATAAACCTATTCAGCTGACTACGTAGGTATATATAGCTAAGATCTTGTATTTTTCTTTGCATTTGCAGCTTCAGTTCCTTCGGGGAAAAGTCTCCCGTGATCCGCCACTGCGTACCTACTCACCTATAGATTAGAAAAGAGATTGATTTGGCTTAAGAAGAGTTCTTCCGTGTTTCGAAAGATTCAGGTGAATCCCTTTTGTATGCAGGGAGAAGTTGTTAGGTCACGTTCTCTGTTCCTTATTTAGAACTGGATATACTCACAGCCTAATTAGGCCACTCTTTTTTTAGATTATTAACTTTGTTCTCTCTTGTTGCCCTCTTGCTCTCCTCACTACTGTTTAATTCGCAGGGTACATAAGCTTTATTTAGTAGAGAGTTTTAAAATGCTATTTACTATCATAGAATTTAGAATAGATACATAGCAGAAGTTTAACCAAAGCACAAACATCCAGTAAGTAAGGTAGTTATCAAATCTTTCTACATTTAGTCTACTACCATCTTCATCAGCACTTAAGATCAGGTGAAACTGAAGTCAAAGGCCTATGAATAAAAAATGTATTAAAATCTACACGATCGTCAATTAATATAAAATCGAAAGATACATGTTATTGAAATCGAAAGATACCTCCTATGTTAATACTTGTAGTATTAACATAGGAGGCACTGTTGACCACAGGTTTATTCTATAAACGTATAGTGGGCAAAAGTCCTCCACAAGATACATTACCTTAAACTCTTCATCTCTTAAACATTAATACTTACGATCTTGTGGATGAAATAAAACATTTTATTTATTTATTAACACACTTCGTACTTCACTTCAGCTCTTTAAAGCTAAAATACGAGTATCTATGTGCAGCTAACCGTCAATCAAGGGGAAGCTGCGCTGGCATTCTGGCTGAAGTTAGTTTTTAATTAAACATCTTGCTGCAGGCTGTAGCTGGCTTCGGATACGTACTAATTATTACCTAAACTGTGGCTATGGTACAAGGAAATACGGGAACACTGTCAGTCGCATGCCACTCCCTCTTTTATTTCTTTTCGAGGAAGTAGAAAAACCAAATTGCCAATTATATACACATACACAATAGATTTCTTTGGAAGAAAACTGTGAAAGCTTAACGATAAGTCCTATTTATATCAAAAATCTTTAAGTTTCTATGGATTCGATATTTTGTATGGATCTACTCTTATGTTTATTAGGCACTCGTTTACACCTAAACGACTAATTTGGTGTGTAGAAAGCTTAGACCCCGAAATAATCTAAATATTTAAAAGGAGAGAGTGACTGATTGACTGACTGATCTATCAACGCACAACCCAAACCACTAAACGGATTCGGGTGAAATTTGGAATACAGATAGGTTTTACGACGTAGACTTGCACTAAGAAAGGATTTTGTCACGCGGGCAAAGCCGCGAGCTTAAGCTAGTATAATATATAAGCACTAGTGGATTATACTGCTTGACGAAACTATTATAATCAAATTACTTGTATTTTTCCTTTCCTGCTTGGTTGTCTGGAAGAGATCGCTATTAGCGATAAGACCGCCAATTGTAACATTGCTTAACTGAAATGTACTTATTTAGTGTTATTTGTTTTCTTTGTTGCAATAAAGAGTTATCTATCTATCTACAGTGTTATCAAAGTTCGTGGTTTTATGCTCAGCAGTGAACTCTTCAAGACTGCCACTAATATGTCCACCATAGAATTTGAAAATGTATCATTTTTACACATCTCAGGTCAGATTTGTCGGAGTTATTTTAAGAGCGGCTCAAATCTTCATCTTGGTACCTTATCTCCGCGTAGGACGTAAGTTCACTCTTAGTATATATTCACGAAACAACTTAGATTCGAAATATGGAAGATACGGAACGCGCTGTCGTTGCTATAGACAAACTTGGGCCTAGGGTCAAAAACGACCTTCGCAAAAACGACATTCAAAATTTGTATCACTCCTGTCGGGAAATGTCGGTAGCCGCGCCGATTCGCGCCGAAGTAAAATTGTGTGTAAGAACCTAATTGGAGCGGTCCATTTGCATTACCTTTACCGTGTACCGTAAAAACAAGCAAAATCTAGTTAAAGGTTACGCGCGAAGTTGCGTCGGCGTCATCGGACATTTTATTGAGACGTGAGAAAGAATCTGCGGCACGTGCTTCGTGGTTCATTATCCCGCATTATTCAAAGGAGAAAAAAAGGCAAGTACTCCCCAAACCTCACAGATATTAACTTTCACCTCATAAATCAACCTCGCAAAGAAAATATGACTTCCGTCAGAAACTTCAGCATTACGTGCCTTTAGTTAAATTTTGTTTGATGAAATTCTGTGATGCGCGAGTGTAATTCGGAATTTTAATCTAAATGTATGAAAGGAATGCGTAACTGAATGATTGAGTAATCTAAATTGAGTAAAATAAATATAGGTATTGTGATCTATCAACGAACTGCTGAGTGGATGGGGTTGAAATTTGGCATAAATAAAGAGCTAGAAAGTTGTGCAAAACACAGCATACTTGTAGTACACCTCACCATATTTTTGGTGTGCTTGCACTCGCCATAACGGTGGTAGGTTTTGGACGTAGCTAGTTGGGTGGTAACTAAACAAAACCGTGTCGCGAATCGCGAAGCGGTCATTATGACCGTGTAATGTTCAGTGAAGCCAGGGATTTATCCCGCCTTCTAGGTTAAGTCTGCTACCATCTACCATCCATCCTATCTACGGCCGTATCCTCAACATTTTGCGGGGTCGTAGTCAAAGGCTTAATCTATAAAGAATTAAAAAAAAGTTGCTAGTCTCAGTTGCTGCAATAGCTGCCACACGACGCGACGCCGAAAGGCACACATTATTATTAATATCATGAATACCAAAACTGAGAACGAGTCGCTCAGTTTTGAGGAAATTTCTTATCCGAGACAGCTTTAATAATTCCATGTTCAAGCTATGCCATAATTACAAATGCCAGGTGTTGCATAAACGCAGTATAAATGTGCAGCATTCCAGAGTCGGTACCACCACGTACGGGCTTACAATATGTCGCCTTCGGGAACATACCTCTATCCATGCTTCGAATTCAGGTTACAGAGGGGTGTAAAAGAATCAGGGCCATTTGGAAGCTACTGGAAACTAATTCGATGACCTTCTTCAGGAACTCACGCCTCGAGGGCGCGACGCTGGCTGATGAAGTATATCGTAAGTGTCGAAACCCAGGGTCGAGCCTAGCTTCGACTTTTGTATCCGTGAGTTTAGTCGGTATTTTTACTATGGATAACGCTCTCATTCAAAATTGTATAACTAAAAACAAGTTGTGCAGCTCAGTTTTGTTGAAATTTCGAAATCTGACCTTTTAAAACTTTTGTAGAGGTCGCATTTAGTGACTCAAATTTTAAAATAAGTGTTGTTATTTAATTTTCTATCTGCATAATTAAAATTCCTACTAAAACTAAATTCAAAACGCAGTCTTTGTTTCCGTTAAGCCGTATAAAACTAGTCATATTCAGTAAAGACTGAAACAACTATTTCACAGCAACATGCAATCCGTGCTCAAAGAGTTGTTTGCAGCGTAGCAATGTGTTATTTTATTTCAAGGGATACAAAAAGTACCCGAGGTAGTTTCAATAAAAACAGAAAAGAAGCACCTATAGTAAGCCCACTGTGTTTGTGTATGTGCGAGCTTGTGCCAAAAGCAACCACATGCTTCAAAAACACTTACATGACTTAAGTTCATAATATTATGTCGTGTAGACGGAGCAAAGGACATCTACAGTCGTCGTCGTTTCCATCCCGAGTGATCCAGAACATCTCATTTGATGTCACATTTGGAATCTTTGGCAGTTAATGAGAAATATGAGTAGTCTACTGATAATAACGATAATTTACTTTACTTTACGAAAACTGTGGTAGTGATGTGAAAATATGTGATTGTGTACGTGGATGCCTGTATAGGCGACTGACTTACTATAGGTGCCTCATTTCTTCACTGAGCTAGCTCAGTCCAATAGTTTTTTTTTCCGTATTTTATTTCAACATTTTATTTGTTCTTCCGTCAGCTATTTGCTTATGTCCTGGGTGGAAAGACAGCGAGGTTCTATGTATCTCGTTTATGTAAATAGGCTTTGAGCTTGACATAATATTATTCTTAAAGCTATTTGGAGCCTTTTAGTAGGACAACTTTTATACACGTGATGTTCTTGGGTCTTGAAATTGTTGTATAATGTTCTTTTTGAAATGTTTGGATCAAGAATAAGCTCAAAAATATATAAAATTTCTTCTTACTGTACCCAGCGGAATTTTCCTAGGATGCCTGAAAATTGAAAAATTCTGTAATACGGGACATTTTCAAAGGGCAGAGGGTGAAATATTTTGCTGGGAGAAATGAGTAGGTATAGATGATAATATAATGAATTACTCATACATATACAACATACAGTACCTACCTGTTTAAAAATTACAACATTGGCTTTTAATCAATTTGGAATGAAATCGGTTTATACTTAATAGGTGTATGATAATTAAAGCTAAAAGCTTCTATTTACCTATTTGTATTATATTTTTAACAATCAGTAGGTACTCAAATTGGTATCAATATCCAGCACTACTTAACATTTTGTACTCTTTCAACAGAGCCAGAGCCAGCTAATAATCAATTCAACCTAACTTGTACTGAGAAGTTAAGTTCAGATTATGTAAAACTTGCATCGGCTTCCGTATAGGTTTAACTTTGTTTAAGTTATTCACAACTTGGAATAATTGAAATAGAGCAGCTAACTTAAACTTATCGTCATGAATTTATAACAACTAGGTAGAGTAGGTATGGCCTTTTTTAATTGCCCTTGTCTTGGATATGTCCTCGATGCCCTTGTCTGACAAGATGTGTTAAGATATATGTGAAGGACATGTCATTTAAAAGTGGTTTAATTATACATTTTAGATTTATTGACTATTTTTGACTAGCTTATGCTCGTGGTTTTGCCTCCGTAACAAAATCGTTTCTTAGCGGACGTCTACGTTATAAAAGCTATCCAAATTATTATTTATTGTATTCCAAATTTCAGCTCAATCATTTCAGAGGTTTGGGCTGTGCGTTGATAACTCGGTCAGCATCTCTATTAAAATAAAAAAAAAGGTTAATTCAAAACATAGGTTTTAGAACAATGCAATATCCATGTAAATTCAATCTTCTCAATGTACGATTAGACAAGCGTCAATGATAATATTTTGTTGTGTATTTTGCAAACATTTCCGAGCACAAAATTAGAGCGGGCGTGCCGTTCAATCATTATGCTAATGCGCTAATACTGTACATATATAATATGTACATACAATACATAATAATCAACTGAATGAAGAAGGGACAGAGATGAAGCTTCACAGAGCTGTGCGAAAAGATTTCTCTGCTAATTATGGTGTGTGTGAAAACTAGCGTTTATACTTGTCCTGTAATGAAAAAATAAAACCTTTACCAGACTCACTGAAGGACGGGTCTTCACTTTTGTCCGAGTGAAGATAGATCTACCGTCTCGACGGCGCAGAACCGACGCCTCTCCAGTTTGCTCGTGACCACGGTTCTTGTAAGAGAGCCGAAACGTAGAGGTTGGTTTTGTAATGATTTGTAAAACTAGCATTAAATATGTACCTACGTGACAAGTCCCGACTAAGATAATTAATATAACCTTTACCAGTTTATGAAATTCTAGTTTTGCTACTCGTTTTGGGTGTATTATATAGACCAACTTAGCGAATAATGCAAGTTACATAAAAATAGGTTCAATAGCTTTCATGATACAAGAATAAAACTTGTGCTTTAGACTGGGTTCGCGCTGATGCTGAGTGAAGTCTGTTTTTTTATTTCATTTGTTCTTTCTTCCGTAATAGTGCATTGGTACATTTGTTGTCTCTTTAGAAGCTTTGTCTCTGTATGTTATCTACCCATGGTAAATACACATAGTATGATGTAGATTTCAGAATTTTAAGTGGCTTGGCTACGTTACCCGCTACCGATTTAAATAATTGCGATTCAATACGATAATATAATGGGTATACGAATTAAGAAGAATATAAAAATATGTTACGCCTAAGCTTTGATAAGTTTATTGAGACTTAAACATCAAGAATTAGGGCATCTTGATCATGCCCCATAGTTAATGTCCTTTATAAAAATGGAGATTGAAAAAAAACATAATAAGGAACGAGAGGAGGGGTATTTAGTTATCCTATCTCATCTTATAATGTAACGTTGCAAAAATATACGAATATGAAATGAAACATGTATATAAAGACGCGCTGTAGTTAATAAATTTAAGCTCTACCTCTATATTGCAAGACTATAAAATTGCCTTCGCTCACAGGAGAATCTGTGCGTACCTACAGTAGTTTTAAACAAAATCCTCTCATAAACATGAGCCCTAGTATCTTGTCTCATTCCCTTAAATGTCAGGCGTGCAGTGAAAGTCATTTCATTTGACTTCCCTCGTAGTTTACAGCCTCGCTATATGGTGTGGTCAGAGTGCTCGTAAAGACAGACACCCTGTATATAGGCAGTACATCACACGGTTCTAATATACGCAGATGCCGCAGTCTAAAACTAAGGACAGGTTTATCTGACACACTTCGGACGAGTGCTTCGAACACCCCCAGGGTTTTTAATGGGTATCCCCGCCACGCCCAATTTCGACGAGTAAGTATATGCACTTACTCCCTCTGTGCACCCTAGCGCAGCGTGACGACGCGTAACGCTTTTTAACTTAGTCGAAAAAACGGTTGATCAGGCACTAGTTGAAATAATCACTACTATCTATTGTTCGATCGTATCGACTTATTGTACTCGCAAAAGTCAGGCGAGCGTCAAACTTTAGCTTTAAGCTTAATAATATAGTTTCCTGATACTGTTTTTTTTTTTCAACAAGTGGTTTTGTAATTAACATCAGTTTTGTGCGACGTCTACTTTATTACAAGCATCTGTAGACAGTACTCAGGTGGTTACAACTGGAATAAATTTTATGTCGAATAGGAACTTGGTACTAAAATAGCTCATAGATCCTATCTTCTTGACCAGGTGTTCATTTTACCTAGCTCCGCTCGTTTAGATTACAAAGCTTACTAAGTGGATTCGTCGAAAAAAGATTGAGCCGACTAAAATATTATGGTCTCTAAGAGCGAGGCGCACATTTTTAGACTTCCGTATTAATAATTATTATTAATTATAGCTTCAAAACTAATTTCGTTGTTTTATTTAATTATATATTAATTTATTTGTTACGTTTTATTTATGCCTCTAACCGCGAATAACTGTAGCTGACTAAACCTACGAGGCGGAAAAAATCCTCCCTAACTTCACTGTACATACACTGAACGTACCGGAACACTGTCCTAGTAACCGTTTCACGACACAACTTTGTTCAGAAAATGGAAAGTTAAACCCTTAAAACCTAGAAATCCTTGAAACAAAAAAAAACAATCGGTTCAATCACCGAGATCAGTGATCATTGATATAAAAACAAAAAAAATGTTATCGACGAATGGTAGGTAAACCTCGTTGTTTTCGATATCGATTTTCCTATTTATCTTTATTACAAAAAAATCTGGGGAAACCCTGGCTGTTCAAATAGCGAATGATGAAATTGTATTTGAACGTTTGTGTTTGTTATTTGTTATCAATCTTATCTAAATACCTAATGATCAAAACGATTAGATATAGCAGTGTTGATATGGTATTTCTTGTCGATATAATTAATTTGATTACCTACCTATATCTGATAGATTAATTGACAATAAGGTACTATAAGTACCTAATTTATGATATTTTGCAATATATTACATACTACCTGTATTGAAGTAAGTATTAAAGTATATTCGGCTTAACTTTGTAGTCAAAGAATCATTTGTAGTGTAAGAATCTATGTATATATCTATAATAGTATTTTGTGACACTTGATGTGCTCACTTTGTAATTAAATAATACAAAATATATTCCATAAAAAAAATAATATTTATTTCGTTGAAGGACGGAAAATTACGATAGGAAATTTAAGATAATATCACAATCGTATTGTATTAACTCGGTAATTTTAAATAAAGCCAAGCAATCAATAATTTTAAAGGTGCTGGTTGAAGAAGCCCATGAAAGAAGACACACGGGCGAAGGCAGCCGGCCAGTTCTGCTGGCAACCAAATCTGTAGCCGAACGAGGTGATACCGATCTGTAAAAGAAAATAGGAATTAATACCAGGTCATCTGAGTCAAGTAAGCACAGGAAGCATGGAGGGATTACTTTAACACGGCACGGCATGAACGATAAATATGCCTCATACCATATCATATTATAATTATATCTCAGAACATTAGATTTACTAATAAACATGACTTAAACAACGCATGTGAAACAAATCGAATCAAAGTGTAAGAGTTAAATAATTTCTGTAACATAAATATAAAACCAGAAATCACTAAACAAATCATACTCATGATTTTGACCTATATTGTTAAAAATGAAGTTAAAACAGTAAAAACTTTAACGGCAAAGTAGTTACAATTAACAACCATGTACCAGGGCAACAGATATAAGAGAAGCTTACCAAAAGTGGCTGGCCGTTGCTATCGACGCGTAAAGGACCACCAGAGTCCCCAGAGCAAGTGCTATGAGCGCCGGCACCGCTCACACAGATGTTTGAAGCCACCACATTAAATGGGAAGGACATCATGCACTGGGCATTAGTTATCACTGGCAGAGAAACGTGGCTGAGGGTTTGAGCAGTTGAAATAGCGCCACCTAAAATATAATTACATAATAAAATAACTTTCATAAGACGAAGAAATTTGCTAAGAAGTGTGAAAAATATGCTTACCTAGATGATCTCCAGTGCGACCAAATCCTGAAGCAGTTGCGACTTGGCCGACATGGAGGTCGTTGAGTTGTGATCCAGAAGGCAGATTGATAGGCTGGATGAAGTCTAAACAGAAAAGTTGTAGGTCAGTTCGCAATTTTTGTAAATTATGTGACAAAGTAATCGTAATACCTCATGCTAATTTTCAAGAATTATTCTACTTTACTATTAAATAGAAGCATAAATTTATTTTATATTCTTATTTTTATACTTACTGGTATACGTGACAGAAGAGGGCAAGTAGATGACGGCGACATCATTGCGGATCAATCCTGTGTTCCACTCAGGGTGCATCACGATGTTGGAGGTGGTCAGCCTAGTGCCACCGGAGAACAAGGTGACACTGCCCAACACGACGATGGACTGCCATCCCTGGTAGTCGCCGTCGAACCAGCAGTGAGCGGCGTGGATCACTCGGTTAGGTCTGACTAGGGAGCCACCGCACACACCAGTGCCTGACACTCCAATGAAACTGGTCAGAACGCCAGCCTACAACACAAATTAATGTCAATTTTACAACAGAAAACGTCACAAAGGTATGCTTAATTCTTTGTAACAATAAGTGACAACCGAGCAATTCAGATACATGATGGTAAGCATCATGATGACCCTTACCAGACACAGTGACCCAGTGTCTTAAAATTCAATTTTTTTTCCGCTCTGCATTGCGCCTGTCGCCGTGGGATATTAGTTGTTTAATCTCGTAATACCCAGTAATTTTGCTGGTAACATTGCCCTTCAGTACGAAACACAGTAGGTAATGTACTGCCTGGCGAATGAAATAACTGGCATACTGGAAATAAAATTGTATGTCTGCTTACCTGGTAAGGGAATTGTCCGAGTGCTGACGACGAGCCACCAGTGATTCTGTTGTTGGAACTGCTCAGCATGGATTCTTCATAGGCACGGATCTCTTCTCCAAGAGGTATTGAATACTTAGCATTGAAACCATGAGCGCTCAGTGGCTGCTCTTCTTGGTCGATGCTTCTCGCATAAGCGAGGGTTGCCAGTGCCAATAGGACGAGAACCTTCATTGTTAGAGATGTGGATCACAAGTGACGAATACAAATTATTTACTGTTTTTATATGCAAGGAATATCAATACGAAGGTAGTTAGTTGATTCATTAGGATTTTTGCTAATTACCGAATTTTCCCAGTGATAAAGGCGATTAAGATTAGTATTAATTTCAATAATAGATTTATCTCATTATTTGTATTTCCCAAAGACGTGAAGGTGCCACCCTTATACAATCCGCCATTATTCAGCATAAAAAATATCACGTAAATTAATTCTAATTAAGAAGATGCCAATAATATTTACGTTATAAAATAAATAAATAAATAAAATGAAAATACAATAATCTTTATTGCAGACACAGTATGATCCATAGTTAAATCTAATTAAATTAATAAATAATAAAATACCATATTAATGGTAATTTGTCAGCAATTCCTTTTATTATATCCAAATAGGTAGAAAGGTATAGGTTCAGGAATGAGTGACTGATTAGTATGTCCACGCGTTGGATAGTTTTGTCTTCTTAGTGTGATGTCTTCATACACTGAGAAGGGATTTTACATGCGTGTAAAGCCGCAAGCATAAGCTAGCTTTTTATATAAATCTGTTTTACCCATCCAAATCCCAAAGTAAGTAGTTTACAAAAGCTAATAATATAAGCATTACTGGTAGGAGGTTTATAAAAATGGAAGCCACAAGAGACGCTTAAAACCGTTTACAATAAAGTAATTTCCCGAGAATGGATTAAATCGAACGTTTTTGATTGTGAGCACCCCAGTTATGTTTGAATATTCAAATAATTTGACGTTATTAAATTTCACGGATCGGCTTTTAATTTTGCCAATTGTAAATGTTTTCAACAAACATTTTTTTCTTTCGCTTTGTTCGGACAAAGGGATCGCCGCTTTTCACGCTCATTCCTATGTAAAAATAATAAATTATACATGGAAACAAATGGAACAGCTCTTTTGTAAAGGACACATAAAAGGGTTATCATCCAGATAATCCCCGAAATACGCTAAAGTCGACGCGACGTTAGCACATTTACGATATTTAGGTATTAATACAGACCGCTACAGTAATACGAGTAGATATTGGTTTTTCTGTTCATTTCAATAACTCTGAAAAATATTCGAGACATCTTTCAATCTGCTTTTTTCATTTCGTGGATTTTTCTTTACGAGTCATTAATTTTAACAGACTTCGTGAATTGAGTGCTTGTAAGTAATCATAAAATTATAAATATTTCACTAGTTTGATCTCACGGCTGCGCTTCTGTTAATAATAAATATTCTTGGCGTTTCTACGGTCTAATAACAAATCTAATAATAGCTTGCTATCTCTGTACCAAAATTTCTAATCCGTTCGTAGTTTTAGTATTTTAGTGCGTAGCGCGAAGTACCGCGCGTCAGTAATTCAATCACGTTTTGTATTTAAATTTTCTTTCTTCAGAGTAAAGATTACAATCTTTGGCTACAGGCAATTTTTTGAAATAAAGTGTACAAAGTTACCGCTGTCGCAGGCACAGGCGATATTGTAAACTTTATGTTTGACTTGTAGCAAAAAATTAATAAACCTTTACAAAGGGAAGTATAGTGGAGTTGAATGGGCCGAGCTGGGTCGTATGTTTCGCACCCATACTGCATATTTATGACTTAATCAAGGCACCCAGCTGTTACCTACAGCCGTATTACCGCTGTCTCAGCCAACATGTCTTAGATGTAAGTCTCAGCCTAGCTCATATTTAACCCTCGGATTTATATTTCTGGCGTAAGTGTTTAACTTTAACAACTTAATTCGTTGAGCACATACTACAAGATAGAGCTTGATTAGAAAATAAATGAGGCATGTATAGTAAGTCCACTAGTTTGTTACATAAATATGTATACGCACATACACAAAAATATACCTCAACAAAACCATAAACCATAAACTTTCTCATATAAATATTCTGTTACTAGTCTATGTATTTAGATACTGCACACTGGCGTCTATTATTGTATTTCAGTCCTGTTCCATTCCCAGGTCGTCTGTAAGAAATTGCTTAGTGCGATAAGACCGCCGATTGTTTACCTAGCATTAAGATATCTAGCTCATTAAGCTTCTTTGTAATTGTTTGGTATGCAATAAAATATTATTCTATTCTATTCTATTCTATACCGCTCAGACAATATAGAATTTATATTCCAATGATATTACCAAGTTAAGCGTTAACTTGGACGACCTGAAGTTTGTAGGGATATCGTTGCCCAATTATGGTACTGTACCAGAATAATAAGCCAAAAGTGACTGTGTACGCGTAAGCTTGGTTGTGTGCATATGGTTTACAAGCGAATCGGCGCACTATGTATGCTTCATTTCTAATAGTGAATTTACTTCTATTTTAATATTCTTAGCCGAAATGAAACAATGTTCGCTCTCGTAAGTCAGAGGTTATGTATGGGGTCTTTCTAGAAACTCGGCCGGCTCAGTTTTATTTGACTAATTAAAACTGGAAATCACTTGCGTAAGCTAAGTAGATTATTTAATATTTATGTTAAATCGAACTTTGTTCCCGGAGTTGGAGGGTGTAAATAAAACATGGTGTTCGAAGGATCCATTTGAATGAGTTTATTCGTACTTTGACTAGTTACTTGCTATTAGACCTTATGTTAAATATCATACTTACTACTTCTATATAATATTTTAAACTAACTGATCTTAGTGAACTGTCCTGATGAACATACAGTACCTTATACGTTCTTTAACGGTCTTAAGACACCTTCATTCCAAACTTAAGCCAAATCGGTCCAGCTTCTGAAACGTAAAGAGATATTTTTTGTTTTGTTTCTTGTGTATACTTCAATCTGTCGCCTTCTTTGGGACATTCAGAAGTATGTCGGGCTCTAGTGTCATTGGCGTGCTGGGTATGTGTCCTGTGTCACATCCTCCTAATAAGAACAGCAGTTTACTGTGTCTGGACCAGATCCTGGGGAATTTTTCTCTTTAGCCGACGCGTCTGTTGAGCGTTAAGAGATATCAAACACAATTAATAAAATGAAAAGGCAAATAAAAAAACCGAGTCCAAACACAGGCCAATAAGACTTTTACACCTAACATGTAAAATGGCTTATAAATGGCAAAACAGTTTATTCCTTAAAAAATATGAAAGTTTTACAACTAATAATCATTCTTTCGTAGGATTACCATGTCGTGTAAATGTTTCATAAACGCCTGAAGGCACGTGTTTATGGTAAATAACTTACTTAAGTAAAGGAAATTTAAGTTTTTACATTATTAAAGAGAACATTGGCGAATGTGTACGCATTTTTTTACTATAAATGACTAAACATTTTTTTTTGCGTTTCGCTCCGTTCGTAAAAGTTAGGCGGTCAGAATCACGGGGCTTGTATGATCTTATTTCACTGGACAACGAGAGCAGTGTTGTACAGGACTTCTTATGGATAGGTTATCGTGAACTAGACTAACACTGCAACTATTTACGATGTCTTTTCACCAGAGATGTGCTATGCTACGTTCCTAACCCATCAATCATTTTCATTGGTGCTCAAAACTTAGCACTGGTGGAAACAGTTTCAGCTAAGCTATGTTTTTGGTATGGAAGGATGCGAGCTACGGATGCGTGCTACGGATGCGTGCTACGGATGCGTGCTACGGATGCGTGCTACGGATGCGTGCTACGGATGCGTGCTACGGATGCGTGCTATGGAAGCGTGCTATCTTTTGCCACCGACGCCGCCACGCCGTTACTATGGCAACTACGCATCTTCCTCGCACAGCTGCGTCGTGGCTGCGCATCTACATAGCGCATCTTCCTCGTACAACTACATAGATTAGCATTGGTGGAGACGGTCACATTGTTTCGTAGCGTAGCTTCACATCTTCGCAGCATAGCTGCATAGCACATCTCTGGTGGAAAGGCACCTTTATCAGAAGAGTGTTGAGCAACGTTCATATACTAACATATAAAGGCTCAACCGATTGAGCTGTTATTTAATAAATTTAGCTTAGGTTATAATATCCTTAGGAGAAAACATAGGCTACATTTTAACATTTTAACATGGCGGGCGCAGCTAGTATGCAATAAAACAAAAGGTCATAAAAATAAAACCTTCCGCATGAAAACTATAACTTTTTTCGCTAACTTTTAATTTCTACTTTATCGTTAAAATTGCGCCAATAAAAAGACCGAGCATTTAAAATTTTAATTAAGTACTTATTTTAAGCTTTTAAATAATTTTAATTTTATGGTTGAGTTCTAATTAACACCAGCCAAAAACCGTAACAAAAATAAAATGAATATTTCTCAGTTCTCTAAATATTTTACTTAACGTGTAGAGCTATAATAAAGCTTTCACAAAGGAAAGCCTCCGTTTGAAATATATTCGTATCGTGCCTTTTGATGACTCGTGTTGGGATAGTCAAAGTCTGGTTTACATAAAGAAATACTTGCCTATATAATACACTTATTAAGTACAATTGTTTAGTTATCTTTTCGAGTCGAAATAGCTATATTCCTTTATTTAATTGTTTTCAATTCTTTATGATCATTAAAAGCTATAATTTCATCGTGCTAGTTCCACTGCTTTGTAGTAAGCCTCCAAAAGGTCGTTGTCAAAAATGTCGTTATTGTTGATCTGGCTCTAAAAAGAAAGATTTTTGGTATTTAGGCCATTTCGTGGTGAGAGGAAAAATCAATCTGCGTTAAACCGTCCTCGGAGATTGTCCGGGGTGCGCCGGACGTATGTACCTATATGATAATTTAATATGTCAATCGAGGAGGCCCCCTCTTATAAAAAAATAATGAACAGAATAAGTCTGTGTAGGTATCTGTTTTTTTATTTCAGGAAAATGCATATTGTTATTACGAAAGGGAAAAACGTGATTCATTTTCTTTTTTTTATACGAGCATAATATTATAACCTAGAACGATCATATTTTGAGCTACGTGTTAGCTAATTGTTTACCCACTCTAGATTTTTATTACATACTGTGCTTTAAAAATGTCATTTAAATACGTACGATTATACGAGTAGGGGGGTATTAGTCGTTGAAATATTGAGTTGAAATTAGGCACACAGAAACTCGTAATAATGTTTAGATATTGTCACATAGAAATTCGCTAAGAAAGGATTTCATAACAAGAGCGAAGTCACCGACGTAAGATAGTTTCAAAATAAACCGTGTTATCTGACACATAAACAATTTAATCGTTGTTAAAATCCCAACTACTTTAATAAAAACCCAGACTACTATCACTCGTATCAGAATTTTTATCAAAATTTTAAATCCATAGACACAACTACTAAATAGGTACAATATTTATATGTCATCTTTTCCTTCAAGAATTAGTGAGCAACAGTGACCGTAGAGCATGTCGTCCCGCAGAACCTTCAAGATTAGAACTGTTACCCCCATTATAGTAGCGTCCGTGGCCCAGTCGTTGGTCCGGCTTGTAAGCCGGAGGCCCCGGCTGTTGCCTATAAGATATGTAGGAGGCAGTTGTTAGGTCAAGTTGCAGGCCCTGTAGTAATCTCGGCGACCTGAAACTGCAAAATATAGGTTAATCACACAACCTATAAATTGTGATTTGACTCTGACAGTGTAAGTAGCGCAACCTGTTCTGTTGGCGTATAAACCTCAATTTATTATACTTTTGTGAATGTATGGGATGACAATTTGACTTCACAGCAAGACAAGTCTACGCAATATCCATGCCCACAGGAAAACTACTTCACTGAATAAAGGTAAAACATTATATTGGAGTTAAGTAAGAACATTAACAAGAAGGTAAGTTGCGTAACCGTGAGATACAAATCCCTTGCCAGTTTAAAACCGACGTTGTTTTGTAAACCCTACCGCGAGGATTTACACGATGAATATAAATTACTGTGTAACTCGAGCATAGGCCTGGAAAACAACTGAAGCTAATCTTCTGAAAAAAATAATGATGCCACTTAGTACGCCCAACTCGAGTGTACGTGCACGCTAGTACTGTCTGCCACACATAAGCTGGGTGTCCTCTTTGCACTCCTTGTCGCGCGAAGTGTCAAAGACTCCAAACAAAATAAAATGTAAAGCCACTTTTTCTTTGTACGTGCGAATAATTGCACGAAGTAGGGCTGGCCTATTACACCATAATACGTTAATACGCCATAAACAATACATAATATTATGGTGTAATTGGTATAATATAGGTAATAATATCACTATCAAATTTATTGGTTAACTTAACTTAAGGCGAAAATTTTACTTTGAAAATTATACGCTAGTGAGCCATGTGTTACATATTATACATAGTATTATAAGGTTTTTTATAACATATTTATAATATCTATTAATATTATTGTAATGTGAAGTTTTTTGGAATAAATAAATAAACTTTGACAGCTTTGCGTCGGAATAATGAAAATATGAGAGTAGGTAGTTGCCAAAAAGACAGTAACATTTTCCATACGTGACCATTTCTCTCTCACATAAACCTACACGGCGTCAACTGTGTGTGTGCTTAGCGTCCACCATATTAATGCATCTTTTATAAGTAAATAAACATCTCCCTTGACCGCGATAAATAGAATATATCTTAGTTTATCGTTTTGACATGGAAATTGGATGTATGTAAATCGTAACGCCAGAAGCCTTTGTCTGAATTAATAGAATTAAATTTGGTTTTATAATGTTATTTGGTTTTACCGACGCTAATTAATTATACGATTTTCTGGGATTCTGGGTAGAGCAGACTTTTTGGTTCTAGCAAGTCAGAAAGTTTAGGGGCCTTTTTGTACATAAGGCGAAATAGGCAACTGCCCTCGATATCATTTGCTGAAATCGGTGATGATGTCTAAGTTGTAACACGACTATTCAGTAAAAACGATTTAATCTTGATCTTAGCAAGCTTGCTGTATGTTAATTTTTCTTTTAGATCATGATCAAAGGAAAGTTACTAGAGTATATTATAATAGTAGCGCATAATCAAGTCCCTAATCGAATAGGGTTTTTTTATTATTAATGGTTAGGCTTGAACCACGATCTCGCATGATTTTAAGCAACGACGCCGCTTAAAATCATGATGTAGTAAACTAAACGGAATAAAAGCCTCAATGGCTTTACTGAACTGAGTTGCAATGAACTTGTTATTAAAATACTGAATACTTTGTGACTGAACACAATAAACTTAAATTACTCGACATTAGCAAAAATACATTCATTTGTAGCACTATTTCTTAAAACTCTTGTTATTTGTTATACTAAAACTATGAATTCTCTTTGGCCTACAGTCTAAGTACTTTAAACATTTCTATTTACGAAAACTAGCGCTCGGTGCGCGCGTACTGCCAGTAAAGTCAAAGTTTCAATTATAAATGAGAACACATCGACACTCCACAGGCTCTCGTCTCTTCACGAGCTACTTAATTTAATTAAAACATTTCAATTCGCTTAAATTGTAGACACAGTGGCAATCGAAAACTCTCCCGCTGTCACCGGAGACACGGCGGGCGGGGCTTCAGATTTACGAACCAACTTTACTCACTTAATTTATGACATCAAAATCAAGAATACATTAATTAATAGATGTAGTTTTGTGGGAATTGGGAATAGATGTGAAGTACCCGTACTAAACCCTCTTGCGTGCACAACTAGCAAAAAACCAAAATTATAATGAAAAGATGAGGCACCTATAGAGAGCGCAGTGTGCAACAGCATAATATGCATGTGTGTAAACTGAATGTATGAAAGGAAAGTGCGACTGATATATTGGTCTGATTGGTCATAGCATGCACATAGGTCATGATCTGAGAAAACATCATATTATTATGTAGTATTATTCCCAAAATTTGCTACGGTTCGCTGTTGGCGACCGTTGTAAGATATTTGAGGTATAGGCGCCCTTAATTAGGGCGCCTCATTTCATATTTCATCAAGCTCAATCCAACAGCTTACTGACAACATAAAACTTAGTTCACGTGTAAATAATAGTCCTCAAAACGTCTTGAAATGAATTAGAGCGGCACTCGTACTGATGCCGCGGTTTGTCTCAAGATAAACACGTGCGGTTTCACCTACTTTATAAAATTACATGTATTTACGAAGATTCCAGTTAGAGGATTAGGTTGAGTGAGTTGACTTGTCGGAGTGGATTAATGTGGAACCGCGGACTATGGGAATGGATATAGATGGAGCGAGGACTCCTTGAGACTCAACTAACCGTAAAGTTGTAGCAAATATGCTCCGTCCGAATAGTGAACATTACAATCTATAAATTACATCTAATTATCTAAAAGGAAAGTATGACTGATCTATCAATTCCCAGCTATGGTATGGTTTCTATGAGCTAAAGAGCTAAAACTTTTTTTGATTTTGCCATACCTCCCTGTCTAACTAAATAGGTAGGTATATAAAGTAAATATAAAAGCTTATCAAAGCTATAAAAATATAAGAATCTATAAATATATTATCTAAAATTATAAATTAAAAAATAGGTTATTAAACGTGGCTCGACTTCCTTATAGGTGCACGATATCTGTTTTTATTGCTTCAATATGTCGAACGCTCGTGTTACGTATTTTCAATGACATTTAAGAGAAAAGATTCGCCGACGCGAAGTTTTAATTAAAGTCGAGTTCGCAGCGCTGCTTCCTTTCGTATTAGTTTCGTTGCGAGGTTGTTTAGAATCTCATCGCAGAAATAATGCACGATTATCTGATCTACATTATTTGACTAGATGCTACGCCGTAGATTGCTACGTTAGGCTACGTGCTACGTAGATTACTGAATACATAGAATTTTAATACTTCATTTAGATTTTTTATTCTTGGCGATCTGAAACTTAAACAAATAAAAAAAGCGGCTTTTAAGGATTTAACTCCTTAACCAACCAAAAACCTCCTTCTAACCTTCACCTAAACCCCCAAGGGGTTATGTGGTGCAGATGTAATTCTGGATCACCGAGTTCGAGTGACCATCAGGATCCCATAGCGGAATCCCGACGAAACTTCAAGAGTAGAGTGTCATCCCATACATTGTACTTTTGTGAATGTTTGGGATGACAGTTGACTTGACAGCAAGACAAGTCTACGCAGCGTCTGTGCTTGGCCCGGCTGCTGTGCAGTAAGTAATGACGAGAAAATATCTTACAAAAACACCGTAACTCTAGATTTGAACATCCATGATTTATTTCTCAGATAATTCTGAGACAGGTAAAGAGTTCCGTTCATTCCGTTTTCATATTACTTACCTTAAGTGAATTAAAGAAAAATTTAAAGCTTTTCAAACAAGAATAAAATAATTAAGCTAATTGAAGTTTTCGAACGTTTAATAAATGAAACGACTTGCACTGACCTACCTAGCTCTGACCTCTTTGGAAACTCCGTGTTATTTTTATTTAATTTCTTGGCCAGTGATATTATACTCGTGCATTAGTGAACCTGGATTTTTAAAGTTCTTAATTTAATATTTTCATTGCATATGGATAGTGGATAGTAACAAAACCTTACTAGGTTGAGCTAGAACCCAAAGTATTTTAAAAAGTTTTTTAAAATTTTACTTATTTCACTTGCATTGATTGCCCGGGTAAAAATTTTTTTTTGCAACATTTCCGATATTATTTTTGTTGTATTTGTAAGGCCAAATGTTTTTGTTTAAAAATAGAGTCCTTCTTTTTAGCATATTTTTAAATATTTAACGGAAAAAATGAAGTTTCGTGTAAAAAGTGCCTGCTTAAGATGTGTGTTTAAAGAGCTCATGTCCCGCCATAAGAAGCAGGCTGGTGAATGCCAACGAGGCGCAGTCAGCAACCCTCAGACCTGAACTAAACGCGTCCACAAATCTGAATTGCAAACATCTCTCAAGCTCAACGCTACACAAACCTTAGGCCATACTATACCGAGAAATGCAGACGCCCAGCTACAACGTTACAAATGAAGCCGTAGATTGTACTAGAGAATACGTTGCATATAAGCGTTGTTAATGTTTCTTCTGTGAATTTTATCTATCTACTGGTGATCTCTAAATATGTAATCCCGAACAGCACTCAACTAATAGTCTCTCCAGACGTACATTACTCGTACATCTCTTGTGGTCACATATTCACTATCAGTTATTGACATTATCGACGATGAATCAAGTAAGATGCACAAAGGACATAAAGCGGCATCCTTACTTAGTGGCGTTACCTACTGCCCGCACCAAGCGTTTTGCTTCTTCGTTCTTAATGAGAACTGGTCGCGTTTGGAACACTTTGCCGTCATCCGTGTTTCCCGAGCGGTACAACTTGGGTATCTTCAAGGCACGAGTGAATAGGTACCTTTCTAGGCATCTTACGTGATCCATCGCCGACTGCATTTTCACTTTCCATCAGGTGGGATGTGGTCAAACGTAGGCCTATCTCGTATAAAAAAAAAAAACTTATTCGCTCGTGCTTAAAAGATTCCCAAGTTGTATCGCTCAATTATTTAAAATCATTTTTGTCTTCGGAGCGCGTAGTCCACCTTTATAACGATAGTCTGTCCCATAAGCTGTGCAAAAAGTCCTTTTTGAGCTGAGTAGACGAAGCTAATGCTTTGACTCCACTGTTGGTTTTGTTGCGAATGCTTGTTCTATAATGCTTTGCAGTTACTGTTTGTAAAATGAGTACGATGGCTTTATTTCTAAACTAGAAACTGGATGCGGTTTCTCCCTCTCAAAAATTTATATTTTGTGTTAAAAGTTTTAGCGATTTGTAATTTTATCCGGGTTTTTCATAATCATTTTTTACGTAAAGTGATAAAACGTCTAAATGATATCCGCAGACGTCTGTAATTATCTTGATTGAAAAATATTTAATAACATTACTTAGTGCTTTAAAAACACATAATATTGCCTATTCGAAGGCCTACAACTAGCGGTTTCAGTCGCTAAAAGTAGCCTGCGCGTTAAGGTACCTATCGCATTTATAATATTAACAGTAAGATTGTAAAAATAACTCATTATCATACTCTTATGATATTATAAATTGATTTTATATTTTATTTTAATTCTAGTTTTAGGTATGTATTATTTGTATACGTTATGTAATTTGTATTCTATTGAAACGAGTCTGCCCTTAATTTAAAATGTGGCTGCAGATGAAAGCCTCTGAAATTAAGGCCCCGATATTTTGTGTCAATCTTCGATGGAGACGTCAGGTTTCTGCGTTGAATGTCGAGATGTCAAGCCTCAAGTAGAGATGATTACTGGGAATCGGTGAATGAAGACTTAATAACGGCAGCCGACAATTCACAAAGGAGTTCGCTGAAAATTGTATTGTACAACGTCTCTATTCAAAGTTAAAGAGAAATACAATGATCAAACCCGCAAAACAACTTACAACCAACCTGTTGTTAAAGTTCCACGAAATCATTAAAGTTAAGAAATATATAGTGATATGAAATAAATGGGGATTAATATTATATGGACGCCAATTGATATCGTTGAGGGATATTTGTTAAATACATGGAAAATCCTAGTGATAAAAGCATATGTTTATTCATGACGAGCACTATTTTATCAGACGTTAATTGAGATGTTTCATTTAATCATAGTATTACTTAGAATTCCTATATTTGAAAACTAAAACTGCTCAACAGATTTCAACAAAATTTTAATCAAAAAAAAAATATCAACGAATTGGAAACCTACGAGAGGTTCGTGTTCAATCCATGAAGCCTTTTTGAAGTCATGTAAAAATTTTGATATAATTTTGATAGTGTTTATTCTTTGAATATAAAAAAATGTATACCCTAGCTAATTTTTTTTCTGAAATCCTTTTAATTTGAGCAATCTTCTAACAGTTAATCATTTTTTGGTGCGGGAACAGATTTGTTTACAAAAAGGGACATTCGTTGTTCAATCCGAGTACGAGTACTATATTATTACAGTCCTTAAGAGCGCTTATTCAATTTGACGCTCTCTCGCTCGCACTATTTGATACATTTTGAAATATAAATTCATAGAATTATCTTTTTCAAAAATCCTCAAGAGGAACCCTGCACAATATTATTTTACACATTTTAAAAGTGTTTTCAGTTTGATATATAAAAAAATGGCATGGTGAGATTTTTGTTTTTTTTTTTAATTCAAGGTTCCTCCACCACACCAGAGTTACCGACATATCCGAAAGGATTGATAACAGATGGGGTAGGCGTGTTCTAGAGTGGAGACCACGTCTAGGAAACGTCCTTGGGCGAGATGGGGTGACGATATCCGAAAGGTCGCGGGGAGCGGGTGAAGGAAGAAGACGGAGGACCGAGTTAAGTGGCGTGCCATAGACTCCCCCTATGTCCACCAGCGGACGAACGTGGGCTGATGATGATGTTGATAACAAGGTTCCTCTTGAAGAATTTTTTAAAAGTTAATACCGTTAATTTATATTCCAAAATGAATCAAATTGTACGAGCGCTCTTAATATTAACGGTAGGTACATAAATACCTAGACAGGTTCCATAATAACATTCCATTATGTAGACACTTAATTTATTAGCAACACTATCAGAGATATGTATCGGGGAGGGATAACACGAATGGATGCGATAAATCACGGAACTGACGGAATTATGACGTATCCAAAGGCTTACATCGAGATTACGTGCTTATTGATGGTTTCCGAATAGTGCCGCGCTCAGAAGGGATAGTTTAACATACCTATAACATTAACAATAACATATTAAGTGCGAAAGTACGAGTACAGTGAGACAAAGTTGCCTTGAATTTATCAGAGTAACTAAAACAAAAAAAAAGTATTTTCTTCATCAGCTCACACTGCACTGTAGCTGGTGAAATTACTGGGCTGAAGAGTCTTAACGTCTCTTGATTCCAAGACGCCAAAAATTTTAGTACTGTACTGATTAATGTATGGGCAGCGTTATCTCTTACTATCAGGAGAGCGTCTTGCTTGTCTTCTTGGGTCCATATTGGCTCGCATAAAACTTTTAGTCCTAATTTAATGAGGCATAACGTTTTTCAGCCTAAACATCAAAACGCCTAAAGTTTTTAGGCATAACTTTTTTAGCCTAAATTTTTCTCCCATAATATTTTTAAGCATAATAATAATTACGCATAAAATTGTTACGCATATTGTTTTAACGCCTAAAATATCTTACCATAAATTTTTTTGGCATAATTATATTCAGCCCTAATATTTTTCGACATAATAATATCCAGCCCTAATCATTTTCAGTATAATGATATATCCAGCCCTAATTTTTTAGCAAAGTGATATCTTGTCATAATACTATTACCAGGATTGTAATCGGCAAAATATTATTAATACTAAAAGAAACGAATTATTAATTTCAATGTTCCAACTTAAAACCTAACCTAGCCTTCTCGTGGTTTTTTTTTTAAAGAACGAAGTAAGAATTCGGGCAAGACGTTCTCCCGATGGTAAGAGATAACTTCTTACTTGAGAGTAATAAGATGTTAAGACTCTTCAGCCCAGTAACTTCACTAGCTACTGTGTGGTTGTTTCATTTTAATCTCCTCTATATCCTACCTTCTCTCTGAATTATAAAGTGGATGGTCATTTTTGGTACTTTGTTGACCGCTGCCGTGGCACTGTGGACATTGTTCAAACCTAACCTAACCTAAATTATCCGAGTCGGTTTTGTGACAGTCAGTCTTACTGGGTGCCATAAACTACTTTCCTAAATAATTTTATTAACTTACAATATTAGTTGTATGCCTTAATATGGTTATGTAAAATTATGATTATGCCCGAGAAAGTTATGCGAAACATTTTCGGACAAATTAAATTAGGACTAACAAAATTATACGTACTTATATTATGACATACAAATTTATGCTTTACAAATATATGCTAAAAAACGTTAGGGCAACTGACAGTTATGGCAAGACATAAGTATGTCTAGATATAATTATGCCCAATTATGATTAGGCTAAAAAAAGTTATGCGAAACATTATCAGCGAAACAAAATTAGGACAAAAAAAATTATGCGTGCGAATACGCTCCCGTCTTCTTACTTATTTGCACAAATAAAGCATTTTTAGCCATGGAATGAATATATTATTATGTATAACAGATTTAGTTTTACTATTCACTGTAAATTGTAAATGAAAACTTATTATACTTTGAACGAGATCGACTGCCAATCGAGTCAAAGTCCCTTCAGTGCCAAAGAAACCCGACCAAACGGTAGGTATATTTGTTACCTCTTCAAGCCTAAGCTGCAGAATGACGGTGGGTTGTGCTGAAATTCGGTAAGAAGATAACATAGGCTACTATCAGGGGGTAAAACCGTTTTGATACAATAATTTTAATACCTATTCTGTATATGTACTAACACTGTTCAGTTAATCACTGTTCATCTCATCTTCAGTTAATTCCAAATTTCACCTCAACACGTACGAGCGGACGGCCCACCTGATGTTGAGCTACTGTTGCAGTTACCAGTCTCAAGACGCGTCTCCAGCTCCAGTTTTTGGTCTACAGTCTACGAATAAGATTCCTTATTCAGTTACTTAATCTACAGTCTAATCAGCAATAACATGACAACACTTTTCACAAAACATTGTTAAACTACTCATTTATATAGCACCAACAATGTTTTTGCTTTCCATACCAGATACGTGCTTTCCACGTACTTATAACAAAAACATAATTTCAGCATGCATCAAAATCGCCTTGAATTTTGTAGAATGTTGAAATATGTTTTTGTTGATTGTGTAGACCAAATCACGAGCCGAAAACGCGGCTTTACTCTCGCATCCAGATATTAATAGATCAATGTCTATAAACACCTTATCTTTTGGCTTTCACAAAGCTGAATAAACCATAACAATCCCAAAATAAAAAGAAGTCCAATTGTAGTTTTTCATTAGTCGCTAAACTCTAAAGAACAATAAGGAAAGTCGCTAACAAAGCAATGAATTGTTAAGTAAAATTAATTATTTCCTCGGTATTGGTGTTCTCCACGGCTTAATTACTGGAGTGGCCGCTACGTGGCGCGACTTACGACTGGGTCAACGCTCACTACACCCACCCGGGACCCACTCAGCACCGCCTCGCCTCGGGTGGACGCCGCGTTGACGCCGGGTGGACGCCGCGTTATAACCCACGAACGCCGCGCGGTCAACCCGTGAACGCCGCGTGACCAACGAGTGGACGAATCCACGAATTTAATTCCACAATAAAACCTTTTAAAGGTTTAATAAATAGTTGAATTTATAATTAACTTAATTTTTAATATTAACTTAATCTAACTATTGAAAATAATATTAGACATGAAGTAAATAATAATTTATCAATTTAATTTACCTTTATCCTGCTTTTTTTCATGGCAAATTGCGTAATTTAAATAAAACTTTCGTTATAAGAAAAAAATCGTAATTAAATTTAATATTTCGTAAGTGAGAAATTAACGCCTGATAAAAAACTATTACTAAGTACATAATCTTACTAATATTATAAAAGCGAAAGTTTGTGTGTATGTGTGCGAGTGTGTGTGTATGTTTGTTACTTTTTCACGCTTAAACGGATGAACCGATTGACTTAAAATTTGGTATGAAGATAGCTGAGACTCTGGAATAACACATAGGCTACATTTTATCCTGATAAATGAAACAGTTTCTGTAAAAATCAAATATATATTAAAAAAATGACAGTTCTGAAATTTGACAATTGATTGTTATTTTGACATTTGCGATTTTCCATTGTTTTTGAAAAAATTGACAATTAATTGTCATTTTGACATATTCGATTGTCAATTTTTTTTTTATAATTTGACATATTCGTTTTTCATTTTTCTTTGAGAAATTCGACATGAGATTTTTAATTTTTTTTAGAGAAATTTGACATATTTGATTTTAATTTTTTTTTTTGAGAAATTCGACATGAGATTTTTAATTATTTTTAGAGAAATTTTACATATTCGATTTTTAATTTTAGAAAAATGCTGGAAATTTTAATGATAGTTTATGGTAGATTTTTTTTAAAGGTTTAATAAATAGTTGAATTTATAATTAACTTAATTTTTAATATTAACTTAATCTAACTATTGAAAATAATATTAGACATGAAGTAAATAATAATTTATCAATTTAATTTACCTTTATCCTGCTTTTTTTCATGGCAAATTGCGTAATTTAAATAAAACTTTCGTTATAAGAAAAAAATCGTAATTAAATTTAATATTTCGTAAGTGAGAAATTAACGCCTGATAAAAAACTATTACTAAGTACATAATCTTACTAATATTATAAAAGCGAAAGTTTGTGTGTATGTGTGCGAGTGTGTGTGTATGTTTGTTACTTTTTCACGCTTAAACGGATGAACCGATTGACTTAAAATTTGGTATGAAGATAGCTGAGACTCTGGAATAACACATAGGCTACATTTTATCCTGATAAATGAAACAGTTTCTGTAAAAATCAAATATATATTAAAAAAATGACAGTTCTGAAATTTGACAATTGATTGTTATTTTGACATTTGCGATTTTCCATTGTTTTTGAAAAAATTGACAATTAATTGTCATTTTGACATATTCGATTGTCAATTTTTTTTTTATAATTTGACATATTCGTTTTTCATTTTTCTTTGAGAAATTCGACATGAGATTTTTAATTTTTTTTAGAGAAATTTGACATATTTGATTTTAATTTTTTTTTTGAGAAATTCGACATGAGATTTTTAATTATTTTTAGAGAAATTTTACATATTCGATTTTTAATTTTAGAAAAATGCTGGAAATTTTAATGATAGTTTATGGTAGATTTTTTTTATGAGTGCTTCATTTGTGGTTTATCCAATGGGCTTACTATGAGTGCTTCAATTGTGGTTTATTTATTTATTTATTTATTCAGATCAATTAAATTGCGTACACTACATTACATTGTATACATTAATATCCATAAAATTATTTCAATAAAAAAGATCATTTTAAATGCCGCAATAATTAAAATTGAAGACCGCATGCATTTTAAAAAAGTATTTAAACAACATCAATTATTCAAAAGTCAAATTAAAAAATTATTAAAATTAAAAAATAATCAAAAAAAATTATCAGTTACATAATTTTAAGCAATTTGTTTGCAGAATCATGCATTACAAAAATAAAATAATATGCAAATAAAAATAAATCCGACAAACCCAAATTAAAATGATTAAGAAATACATACATAAAAGATTACACAATAAAATCAGACAAGAAAAGAAAATTAATTGTTTACTATAATATTAGCCCAGTCAATGAGTGCCCAAAAAGGGTATGTGGATCGAAAAGTCGAAAGCAGAAAAACTAACTTAGTAACTTTGTTTGGACTAGTTAGGAGATAAACATACTAAAAGTCCCCACCCCTCCGAGGTGAGCCCGAGGGGGGGGAGGCCGAAGAAGGTCCCATTTTTAGGTTTTTTGCTTATATGTCAAAAACTGTGCGTTGTAGGATATTTTGTTGTACTACATTATTAAACCTCATAAAATTTACTACAACTTTGGCCTTAACACTTTTCATCTATCTCCAATCGTTGTCCAGCTATAAGCTTCCAAACATGGTCTATTTTGAAGACGCTTAAATTAGTTTTCCATACAAAGTAGGTAAAAAAATCTTACAAATAAAATTTGACCAACTTCTGGTTGTCGTATCATAATGAAACTTTGCAAATGTCTAGAAATCCGACGACAGTTTAATAATCTGGTACCACTGAGCTGATCTGATGATGGAGCCAGGAGGTGTCTAATGAAACTCTTCAATGGCTATTAGTAAACCCGTCGAGTTTGGGCACATTACATTCGAATCGATGAGACTTTTTCATAACACTTGCTGTCGAGGGTCTGATAATGGACCAGGAGGTGCCTACGTCTCATCAATCCGAATGTAATGAGCCTAAACTCGCCGGTTTTACTAATAGCCATTGAAGAGTTTCATTAGACACCTCCTGGCTCCATCATCAGATCAGCTCAGTGGTACCAGATTGTTAAACTGTCGTCAGATTTCTAGACATTTGCAAAGTTTCATTATGATACGACAACCAGAAGTTGGTCAAATTTTATTTGTAAGATTTTTTTACCAACTTTGTATGGAAAACTAATTTAAGCGTCTTCAAAATAGACCATGTTTGGAAGCTAATAGCTGGACAACGATTGGAGATAGATAAAAAGTATCAAGGCCGAAGTTGTAGAAAATTTTATGAGGTTTAATAATGTTGTACAACAAAATATCGTACAACGCACAGTTTTTGACATATAAGCAAAAAACCTAAAAATGGGACCTTCTTCGGCCTCCCCCCCCTCGGGCTCACCTCGGAGGGGTGGGGACTTTTAGTATGTTTATCTCCTAACTAGTCCAAACAAAGTTACTAAGTTAGTTTTTCTGCTTTCGACTTTTCGATCCACATTTCTTCTTTTACTGGACTATATGTCTCTTAAAGACGTGCATATTATCAGAAAATATGTCAATATCAGATGCTTTAGAAATTTTGTTATATTGCCGTACAAGTCTAACAATCGGTGCGTTATGGCCAAGATTGGAATTAGAGCCTGAGACATGGAACAGATTGAACCTTGAGGCTCTGGGCAATATTCTTGGTGCAGATATATATAACTCCGAGAGTAGCTCGGGTGTAGTCATAATACCATTCACAACCTTATACAGAAACATGTTATCTAGAAGTTCCCTGCGATGCGTAAGAGAAGACATCTTGAAATATTCTAGCCTATCATTATAAGTCAACAGCTGCTTGCCTTTGTTGCAAGAATATGTCAAATGCCATAAAAACCGCTTCTGTATACGTTCGAGTCTCTTCTTATGAACATCATAGAACGGGTTCCATACCACACTGCAGTACTCCAGAGTGCTGCGAACAAGCGAGTTAAAAAGAGTAATCTTAGTACTCGGTGAGCGAAAGTCTTTGCAGTTTCGCAGTACAAAACCAAGCGACTTGAATCCCTTAGAAGCCATGTGGTCTATGTGGACATTGAAGCGCAGTTTCATGTCAAGCATGACACCGAGGTCGCGAATCTGTTGCACATTTGTGATAGCATCCTGTTCGATGTAAAACGTTGGACAATCAAAGAGTTTTTTCCTACTAAGGCACATACAGAAACATTTCGACACATTAAGACGCATGCAATTAGTTTTACACCACGAAACTAGCCGGTCAATGTCTTCCTGTAGTCTCAACCTATCGTCGTAAGAATTGAGATTCCTAAAGAATTTGAGGTCATCAGCGAAAAGATAGCAATTGGAGTTGACAAAACACTGTTCAATGTCATTAATAAACATGCTGAAAAATAACGGCCCCAAAATAGAACCCTGGGGCACGCCCGAGCTCATTGCGATAGAATCCGACGTCACACCATTAATAACAACTCTTGAACTGCGTTCCTGAAGGTATGACCGACACCAGCCCAGCAAAGGCTCTGATATTCCGAATAGAGTTAACTTTGAGAATAAAATTTTATGGTCAACTGAATCAAACGCCTTGCTAAAGTCGGTATATATATGACTCCTATTGAAGAGCGCTGGTCAAGAGCGCGGGACACTTTATTTACGAATGTGACGAGGTTTGAAGCTGTGGATCTACCCTTCACAAACCCATGTTGTTTGTGACTGATGAGGTGTTTGGTATGCCAGGATAATATAGGACATACCAATTTTTCGAAGACCTTACCAACAACAGGCAAAATAGATATTGGCCTGTAATTAGCAGCCAAATGCCGATCACCGCTCTTATGTAGGGGAACCACTAAAGCAGTCTTCCACGCTGATGGAAACACTCCGCCACTTAACGACTTGTTGAAAATAAGTCGCAAAGGATATGCTAGAGCAGACGCACACCTCGACGCAAACACAGACGGAATACCATCCACCCCAGCTCCCTTAAAAGAGTCAAGTCTCTTTAATATCTTGAGAACGTGATTGTCCTTGAACTGTATAAGAGCAAGATAATTACTGGTCGGGACTCTTAAACTGTCTGAATCACGACTCATCGCTGATGGTGCGTTATTGAATGAAGAACTAAAATGTTCTGCGAAAAGATTACATATGTCATTAGTATTAGTAGCTGATTTATCGTTTAAGTTTAACTGAGCAGGATAATGACTATGATTTCTTCGTTTGTTCTTTATGTAGGTTCAAAACAACTTAGGGTTCGACCGCAAATTAGATTCCAGACACGTTATGTATACTTTATAGCAAACATTCATGAGGCTGTCAGAACGAGCTTTATCAAGGTTAAAAGATAATTGGTCTCGAGGGTTATTATTGAACTTTCGCAGTTTTTGGTGAAATTTATACTTTTCTTTCAGCATATTAATAAGTTCAAAAGAAAACCAAACAGGGTACTTTTTTGAACGTGGTCTAGATTTCGGAACGTGTATACCAATTAATTCATGAAGCCGATCATAGAAAACAGTAACCATATCATCAACGTGTCTGCAAGACGAGAATATGTTGTCCCAATCAGTACCACTAAGCTCAGCAATAATGGCTTCATAATCTGCTTTGAAAAAGCAGAATCTAGGATGGTTGTTCGGTGGTAGAGATTCCTCAGGAGAGACCACGATATGGAATTCCAGCGGAGGATGCAAAGGGTCGATAGTAGAGAGAGGAATCAAGCTTTCACATAGGTTGACGATTTTCGAATAACTTAACACCAAATCTAGAATTTTGGCCTTGACATTGTTTATATAATTACATTGCTTAAAATCATTAAGTAGAACAAAGTCTTTAAGCATAGAAGCAAACAAGCCGCTGATATTTCCCATATCTTGCGTATTGTTGTTGTTAGCATCGAAATTCCATACAATCGAGCTTAAATTAAAATCTCCTACGAGGCAAACATTATGAGTCCTACTGTGTTCAATAACGCGATTAGTATTTTCGATAAACTCAGCAAGGATGTGTTGCTTAATTGGCGGAGGGAGATAGACTACACAAAGAAGAAGTCTATCCTGATGACCTTTACTATCGCGAATATCAAATTCAATCCAGAAGTCTTCGCATTTAGATTCAAAGCATTGCATGCGTCTAGGGCTAAATCTTTTCGACACAGCAATAAGAACGCCTCCCCCGTTCTTAGAATTATGAAAACCGCTCGTTTCACGATCTCTCCGGAAAACAACATATCTGTCATCAAACAACTTTGAATCTGAAATACTATTATTTAGCCATGTCTCGGTAAGTATTATTAAATCATGATTGCAACACACAACATTGTTAAAGAAATCATTTGTTTTCGTTCTTAATCCTCTGACATTCTGATAATATACGTTAAGGTTATTCAATTTAGACATAAAATTTGAAAATATACAAAATCTAGTTTACGATATTAACGTTAAAATAAAATTATTACAATTATTTAATCTATAAACTAGGCACTAACTAAGTTTTTTTTAATGATTCAGTGTCTTTCACGTGAATATAAGACGAACTTTCTGATTTCCGGACAAACACCCTTCCGTCGCGTACCCAGACAAATTTATATTTAAGCTGTTTTGCAGCGTGACGGGTAGCTGCATGAAGCGCTTTTATTTCCGGCGTCAAATGCTCAGCTACGAAGACAGGGCTCTTCTTTGTACCTCCAATTCCTAGGTGACTGCTATTCAACTTTTCGCTACGTCCGCGAGAAAACTGTCACGAAGACGCCGGCTGCTGAACTTGACCAAAATCGATCGAGGACGAGGGCTTTTGTTATCCAATTTGGCAATTCGAGCGCAATACTGGATATCAGCGTCAGCTACGGGGCATTTGATCACTTTACTCAGCTGCTGCACTGTGCTGTAAATATTTTCCGTCTTATGTTCGGGTACGCACTGAATTTCTATGTTGTTAGACCGTGACTGCTGTTCAACCTGATGCAGACGCGACGATGTGAAAGGTCCTTGGTGGCGGCCCTTAGCACCTCGTTTTCAGTTCGCAGCTGTGTTATGGTGGCTTTCTGAGACGCACTTTCACGACTCAGAGTCTCATACTCGGCGTTAAAATAAGCGAACGACTCGTCTACCTTTGTCAATCTTGCAGTAATGGCCTGTATTTCGGAGTTGAGTTTCCTATCTAGTTCTTCTCTTATTATCTCACGAATGACGTCAGGCGACGCACAGCCACCGGAACAACGAGGCTTAGACCTCAGTGTCACGTTGTCGTACTGAAGCGGCGAATCCTTTGAAGACGATGCGATGTTAAGCGAGTGTGACACGGAGGCGCGGATAGGTGTATTAGAGTTGTCACCTTTCGGCAATTTACACTTGCAGGTCCAAGACTCTTTAAATTCCCTTGTGAAATTGTTGAATTGTTCCTTGGTTATGTTCATACACGTATAATGGTACTTATCAGGGCAATGTTTGCAATTCAAAAATGATATTCCTTTTACCTCAGTAAGGCCCAAGTTCACCGGCTTAAGTAAAGACCTGATTATGTCTAAACCGTGGTTTGACAGTCGATTACTAACAGTGTGGTGTTCACCGATACTCAAACGGCCATTTTGCCTGCTGATCACGTTGTTAAGTTAACGGACCTATATTTCCTTGATTATCTGTTGATTAAGAAATTTTACAGTTCAATTTGCTTGTTGTGTCACTAGAATTTAAAGGTTTTACCGGAGTTTGTTTAAGAAAACCAATGTAATTCCACCTGAATTCCTAATATTTAACATTTGATTTTAGTTTCGAAGGTATTCGTCGAAATTATAGTATGAGTAGCATGCAAAAGCTTTTAAAACTATAAGTAGGTACCAGGTACCTACTTATAGTTTTAAAAGCCCTACGTACCTACCTACCTATATAATATTTTCTACATAGTGTCTTCAAAAAAAAAAAACAGTAAAATAAAATCTCAAAAATTATTACTTACTTGCTTTATTATAACTACACATACCAATACATATTCAACATTACAAAACCTTTAAAATCTAAAGGGTCCGGTGGTAAAATAGATTTGTTAAAATTAGTGTCAGCCAAACATATCCACACTTTTTATTTTTAGCGTAATGGTTGCCGCATTGTTCGTCAGTTTTCTTATTTTCTGCAGTCCTTATTATACTTCAATACCCCACACCCCCTCACAAAATAAACACAAAACATCCGACGACAAAATATTTCCTTAATATTCCTTTTAAAAATTGTATTTCACAAGATATTTCTAAAATATTGCCACTATATACGCGTGCAATCTTAGAAACTACAATGTAAATAAACAAAAAACACCACAGGCCACAGGTCAGAAAGAAACAAAAACACGACAGGACCGCAGGCCACGGGTCAGAGAGAAACAAAAACACCACGAAAGAGACACCACGTGCGTTCACCCGCCATTAACAATGCAGCTGTTTGAAAAAATATCCAACAAAAGACTGTGAGCTCATAATGTAACGGCATTTAATTTGGTGTCATTATAGTGTAACCCGACCATGTCGATTTGTTCCGTCAACGCTCTGTTACGAATACGTATTATCGACTTTTTAATTTGACAGTGGTATACTGTTCACTCATTCGTTCAAAAACCTTCAATTAGGTAATCTAGGGTAGAAATTGCGTGGTGAACACTCTTATGATGATCGCCTGTTTAAACAAGGGATTATATTTGATCGAGCCATTAGGTGATCTACTGTTATATACGAAATCGGTGAACTTAAGCCTAAGACACCCGGCACATTTCTGTTTATTCATCGTGCGCACAGCAAAAAATGCCCAGTCGCACAGTAAGAAATGCCCTTCGAATGAACGCACAGCAATTAATGCCCTGCCGCACAGTAACAAATTCCCTTCACAAGCGAACGGAAACCTTGCGGCAAGAAGGTCGTAAGCGCCGTGAATATCGTGGCGCTTACGCGTTTTAACACAAAGCTTCGGCAAACTTGATGAACGAGTAAAATATCGTTATTATCACTTTAATGCACTGATTTTTGATAAAAAAAATTACTTCACTATATGGCCAAACAGTTTATACACAGTTTATGATAGCACTACACTGGGAATACTTTATAAAAACATTAGATTTTATTAAAAATAATTGCAGCACTTATTAACTGATGTTGTTTAAACGGCGTCCGAGGGTAGTCGACTATGAGTGCTTCATTTGTGGTTTATCAAATGGGCTTACTATGAGTGCTTAATTTGTGGTTTATCAAATGGGCTTACTATGGGTGCTTTATTTAAAACTAAATGGGCTTACTATGAGTGCTTCATTTGTGGTTTATCAAATGGGCTTACTATGAGTGCTTCATTTGTGGTTTATCAAATGGGCTTACTATGAGTGCTTAATTTGTGGTTTATCAAATGGGCTTACTATGGGTGCTTTATTTAAAACTAAATGGGCTTACAATGAGTGCTTCATTTGTGGTTTATCAAATGGGCTTACTATGGGTGCTTCATTTAAAAACTAAATGGGCTTACTATGAGTGCTTCATTTGTGGTTTCTCAAATGGGCTTACTATGGGTGCTTCATTTGTGGTTTATCAAATGGGCTTACTATGGGTGCTTCATTTGAATACTAAATGGGCTTACTATGAGTGCTTCATTTGTGGTTTATCAAATGGGCTTACTATGGGTGCTTCATTTGTGGTTTATCAAATGGGCTTACTATGGGTGCTTCATTTGTGGTTTATCAAATGGGCTTACTATGGGTGCTTCAGCCCATATAGTTTTTAAATGAAGCACCCATAGGAAGCCCATTTAGTTTTCAAAAGAAGCACCCATAGTAAGCCCATTTGATAAACCACAAATGAAGCACTCATAGTAAGCCCATTTGATAAAATACAAATGAAGCACTCATAGTAAGCCCATTTAGTTTTCAAATAATGCACTCATAGTAAGCCCATTTGATAAACCACAAATAAAGCACTCATAGTAAGCCCATTTAGTTTTCAAATAATGCACTCATAGTAAACCCATTTGATAAACCACAAATAAAGCACTCATAGTAAGCCCATTTAGTTTTCAAATAATGCACTCATAGTAAGCCCATTTGATAAACCACAAATAAAGCACTCATAGTAAGCCCATTTAGTTTTCAAATGAAGCACTCATAGTAAGCCCATTTGATAAACCACAAATAAATCACTCATAGTAAGCCCATTTGATAAACCACAAATGAAGCACTCATAGTAAGCCCATTTGATAAACCACAAATGAATCACTCATAGTAAGCCCATTTGATAAACCACAAATGAATCACTCATAGTAAGCCCATTTGATAAACCACAAATGAAGCAGCCATAGTAAACCTATTTTATAAACCACAAATGAAGCACTCATAGTAAGCCCATTTAGTTTTCAAATGAAGCACCCATAGTAAGCCCATTTGATAAACTACAAATGAAGCACCCATAGTAAGCCCAATTAGTTTTCAAAAGAAGCACCCATAGTAAGCCCATTTGATAAACCACAAATGAAGCACCCATAGTAAGCCTATTTGAGAAACCACAAATGAAGCACTTATAGTAAGCCCATTTAGTTTTTTAAATGAAGCACCCATAGCCCATTTGAGAAACCACAAATGAAGCACTCATAGTAAGCCCAATTAGTTTTTTAAATGAAGCACCCATAGTTAGCCCATTTGATAAACCACAAATAAAGCACTCATAGTAAGCCCATTTGATAAACCACAAATGAAGCACTCATAGTAAGCCCATTTAGTATTCAAATGAAGCACCGATAGTAAGCCCATTTGAGAAACCACAAATGAAGCACTTATAGTAAGCCCATTTAGTTTTTTAAATGAAGCACCCATAGTTAGCCCATTCGATAAACCACAAATAAAGCACTCATAGTAAGCCCATTTGAGAAACCACAAATGAAGCACTCATAGTAAGCCTATTTAGTTTTTTAAATGAAGCACCCATAGTTAGCCCATTCGATAAACCACAAATGAAGCACTCATAGTAAGCCCATTTAGTATTCAAATGAAGCACCCATAGTAAGCCCATTTGATAAACCACAAATGAAGCACCCATAGTAAGCCCATTCGAGAAACCACAAATGAATCGCTATTAGTAAGCCCATTTAGTATTCAAATGAAGCACCCATAGTAAGCCCATTTGATAAACCACAAATGAAGCACCCATAGTAAGCCCATTCGAGAAACCACAAATGAAGCACTCATAGTAAGCCCATTTAGTTTTCAAATGAAGGACCCATAGTAAGCCCATTTGATAAACCACAAATGAAGCACTCATAGTAAGCCCATTTAGTTTTTAAATGAAGCACCCATAGTAAGCCCATTTGATAAACCACAAATGAAGCACTCATAGTAAGTCCATTTAGTTTTCAAATGAAGCACCCATAGTAAGCCCATTTTATAAACCATAAATGAAACACCCTAAGTAAGCCCATTTGATAAACTACAAATGAAGCACTCATAGTGAGCCCATTTAGTTTTCAAATAAAGCACCCATAGTAAGCCCATTTGATAATCCGCAATTGAAGCACTCATAGTAAGCCCATTGGATAAACCACAAATGAAGCACCCATAGTAAGCCCATTTGATAAACTACAAATGAAGCACTCATTAAAAAAAATCTACCATAAACTATCATTAAAATTGCCAGCATTTTTCTAAAATTAAAAATCGAAAATGTCAAATTTCTCTAAAAAAAATTAAAAATCTAATGTCGAATTTCTCAAAAAAAAAAAATGAAAATCGAATATGTCAAATTTCGCGAAAAAAAATTTAAAATCTCAAATGTCAAATTTCTCAAAAAAATATTGAAAAACGAATATGTCAAATTTCTCAAAAAAAAAAAGACAATCGAATACGTCAAAATGACAATTAAATGTCTATTCTTATTTTATGTACTAATTGTCAATTTTTTCAAAAACAATGGAAAATCGCAGGGACGGGTAGAGGGACTAGTCCCAAGACCCTTCCCCTACCGCCCTCCACGGGGGGTCAGGAAGAACAAGGATTGGATTGGATTGGAAAATCGCAAATGTCAAAATGACAATTAATTGTCAAATTTCAGAACTGTCATTTTTTTAAATATATATTTGATTTTTTACAGAAACTGTTTCATTTATCAGGATAAAAAGTAGCCTATGTGTTATTCCAGAGTCTCAGCTATCTTCATGCCAAATTTTAAGTCAATCGGTTCATCCGTTTAAGCGTGAACAAGTGAATTAAATTAAAAATTTAAAAAAACCCCCAACGCAATACGTAATTCACCATTTTTTGATGGCGGCCATCTTGGATTTTAAATTTTATATAGTGGGCTGTATTCTACTCGTTAAGCCCTTTCATTTGATACCCATATTGAGGGGGTCGTGGAAGAAAAAAGTAATCCGCCATTTTGTAGCGGCGGCCATCTTGGACCGATTTTCACCAAACATGACTAAGAACACTCTCGACTTACTCTACTTTCAAACAAAAAAAACTAAATCAAAATCCGTTCATCCGTTTGGGCGCTACGATGCCACAGACAGACACATACACACACACACACACACACACACACACACACACACACACACACACAGACAGACAGACAGACAGACACGTCAAACTTATAACACCCCGTCGTTTTTGCGTCGGGGGTTAAAAAGTAACAAACACACACACACTCACACACACATACACACAAACTTTCGCTTTTATAATATTAGTAAGATGAAGTGAATGTTAATAATTTAGTTTACCTTTATCCTGCTTTTTCCCATGGCAAAAAAAAACATTTTGTGTTTTGTTTCGTAGGCTTGTTTTTGTACGTATAATTTAATAAAATCATAGAAATATTCCACGCATTTTTTTCTATTCTAAAAAATGCAAAAAAAAGAAATCGTAGTATAATATTGGAAAAATTGTATAATTTTCATTTCCAAGACAATAATTTTGTGATGCTCTCAATCCGACCCTGCTCATCAACTCGGGACCGACGCAAGGCAAGCATGCGAGCCGCGAGTTGTCAACGGGTGGCCCACCCGCCGTCCGCGCGCGGACGCCTCGCGGCCGAGGCGATGCGGCGGCGTTCCGGAGTTGATGTAGTGAGCGTTAGCTCATACAAATCCATATAAAGAATACTAACCGCGCGAGGCGAGGCGGTGCTGAGTGGGTCCCGGGTGGGTGTAGTGAGCGTTGACCCTAATTGACCGGAATGAGAACCAAAGAAATATTTCTTTGTAAAAAGATAACCTTTTGAAAAAAGGGTGAACGATTGGGGGTACTGCCTCTCTAGCTAAGCGCCACTCGCTTATGACTAAATAATAACCAGGGTGTGCTGGGATGACAGTTTTGTCTTTTTTTCCAGTTTAAGCGTCCGTGTTCAGCGATCCGGAGGCCCTGAGTTCGTTACCGCGTTTCAGAAGGCACGTAAACGGAGGATGTATGTGTTTCTGATTAAATGGCTGAACTGATTCAAGTGAAATTTGATTAACTCATAGATAAATATAGCTATCTTCTTAACCCTCGAATAACATAGAGATACTTAGGCACGTTGCGTTAGACACAACCAGTCTTGTATAAATTCGAATTCAAAAATATTTAAGAATCTCAATACCTACAATATTTTATCTGTAGCTTTAATGTGTGTTAGATTGCAATCAGTAAATGCCATACAAAGCTCCAATAAGACGGTCATATATAAGCGCAGGCCGCGCTTTGTTTCACCGCGGCCGGGCCGCTACATACAACTAGCGACTAATTAACTTAAGAACTAAGAATAATAATTAGGTACAGAAACGAATGCTATAGTCACGTAATATGCAGAAGGAACACTTTTAAATATTTTCAATAAGTTTTTTTTTTTTAGTTTTAGGATCTTGAAAATGGATCACCAATGGAGGCTGCAACGTGTACACCAAACTGAAGCAAGAATGACATCACGATATTTGCCATCTCACTTACAAACAACTGTGACGTCATTTGTCTCGCTTCAATAACTATATTACCTTTGTAAAAGAAAAACATGACTGAATGACCAATACACAGCTTTAACCAAGATAAATAGGCGCACAGATAGATATAATATAGCTCGCTATTAGCGATAAGACCGCCAGTTGTAACACTTATTTAAAAAAAAATTAGTTTTTATGTTCTTTTTGTACATTTTCTTTTATGTTTCAATAAAGAGTTATCTATCTATCCATAGACATTTATTTATCTATGAGCTAAGAAATAATTGTGCAATGCGAGTAAAACCACGAGCATAAGTTAATAGTACTAGGCGCTCATGAATTGCAAGAGCTGCAGGTACATACATGTTACCTTTCAGCGTTCTTTGAGGAAACTACTCTTTGACGATGTGCTTTCCTTTGTGCTGGAAAGCGATGTCAAACGATTTGATAAAACGTTGTGTGCGTTATGTATATATAGATGGTAGTGTATAGAATATGATTCTATTTGATATTGAAGAGCTAAAGGAATACATGTCATTAAAAGTCTATACCCGTAAAACCAAGTGTCGGCCAAGCGGTCATTGTGACCGTGTTCCGGCATGATGTTATGTGAAGCCAGGGAGGGATTTATCCCGCCTTCTAGGTATAGTCTGCTGCCATCTACGGCCGCATCGTTGCTTAACATCACGCGAAATCGCATCTTGGTCAGAGGCTTACCTATAATGAATAAAATAAAATAAATACTAGAGATGCGTCCAACATCTCAGTCAAAATTTATACAGTCGTTTAGGTGTGAATGAGTAACAAACCAGAATGTGATTTTTCGTAAGGACGAACAGGAGGGATTTACCTTGCCTACTTAATCGACGTCACTTCAACAATGACAACACCACTGGTATTGTAGGCGGAAACCGCTCACCATCAGATGGACTGTCTGCTTGTGTCTTGATCCGTGGTCTTGATGTAAAATAATGAAAAAATACCAGCACACAAGCTTGGGCTTTTTAAATGTTAGTATCAAAACTAGTATGCTTGTATGTCGCGACTCCATTTTATTAGAAGCTTTTAATTACTTTCACCTGTCTGTTGTCTGTCTGTCTGTCTGTAATCAAATCTTGCAAGTTTAATTTGACCCACTTCTCGGTTTCCAATTGAGCTGAAAATTTGCATGCGTGTGTAAATCGGATGACAATGCAATATTTTTATGACATCGAGCTGATCCTATGGCCACCTTTCAGCTCCATCATCAGGAGCTGAAAGGTGGCCATAGGAACTCCGTCATAAAACAACGGAACCCCATCGAGTTTGGGGTCATTTGATTCGTCTTGACGAGTACTTTATGATGCTAGATGGTAAAAATAAAAAAAGCTTGTTTTTAAAAAATATTTTTAAAATTTCACTTGTTAACATGACGATTTTATCTAATTTTTGTCGGTTAATGTTGCCTCAGTCATAGACTTCGATTTTTTTTCATTACGCTTACTCCGCTTAAGCTGATGATGATCTCAGCCGGAAGAAAGTCCAAAGCGGAGACGAGAAGAGACGTTTTTCAGCTTATATGTATTCACCGAAGCTGTGGCACCGCTCACTGCACCTCGCTCACATCATCTTTTCGCCTCCGCTGCGCATTGTCGAGGCACAGCTCAAATATCCGCTTCCATCGCGCCATACAAATATAATACATCTCCGCTTAGCGATCTCCACAGGAGAGCTAAAATAACGAAAATCTATTGGTTGTTTAAAAAACATCTTCTCTCCGCTCGTCTCGCCCCCGCTTTGGTCGAGTCCGGGCCTAATAAATAATATACGAGTAACACAAATTATTTCCCGAAAAAAGTAACAGGAAGACCCCGATCACAGTTTTGGGTCAATGGTGTTAACCTGTCTTTGAAATCTGATTGGGAGAATTCTGAGAACTTTTCAATAGAAATCAGATTGTCACTGTGGTTTATTTCAAAGGCGACGAGGTATAATTCGCTTATTATAATTTGGAGACAGTTACTCAGAATTATAAATGAAGAATTCAAAATTAGGTTTTAATTACGGCTTAATAGAAAATTGTACACAGGACAAAACAACTTGGTACATAACTTGGTATATAATATTTCAAGTAGGCGTACCTAATCACTATGATATTTTTAAATCTTTGAGATAAAACTCAAAATCAAAATAAAAGTGCCTACGAATAAATTATAATTTTTCATGCGCGAAGCATACTTAATATTTTAAATCGATCTACTTGAAATAAGTTTTTTGCTAATTTAAATAATAAATTATGAAGATAGGTAAGCTTAAAAGTAAGCGTATTAGCAAAAGTAAATGTATTTTTCAAGTGTTTCAACAATATGAAAGTGTGACACTCCCACCTGTGTTACTCGTAACTAAAACTATGAAAGTTTAAAAGTTTGTGCGACAGCTTTTCCTAAATAGTCCTTCTTTAGAAGAAACATCCCTGAGTAATTGAACTAATCCCTGAGTTTCAACTTAAAAACTGGGGCAAGAATATAAATTAGAATATATACATACATATTATAATCACGCCTAGTTCCCGTAATAAATAAGAATAGTGAATTTAATGAGTAGTTACTTAATTAAAGCCCAATTAAAATTAAAATTTAGAAGTCGGAACGAAATCAAGATGTTGGTACCTTACTGTGACAACATTAGGTTCAGCTGTTCATAAAATATTATTTACGTATGCTCTTGAGATTGTATCGCTGCTCAGTTGGCCTTAACCTTACCACCGAGACCTTGCTTGTGTTGACCTGGCTTGATTGTTAACTCCCGACGCAAAAACGACGGGTTGTTATAAGTTTGACGTATCTGTCTGTCTGTGTGTGTGTGTGTGTGTGTGTGTCTGTCTGTGGCATCGTAGCTCCCGAACGGATGAACGGATTTCGAATTAGTTTTTTTTGTTTGAAAGTAGAGTTATTCGAGAGTGTTCTTAGCCATGTTTGGTGGAAATCGGTCCAAGATGGCCGCCGCTACAAAATGGCGGATTACTTTTTTCTTCCACAACCCCCTCAATATGGGTATCAAATGAATGGGCTTAACTTAAAAAAAAACTAGGAGAATACAACCCACAATATAAAATTTAAAATCCAAAATGGCCGCCACCACAAAATGGTGAATTACGTATTGCGTTGGGGTTTTTTAAATTTTTAATTTAATTCTCTTTCTTGTTTGTTACAATTAAGAGCAAGAAGAGCTAGTAATAAGATCTTGGCTATAACTAGAAATATAAGGTATACAAACCTCCCCAGGAAGTCGTAAAAAACAAAAACAACATTGGTCATACGTAAATTTTCATTCTAATTGTAAAAAACATAACTCTAAAGTTTAGCAACATTTCGTCGTAACTTTTCCCAGAAGCATGTTTTATTATCCCGCCTACTCCCAAAAGTTGCGAGCCGCAACTTGTATCACCGCGCTCACTCCACTGCGCCTGAGAAATACCATTATTCCAAACAAGAGCTGAGCTAATGGAAATTAGCTTTCCGAGCTAATTGCCATGAATACGATTAACATAAATCAACGTTTAAAAACATGACGCGAGATAACGTCCGAAATAATACTCTTCTAATGGAACCTTTATCGTGTTTGAAAAGTTAATTGACACTTACGTTGCAAAAAAATCTCATGAATATTTTATGTAAGGTTTGCGGGTAGTCGTGTACCGTAGAGGAACGTTCGCATTGTGAGAGATTGATGGTGTCGCGGTAACGATATCAGGTTGTGAACTTGTTCCGCGTAAATAGATGCGATGTATTCCTGTCGAATGGAGGAGACTACTTGGGATGATGTATATCTATGAATATCTGATCGGTATCGGTAAATCTCGTAGTTTTCGTGTAGTAATTTTATCGCAACTATATAGAATAGGTATCCTACTGATTACTGATGACATAAATGCGAGTATACAGATGTGTGTTTGTTACCTTCTCACGCATTAACGGCTTAACCTTTTGAATTTGGTACCGGGACACTGGAATAACACTAACCCTAAAATATAGGCCACTTTTCAGTGTATAGGTAAAAGTCGTTGAGCGCAGCTTTAGAAAACTACTTACTTAATTCAGATCATCGGGCTGGTGGGTCGTCTGAAAATCTTTATGTAGGACATCATATTATTCTTGCACCATTATAAAACTTACCGTTACTAACCTAAGTTTAAAATAAAGATAAAATAGCAATAAAACAACGTTAAAGAAGTTCCAATTAATGTAATTGGTAGCGTGTTTAGAACGCACATGGCTTGTCGAGGCACTTTATTATTCTCCTTCTTTAAGCGGCCAGAATCCCGTAATTATGTAGCTTAATTAAATGCTCAGCTTCTATTATAAATAACATATTATTCTGCTTTAAGCCCGAGCGTAAATATAAGGATTTTGTTCTTTAAGCTTGTGTTATGTAATGCATAAATGATAATGAAATAAAGGTATTATTAAAAGTTAAATTTGCTTTTGTTTTTTATGATGTTTTTTTATTTGATTGTGAATTTTAAAGTTTTGATTCAAAAGAAACATAATTCATTAGATACCTACACATTAGCTTTTGACCGCGATCTCGTTGAATATTAAGATAATGAGGTGGAAGATAGTGATAGCAGACTACATCTAGAAGGCGAGATAAATCCCGCTCTAGCGTCACTTATCATCTTTCCGGAAATGAAATGAAATAATTTAATAACCTTTTTCAATAACATTCGTTATTCTAGGCACGTCTAGTACATAGTGTTCTTATTGTCTATGGTTATTTAGGAACACGATGACTAGTAGCCCTGCGGTCATCGCAGGGCTACTAGATTTTGTCCAGTGGATGGTAACTAGCCATACCCAAAGCCAGTGTTGCAAGAGGAAAAACCGCAAATAACTAATTATTGTCAAAGTTGGGGGGCTGGTATTTGCACTCAGTGATATAGAATCTCAGAATACGAAATCACATCTCTACACCACAACCCCTTGATGCTTCATTAAAGCACCAAAAAATTTCTTCTTTTGTAAGCAAGTAACAAAAGGCAGAAAAGAAAAACAAAGGAACCTCGTATAAAATGCTAAGTACCTCTGAATAAGTTTTCAGTAAAAATGGTAGGCAACCTACGAATGTTAACAATAAATGCTTAGAAAACAAAGAGTCATTATAGAAGCCAGTTCAAAAAACGGCAATCTCTCAGTCAGTTAAATTTTAAAATTCAGTAAATAAAATGTTATAATTTGCAATTTGTACTTTTATATTTCATACAAAGGTAAGTAATATTTAAAGCGTTATTACCAACGAAAGCATTTTCATTTCGATTGAAAAATGATTTTCTTATTCAGTTTATGATTGAAATTATTGTGACTTTCGAAGTAATTTTATGTTTCTATTTGTAAGGGACTAAAAGAAAATTGGTCAATTTTTCGTATTTCTACTATTTAATACAAAATAGTTCGTATAAAAGTGTACTAAATTTCTAAAATATCTTTTCAGTCTTATTTTACGAGTACAGTCTGCCTATAATCACAATAAGGAGGGCGCTGGTATCTATTTAATAAGACATTTTAGCAACTATTCATATGGCAAAATTAATCAGTTCCATTTTTAAACACTTTTTATTATGACCCTAAACAGACTGTTAGCAGCAGAAGCTTTTAAAAAGTGTTACCAGTTACAAAAAAGCACGTAAAAAAAGCAGCTGCAAACTTATTTTAGTTAATTTATGTTATTTACTATTAATACTAGTGTTAACTGGTAATTAAATTATGTTTTTCAAAGAAGTTTACAGATTTACAAGTTCGATAGTAAAAATAAGAAAATTATTGTAATAAATGCCTGCATCACTTCACAACCTTAGAAAATAAAAACAAAATAAACTTAAACTTGATTTAGTTATTTAAAATAAATTATGTTTAAGTATGTACAATGTAAAAGTAAATACATATTTAAGTACATTGCCTTTCGCAAGTAATAAATTGGCAATATTGAAAAAAAAACATATTTTATACTAGATCTTAGCTGCATCAAGACATTTTAAGTTAAAAAGACGTGTCGTAAGCCAATATGTAAAAAATTTACCTACTTGACATTCTACTTGTCGCGCATTTTATAATAACATGTCGATCAAAAATCATTCTATTATTTTTTGTTAAACTTAGGCTAATTGCCTCATTTTTGACGAATCGCACACAAAATGTTTTGACTGTTTAACTTAAAATGTCATATAAATATAGCTACTATAATAAACAGATCTGACATCAGTTGCAGTTTTACGATTAAGTACCTTATAATAGGGTATTTTAAATAAATAATTTTAGCATGTACCTTACTTTTGCTCTAAATTAAATTAAAATTAAAGAGATTGTTGTTGAAACGTAATTACATTCAAAATGTCATCTGTATATATAAAATAAAATGTCGTTGGACTGTCCATGGAATGAAAAATCATTGATATAATTTTCCAGAGTATTGTGAAATCTTAGATCGATACTATAAATACTCTATCTATGTTGTATTCTTTCGCTGGACTCAACCTCAAAACGAAAAAAACATAATATCGACCATTTTTTTTTTCAAAATACCCTTTGGTGAGGACACGATTAAAATACCACAGTATGTTAGGCTATTGAACTGCGGAAACCTTGAATTTTCATCAATTTAAATTTGATTTAAAAAATCATAATTTTAAAATAATAATAATATACAATAAACTCTTAAAAATTAATCGTAATTAATATTATTTCTAATTTCCATTGCTTTTATTAAATCACAAAACACATAGTTTTCGTATAAATACGTTTTTGTACTGTCATAAGCATGGCGACGAAGTTCGTCAATATTTATATCACAAATTATTCCAATTAAATGCCAAAATCTGCCAAAATAGTAGATTTTAAATGGCAACATTATTTAACCCTACAATTTAATGTTCCATAAATGGCACTTGGCAAATACACAAAATAATCGAATTAAAATTAAAAAAAAACTGCTTTAACGATGAAAAATATATTATTATGATTGTTGTTCAAGCGGTATGATGAAAATATACAAGCACTATTAAATTGGTTTACCATTAAGTAAAATTATGCAGAGATCTTAAAATAAATCTCTTGTAAAAAATATGTGCCATAAACGGAACATTATCAACTGTACGATCGGTAATAAAGAAGTAAAAAATTGTGTGAAAGTCAATATGAAATTGCTGAGCCACAAGACGTTCAAAAGTGAACCTTATCCTAACGCCATAAAGTCTACTTGTTCACACATATTGTCTCGTCGGAACGTTTTTCCTAGAATGCGGAAGCGTATCGTCATTGTTGCCAGTATTATTGTTATGTAAAAACGCCATTTCTACGCCGCCGTCGCCACTCTGTAAAGAATACAAAATGTTTGAAACGTCCACAACTCGGAGAGTACCGCTTTGAATCGAACTGGGTTAGGATCACATCAGAAGTGAGATCTTTTTACAAGCTTTATATTACTTTCACCTGTCTGTTGTCTGTCTGTCTGTCTGTCTGTAATCAAATCTTGCAAGTTTAATTTGACCCACTTCCCGGTTTCCAATTGAGCTGAAAAATTGCATGCGTGTGTAATTCGGATGACAATGCAATATTTTTATGACATCGAGCTGATCTGATGATGGAGCTGGAAGGTGGCTATAGGAACTCCGTCATAAAACAACGCAACCCCATCGAGTTTGGGCTCATTTGATTCGTCTTGACGAGTACTTTATGATACAAGACGATAATAATAATTAAAGCTTGTTTTTAAAAAGTAATTTTAAAATTTCACTTGTTTACATCTGCACAGTATTGTATGTAGACACATCAATATATTATGCACCTATGTATAAGATTAATTGTCAGGTCATTGTAAATCATGTTTTTATCTTAGTGACCTGAAAACAATGCGGATGAATCACTTTTTATTTGACTGTTGAAGACTTTCTAGAATCCTTTAAAAGCCAAAGCCACACCACACTGTGTGTCTTGGTATCAAATACCTATTTGAAAAATGTATGAAAAAAAATCACTTTAACTATGAGTATTAGACACAGTACATAAGGTATATTAAGTTGCGGATGGCCTATAATAACAGTTGATGTGATGCCTATTATTACGTTTAACAAACTTGTTCTGACAGAATCACCTAGAAATATTTTTGCTAAATTTACCTCTGAGTGCATAGGGTTGGCAGTTATAGTAATGGGCACCTTCGCCGGAATGTAACCGTTAGCTCCGCCCGTTTCTGGAACCGATCCTTTTTCTTCTGAAATATGAAATAAAATATTGTAAGAGCAAGGTCCGCGTAAGTAATAGGTTGAATCTGGTTGATAATAATAAATATGGCTATTGTAGAGACTGTCTTAGACACTAAACATCCTCTAATAGGTATGCTCTAATGAAAGCGGGACAATGTCGCGACAGTTTACCAAGTTTTTTTTATAAAAAAGTTTTAATCACACCATGATTTTAAATATTCTTATCTCAACCGACTATCGTATATTTTTACAAAATAGCAAAATAAAATAGTTTTACTCTTTGAAACCATCATGTTTCTTATTTATTAACTGTAAATATGAAACATGAACTATTCAAATTTGGGGGACATTAACTATACAAACATGATGATGATGTATTAAACATGATGATGATGTATTGAACATGTTGATGAAACATGATGATGTATTAAAGCTTTATCTAATGATTCAAAATCTCAGGTAACAGTGTACGTTATAGAACTTCAGCGAGTAATAAATTAACATGACAATGTTCCACCATTATACTCACTATGCGCCGGTGCTCGTTTAGCTCGGCGACACATGAGCAACGTGACCACCAGTATGAGCAGCAAGGCAGCGGCGCCGGCCGCACCACCGGCCGTCACCAGCGCGTCTGGTCTGCGAGCGGAGCCTGCCTCGGGACTCTCCGTGGATTCGGTCGCCGGCCCGGGCGTGGGGTTGTATGGACGGAGGGTTTTTGACACCTGTTGGAAAAATATGGCAATATCTAGAGGATTTTCTACTCTGGATGTAGGACTTAGGTGCAGCAGTTTTTGAAAATTTTGGGAAATTCTTACATTCAAGACAAAGGCAAGATAGCAAAGTAAACAATAGCCAACAATAGTATATTTTTATTGTTGACACACAAATGAATGACATATCAAAAAGAATGTGGACTTGGAACGAAATAGAACTTGTGCAACATGTGATAAGGTTGTTTCCCTTTGTGTTCGCCCAGATAATGTTAATAAATCAGTTGATTACGCCTTAACTAAAGATACATTTAAAAAACAGAAATGGTTGCTTTTAAATTTCTTCAGAATCTTTTTAGCTTCTTGCAAACTTATAAAATTTTCACTTTTCCACCTCGATTAACTTTTTTATTTGTTTGAAAGTCATAAAACCAGTTCCATTCAAATTATGAAAAGTGACAAACCTTAATAGTACTAAAAGCTGACGGCGCCTGCGCAGTGTACGCTTGCATCTTGACTTCGTACGCTGTATCAGGCAACAGGTGGTCGAGTGTGAGCGAGCGAGCGTTGATGTGTGCGAGAACCTTCTCATATTCGCCCGCCGTGTCCACTTGGCGGTAGTACACGTAGAAACCTGACGCTGTCACGTTATCCGGACCTGATGACCACTGGGAAAGAAACTTTGGGTTAATTTCAACTATACAGATTTAGGAAGCAGCCAGAAAGAAGATAGTATGAATGTAAATTGATAAACGATACACTCCAGTTCTATCAAAAAATCGATCGCGAGCCGAGCCAGAAAGCGACTGAACAGTAAAATCAACTCTATAAAAAGGATTTGTCTCGTCTTCTGCTGTCTAATCCTACCTTTCAGCGTTTGTTTTTACAATCCGATCAGCGTTTGCCTTGGTGGTTCAGTCAGTCAGACACGCATTCACATTTAGATATCCGCTCCACGTTTTACCCTCTTCTTTTCCTGGTTTTCTTCCTTTAATTCTAACCATTCTAAAAAATTGTAGTCAGATTCATTGGTGTATATTCATACAGATAAGACAGAGAGGACCCATAAGACGTATCACAGCACAAATCTCCTCAATCAAAGAAGTCAAATCCACTTACAGTCCACTCAAGTTGCAGAGTGTTAGGTGAGACGGCGGTGATCCTCGTCAGATCCGGCACTTGTGGCTTCAGCAGCGCTCCCCCTCGCTGCAAGTAGAACTTGCTGCTGCTCTTGCCTTGCTTGTTGTCCTGGTTCGAATATACTGCTGCTACGCGGAACCTGATAATAAAAGGGATAAGGAGATGAGAGTGGTGATTAAATTTATCCAACACTAGTGGACTTAATGTACGCAATTCTGTCTATGGATTCTAGTGTTTTACATGTCGTTTGGTGATAGCCAATAGGCCCTCTGGTCTCATTGGCTTTCGATAAAACGTTTTTGGTTTGACGATGGTGACCCTTTCAGAGTAAAGTGAAGTTGTCAAGAAGAACATCATTTCAGTAACTTACCTATAATATCTATCTGGAGCAAGCCCATCGATGGCGTGTGAGTGTATGTGTGGAGGGATCTCATGTATGGCTGTGTTCCACTGCGTGTTAGTAGTGTTGGACGCTTCTTTGTACTGGACCTGTCATATGAAAATCATTTCATTTCTGTGTGTAAATTTTGCGCATTCTCCCAAGAGATCAAATAGAAACACTAGTATCATAGAAGTTATTAAATCTGCTCTTCCTTCTTACCTTGTAAAACAATATGGGCAAGCCGTGGTTCGGTGCTTTGGACCAGGAGACCATCACACTCTCGTCGGTCAAACGCGTGACGTTCGGCCGAGATGGTGGAATCAGGATAGCTGGTGAAAAAAACATTGTTATTACTTATTAGACGTTTCTGTTGGTAACTTAATAAATATAGCATAAATGTACATGTAATTTAAGTAACCGATCTTCTCGGCTCTTCTCGGCTTCGCCTGCATTTAGAAATTCCTTCTTTGCGAATATCTACGTCATAAAACATATATGTATGCCAAATCTCAACAAAATTTATTTGGCACAAGAATATCGAACATTTTATACCAAATCACCAAAAAGAGAATTAATCTACATACGCAAAATAAAACCTGAAGACATGCTCAATATCTTCACGAATATTTCATGACATGCTCGCATTAAGCTTTAAGTATTCCTACATCTTGTAAGTCTTTGAATAAAATTATAATAAAACTTACGTTTATGTTTCCTCGAGTTCTTCTTATTATGTCTCTTAGGAGGCTGCGGGGCGTAGTCCTTGGACCTTGAGTCTTCATCTGAATAATTCTGGGAAAAGTTTTCTAGTTATCTTTCGAATGCGGAAGGTTACTTTCGTTTTATTGTTGAGGGTCAAAACTACGTCCATTATTTATGTAAGCCACTAAATATTTATGTAATGGTACTAGCTTGCTTCACCTGTGTTACGGAAACTACTTAGGCTATGTGTGTGTGTGAAATTTTATGCCTCAGTTACATGGAAAATGTACCAAAGATGTTATACACCATTCTTACGAAATTTAAAAAAGTTTGAAAAAGGTTCAACTAGAATAGTAGGCATAGGTGAGACTGACTAGGGTCTCAAGAACAGTCGTTTTTGAATTTGATTGTAATAAAAAATACTCGAACAATTTTGAGATTAACGATTATCTTATTACGACGCAATATAGCAAGCCTACGATCAGCAGCTGCTATCTCAATTCGATTAATACAATAATATTATAATGTCTATTATTGAAATATCAGTCCTTTTCCAGGTCCCTTCCCAGGTTGTTTGTATGAAATTGCCTAGTGCGATAAGACCGCCGATTGTTTACCTAGCACTTAGATATCTAGCTCTAGCTCAGTAAGTTTCTTTTTAATTATTTGGTATGCAATAAAGTATTTTTTTGTATGGGTTGATGTAAAGATAGTTTGTTACTCTTTCACGTCTTAACCGTTTGGCCTATAATATGGTATGTAGGTTACTAACACGTTTCACTGGGTAAAACCACTGGACGCAGTTAGTATCTCCATAATATAAATAATTAACTCCATTGTTTAATTGATATAACAATAGATAGCATTATTTCCAGAAGTATTGCACACCGCCTCTATACATGTTCTCAATATTCCTTCCAACCAGGTACCAGGTCTGTAAGAGATTGCTCTAAGGGATAAGACCACCGATTGTACCTTTAGCTTTGTGTTTATTGTCTACTTATGAAACAATTTGCTGTAACCTGGTTTGCAATATAGAGTTATTGTATTGTATTAATATAAACGCTATAGCGCTTTGCTGGTTAAATTACTGGGCTGAAGTGTCTTAACATCTTATGACTCTCAAGCAAGAAGCGTTGGCGCAGAACACCCATAATTTTGCCTTTGTAAAATACTGGGTAGCACTGTACTCATATACCTATGGGCAGCGTTATCTCTTACCATCAGGAGAGCGTCTTGAATAAATAATAAAGAAAATTATTTACATGCCTTCTTACTTCGTTGTCTACTTGCTCGTCTTCTTACTTCGTTGCATAAAAAAAACCTACCTGATCAGAGATCTGCAGCGGTATAACAGTGAGTAACGCAGCGTCGTATGTACAGCCCAGCGAGTTGCAAGCGAAGCACTGGATGATGCCGGCGTGGCGCTTCTGCACGTGCTCGATGTATAGATCCGTGTCTACAAACAAACAGCATAATTATAGGACACCAAAGAGATGAACAATTTTATATTGCACCTGACAGCCGAACTAAATATTTGTTTATTTATTACTCGCTGCGCCCAGCAGTTTAACCCGCTGTAGGTACTGTAAGCCTATGTGTTATTCTTCGGCGTACCCGCTACCCGGCATTATGGCGACCCGCAGGAACACCCCCAGATTTTTTAGAGGGCATCCCCGCCGCTCCCCTTTTCGGCGGGGGAGTCCCACATACCGCCCCGCGTGGGGTAATGATGCATAACGCATTTTGCCTGGATAAAAAAGGGTCTAAGCTATCTTTATACACAATTTCAGCTCAATCGGTCCACCCGTTTAGGCACACACTCACAAACTTTTATCCCTAGCCTTTATAATATTAGTATGAAGTGCGACGTGATAAGTACGATTATAGTGTAAGGTGTAATTCAGCACAAAGCTAGAATTAACTTAATGCTACAATAGCATTTTCTACCAGATGCCCTAAGGCTGCATAAAATGTACTAAAAATTGGGCTGACAAACATTAAAGAAAACTTGCAGTTTTAGAGTTGTCAAATTTTTCTATCGATTCATAACGAACTGATTAGCTTCTAATACAATTTTGTAATAATTTTTTTTGCAAAATACCAAAATGTATATTCTAATACTTTTACTATATGGACAATGTACATTATAATTTATGTATGTTAATTCTACGTAATTGCACGTGGATAGTCAAATACAGGGCGTGCGTGGAACCAAACCACAACCATAAGAACCGCATCGTCTGTCATCTACAGTTGCACAACTGCTTAACATCAAAGCTATACATATTATCCAAGAAGCTAATATTACTTAATACAGACCTAGACGTCAATAATTAAGGGCCGAAGTACCCAAGAGTCCTACAACTAAACAAATCTTGTTTCAGAATGTTCTCAAAAACAATCATACGCCCTAGCACAAAATATTGCTTTCAAACTTCCTCATCGTCCACATTCTACAAAAAATGTAGGAATTATTGTTAAGCAGCGTCCCTATGGTGTGTACAAAAACTCGAAATAATATTTGATTTTTTTTTGTCAAAATTATTTTACTCGTGTACTTAAAGTATTACCTATACACACACTAGGTTACGCTCGCGGCTTATCCGCGTGGCAAAATCCTTTCTTAGCGGAGGTCTACGTCATAAAACCTATCTGTGTTCCAAATTTCAACTCAATCCTTTCAGCTTTTTAGGCTGATGATCAGTCAGTCAATCAGTCACTATTTCCTTTTATATATTTAGATTAAATATAATTATAGACTTGCATCTTTGTGGAAACGTATTGGCTGATTTGAACGAATCTTACTTGAAACTTGCACACCCTTCCCGCTCTTCAAAGGCTCAGCATTCAGGACCCAGTACACCTCAGGCTCAGGTTGTCCATGAGGGTGTCCACACGGAAGATGCACGGCTCCATCTTCAGATGCTGTGAGGTTCCTCATGATACCTTCCCACCGCGGCGGCTGTAGTGCTACCACCTTCCAGGAGCGACGAATCCCAGTCGCTGAGCACGAATATATGCCCTGGAATATCATTTCATATTACTGTTTTTGGTGTAATATCTGGATCTGGGTCGCCGGGAGCGGTCGGAGAAGAAAGACGGAGCGCGTCGCTATGGGGGGAGGCCTATGTCCAGCAGTGGATAACTTGGCCTGATGATGATAATATCTGGTGAGATTAATGAGAGAAGAAGAACCGTGAATCCTATCCTATATCTTTTCAGCTAGAGGTCTGTCTTGTATAATATATTTGATAGACGTTCACAAAGGATACACGTATGAGAAAGAGAGCGAGGGCTGAGCAGTGGGACAAACCAGGTTAAAAATAAATGGAAAAGAAGTTGAGAACAGACAACAAGTTTTATTTCGAACTATTTTTATACAAGTGACTTAAAACACAGGATATAATAGGCCCAGCTTTGAACTGATTCAAGTGATGTAACCTACCTCATCATCAACAGAAAATGACGAAACTTCCAACATGTTATCTCTACTTCGCTTGGGATTCATAGGAATCTTCCCCTCTTTAGTCCAGGTGATCTTCGGTGGACGATTACCAACTGCACCGCACCATAAACGTAAAACTCCTCCCATTTTGACTTGAACAGTTAAAGTCCCGTCTTTGTCTTTCTTGCCTACGTAATCTTCTGGTTCAAGAAACCTGAAATTAAACAATAATTGAATGCCTTGTTAACACCGTTTCAAGAAATACAAAAATAGTGTTCAACATTTTACAAGTTATCCATAAATAATGCGAATACTTTTTTCTACTTAAAATACCTTGCTTTATGTTAATAAAGCAAGGTATTTTAAGTAGAAAAAAAAATGCTCTAGTTATAGAGCTTATTTTATTATTTATTTTTAATTACTATTTTATTTAGTTTTTTATTTACCTCACTTCCGAATCTGCATCTTTTTGAACTTGCAGAACAATTCTCTCTGGGAGATCAATAGTTTGCGCGCTGAGATCGTTTATGGCCTTGCAACCATAAGTACCACTGTCTTGCATCGTAGCATTTTGTATGACGAGAACTCCGTGAGGCATATCCAGTGGCATCTTACCTCCCTGTGAACAGATCCTAATATTAGTAAGTAATAAGTTTTCTTTTACAAGGTTTCGACATTGGAAGAGAAACTTGGGAAGTGGGCCGATGTTATGGGGCTACCGCTCACGAAGTCGTTCAAGTACAATAACTCAACTCATAATGAAACTAAATCGAATAGATTTTCTACGACTTTATGCCTACTTTCTTGTGAGTCTGCCATCATGAAAATTTATAGATAAGTAAGAGTGCATATATTTTTTTAAATAAACTATTTCCAAGATTTTACAATACTAATTTGTAGTTATCCAATGATGTAATCAAAGTAATATGGACAGATTCATTTTCAACCCACTTTATAGACCGTTCACTTTCATCATCATCGATCCTCATCTTCGATTTTATCGCGAATTGAATAACATCATCAGCTATTGTAATATTATAGGCGTTATTATTAATTTATTATCCAACATTGTCATGTATCTGCAAGTTAATTTTTAATAGCCTACTAATATGATAAATGCGAAAGTGTTGATGTGTTTAAGTGTGTATTTGTTTTCTCTTCACAACTCAAGCTGAAATAAGATACATAATATATTTTATATCATTGTGAAATCCTGGGTATCCTGGATGTACTGATTATGGAGAGAGTTATATATTACCATCAGGAGAGCGTCATGCTTGTCTACTTACTTCTTTCCTTAAAACCCTATATTTAATGTGTGGAATAAATTACCGTAGGAGTAGACTTCCACCAGGTCAATACGGCAGGCGGTTCCGACACCGGTTCCTTGCAATGAAGCACGATGGTGTTGTGTATCGGAGCAATGAAGTATCTTCTCTCAGATGAAACGTGCCCGATGTCTATCCGAGCTATGCTCAGCTTAGCTGGCACTGAGATCAGGATTATGGAACTGAATGATACTACGCACTGAAAGAAAAAAAAAAGATGGTGAATCGAATCGAAAATTATGAAAAATGAAAGTAACTTTGGAAAATTGAGTGATCGTCATTAGAGAGTGTATGCTCGACAAATAAAACTAAATAAAAAGGAAAAATTTGATGTCAGGAATTTTATACTCGTAGAAAAATGCTGCTGGCGTAAGTATTAAGTATATCTAGCCCTATGTATATCACTTCATTCAAGGAGATAATGCTGCCAGCATTGGTTCCTGACTGACAACGCAGTGGTATATGGAATTGTGTTTTATTTTAGTTTTGCCAAAATTTTTAATGAAGGATAACATTAGTATTAATAAGAATAAATTTTTAAGAATGAAGTTCAACAAAAATTACAAACCTGGAATATAGCAGATTCTGTAGTATCCTTAATATGCACCTCCAGCCTTGTAAAGGTGGCTGTAGAGTGGACTTCTCTCTCTGGACTCTTCTCCAGGTCTCTCCACGTAGTCTTGTCGTCTCCCTCCCTCCTCCACCTCCATGCTATCCATTCGGCTGGTACATTCACTTCGCATTCGAAGGTCACTTTGTCTCCTACTGGGGCGGTCACTGATTCCGGGTACTTGAGGAATTTCATGTCTAGCTCTGAAAAAAAGAAAAAGATAAATATAATGTAAAATTTTATTTTTACACGTAAATTTATATTGTTTCAAATTTTCTTTAAAACTATGTTTTCTATGGATAATTTCATTTAAAGATTCGAGACAGAAAGTTGTTGCAGACTGAGGGAAAACAGTTTGAAATGATCCTGAAGTATTTAAATAGAGATAAATATGCATTTTAACAAAAAAAACTTAGTTCTACTAAAAGTCCGATAACTAAATCAGAGCTTTCAAGTCGACACTCTTTAAATAAACATAAGGCATGTAGTTAATAATCGTTAATCATAATGTTCTTTAATGTTTTTTACACAAATATTTCAACCGAAGAGTCGGGTTTGAGTGTTGAGTCAGTATGATGAATGCTATATGAACTGAGCAGGTACGAACTGACAAAAACGAAAGATACGTCGAGACGGACGGCTAAATGGCTTCTCAGAACTAAAAATAAATATAACCTACTTCAAAATATACTCTACCTATTATTATAGACTGGTAAAGTAAGTTAGGGTTGATTTACATGACACGTGAATTTAAAACGTTGTATGAAGAGTTTGTGTCAACGTGCGTTTTTTTTTACTTTCTAGGGTCAAGCCTCTAGTCGTCCACAACTAATAACAGTGTGACATCTCAAAAAGCGTAATTCTGCGTAATTAAAAAAACAATGTTAGATTTTTTTTTACTAAGAGTCTTTTGAGACAAAATAACACTTCTCGAGATGTTGCACTGTCATCACAAGTAGACGCAATGTCGTCTTCAAAAACTCGACGAATCGCACGCCGCGGCAGTCCGCTAGTTTCAGAAGCAAAATTAAAATTAAACGATCACTTATAAAAATTATAAAGTCATTTCAGAGACGGGTTGAGTTCAACCGAGTGAGTTACTCGTAAAATAAAAACAGCGAAATAAACCGAGACATTAACTTTTAGCTCTTAACTTTTCCATAATCATTTTTAATTTTTACGATTGCAATTAATTTGTTCATCTTTATGAATCTTTATCATCTCACTAATATTATGAGCTATAAAAGCGAAATTTTGTTTATGAATGGGCCTGTTTTTATTATTCCATGACGCCTAAACGTCTGAACTTATGGCCTGAAAATCGGTCTAGATTTTATGTATCCAACAAAAACAAAATAAGATAATCCAACAGAACATATAAATAATCCAATAGTTACCCTTTTTACACTATCAGTGCCAAATCTTAATGTGATCATTAATGTCATATCTCAGTTTGTGTGGCCAATCTACCTATATTATGTTACAGTTTCAGGTCGACAAGATAACTACAAGGCTTGCTATATGGCCTAATGACTTCCCTACATAATAGAGGAAGTATAATCATATAGGAAACAGCCAAGGTTTTACGAGCCTTGCGAAACAATCCTAACCCTAGCGAATATCGTCGTTTCATCGGATTTCACCCTACAAAACATTAACTTTGAAAAACTTGCTACCAAACGGTTATCGGCACTGTACCTCCGTTCTTCTCCGTGATCGTTGGAGTAATAAATTTAGAAATTCTTCCAAAATTGGTCCAACAGTAAAAAAGAGTTAATTACCACCTAACCCCATTCAGCGCAATTCCTCAACATCGTAAAAGATACCAATTAACGCTGCCATCGCTAATGACGACCGATAACAAAGGGTTCTCAGTTTGATACCGTGATCAACACCGATTATACCACTTTTTATTTGCATACCAAAAGCAACCGACACAAGAGAAGAAATCCTGATGTCCTTGATACCTTGTTACCCACACATTTCGATCTTGGATGACGCATCCGTCAAAACCAAAAAGCAGTATCACCACGCCTGTCCGCACAAAAGAACACTTTATTTAAATTACATGTGAGTTTGTATTTGACTGCACGAGTTAATTGAGATGTTACATTGTGTTTTGCTCATGTTGTCGGGCCAACAATTTTATGTGATTTCAGCTCGGCAGGCAATGACCGAAAGGTTGTGGAGTTCTTTCATTTTTATTCGGACTTTAGAATTCCTTGTAGATGTGTTTGGAGAGTCTACACGAGTCTATAACGATTACAGAAATCCTTGTTTACTGCTTTGCCGCATCTTATTTATTCTGAAGCATTTGGGTCATTTTATTTATAGATCAACAATGGTGGCTTCTCGACTTTGAATAAGAATTGTTGAGAAGTCCTAGCTTTGCTATTTCGATTTTTACTTTGTTTGGGCTTAGTTTAAACCATTTTTTAATTTAGATACGTATTCTTTCGTGGGATGGACATCATACAGGTACAAAATAAATAACATCTTCTTGATGTATCTCAAGCCGGCGTTTCTGGCGCATATTCGAGCGAAGTGTCACAATCGCAAACGAAAAGTGCGTTCGAAATTTTGTTGCTAGAGTTTTTGACACTTCGCACGAACATTTGTGCCAAGTGAGACTGGTCAAACGCAAACATAAAAAAATCATAAAGCTAGGTCAACCCGTTTGGAAGGAGTTCGATAACGAACGGCATACGAGATTATTATATAAGTATTAGATTATCTTCTTCCACACTAATTAAACACAACTAAAGTGATATAATTTATCAACAACTCACACCAAAAGTAATAGAGCTAAACAAAGTTGAAGCTCTACAACCGGTTTCTCTTGCTGCTCGGCGCGGCGCGGCGCTCTACTCTCTACACAGAGATTACTTTGTAATATCATTCTGAGCTGCAACTTGCAAGTTGTCAGCGTTCAAGCGCGCAAACTACATGACAGTCGCCAGCTGCAGGCAGCTCATTCCAGAGCTTTTCAACTGCAAAATAACCTGCAGATGAAAATCCTTCAAAAATATTGTTCAAATTTGACAATTTCTCTTTCCTCTTTTGCTATATCATAAAAGAGAATACATCCCCGTTTTCCTTTCCTGTTGTATATAGCGCTATTCAAAAAAAATGGCGTGGCGTTTAAATTATTTCGAATTATGGCGTCATGAGAATCCTCCAATTGTAACAGTTATTAATTTAAAATTTATTTAATGTTTAATATTAATTTCGTATGTAAATATTAAATATAAATTATGGCAAGAGAACTTTAAAAATATATTAACTGACTGCATGCTCGCTTTCAATAAGCGAGAGCGTTTGAATTCATACTTTAAAACCCTACGACCGATTTCGTTAAAATTTAAATGGAACCACCTGAGACTGAGAAGTATGTATGTAGAATACCTACTCTTAGCTAGAAAGAAAGGCTAAGAATTTTCCAAATCGGTGTACGTATGAATGAATCATAAAGTAAGCACTTTTCTGGCCTGTCAAAAACTCAGCCAAGAAACTAAACTACTGCCTGTCAGGGCAGAATATTATATGAAGGTGTGGCGTGATATCTGACACAAATGGGCTTCTTGCATTGAGCAACTCCTAACGTTAAATATCTGACAATGCTTGACGGATGCAGAAAAAACATAATCCCAAAGTAGGCAGTTACTAATGACATAAAACAAACACTTGGACAATATAATGACGAGTTAGCGTTAAATTCATGTACACACACACGCACACACAGACAGAATGCACTTTAGGGTTCAGTCAAATAAAACTATAATCCCTGCTTCTACACCACGGTTATTATGTAAAAAACCGGTCAAGTACGAGTAGGACTCGAGCACCGAGGGTTCCGTACAAACCTACGGGTTTCTACGGAACCCTAAGGAAAAGTGGGTATAATATTATGTACTGAAGGTTTTGATTCCCTTGCGAGTACTTGTGAGTTTGAAAATATGCGGCTAAAATTGCTGTTTCTTTTGATTGCGTTGAAATAGTGGTTTGATTTTTTTACAGCTTAAAGTTATTATAAAGCTGAGTATTTGGTATGAATTTAAATTTAATACCTGTACGCGTTCTTGAGGAAAGGGGTAGTAAAACAAAATTATTAAAAATATTTTTTTAAATGATGTAACTAAATATTTACAGTTTTCGCAATTTTTCCTGTGCCTATAATTTAAGACGTTGCTGCGTACCAAATTTCAAGATTCTGAGTTAACGGCAAGTACCCTGTAGGTTTTGATTCCCTTGAGAGTAGTCGCGAGTTAAAAAATACGGCTAAAATTACTGTTTCTTTTGAATGCGTTGAGATAGAGGTTTGATTTTATTACAGTTTAAAGGTATTATAGTCTTGAGTATTTGATATGAATTTCAATTTAATACGTTTACGCGTTCATGAGAAATAAGGTAGTAAGTATGAAATTATTAATAATATTTTTTTATATGATGTAACTAAAAATGTACAGATTTCGTAATTTTTCCTTTATTTGTGCTCTAAGGAGTTGCTTCGTGCCAATTTTCAAGATTCTAAGTTCACGGCAAGTACCCTGTAGGTTTTGATTTTTAGGGTTCCGTACCTCAAAAGGAAAAAACGGAACCCTTATAGGATCACTTTGTTGTCCGTCTGTCTGTCTGTCTGTCTGTCAAGACCCTTTTTCTCAGAAACGCGTGAAGGTAACAAGCTGAAATTTATAGAAAATACTAAGATCTATTGCCTCTTAGAGCTGTGAAAATTTCAAACTTCTAGGCCAACGCAATCAAAAGATATAGTCGAATATGTCGCAAATTTCAGCAAATTTTCGACATTACCAAATAAATCAAAACCTACGGGGCACTTCCCATTAACTCAGAATCTTGAAATTTGGCACGAAGTAACTCCTTAGAGCACAGATAAAGGAAAAATTGCGAAAACTATACATTTTTATTTGCATCATATGAAAAAAATATTTTGAATAGTTTTATACCTACTACCCCTTTTCTCATGAACGCGTAGATGTATTAAATTGAAATTCATATCAAACACTCAAGTCTATAATACCTTTGAACTGTAATAAAATCAAACCTCTATGTCAACGCATTCAAGAGAAACAGCAATTTTAGTCGCAATTTTAAACTCGCAACTACTCTCTAAAAATCAAAACCTACAGGGTACTTCCCGTGATCTTAGAATCTTGAAATTTGGCACGAAGCAACTCCTTAGAGCACAGATAAAGGAAAAATTGCGAAAATTGTACATTTTTAGTTAAATCATATAAAAAAATATTTTTCATAATTTCATACTTACTACCTTATTTCTCATGAACGCGTGCAGGTATTAAACTGAAATTCTTATCAAATACTAAGATCTATAATACCTTTAAACTGTAATAAAATCAAACCTCTATCTCAACGCATTCAAAAGAAACAGCAAATTTAGCCGATTTTTTTAACTCGCGACTACTCTCAAGGAAATCAAAACCTACAGGGTACTTGCCGTTAACTCAGAATCTTGAAATTTGGTACGCAGCAACGTCTTAAATCATAAGCACAGGAAAAATTGCGAAAACTGTAAATTTTTCGTTACATCATGTAAACAAATATTTTTAATAATTTCATACTTACTACCTTATTTCTCATGAACGCGTGCAGGTATTAAACTGAAATTCATATCAAATACTCAGCTTGATAATACCTTTAAACTGTAATAAAATCAAAGCTCTATCTCAACATATTCAAAAGAAACAGCAATTTTAGCCGTATTTTTAAACTCGCGACTACTCTCAAGGGTATCAAAACCTACAGGGTACTTGCCGTTAACTCAGAATCTTGAAATTTAGTACGCAGCAACGTCTTAAATCACAAGCACAGGAAAAAAAATGCGAAAACTGTAAACAACTATGTCAACGCAATCAAAAGAAACAGCAATTTTAGCCACATATTTTCAAACTCGCAAGTACTCGCAAGGGAATCCAAACCTACAGTATATAATATTATACCCACTTTTCCTTAGGGTTCCGTAGAAACCCGTAGGTTTGTACGGAACCCTCGGTGCTCGAGTCCTACTCGTACTTGACCGGTTTTTTTGAGAGTAGTTGCGAGTTTAAAATTGCGACTAAAATTGCTGTTTCTTTTGAATGCGTTGACATAGAGGTTTGATTTTATTACAGTTTAAAGGTATTATAGACTTAAGTATTTGGTATGAATTTCAATTTAATACGTCTACGCGTTCATGAGAAAAGGGGTAGTAGGTATAAAATTATTCAAAATATTTTTTTCATATGATGCAAATAAAAATTTATGGTTTTCGCAATTTTTCCTTTATCTGTGCTCTAAGGAGTTACTTTGTGCCAAATTTCAAGATTCTGAGTTCACGGGAAGTGCCCCGTAGGTTTTGATTTATTTGGTAATGTCGAAAATTTGCTGAAATTTGTGACATATTCGACTATATCTTTTGATTGCGTTGGCCTAGAAGTTTGAAATTTTCACAGCTCTAAGAGGCAATGGACCTTAGTATTTCCTATAAATTTCAGTTTGTTACCTCCACGCGTTCCTGAGAAAAAGGGTCTTGACAGACAGACAGACAGACAGACAGACGGACAACAAAGTGATCCTATAAGGGTTCCGTTTTTTCCTTTTGAGGTACGGAACCCTAAAAAGGTTCTTAGTGTTAATAAAAGTTTTATAACCGCCTTTGTCTAGTTTTTACCAGTTTTACTTGGAAAAATAAGCTGCTATTGTTATTAATCGTTATGAGAGTTTCTACTTCGATTACTTCGCCGGTAAAGTAATCTGCTTCGGGCATAATATTAATAATACTACTTCAATGGTCCAAAGTTTCGTGTAGAAATGATGAAACTTTTAATAAATCTTGTTATTTAACGTGTTTAAAACTTGAAACACCTATTATTACTAATGGATCCCCTTGTGCACGCTTTGTTTTAAATTTCAATATCTAAGTAAGAAATCTCTTAGAGAGATTTAAAAATTATGAAAATAAAAAAGAATTGACGACAACGAATTGCTCAGGGCTTTGTCTTTTAATTCAAAAGAAATCTAAATAAAAGATCTTTACGAGCATAAAATCGGGAGTATCTTAAAACTACAGAACCCTCAGCCTCGCTCAAAAGTTTTTCTATTTACAAATACTAAAAGCTCCGTCGCTAGTGTGTGTGTCTACCTGCGGTATCCGGGAGCTTACCCGTCACGCCTGTTACAATTCTAAAATAGAGTTAAAAAATACAGGACCACTTTAAACCTCGTTCATTGCCGCTTTATTTGGAGTCCCGAACAAAACTCGCCGTAGTGACCGGAGAATGGGTAACGAACCGGCAAAACAATCGACGATCGCTGCGTTAGAAACCGACCGCCTACGAAAGGGACTGGTTCTCCAATTTGTTCGGAATTATAAACGGTACGGTTGTCCGACAATTAATTTCAATGATTAAACGTAATCAGGTTCTAAGACGTATGGTACATAATTATCTGGCATCTCTTGAAACGGTTGGATGTCGCAAGGCTTGAACCGGCGCGGAGGCTCTCACGGTTCCGGAGCAGTCATGTAAATTATGTGATTTATACGACCGGCGGTGGCTATTTTAAATTCCAATTGGTTTAGTAAGCAAGAAACTAGTATATGGTTTTGAATAAAGTACAAAATGGATACTTTAATACCTCTAATACAATTGTGAAATATTTGTAGTTTGAAATAAATTGTGCATACAATGAGTATACGCCTTAAAAATTAAATTTATGTACACGTTCTTCTGATAACTTTGTTTTTGTTACAATATTTTTATGATTAACAAGCTTATGCTCGAGGCTTTGCCCGCGTGTCGAAATCCTTTCTTAGCGGAGGTCTACGTCATAAAACCTTTCTATCTTCCAAATTTCAACCCAATCCGTCCAGCGGTTTAGGCTATGCGTTGATAGATCAGTCAGTCAATCAGTCACTCTTTCCTTTTATATATTTAGAAGATAAATATTTATCGTTATTATGATCAAAAATACAATAAGTACCTACATTTTTTTTTCAAACTGAGCTTATGATACTTTATCAACAGTTTTTCCTATGAGATATAGGTACTTAGAGGTAACACCTTATCACGGTCCGGTAACATTTACTTTTCCTTTTTTTAAATAATAATCTAATAATCCCAATAATCACTGAAATATAATGATACGCGCTACGAATATATTATATTATTTACTTACCAGAGGCGTAAACTGCAGACACCACTGCCGTCAGAAGCAACTGGAACCGACGCATCACCGCCATCATGTCGCGCCTAAAACAAAAAAAACAAACGTTTTAGAAGCCAGTAAAAACGTCAATGGCACCAATGACCAATATAAGTCCATCAGTCCATCACGTATCATATTAAAATGTTCATTAATTCACAGAATATAAACATTCCTTTGATCGAAGGCGCACGAGAAAGAATTCCGAAGCGCAGCGGTGCTAGCTTCAAATAGCTGGGAACAATAAATTTATACGACTATAAAACATCGAAATAGCTACAGAATACGATAAATTACAAGCGCGTGAGATTAATGATGCATAAATATTGCTATCATTCAACATTTCTCAACTTCTTTCTGATTTAGAAATGTCTAACAAGTTTTATTGGACGAACCTGCTTTGCATCGAATCTATCGAATTTCACTTGCGAAATTTTTGATGAGTCTGCACTTCAAAAATCTTCCTCTTCTTTGAGTATTCCATTACTGGAGTTCGTGAGACCTTTATTTTTAAGAAACCTATAGGTACACATGATTATCTGGGCCTTTGTTTGAGGTTTTACATTATCCGCAGGAGCTGAACTCTATAATATGAAATGTTTTCAATCTATACTATACTAGCTGCGACTAGCGGTTTTACCCGCAGTACTTATGTAGCCTATGTGTTATTATATTCCAGGGTCTAAGCTATCTCTATACAAAATTTCAGCTTAATCGGTCCACCCGTTTAGGCGTGAAAGAGTAACAAACATCCTGACATCCAGACATCCCGACATACAGACATCCATTCTTACAAACTTTCACGTTTATAATATTAGTAAGGTAAGGTTAATCTAGTGTATCTATTGTTTCAACAACTGGTACGTTTTGTTTAATGCAGCCAAATTACTTCTTTCTGTATTCGCATTATTTGTGACCCTGGCCTGGCCTCATGACGCCGTAGTAAATGTGTAATATATATTATACATAATATAAGCTTAAAAGAGATACATATTACTTATGTTATATGTTACACTACTTTCTTTATCGCATGTAGTGTAAGATATCGGCAAAAGCTCTTGGAACCCCCTTTAGTCTTCAGCCATACCATATCCGTGGTGGAAATGCTACAAAATTAGAATGTTTTCGAAACCAGAAACCGAACGTGCCTTTAAATCAAAATAATTCCATTAACCGCTATAATTTATTATTGTTAGTTGCCATTAAGCGTGTTAGTTAAAATTAAAATGTAAGCAGAAAATGTGTGCCTATAAAGTGAGGAACAAGGCAAAGTTGTTTTTATACCCCCGTTGGCACCGTTCTTAATGAAAATGTTTTTAAACGTAGGAATGTGAATAGCCGCGCTAAATTTATTTTTATTTCTCAATGTTTTGCACCTACAAGTAAGAATGTCGGACTGAAACAGAGGAAATTATAATCCTCTTGCATATTTAAAACTACGAGACTTTGCTACTGTTAAGCGAAGCACCTTTAAAGTTGTTTTAGTTTGTATGTATTTTTATTATATTTTTCAACCCGTACCTGAGGAAATGGTTATATGAAATTTTCTTTTTTAAACTCCCAATATACCTGTAAACAATATTTCATCTCTACATTTAGTACATAAGAGTATACGATTCCGCTCAATGATACATGAATAATGAATAATTATAAATACCACGGCTTTGCTCGGATAAATCCTCTTAGCAGAGGTCTACGTCAAAATATCTACCCGCACTCCAAATAACAACCCGATCCGTTCAAAACTACCCAGCCCAAGTTTTGAACCTAAGTCAGTCATTCCTTTTATATTATAATCACTGTATAAGAATTAATAAGACATAGCCTAAAATGCGTTACTCATCATTGCCTCACGCAGCGGTATGTGGGACCCCCCGCCGAAGATGGGCGCGGCGGGGATACCCACTAAAAACCTGGAGTGTTCCTGTGAGACGCCATAATGCCGGGGCAGCGGGTACGCCGAAGCGCTCATCCGCGGCCCGACGGCAGTGTGAAACCGGCCTAAGCTGACCAATAGCCGATATCAACACGATTGGTCGAAATTTTAAGGTGCTCGTTACTTAGGCGATTACAGATTTCCCTAATCTCCAAGATCCATGGACTTTCATTAGCATTTGTGATCATTGCAAAATTACAGCATTAATTTTCTAAAATCATTATGGGACCCTTTTCCTGCAGTTAATACGTGTTGACTTGGTCCTAATATACTATTAACTGTGTCCTATAGATAATTACTATAATTAGAGATGCGTTTGATAAATAAACCCTATAAGAATGAGGTAATAAAATTTAAATTAGTAGAATTGGTTCGGCCAAATCCAGTAGGGATATCGGATACCACAATCATGTGTGGTCAATCACTTACTTCACTTCGCTTCCTTGAAAACTGGTAAAATTTACTGTTGATTATTTTCCTACTTCAATGTATTGTAATAATATGTCCAAACACGAAAATTTGTATGGTCTCTTTCATGTCTACAATTTGGCTGAAATTTGGTCTAGGCAGCATAGATCACACAGAAATGCCATAAGTTTTTCTAAGGATGTCTAATGATCTTATAATCTCATTAAAATATATTAAGCTTGTTTCCAAGTTATAATTTTCCTAAAAATATAAAGCAATCTCTAGTAACACCGGAGAGGCATCTTTCCAATCAACATAATATAGCTGTAACTGTAGCTAATTATGTACGGGAGCGTATATTAAAATCGACATTTAATTAACTTAAGCGTTAGAATATACAATTCACTTCTATTAATTAACTGTCGCATAAATAATTAAACGAATACACTGAAACTTCATTAAAAACAGTTCTAATAGCTACAATAAATCATGTTTGTGGTATTTCCTGCCATCGTCGTCGGACGGCATTGCTGGTCGACTGTCGATCCAGTTTTTACTGGCTTCCATTCAGCCACCTGCTTTGAGTACTTGAACTTGAGAGCTGGTTGGAAATGCTCTACAAATTGAGGCATTTTTCTTGCCTTATTGGTTTAGTCTGATTCCTTTTATGAGGCTTAACATCAGAATCGGAATGTAACAAACCTATTTAAATTAAATAAAAAACATTATCTGCTATTACATGTTGATAAGTAAGTGTCCATAGGTACAGTGAACTATAACAATTTTCTTTTTATGATGATTTCGTTTAATGTAATTGGCGTGAAAAGTTTAAAGAATTTCCACTGTACACTAACAGCTGCCTTCAAGTTTTTCAAGAACTTAATTTTCTTATCTTTGGGTTTATATTCATTTATTGTTCGAGTATATCTATTTATTTTATTTATCTATGTTGTCAAATTATTATTTAACTAGATTTTATTCTATTCGAAGAGTATAATATTATTACAAAACAATCGACATACCGTCAATTTACTAACAGGAAACATTCAAATCAAAATCGAATAACTCACAGAAGCTAGACAGTCCAATCACTAATAAATCCTTGCGAAAACGTCGCTCTTTGTAATCAAATGAGTTGCCATTAGCAGTATTCGCGTGTGACTGCATAAAAATCGAGAACATTGGCGCCGTAGCTAATTACAATCACGGCACACCACGATTATCATACAAATGTCATCAGCTTGTCAACAGTTAACTGATCACATTAAAATTCTGGCCGTGAATGAGTCGAGGACACTGTTTACGTAGGCATGTGGACATTTCCTCTGCTGAATTCTTACGATTTGGTCATGGATGTGTGCTTCCGATGTGTGTTTCCTTGACGTGTCATTAGAGAGGTGTCATTAGGGAGAACGTGAGGATATTTTATCCTTAAACTAAGTTGGTGGTCAAATACGCTCTAATCACTAATCACTTAATGGAACAAATAACAGTTTAGAAGGAACTTTATCTTCTACGCTGTTCCCTTGGAAAAGAGAGACATGTAAGCTTTCATGCTTAAATTTCAATATATGTAATATTATGAAACAATTTATTGCCATTCCAAACTCCTTGTACTGTCAACACTCAAAGGCATTATAATCAACACAAAGTAATAGAGACGTATTGAAGCCTATCTGTTCCTTTTCCTCGCCAAAACTACGTAATACATTGTTTGATATTATGTAGGTTACTTATCATGGAATAACATAAAATATAGTCCACATATTATAGAGTTGCTACTTATAGGGTTCCAGAGAGTGTAAATACAGGACTCTTGTTATTTCATATTAAAACTTAAAACATATCGTAAATGTATTCTGTCCCTAAACTCGGCCACCACTGTCGGTGACCAAAGTTACCACAAACCACTAGAAACAATAAACTGTCACAATTTCAAAAAGAACGCCCACATAGTTCCGTTCCGACGCAAAAATAACAAAGTTATAAACAATTTAGCGACGTTCTTAAAAAAATAAGCACTGAAAGATGTGGGATGAAATGCTTTGACTTGTTGAGTTTCTTATGTCTCGAATTTCCATGAAATTATATGTGTTTGGTGAATGATTGAGTATGTGTTACTTTATTATTCCCTTATAAACTTCGGAGTCGTTTGGACTGAAATTTGATATTTTATCAAAAGTTAGACTGGTTACATACGTTGTGTGCTTTATTAGGAAACTGCAGACGCAGTTCAGTAACCATATGCGAAAACTTTATAATCTGATATGGACATGAAACTAAACTTTAGAAGCTCTAGTATCTAGAGGTAGAAAAACCTTTATTTTTATCACTAACTGGAGAATGATAGCAAGCTGTCGAAAGGCTAAATAATATTTTGAACTGTATTTTTTTAGCCAGATCCAGTGATTGCTATAGGTAGACCACTTTTCTGTACACATCAAACACACACTCTGATACTCTGAATCAGATTATTATAACAATAGGAGTTCAGGGTACCTATCCTTATACTTCATCATCATAAACCCTCTATCATCATCAGCCAGTATCACTCTTGGTACTCAACCCTGGTCTGGGCTGATCGCATTCACGTTTTTACAAGCTTTATATTACTTTCACCTGTCTGTTGTCTGTCTGTCTGTCTGTCTGTCTGTCTGTCTGTCTGTCTGTAATCAAATCTTGCAAGTTTAATTTGACCCACTTCCCGGTTTCCAATTGAGCTGAAAATTTGCATGCGTGTGTAAATCGGATGACAATGCAATATTTTTATGACATCGAGCTGATCTGATGATGGAGCTGGGAGGTGGCCATAGGAACTCTGTCATACAACAACGCAACCCCATCGAGTTTGGGCTCATTTGATTCGTCTTGACGAGTACTTTATGATGCAAGATGATAACAATAATTAAAGCTTGTTTTTAAAAAGTATTTTTTAAATTTCACTTGTTACTAGAGGAATATTATGATGATGCCATCACATGCAAACATCAAGATGTGATGTGTGTGTGTGTGTGTGTTGGCTTGAGATATTATGAATGTGTGATATTCTATAGATGTGATAGAAGATTATTGTACCTAAAGCATTCGAAAGCATACATCAATAACAGTATGCTTTACTTCACTCCATTGCCAGTCGTAAAATTTAAAATATACAATAATCTTTTAAAATTAACCTTTGACCGCTATCTCGCAAGCAGTCCAGCCCACTTATCCAACCTACACACCAGAGGTTTTCAGTTTCCAACATCGGTTTACAGATAACATCGGTGTCCATTTACAGCCATCGTCGTTTTTCCGGAAGCTTTAAACCGATGGTTTACCAAACACACGTAAAGCCGAAAGGTGTGAAAACCTCGCAACCATTTGCTGAATATCCTGCGGCCAGTAACAGGTGTGAATTGTGAAGCGTTACATATTTTGTACCTGCGTTTTAAAAGTATATTCAAGAGCTTTGCATTGAGGAGAAAGTTCCTTGCAGTATTTGTCGACACGGATATCGGGCAGTATCAACACGACATAACAAAACGTGTATTACATGCATAGATATACATAGTTCAATAGTACCTAGAGTTTACGATTTACGACGAAGACAAAAATACAAATACGTGCAAAAGTTATGTGTAGTTCTTGCCTTAAAAAATTACTTTATTTCAATAAAAATTACATTTTTAAAGTAAGTAAGCACCTTCTTTTTAACATCTGTAATTTCCAGCAGTTTGCCTTTTGCTTCATATATTTTTCCCGTAATAGAAAGTTCTCTTCATGTATTAAAAAGGAGCTGGCATACTCAAAATAAAATTCAAATAAAAACGAAGAAGAATAAGCCCTTTCACTGAAACCTGTTAAACAATCGTGTGCCCGCATACCACCCTTCTCGTTCCACGTGCGACAATAAAAAACGCTTTCATTGCCTCACTTTAATTGCAGCTTTGTGTCTTGTAGTTATGCCGGTTTGGGAATACGAGTAATTTCTTTGAGTGGATGAGACAAAGGAAATAATTGAAGTGGTTATAATGTAGTCAGCTCACCGCTACTTCAACAATATTGAATTATAATCGATTGTGAACATTTTTTTACCAATTAAATAACGAGTTTACGTATTTCGAATAAATATCTAATTATGTTATAATTGCTATATCTTTTGAATTGGTTTACTAAATTACTTGACAAATAAAAAGATAGGGGTGGGGGGAAGATTATCGGACTTTTTTATACTAATTTTAGAAACTTTCTAGGCATCTTACGTGATTTATCGTCGAACGTAATCTGCACTTTCTAAGAGGTAGGATGTGATCAAACGTAGGTCTATTTTGTATAAAAACGTCGCACAAATTTGCATAAAATTGTATAGAAGTAACTGTATAGGCACTAGGCACAATAAATAAATCAATTTATTTTAAAGTGCAATTAACTAAGCAACTAATTTATCATAGTCTAGTTTCCCCGACCTCCAAATTCGTCCTGTCTATTTATCTAGTTCTAGTTCTAAACCTACTATTTTATAACTAGAGAGTGTAGCTTAGTTGTTCCTAGCACGAAGTTTGTGTCAAAGCTCAAACGTTGTAGATATTAAACATAGTCTACCTACTATTATCTATAGGTAGATATACCACGAGATAAATGAAAATGAGGAATGGCAATAATAATTTTGACTAAGGCTCTAAACAAGCCTAAAGTGTGAGCAAAACAAAGTTTATACTAAGTTTAAATAAGTGTGTTTTAAATATGTAGGAGACAGTCGTTAGGTCATGTAGCAAGTTATGTCCACCTGAAACTGCAACATATAGGTTGGCCATACAAGCTATAATAATTGTGATTGCAGTTTGACTCTGTCAGTGTAAATATTAATAATAAACCCTTTTAATAGGCACAATTGCGCGTCAAAGATAGCAATGTTAGATTACAAAAGTTTATTTCGCATGATGTAAGTAAAATGTGACGAAATTATGGAACAGCACATTATGTATACCTGCTTATTATTTCTGGTCTTTGCAATGGTTTGATGCTAATCTCTTACAATGACCAATCTAATGTTATTAATCTGTGGCAGCTCCTGCAAACCTCACTATCAAAGGCATCGGGCCACTATCAACATACCTACATTTCCGTCCGTATAACTGAAATTTGGTTAAACACATGCAGCATTCAGTAGTCGTATTATGCATCGGATCCACCGCATGCCGGGACAGGCATTTACATCCACCGGTAGATGTGGAGATGCCGAGCAGAGTTGGGAATCTGAATTGTTTGCCTCATTAACTCTGCCAACTGACAACTCGATCTGGAATCTCGGATGCGTGATGCGACTGCGCTTGAGGACGAGTGAATAATTCTGATGGTATAAATGTGAATTTATTGCTTCCTTTTGTCAGACAAAAGACTCGGGGATCCTCTCAGGCGTAGGTATAAAACATTCTTGGGTGACGGTAAATGTTAATAATTTTAAGTTAACTTTACTGGAGAGTCACATACATAGAGGGTATAGTTTAATACATATTTATTTAGACGTACGCAACATAAAGGCAAATTAATATTCATAAGTATATCTATACCACATATACGTGGATTTCAAATTTGTTTCCTATATTATCATAGAGGAGGTAGTGTCAAAAATAACCATTAGAGGAAGTTTACATATAGCCATAATATAACAACATGAAAGTAGGTAAATAAACTAAATTTCATTTTTCCAAGTTAGTTACAACAGAAGTAAATACGGACCTTTTAATCAAGAAAAGCATCCCTATCAGCCTTACAGACAATACGAAACATCCTGTTGTGCCCTATTTTCTTTTCTATAGTAGACACAAATCACAAAGCAATTGACATTTGGTGCGGCTCCATAAAGTTAGCACGTGTTCGAGTTGCTCAACCTTATTCTGTAAATTCAAGAACCCGGAACCAATCGTGTGTGGTCCGTAACCCCTCCATATAGATCGATGACAACCGATCCAGTTTCAAAACAAATACGCCTTTGGTCATATTGATTTGGGAGACATTGACTTACTGATGTCATTATGAACTGGTATTTGGAATTTGGAGCAAGTAGCCCATGGTTGGTACTTAAAGTTTGGTGTTTGCTGTGAACATTCTTAACTTATACGTACCCGTGCTTGTAGTTTAGTTGCTTACTAATTTTGAAGACAGTTTTCAGTGTTATTTATGTTTTAGATAGTTATAAATAGGATAAAAAGATTATTTAGAGATAGGTATAAATATGTCGATAACAAGTAACTACCTCTATGTAAGTAATTTATTTGAATGTTGGTGTGAAGGTTGCCTAGATCTAGGAATATACATAGCTGCTACAGTTAACTTTCTTGTCCGAATAAATCATCGAATGGCGCTAATGTGATAAATAAGAACCGTCCTATGATGAGCGATGTTTGGATAAAAACGCTTTTTGTTTAGTTGTTTAGTTTTTATACCACCTTTTATTCCATTCGCAAATTAATTAAAGCCCCAAACATTCATAATCTATAAATCTTGCAAGAAATATAATCATACATCATACGCAGTAACTAATAACTACCAGAAAATGAGCAAAAAAATCCCTATTAGGTGGCTCGTGTATTAATTTATGGAGCCCGTCGTGTCCAAAAATAAAATAGTCACGTCATGTGAATATTTGTCAGAGGATGCATGAATATCACGTGGGCATTATGTCAAATTAGTATCAGCAGTCAACTCAAAAAATTACCCTTTAGCGACTGAATGAGCTTTAACATTTACAATTAGGGCGTTTTATCAATGACACGACTAAAATTACTTATGTTCTAAATATTTCTCAAATGTCAGCTTATCCCTTTTTCTGCTTAAATGGTAAATAGCTCAATTAGACATTCTGAGTTCAGTCTAGCTTTACATTCCTTCTTGGAACATTCTCTAAAGAACCCTTATCAAGAATTTTCTAATTCGGAATGCCTTTAGACTTTAGGTCATGAGTCATACACCGAAATAGCCTGCTAGTCTGACAGTGTAATTAATTGAAATAAATTCTATAGATATTGTAACCAACCATGAAATCCTAATGGCCAAGACTACAGGTACAAAGCCATTGAACCTTCGAAATCCATACCAAACGCATGACGAATATGAAAGAACGAAAATAGGTGTAAGTATTTAATAGTTATATGTGCCTAGGTAGTTGTACCTAGGTACTACAAAAATGATTACATACAAATCAATTGGTTTTAGTTATATATTTGTAACGAAAAAAGGGTAAGATACCAACTCAACATGATGATCTCCTACTTTACCTATTGCAGTGACTGCAAGGTTATACTTCGGTATTTAGGATGTACATATATATAACTCAAACCTCGGTCAAATTAGAAAAAAAATATGCGAAGAAAATGCGTGAATAGAAATTCGCGATATAGTATAGCTTACGCTAAAAACCATGCTTTAAATTTCCGTACCATCACCCTGATTTACAAACATGCTCATAGAGAAGAATGCAACGGTAAATAGCAAACACGGAAGCAAAGTAAATCTAGATACGCGACTATTGTTTGCATTGTATCGAACAGATAGGTACAGTGCACCTATTATGTCACGATTATACCTAACACTCCAATTACCATAATGTAGTAATCTGATATTAGCAAACTAGTTTTAGTTGATGATACATGAGCTAGGCAATAACGATAAAAACGCTAAATTATATTTTTTGCACAATTTGGCCTTTGGCTTTGGTCGTTATCCACAGGTAGACTGGGTGTAGGATAAAATGAATATTATGATGTCACAAGATACCATAGATAGATACATTGTTTCATCTTCTAGAATACAAAAAAATACTATTACAAATCATAGAACAAATGTCATAATAGTATAATAATTACATATTATATTAGTAAGTATACCTTCTCACTTAAGCTCGCTTCTCGCTAAGCGCGCTTCTTCTTACTAAGCTTTCAAATCTTCAGGGATAAATAAAAAGGATGAAATTGAATAACGACTAACGACATAACAGAAGGCGCATATTGCATTATAATATACCTACTACTTAAGTTATAAAGATTTAATATCTTTTCCATAAAATTCATTATCATACGCAAGTTGTTATGTCCAAAATATTGCATTATTCTTTAGTAGTTCTAGTACTCGAAGGATGAATAAAAATCTAGAGCGTGAAACAATGGAGAATTACCTAATATACGTATCGAAATAGTAAAACTATAGGTCCATTTGTCTCCCGATCTTTGACCAAGCATGTCACATTAATATTCCATCAGTCAGTGGAAAGTTGCACCCAGGCCCGGCCTGGCACCTCATGGCAATCGTCTCCAAGCAAGTTTGTATCCACAAATGGCGATGGGCCGGCATCAAGCCAGTAAATTAAGAAACTTTCGCTACAACAGTTCACGAACAGGAACGGTTCGCAAACGGTACATTATGTTACACACCTATTCATTATTAAACTGCGAAGAAACTAGCCTTTTTAGGCCACGAAATGGAAATTTTGTGCTGTAAGTATAGTCTATACTAGTAATATTTACAAATTCGACGGACGGAATTTTAAACAATAACATGGAACCATCGGTTCATTGTTATTAAGTCCGGATTTACATCCTGCAGCTTAGACCTAGTGAACTGGCTTTGCTTACAACACGGTCACCTAATTATCTTGACATAACCCCAACAAAATTGATATCCTGCCCACTGCCCTGCTACTGCTACGTAAAACACGTCTAACCAAAATACATGAATGACTTTTTGTCTACGATTGTTGTGCTCAGACTCTCAAACTATCAATCAAACTTATCTCCAACATAGAACTCGATCATATTTTCAACGAAGCGTCGCTCTAGTGTTTCAAAATCAAAAGGCGACAGTTATCGTTTACCTACCATCAGCCTCTTCGCCAATCTTCACCAAAAAAGATGGACAAATACGAATATTGTATAAGTAAATGGATTTTTGTACTCCTAATTTACCTACTCAACCTTTCCAGTTTCCAGCCGACCTGAATACAGCGTACCTCACAATAAATTATTTCAAAACACGGTATTCGCTACCCTTTTCAACGTCATTGCGATCTTTTCAAGCCCGGTAACCGCACTTGATCTAGGAAGTGCCTGTAATAAGTAGGTCCTCAGAACAATAAGGACCACCGTGGTGCCGGAAGGAAGGTCCTCTGACGGCACTATCTGATGCGATCTGGTATATTCAAGTCTATTGTCCTTGATTGTCTTGTCTCGTGCTGAAGAGATGACACGTGCTTAATTACGTCGCTAATAGCCATGTCCGTAGGGTGTAGGGGTTAAACAAGCTAAAACCGTAACAATTATAGGTAGGTATTTATGTGCGGTTTTGAGTTTTGATACATCAAAAACTCTCGACAAGAATTTTTACATTTTCTTGTAATTTCTTACATAATATGTAGATGTTTTGCTGTTAATTGAATAACAGTTTTAGAGTTTTAGGTGATTCAGTGCTTTTGTTGGAGATTCATTACCTTGTAGTCCTCGTAGTTCGAAGAAGATTTTTAAAACTCTCTAAACTATTGATTGCCTGCTATTGTAAGTGTAAATAAACATTAGTATTTCATTAAGTCCAATTAAAATTTGAACTAGGTAACAGCGTTTGGGCACTGTTTCAAGTCTCGGTTTTTTAGTAGTTATTATGGATTCGTTTACTTTCTACATTTTTAATGGCCGCACTTTTAATTAAAGCTCCATAACCCAAATACCGGTAGTTACAATTTTATTTTACAACCAAATGATTGAATCGGCATATTTGATCCGAGTTGGTAATAACCGATAATCAATTTAACGAGCAGGCTCAATGGCACACTTATTGCCGATTGCTATCTATTAGGGACATGACAGCATTCCTATTTTGATATTATCTCATCTTTGTATTCATATACATCGGACCGGCTAACAAAAGCTTCAAGATCGATAAAACTTGAACAACTTTGTCATAGGCTGAACCGTACCTTATCACTCTCATCTTCAAATCTATCCTTGTCAAGCTGAAAAGTTACAAGCCATAATTCCGTTTAGAGATAAAGCAAATTTTCAAACGCTTACAAAATTTTGCCTGATATTTTTTCATGGCATCGCATCTCATTAAAGTCGTGAATCGAAAGACGATTCATGATTTACGATTGCGTATAAGCTACGATTACGATTTCTAGTATGGAGAATTCGAAAAACGTGTAAAAAACGCGACTATAAAAATACATTTTTTTGGCACACGAAAGAAAACCAGGGAAAATATTTATTATTCCTTGTGGTATTCTATGCCTGCAGACATAATCTTTCATACATAATCTTCGGAACATTAAGCCCTTAGTGCAGTTTGTGGCCGTCGCATTCATGTAGTCTTAGCCCGTCTCAGATTTCGCACCATAATCGGCTCAAATGAATGAGAGATGTGCATCTCAAAGCCTGCTCACAACTCAGATGTATGGCGAATGAATGAATGATGCTATCGCTATTATCTGCCGTCTAGATCAGGCAATGCGGATGCTAAATATGGACACTAGTCGACCACACTGCAGCGTATCATGTTTTCACATGAGTGCCTATAATATGAGAACTGGATATGAAATAGGTACCTACCTACATAATATGTATATTCTTGTGCCTACTGTCAATAGGTCACGAATGTTGTTGTGAATGCTAATTCCTGCTAATATTATAAATGTGAAAGTGAAGTGTCGATGTGTGTTTGTTACCTCTTTACGCCTAAACCAATTTACCTATTTACCTATTTAGGCTTAAACCCTAGAATAACAGCCACATTTCAGCGATTATTATTGGTAATAATGATTTGAATTGTCTTAAGTTTCAAATACAAAATCACCTGTTTGTCACTTGATATTCTAGGTCGGTGAGTAACATTTAAAGAGCCCTTAAACCTAATTTATGAGCATGTTTAGGTACTTGATTTAGTCGATATCAAACCTTGCCTAAGCTAAGTAGGTGTAACATAAATGCCATAGGAGCTCGCCTATCATAATCTGATCTGCACTTAAGTTCAGTGTCTTCGGAGTGCATCCATAATGTCTCGGATTTCGTATCAGCTATCTTAATGTTACGCCGCGCCGGTACACGGTACACCCATCGTATAGCAATCAGAGAACTCTATGGATTTGTGCTAAACTAGAAAAAACCTCTTTATAATAATAAGACTAGCTTGTGCGGCATTGTTGCCAAGAATAAATCTTCTTCCTATCTTTGTGCCAAAATTCCATTTAGCTGTCTAAGGTGTGTGTTTCATTGATAGATCACTTGATTAATCAGGTAATAATAATCAGATCACGTTTTCTTTATTAATTCTTATAACACCACTCCTATAGACGAATTTCGCATGCAAAAATATAAGCAACCAGTTTTCTTTATTTTTGCCTTTTTGCACGCCCTTTGCTGTCCTCGCTCAGTGACTTATATTTATACCGTCTTGTATAACGAAAAGTCAGCATTTACTGTGAGACAGTGCAGCTATTTACTTAGGTATTTCGTTTTACAGTGATGTCTTTGTCACCGATTTCCTCGTATTAAATTGTTCTTACACAAGTTTATAGTTACAATTCAATTATCTCCTAGGACACTCCAATCGTTATTGCATGTTATTTACGAGGAATCTTTTTGCGATCTTTATTTCGAGTGAAGGTTACTCTAGAGCCGCCATGTCTGTAATCACGTACACACCGTCTTATCTATAAATTTATTCAGAAATATACGCAAGTGTCATCATAGTATCGTCATACGTAATTGCATCAACAAATAAACTCTCTACGTAAGCACAAATAAATATAATAGGTAGGTACTTAGTTGGGTGAAAAACTAAATTAAATGTACAAAAAACTAAACAGATATTCTCTGATTGATACATCTGAATATTAAGAATGCAGATTGAAGCCAGTCCTTTCCAAAGATAGGTCTATGACAGAAGAGTACCTAGAAGAATATTATTATGTGCCAGAAAAATAGAAACATGCAGGCATGTGTAAGAAGCTACTACAGTACCTAAAACACAGTGAAACGCGCTTTTACCAAGATGAAGATGGAACCTAGGAAGAAGATAGATAAGCGTTTTTTTATTTTGTTTAGATATATTAATTCATCGGGCATCTTATAATAAGCAAAGTGAAAATCGCTGACCATAGTTCAAATGATCAGGATTATTCACTCGAATAGAAATCATTCGTCCTGTCCAGCAAGGACAACCATGCATACAAAGCATGTTTACGCTCCACGTCGCGTGCCTAAAATGGTGACACTCCATCAAAAACGATGAATCCATTATCAGGATTTGAATAAACTGTCTCATACCGTTAATGATATCCATAGAATGACATCACTCTGATAAAGGAAGACATCTAATTATGTATAGATCATTATTAAACATGTGACAAAATGTATGACCCTAAAGGACATTCGTATAAGTAAGCTAATAGCTTAGTCCATAAAAGTACCTATTTAGTCATTGTGATTGAATACGTGAACACTTAATTTAATAAGATACCTGCCCTGCCAACCTATTTCATTTTATTAAGTTTCGTTTTCCAACTGTCACATAAAATATTGTGTTATGAACCCACCTGAAACAGTTTTTTTTTAAACAATATAATGTTTAACTGCGTTGTAAGTTGTAAGGTCCTTCGAGCCAGACTTACCCTGGGCCCTGGTGTCAGGAGTCAGGAGATATAAAATGTAATGATAATATATTGTGGACAAGTACAATTCGTAATAACATATTGTCGTAATAAAAGTAAGTAGTAATTTCCAGTGACGTTTGTTTTCATAAAAACGACAAATAGGTATATCTCGAATCTTGTCTTATATTAACACTCAATTCCAGGCAACATTTCGCATAAATATACCCTTATCAAAGACTTTACCAATAGGATCAATCAAATTAAGTACGAAAAGTGCCTGTAATCCCAATTCCCAATAACTAGAGGTAGACTAATAACATTATTATACTCGCACAAAACAATATAGAAACAGTTAACGACCAGTCTGAGAAGTTTTCGTAAGTTTTTGGCCTAAAGGTAAGCACTATAAGTACCTTCACAGTCAATTTGGAACTTGGGAACTAAACGGCTACCTTGGCGCAGTCCTTATCGGAAAGTTATTTTCGGTCCTGAGTATTTGATGTAAATATTAGGTTATATTCAAGAGCTACCTCGCTTCTAAATTGTTCTCAGAATTTGTAGTTTTTAGCCAAGCTACCTCTGCCTGTTTATTCAGATTTCCACTACCTGCCTTCAAACTCTGTTATAGGGTACCTTATTCTCAGAATCGACTAGAATATTAATTGTAGAAATTCTGTAAGCCGAGCTTCTGAACAATCAAAAAGTTTTAACTTGATTGATACCAACGTCTTATCAAAAGACACATTCAAGAGAATCGTGGGTTTCCGGAGTTAACTAGAACCAGTCCCTTTAATTTTCATCATTAAATTTGAAGACTGGAAATCTAACGAAAAATAATGTTTTTCCCACAGAAACCCACGGCCCACGCGTGTAACTTAATAGGTTCGTTTACCAGTACTTTGATTCCATAAAACTTCATTCAGCCTTCGGCGTTGTCCGCTCAATTACTGTCCAAAACGAGCCAAGTAAGTGCTCCTAAGTGTTAAGGGTTAACGGTTGTGATATAACAAGTAAACGATAACGGGTAATATGATGTCAAGTGTAATATTATTGAGGGAACAGTGAATTGGATAGTCGCATGCCAGGTGCGCCTGGGCCGAGCGAGGTGCACGCATTCCTGCAAGAGGGACGCGAGATCGAATGGACTGCATTCTTGGTTATTCTTACCTTTTCACTCCCCAATTGCTCCGAAATCCTTCAGAAACACTACACGTTCAATGCAAACACATAGTTCGACATGCACCCAGTCAGAAATGTGCTACAAAACACACAATAACTAAAGTTTTTTTGTTTACATCACTGGCCACTGTGATCCCGACCGAGGCAGCGCACGACCGGCACACCGGCTTATTTCAACCAAACTGGATTCATTTATTCATGTTGCTTGTGTGTGTGACGCGGAATGCTTTTGTTCTTGCTCTTTCTGGCCAGTTTTGGTACCAGATGAATCCGTCTCTTTCTATCGGAGAAAGGCGCCATGCACGAGCGCGGGCGCCGACTCCTTCCTTCGGGACTTAAAAAAACAAAAGCCCTTTTGAAACAAGTTGCTGGTAATGGGGCTTTAGGTGCCTGTCAAGATATTGTATGATTTAAAATGTATTTGAGATGGCATCGAGCATCCGAGTGGACAGATAAAACTGGTGTTTTTGCCACGGCACGTAGGCATGCATTGAGATCTTGATCCTCGCGTAGGAATGCTCTTCACTCTTGATTAATTCATCGAATGGCAACAAGAAGCTATAATATATTCAGAGAAAAATACCACCACACACCACTCCTATTTCTGAAGTGGATAAAATATCTCATAGCAATCATCTCAATGAGGACAACTAAAACAAAACGATCGGTAAACTAGGCACAAAAAGAGTGCTATGTCAGAGGCAGCAACGTATAAATTAAACAACTGTCCTATATAATTTAGTAATATAAAAAATGTACTTGCCGTAGGACATCCAGTCCATCATAAGGATTCCTTCTGAGAATTCTTTATACAGTCAATTATAAGTGGTGGACTTGGCCATTCCTGTCAGGCTCGTAACATTATCATTTATTTCATATTTTATGCTCATCTTGCAGATATTTTTTTATGTGTGTCCCGTAGCCCGTATCTTAATTACAGTCAATAACCTTGCACTTAATTGCTTGTTTATAAATTGTAACATTTAAACTCTTGTTTTTTTACTTTTGTTACTGTTGTATTATCTTCGTACCAAGTTATTATTTTATTGTATACTTATTCCATTAAATACACGGTTGAAGGGACTTATTCAGTTGCGTTTTTATTTCTTAGGAACTCTGTTATTTATCGGTTTTTTGTTTTTTAGATAATTGCATTGTTATAAACTTCTTTTATAAGTATTATAATTAGCCTATTACTAGCCATGGTAGGGTTTTACCAATGAGTTTACTTTGGGTTTTACATATTAATAAATTTTTTGTGACTATTTAAATTAAATACGACAGTCGAACTATTGGCAAAAAGACCCAATGGATGATCGAACTACTGAAAACTTATAGATAGTACATAAGAAAAAAAAAATTATGTATTTTAGGAGCGTATATATCGAGTGACGCTCTCTCAATCGCACTATTTGACAAATATTGATATAAAAATTCTTAGAATTAATTTATTGAAAATTGTCACTCGATATATACGTTTATAAACAAGACAACAGAATAAACTTTCGAATTAGGGAATGAAACAACATGAAATCTGTGTCATCGTATAATTTATTATCATTTGCGACTGGGTATTGAACGAATCTCACTTACGTTGTTAATATTTGACATCGAAGCTGTTTCTGCTATAGACGAAGAAGCCAATTATAAAACTGTTATTTATATTATACAAAACTACTTGTGCAAATAGACCAAGAACTATAAGTATTCATATCGAAAATAACATATAATTATGGCAGAGCCGTCACAAAATAACATATTTAAAATACATTTTAATATTAGTAGTTACATTATAATTAAAACATATTTTAATATTATACTATATTATATTTAATTGTAATTAAAATCATTGTAAAAAATCTTAGACAACTACTCTCTTGAAATAGACAGCTGGTGAGATCAAGTTTTTCAAAAAGACCTTTTAAAATGCATTTATGTAAATATGCAGACTGCTTTATTTTTTTGAATAAAATAATTACTTTTATCAGTACACCGTACAGAATATAAGCACCGCTACATTCTTCGCACAATCATTTAGGAGGACGCGACCATTTTGGAGTCTTGATCTTTGACGGTTAATATGACATACCTAGCAGATGGGGAATTCTATATATTTTGATCTACGTTAAAGATTACTATTTTTTTTTATGTAATAGGTGACAAACAAGCAGACGGCTTACCTGATGGTGAGTGGCTACCGTCGCCTATGGCACGGTACCACGGTACCACGGTACCTGCAATACCAGGGGTACCGCTGGTACGTTGCCTACCTTGAAATTAAACAAATATAAAAATGAAATTTAACAAAGATATTATGAAATGGAAACATTTAAAGATATCTCCTAAATGCTTGTAAACGGACCAAACTATTCAACAGAATAGGTACGTGACCTTTTTGTGGACCTAAAACATTACAGGTTATGAAAATATTTAAATATAAAATGCAATTCAAATTCGTAACAACCACAATATAGATAAAGCGAGCTTCTCATTTGGCCATAATGCGACCATTAAAATACTTGATCCGTACAATAATCAGATAAGTGCCGATTCAGAGCGGCTCTTTCAACTTTAAACCAATATTATTTTTATTGTAATGGCTATTTTATTATGAATTAAACTTCGATGTTAAACCAAATAGCAAAGCACTTTTTATGTTACTCTATTTAGTTGTACTACCGAAAGTAAAAACTTTATTGCTATTATATTTTTGAGCTGATTTATTTTAATTCGCATATTATGGTCAACCATTATATTTTTATAAAAAAAGTAGGCCTACGTTTTATAGTTATTATTAATTTATCTTTCAGCGCGGTTTTTGCTAAGGACCCTGTATAGCTTAACCAAATACAACTTGGGTTTAAATATATTTATACACTAACTAAAGAAGTTTGCAGAGTAATATTATGACATAGTTATTAATTAAAAAATCTTTTAAAACAATAGGTACCTATTGCAGTTAGGCTTTTAGCATACCACCATCTAAAAATCTGTGAAACCGCAGCAATTTCGCATTTATTTTTAAGAAAGAAGCGAAACTATTTATTCTAAAGGCGGTATTGGGCGCAAATTATCGACCGAAGTAATAGATTCTCAAATGCTTTTAAAATTTCGTTTTGAAAATGACACGTCCCGCGAACTGTTACGCTAAGTAAAGTTGGCCTTTATGGTATAGATTAATTAATATATTTATATTTTAATATCATTGTCTATAGCAGAAAACAGTATAACAATAGGTACACCTCGCATACTTAAATCCATTATTATATATCACATAAAGTTACATCGTTATAATAAATACACTCTTGCATCCGTTTATACTGGGGCCACTGCATCAAAACTAAATTAAATTTAAGCCAATAGCACAGACATAATATACAGGGTTACTGGTAAATCAATACTTTCCACATTAAGGCTTATTTAAAAGGGCAGTAGCTACGATTAGAACGTCATAGTATTTAAGTAAATTAACGGATGAAAATATATAGAACTTAATCAGGTATGATTTAGGCGCTATATTGGCTGTCTCATAAGCCTTAAAAACAAATGTATTGAAATATCAATTAGCCCTGTATAGTACTCGTAAAGACAGAATCCACGCATCAAAACAAATGTGAGGAAAGAATATAAAAGCCTGCTCGAACCTGAGGGCCAAACGACATGTAAAACCCTAGAATCTATAGACAAATTTGCATCCATTACTTGCTTAAACCACCTCATTAATATGAGTAAAATACCAAACGCAGCAATGTAGTCAACTACAAAGAGATGTATCCATGTTACGCTTACAAAATGAAGTAAATTTTCATTTGCCACAATGAACTACCCTTGGTTGACATTACATTTCTAGTAGCAATCAAACTTTATATTATCATCGACTCGTTTAATATGCAACAATGATGTATCCCACTACTTTTCCTTAGGTGATGTGATACATAATAATAGCATTTAAAATGAATCGAATGTAGTAGATTTGGTGGATACTGAAAATGTCACGAAGGGTAAATAATTTTTGAATACTAAAAGTTCCTTCATTTTGTAAGACTAACATGGATACATCTCTTTGTAGTTGACTGTACATTGAAGTTGTCATCAATCGTAGTGGGTGAGAATTAGCCAATAGGCCCTCTAGGCGATATTCGCTACCGCTCTTGGTAGCAGAAAATTCTGCGCGGGGTAATTAAACTATAGTTTTTTCCCAACGGCCTGCGGTAATATCGCTTTGATTTGAACTGGCCTTTATTGCGTAAAAACACTAAATAAACTTTTTGCTTGAGTTTAAAAAAATGTTACTCGTTACTCGCTACACATAAAAAACTAGCAGTGCAAATAGTGAAAACGATTTTTTACATCTGGGTCAGCTTTGTCATTTGAGCGTGGATTTTGCCTTTATTACTTATAATCTGTGGCCGTTTTATAATAAAAAAATTATAATAACCAAACCAGGGAAAGTAATAAATAGAGTTTTTGGAATAGGGAAAGGCGGCCGCAGTAGATTTGAGATTTTTCATGACTTGTTCGCCTTTCGCTTTTGCATTAAAAATTAGATGAGTAGTGAGTAGGTATAATATAAAAAAAAACAATTATGAATGATTCATATTTATTGTATACGTAGCGTGTCCAGCACGTAAAATAAGCAAAATGACTTCTTACGAGACAATAAAAGAAAGGTTGAATGGAAGAGATCGCTATTAGCGATAAGACGGCCAATTGTAACATCTTTTTACAAGCTTTATATTACTTTCACCTGTCTGTTGTCTGTCTGTCTGTCTGTCTGTCTGTCTGTCTGTCTGTAATCAAATCTTGCAAGTTTAATTTAACCCACTTCCCGGTTTCCAATTGAGCTGAAAATTTGCATGCGTGTGTAAATCGGATGACAATGCAATATTTTTATGACATCGAGCTGATCTGATGATGGAGCTGGAAGGTGGCCATAGGAACGCCGTCATAAAACAACGCAACCCCATCGAGTTTGGGCTCATTTGATTCGTCTTGACGAGTACTTTATGATGCAAGATGATAACAATAATTAAAGCTTGTTTTTAAAAAGTATTTTTTAAATTTCACTTGTGTAATTATGATATACATACATATTTATCTAATCTAAATTATATCATACAGGATTTTTTTGGAAGTGAAGAAAACCTTTGCTTGTCTAAATATCTGTCTTAAATATCTGTGTGGATACAATAATATTATGTCAAATGGATTGGATAGAAATGAAATACGCCATAGAAGATTCATTTACCTATTATTATAATACAATATTTCTCACTGCCGTGTCCTTAATTATTTGGATGAGTCTCGAAAGGACCTTTAATTTTTCTGGATCTATTACAGGAACATTATCTTGTACCTTCTGTTCAAGCGAAATGCGAACAAGCCACACCGACTTTCAAATTAAAAAAGTACGAAATAAATTAGACTAATATAATTAACAATAACTCACACGTCTATTATAATTCGGAATGTTCTTCAGCGTCTCCTATTTGAAGCGGGGGTTCAGTTTGACCTGAGTCTTCCTTCGGTGACTCCTCAGTTTGACCATTTTCCTCCTCTTTAGGCGACTCTTCTTGAGTCTCACTTTCCTTGTCTTTCTCCTCCGGTTCAATAACAACCTCCTCAGTTTTGTTCTCAGCGTCCTTCTTCACTTTCTTAGGCCTCCAAATCTTCATCTTATTCAACAAATATTTCACTTCGCGATCCAAATTCGCCATTTTCTCCCTTATACTGTCAACTGTTAGCTTTATATCCTCGTTTTTCTTCAACTCGTCCTGTTCTTTGATCGACGTGTTCAACCACGTTTCGGTTTCTGTGATCTTCTTTTCAAGAAGTCCGATTTCTACTTCGGTGAACACATCTTTCTCATCGTTCACTTCTTTGGTGAAATTCTTCGCCATTTTGAGGAATTCTTGCGAATGGTTGAGCATGTTTCTGATAGCTGCGACGGCATCAGGTCTCTCTCTGTGCTCCCAGTGTTTGTAGAATATCGGGTCTGTTTTTTGTTTGAGCGCCGCTAATTTCTCTTCGAACAGCTCAGTTTCCGAATCGTAGCCATCGTCGTACAACCATTCTGATGTTTCCGTGCAAATCTTCTTAATTTCCTCGATTTCATCAGGAGATCCACATTCGGCGTACTCTTCCATATCGATCTTCATTTGTGCGTCTACTACGAAGGCTTCAAGGTTGTTCAGAGCGGTTTCTCGTTCTGTTCTCTTTCTATCTATAGCATTCAGCGCGGCTATCTTAGCCTTAGATGTTTTAAATTGATCTGTAGTCAAAGGCAGCAGGTTAAGAATAGACTCCTCGGACTGTATAGGTTCCTTAAGTACAACAACTTTGGGTTTAGGTTTGGTTTCAGTTTCAGTGGCATTTTGCTTCTCAGTTGTAGTCTCATTGGCTTTCTCCGTTTCATTTTTAACTCCCTCAGGTTTCTCTTCAGCTTTTTCCTCGCCCTTTTCTGTTTCAGACTCGGAACCGAAAAGTTTGCTGATAGTGCTTCCTATTTTGGCCATCGTGCTTTCTTTGTCGTCTTCAATGACTGTTTTTTCTGCTACGAATTCTACGTTGACTAAATTAAGAATGCCTGAGTCATCCAAGTTGAAATGTGCTTTGATTCCTTTGTGTTCGACGTTGTCTCCTGTATGTTTATTCAAGGCGTCACCTACACCTTTGAGGATGACTTGAGTAAGGTTGATGGTGCCTAAGAATTCTAGTTCGTTTGAAGGGATGTGGTCTAATTCAGCGTAGTGGACGTTGAAAGTGAAATCATCTGTGTGCTTGTTGAATGTTATTACCTTCTTTTGTGGGTACGGGTTCATGGGGCCGAAGAGAGTTCTTTTGATCTGTAACAAAAAGGACAAAGTATGATTAATAAGAGATATGTATAGAAAAAAATGTAAACTGGTCAATGTTCAACGTCACACAGAGAAAAAATAACTAAGTTGAACTCAAACCCAGATAAAACCAGTGCAAAATTAATACAAAAGAAATCATTTGTCAAACCAAAATCTTTTTCTAGAATTTTATTATTGTTAGTTTTGTACCGATCCTAGTCTATCAGGGGTTACGTACGATAGGAGATAAAAAATATTTAAAGTTTCGCACAAATAAGTAGCAAAGAAGTAAAAAGCTTCAAAAAAGAAAATAATAATATCATAAAGATGACCTCCTGAAAATAGAACAAAAATAACACATTAGTGTATGAACCTAATCTCTTAATCTTAACCTAATTTTTCAGTGGGATCACCACTTTAATAAACTACTACTTCAAAGAGTAGGAAACAACAAGTTAGGGATGAACACAATAGATCTCAAAGGGTCGATGTGTTGCTGGATTTATTAGCCCACATTAATTATAATAATAAATAAATAATAATAAAAATGTTTATTTCTGCCACAAGATCTTTAGGACTAATGTTTACAATAAATAGTTTAAGGTAATCTATCTTGTGGAGGACTGGTGCCCACTATAAGTTTACATAATAAACCTGTGGTGCAGGTCACCAGTGCCTCCCCTCTGATAGGCTTAGTAAACTAAGATAATTATAAGATAAGATAATCCATTTTTAATTCAATATCTAAAAAATATCTAAAATCAAAAAAAAAATCTTTAATAAATTAATAAATTCTTCTTTAATAAATTAAATATCTTTAATAAATTAATCTGAATAATCCTTACCAGTTTATCAGTACCGTCGACGGTTCTAGAGAACGTGACTTGTACGGGGAAGATGACGGCGTCTCGTACGTTCAGTGAAGCTACCTTGTAACCGGTGGCGAGGGAAGCCGCCCTGTCGAACATAAAACATCGTTAAATCTAAATAAAATCGGAAAAGTTCAAGTCGGACTTGATCAGAGTGTTTCGTATAAAAAAAAACAGCAAAAGTTCACAGAGTAACAGATTTTAAAAAAATAGGAAGATGCGCTATTGTCATTTCTTACATGGCCCATGGGCCTAATTGAGGAGCGGAAAATAGTGCCCTAGCACAATTTTCAACCGAAACTTTCCGATCCAACAGGCCCAAGTTTGGCATAGCAACGATAAAGCTATGTTGTATCCCATTTTCTATAATATATTTTCATAATCTAAGGTGATGGACATGTTCGCGCATAACAGTGCTAAATTTCGATGATTGGTTATACTGATTTCAGAAGACTTATATAATATTATTTAAATATAAATGTATAGTTTTCAGATTTTTTCCTACTATTTTTTACGCCACCGGCGAGTATAAGACGAGCGCCCGAGCCCGCGCTGTACTACGCCGCCCATAGCTCCTCTAACTATGCAAGTCACTTGTTACATACCTGTACACAGCGCCCATAGTAGCAGCCTCATCAGCGTTGATAGACCGCGCCGGCTCGTGCCCCACGGCGGCCCGTAAAGCGGCGTGCACGGCGGGGGCACGGGCCGCACCACCGGCCAGTATGAGACGGGCACCGGTGCCCGCGCCGCCCGCTGATGAGACGGCGCGTTGTACCACGCCACCCACGCGAGCCCACAAGTCTGAGCATAGCTCCTCGAACTCTGTGCGAGTCACCTGCGAAAGGATAAGTAACACTCAATTTTGTTTTACCTGACTGCTCTAGAAGGGTTTATGACTTTCGTGAGTATGTATAAAATTTTTAGCATACGATTTTGAAAACTAACGAGAGCGTCATCCTTATTGACTATGTAAACAAACAAAGCCAGCGCCTCGCCCTCGAGGCGTGAGCTCCTAATGAAGGGCATCATAATTGTCCAAAACCCAGGTTCGAGCCTAGCTTCGACTTTTATATGCGTGTGTTAAATCGTTTGTTTACATACTTTGTTTAGCATGCTCTACAGCCTGAACAGCTTGATAGATTTTAGATTGAGGTGTCGTTAGATTTGTACTTATTGTGAGACAGACGCTATTTAAGTTTGACTCTTTAATACTCTCTCATCGTTTGACTCTTTAATAGGGACACCAGTACAGTAGAACTAAAATTAGGAATATGGATTTTAAGTATGATCAAAATCATTTGACTTGAACTATAGCTGCCCACAATTAAATATGTAAAGAATGAGGAGTACCCAATTTATTAATTTACGCAAAATTAAATATAAATATTATATTTTCAACTTACCAGAACCTTAAAGTCCTTATCATCGAGCAGTCCCTCAATTTGAGCATAGTGTTCAGTGTTAGCAGACAGTACAATCTTCAATCTCTCGGCCTCCTTGAGCAGCTTGGCCATGGATCTGGGTGACACTCTGACGTCACCGCCCCCTTGAGCTTCCCACGCCTTGATGAGGTGCTCCCGGAGACGCAGGGTCATCTCGTGACCACCTAACGTTCTGGAAAATGTAAGATATTGTTTGAATAATCTCAAATAAAACATATACCGGAAGTATATATTTTACCAGGGGTAGACTAATAGGTGGGTACCCCAACAGTGCCAGTTATTCTACCGCCTGAGCAGTGATAAACATTACTGTGCTTCGGTAGAAGGGCACTTTAGCTAGTGAAATTACTGGGCTGAAGAGTCTTAACATCTTATCTCTCAAGTAAGAAGCGTTGCACCCAGAATTTTACCTTTGTAAAATACTGGATAGCACTGTACTAATTATGGGCAGCGTTATCTCTTACCATCAGGAGAGCGTCTTGCTCATCTTCTTACTTCGTTGATCATTGTATATAAAAAAAAAAATATTGCTCCAACAATAAAAAAATAAAAAAAAATATATTATCCATCTTACTAATATTATAAACATGAAAGTTTGTAAGAATGTATGGAGGTCTGAATGTATGTTTGTTACCGATTGAGCTGAAATTTGGTTTAGAGATAGCTTAGTCCTTGAAATAACACATAGGTACAGCGGGTAAAGCTGCTGCGCGCAGCTAGTATATTATTCGCAGCTAGTATTTTCAATTTACACAAGAGATATATAAAAAGAAGAGGATTCTATTCTGGGTCATCTATGAATTATCACTCACTAATTTGTAAGCAAATATAATTGCTTGGTCGTGACGTGACGTCACTGTATCATTGTATCTCACACGTTTTTTATCAAATTTATAAAGAAAATAATGTGTCCTATATTTTTTTATCTAAATATTTAAAAGGAAAGAGTGACTGACTGACTGATCTATCAACGCACAGCCCAAACCGCTGGACAGATTGAGTTGAAATTTGGCATACAGGTAGGTTTTAAGGCGTAGACATCTGCTAAGAAAGGATTTTGCCACGCGAGCAAAGCCGTGAGCGTAAGCTAGTACATAATATACTTGATGGCTCTTTTTTTGAATTTTTTTGTCAATATTTCTAATTGTAAAAGATCCCAATAATTACTTTTCACGTTTTTGTAGAGTATATAATTGTTACCTATCAAACCCAACTCCCAAAACTTGCAGTTGCGGTACAGTCTCAACATATCCCTTCTCCTTTATCTTGACAGTCTTGTATTCCACTAGCGCTGCCTTGGTTGAAGCCGCGCCCATGTCGAAGAATAACGCGTGCCAGGCTGTTTCGTTGATTTCCTAAAACAATTTAATATTATATTTGTACAATATACATATAAAAGGAAAATGTGACTGATTTACTGACTGACTGATCTATCAGCGCACAGATTGGATATTGTAACATGGTCATCTGCTAAGAATAGATTTATTTACGGGGGAAAGCCGCGAACTTGGCTACTGCTGTATAAAATAATAGTTATTATTGATATCTGATAAACAAGCAGACAGATTTCCGAGGAAGGAGGATTTTTTATTTATGTGGTGCGGCTGTAGTATAACTGTGTGTAAAAGTGATCCAGGAGGAAGGAGGTCAATGGAGAAACAAACAACATCAAGATTTTTTTATCAAGAAATATTGATATGGAATATGGTGTGATGAAAACTATTTGACGGATAGGAAATTCAAGGATATTAAGCCCCCTAGTCCTTAAACAGTGGCGATTATTCCTATATCCGCCACAATACTATATATATTACACTGATTAATTCAACTTTTAGAAGTTCTGAACTTAGTAAATTACTAAAAACTTAGGAGTACTTCATAATATATTAACCAACTAAAACATAAAACCTCAGAATTAACTTAGAACTAAGATATATATCATCATTACCTTTCTCCTAAATATGCCATAGTTGATAGCTATAGCAGTGTAATCATTGATCAGTTGCAGCACATTCAAGCCGGCCAAAGCAGCCGCCTCTTTCAATGCACGTCTCTCCGCTTGATTGAAGTAACCAGGCACTGTGATAACACATTCTGTGATTGTTTGACCTGGAAAATTAAATTAATAGAAAATAACAATTTTTCTTTGGTATACTTATGTCGGATGAAAGATGAATGCTGGGCCAAAATAACAACTGACTGGTTACCACTTAATCGCAAATAGCGCTGCGGTAGACCAAAAAAACGATGGCGGGATGATCTGGACAAACACCTCGTGGAATGGTATATTATAGCTCCAGAGAGAGAAAGGTGGAAAGAGGGGAGGGAGGCCTTTGCCCTGCAGTGGGACACCACAGGCTCATAATAATAACAATTATACTTTTACAAAACTTTCTAGATCAACCACTTTTAACTCTAACAAAGTTAATAGACAAAATTTTTTACAACAAAAAATTCTCAAATTGAAGTCGGATAACACTGAAAGCATTAGCTTTAAAAAAAAAAACAAATTAGTTCACCCATTGGAAAGTTCTGAGAGATCTGATCTGGTAATCAACACTAAAATAAATACAATCATTGAGCACCTCCAGCAACAATGACAAATATCTATAGAAGAATAGGTTTAGAAAAGTATGCAGTGTAAAAATATGTTTAGTATTTGCATAAAAATGGGTATTTTACATATTACTATACAAAATCCCACTTTCCTGTGTTTTAGTTAGGTGCAGGAAAACAAGTACAAATAGGGATGTTGACACATGTTACGAATTCATATAAACTTATGTTTTTCACATAAAAGACAGTATTTAAAAACCTATAATCACATTTAAAGGATCTATTTTTAAGCCAAAATTGAATAAAATCAATTTTAATTTCAATAATTTTTACTTATTGTTACATGTATGCGAACGCCAATCAGAGCGCGTGACGTCACACCACTGGCACGCACCGCACCGCTGACTTACGCTTCCTATGAAATGTTCTTGATTTCGACACATTTTAATTATTCATAACTTAAAAACCACTCAACCGATTTTGATGCAACTTATACTGTGCTCTTAGTTAGTCCATACTTAAACCAAAAATAAAGTCAATAACTAAAATGTCTCTTATATTTTCAGAGAGTGAACAAAATGTGAATTCTAGAAATGTTATTGTCAGACACAAGCTCAATAGAAAGCTATTTATAGCCCGCCCACATTACAGGTTCAAAAAATCAATATTGTGATAAGGTTGGGTAATGGAATTGTATATAATATTGTAAGTTATGGGTAGCCGTTAACACATTGGCTCTGGTAAACACAACAGCTGTGTTATTGAGGTTGAAATGTGTGTGCTGACACACACGAAAGATAGTAGGTACTAAAAAAACTACCACAGTCAAGTGTTAACCAGGTACACTAAGCAGGCATTTTCAAGAGCAATTTATGCCTTCACAAATGATTGAGTGCCCGTTAATATTATACTGCCATGCAGAGACTAAACCGCAGTTTTATTTTCAACCTTATTACACACAAAATACATTATTTTTGACATTTTACTTTTACAGTGGTTTAGTCTCTGCACGGCAGTATTATATCAGCATGCTTCTCCCAATTACCATTATTTATTTCATAAAAAATATAGTGAACATACCATGAGTGATTTCTGAGAAGTCTTTAGCCTTGGCTAGCAGCTGTGCCACCAATTCTTCCGGTGTGAACCTCGTGTTCTCATCATGAATAAACTCTAATGTGCCTCTATCTGTAGGCACTATCTCATAATATGGGAATCTCTCCCTGAAAAAAAATTAAAAAATTAATACAATAACAAGTAGTCAAGTAGTCTTTCATAACAATAATAATAATTAAATAGTCACTCCTCTGACAAATATTTACAATGATTTCATCATACATTTTTGTAAACTGAAATATTTTCACTCACTTGTAAGCTTGAACCATGGGATGATCATATGGTTTTCCAAGGAGATCTAACAAGTATTTGTACGCGTTCTTTGGGAATCTGACGCCAACAGTGACTGCATCTTCTCCGAACGTCCTGACGCCGTCTCTGAACGCCACAATAGCCGGTGTCTTCCTCTTAGACTCTTTATTTAACACGATTTCCATCGGCACCCCCGGAGACACTATACCGATTTTCATCCATTCCGACCCTAAATCAATGGATATTACGGCTGCAGCATCCGTATGTTGACTTAGTGTTAATGCCAACACCACCACACACAACGTGCCATACATTTTCTGTAAATAAAACATAAATAACTGAAACTAATTTCGATCACCAAAGAACACATCAGCGTTTGCGGAAAATAGGTTGGCGTTCTAAACACATTTGCCGAGAAAGTATGCACTTACGTGACTTAGTGACATTTTCTTTCACAAATCTAACATCTAGGCTACTTCATTTAGTTATTTTCGCTTTCGAATTGAGTAAATTTATATCATTAATTCAATAATTTCTTTTAGAATGGACGAGAAATATGAACCAGCAACTTTAGTCCACGTCAAGTTAACGTGTTTTCTTCTTTTTGGTTACTGACGTTGTTACCAGTTGCCAGTTAACAATTTGCCAAATTAAATAAGTCCGGACTCCGGAGTACGGCGCGAAAACCGGATGAAAAAAATGAAATTTGATTATAGATATTTAAAAGTTCAATAATGTGAAACATCGACAATCGATTATCTCCACTTTATTGTTTTTTTAGTCGATTATTTGTCACAGCCCTATCCGGAAGCGGAACACAAACCAAAGACATAAAATCATATGTTTATTTATGTAGGTTGCTCTTTAGTTTATGGCATCTTGGTTTATGGTTTGATTGGGTGTTGAGGAAAGGTGTTTGTTGAGTTTTGATTTTTGATTTGATTGCAAGTGCGGTGGACGCGGAATGCTGTTTATTTATTGTTATAATTTTTGATCAGTGCGTCCAACAACAACCTAATTAAGCAAGGTAAGTCCAGTAGCGTCTCTACGTAAACAATACAGATAGGTAATCGTCGCCCATGTAATTGGAGTAGATTGCATTACAATATGTTTTCGTGCTTATAAATTACGCATTTTACGTTTTGTGCTTTGATTACCTCGAGTCTAAAGCGGTGGCTCGCTGCGGGTTGATATTACGGTGGCCGGTGTAGCGGTATCGTTTACATGCGTTTCTAAAAATGTGAGTATATGAATAACGTCGAGACGCATTCGGGGGCGCTCCTTCTAAATATGGAATGGGTGTAGATGTATGTCAGCTGGGAGTAGAGCGTGGCGTCGGGAAGCGTCCCTGGTTATGTAATGGCCCTTGGAGGTCCGCGTGTGCACGTGCAAAATGCACGCGGCGGTCCACGTCAATCGCGCGAGTCGCTACCACGACGCAACGCGCACGCGGTACTCGCTCCGCAATATGTACCATCTACATGCCTCCAGTCTACGCCTCAGTTTCCTAGCAACACGTTGTTGATACCACTGCTGACCTAATGAATACAAAAACACATGGTACCTACGAAATTACCGCTGGTTACATCACACGATCGCGTGCACCGTATTTGCGTTGATTACGTTGCTAGGGCGTCTATTACCCATAACATTATTACCTATTTAACATAAGGACTACCTGGACTTTGTTCTTGTGTTGTTAATGTGAGTACATTAATGCATTTTTTATTAACCTTCTTGACCTTTGCTGAGATGTGATTTTTTCTTTGATCTCATGGTCCCTTACAGGCATCTTTCAGTGTTTAAAATTCTAAGCCCAGATGCCTAATTATAGCTCACAGACCTTTGAGTGGCCTAGATTTCAGTTCACACTTCCTGAAACATTTCTATATTTAATTGTCACCTACAGACAATGTTCTACTTAGTTTATTGTTACATTCCCACTAATTGATTCACTATTGGCTACAATAACGCACTTTATTGTTTATATTGTGTAATAAAAAATGTAGATAGTAAATTAGATAATATTTTCAAGATATAGGTAACATATAATGCTCAAGGAAATAATCAGTTGTCAAAATAGATTGATGATTTGATAGACTTTACCAGTTAGAATCATATTGGAAGGTTACCAAAAGGACATCTGAGGTTTCAATTTGGTAATATAAATGAGATTTAATTTTAATATACATTGTGGTTTGCTATCACGCAATGTTAGAATTATGGGAATTTTATTTTATTTATTAATAAAACCCACAGCCCTTAATTCTAGATTTACAAAAGTACAATGTGCATTTCTTACAGCCTAATTAACTAGGTACCTTTTACCTCCAAGTCTCAAAATAATATTTGTGGTGTAGTACCATTATAAATTAACCAGTTTAAAGCTAATTCAGGATTGGTATTGTTTCTTTTAAAAATTAAGCTCTGTGCCAAATTTCAATGCATTCCGTTTAGCAATTTGAGTTGTGATTGAATGTACCTTAACTCCGTACAAATCAAACAAAACTTCTGAAGTAGTATCACACATTTGTTGATATGAAGGCTACTACATAATCTTTACCCAAGTGATAAGTTGCTATGAAGATAATGTTCTGACATTGTGCATACAAACTTTTAAGTAATAAGTACCTTAGATTTAGTATAAAATTCTTTTGAATAAAAATTCAAAATTTGATAAAGATCAGATATTAGATTAGATTAATGAAAGCATGTTTATTCTATTAATTTTTATGCAAGAATCTAAATTAGATGAGCTTGAGGTTCATGTAAATGTAGCTTTGTAAAAATACTAGTGGGCTTCTGCAATCTTCATTGCAACCAATAGAAAATTATCAGTGTTTCTCTATTATACTCGTATTATGCATGTATAATACATGCATAATACGAGTATAATAGACATATAAACCTTAATCTTGAATTACTCTATCTATTGTATTTATTTAATGTTAGATATTGTTTATTTTGTAACTCAATCTATTTTAAAAAGCACATAAAAATCCATGGCATAGTTTTAAAGATCTAAGCAGACAATGGGAAACAATTTTGTTTTATACTGTGTAATAGGTAGTGGGACATTAACCATTAAGTACCATTTTAATGTGAAATGTTTCATCACATTTATCATGGCCATTTTACATGACATAATACTCAATGATAATATGAATTTACACTATATCTTTATGTAAACAACATGTACAGTATACTTTTTCATATATGTGAGTTAAATATGTTCTTTTAATCTGAATTTATACATGATTGAATTATCTTCTGTTCATATAAACAGAAAGTATGACCAATGACTCACTCAATGCACAACTGTTGATCGAATTTTGGTATGGACATATCCATCCAGAATTTGTTAAAGTGAAGCTGTGACCGTAAGCCAATATTAACGTAACCTCAACAAAAAAAAACCCCATTATTGGATTTCTCTTCTATTTCTTTGATTTTTTTAAGGTTTCTGTTAAAACCTTAAAAATCACGTAAAATACCAGCCATTCATGTTATTCTGAAAGTGTTCACGTTATTATTGTTCTGTTTTGTAGAGTTGTTGTTAATAAACAATCATTGTGAGTGATGAGTAATACATTGATATCACTGTTTATTCATGCTATTAGCTGTTTCAAGTTTTAACTACCTGAATGAGGTAAAGTCTACACCAAGTTTTTATGTTTAGTTTTCCTCTCAAATAGATTTGGATAGAGATACACAGGTAAACAGACTTATAGAGGGAGTTACAGACATTATTTCTCTACTTCCTCTTGGCAATTTCCCCCTTTTTTTCATTTTTCCTCATCCCATTCCATCAATAATTGCCCCTGTGATAGTTTGAGTCATGCTGAACATATGAAACTCAATCTGCGTTATTACAAAACGCGGACTTACGCTAGTTCTGGGATTAACTATTGTCATTTGTGCGCTTAGTACCTGGTTTAATCCTGGTACAATCATTAGTCCGCGTTTTGTAATAAGACGGTATTTTAACAACTCCACAACATTTTTAGAACAATACATGGTTTAAATGTTATTATCAAATAGTAACCAAGAAAAGATGTTCAGTGAAACCATAAAGGTTCTTGGTTTTAAGTCCGTGACCACTAATTATTATTATATCACACCAATATTATAAATGCGAAAGTTTGTGAGGGCGTGTATGTATATATTTTTTTTTATGTCTGTTACTTCTTCACGCCAAAACGGGTGGATTGATTGACCTGAAATTTGGTATAGAGATAGATCCTGGAATAACACATGGGGTAGGTTTGTATAAAAATAGTAGAGATTTATAAAATTAGAACTGTTTTCTAAATCATTTAAAGCCTATAAAAATACATAGGATCCTCTCTTATATAATATATACCTCAATAAAAATATCACTATGATGTACAAGGAAAAATTGTAGCAAGCAATTACTACTAGATAGGTAACAAATGCATAATTGCTCTATTACTGGAATTCCCACTTAAATTCTCAGTATGAAAGTTCTAGAGAAGCCACAACATACTGGTATCAACTTAGTTTACTATGTCTATATATAGTGTTAATATGTATATTTTAAGCACAAATTTAGATTCCTAAAAAAAGTGAATATGTACCTATGTGTTTTTGAAGTGAAAACTTCTTTAGCGGCGCTGAGCACTTTTTTTTGTATGGGTAAAAACTTTCAAACTCGCGTCAGGGTCACGTGATGCTGATCGAAAAAGCGTAAGATCGAGGGGAAGGGAGAGGAACTAGTATCTCTCACTCTTTCTACCGTGCTTGAGTGTGCTGCTCTGTGAATTTGGTTTAACTATGTCAAATGATCGCAATTTTAGCACAACGAAATACAAAACTACTATTGATGCGGTCTTTATTAGACACTTAAATAGGTTCGAATCAAAACTGTTTGTTTCTTACTTCAGTTATCATAAACCAATTGTATCAGTTGTAAAAATTTGCGATGATGATTCTGATAATAACGATGGTGTAAAAATCGTCGAAATTATGGATGGAAGTTGATTTTTCTGAGAGATAAAATTTAATGTAATATATAAATAACGATATAATATTATAAATAACAACATATAAATTGTCATATTTGTGTACGATAGCGCAATAAATAAACATTGTATTCTACCTCATAAATGATAGTATTTTTATACTTATAATTAAACACAACGTTATTTTTTTGTAATTATGGTTTAAACTCTACCACAAGTAATTTAAAAGTTAACAAGAGAAAAAAATTACAAACGCGCCATGAAGCTAAATTAAAATCTGCTAGTGGATATAAGATATAAAAACTAAAATTCTAGAGAGAGTTCTAAGAGGTATTTTCAATAGATAAATAACCCAACTTGATGCACTTGGTTTTCACAGCTTACTACATAGGTATTTGAGTAAATCGAAAGTTTCTTTTAGATCAAATAATAATAAAGTGACCACTATATTTGCGTGTTTCCAATTTACATAATTCATAAACACAAAAGATGGCATTCGAATGTTTATAATAATTTCCTGATTATAAACTCGTTTCTAACGTAGAAACGTAGCACTAACTTAATAATACATATATTAAGCACACATGTACTTAAGTTACTAATAAGATAGGTACCTAGTACCTACATGTTTTGCTACGCCTTTCATTGAAGTGACTAGCAACTATTTCACTCTAAGTAATGGTTTTACAACGTAGCAAATGCTACGAAATATACTATCTACGATCGTTTTGTGGTTTTGGTCGACATTATGCCTACAGTTAGGTACTCTAATTTTCTGCAACAATGGTGAAACACAGAAAAAACCATTTATATAAACAACTTTAATGTGATTTATTATACCATATTATAGTTACTTTACGTTAATGGGTATTGTTTTGCCGTTGTTGCAGCAAATAAGCGAATAGGTATATTGTTACAATGCAATGAAAAATACATTTAGTAAGGAGTCATTATCAACACACATAATAATATACCTAATGTAGTCTCTAGCTTTCATGTATACATATTAGTTTAGATCGTAGTTTGTAAAGGTACCAAGTTTTTATATAAGGCAGACGGCCAGCTTGATACGAAGCGGTCCCCGTCGCCTAATGACCCCTACAACAGTCTATCGTGATGGTGATGCGTGGCCGTACGGTGGTGTTACGAGTATTGTCGCGGGTACTTCCGCAATAGGGCATGGTAAATATTGTAGCAATGTTCTCAGATAATCGCTGCTCAGTCACGCGGTGTGCGTGGCGTCCAAACCACGCCGACGCCACGGCGCGTCGCGTCACTCTTTACATACATTTAGCTGTAGTCAGTATGCCAAGGTCGCCCAATATTATGCGAACCGTGTCACCACGCGATATATTCAATCGAGAGATAAAAGAAATGTTTTCTTTTTTTCGCTAGTGTTACATAATTAACTGACTATATTTAAACGGTAGCGGTCCACACTAATTTTATAAATGTTTGTGTATAACAGCTCTGCACGCCTAAACAGCTCAATCGACCGAGTTGAAATTATGTGGTATGCGGGTAGCTTAGCGTCAGTAATATAACACTATTTAATCAGGTAAAACCACTGGGCACAGTTAGTTATTGATAATTAATATTCCGTGGATAGGTCGAATTATACATAAACGTTAGACATTGCGTAACCTGGAACGGTTAAATCTTCCTGCAGATGTTGACGTCATCTAATATCTTAGATTGTGGGTGGCTTTGTTAGTCATTGTAGCGTTACTTAATACCCCATTAAAATAAATGCGTGCAGAAAATACGCTTCATACAACAATCGTAACACCCACGCACAAAGACGCACTACGTTACGGGCTTATGGAAAACCAATATAAAGTAGTGAAAACTGGTTTCAGAAACTTTATATTTTCATATCTTTCTTTTTTAGAACTTTTTAACACTAGTTTTGTCTTATGTTTTGTCTTCAAAGCTGAGGAACTGATTTTTTTAATACATTACTTACGGCAGATAATTATAGTTTTCACATATTCTGTATCTAGAGCAGCCGTCCCTTTGTTTTTAAAATTTTAGGATCTTTTAGAGCCGAAGTTCTGTATTACAACGTTTAACCCATCATTCGTTATTAAGATGTGTAGTGACGATCACACGCAGCCACAGTAGGCTTCTGCGTAAACAAACAAACCAGTTGTAAAATGTTTATAGACGCCTCAATTCCGCGATATCCAGCACCTCAACGACGATAATAATGGTCTCACAACCGGCTATACTAGTAATATTATCATTTGTAGATAACAACCACGTGTTTTAATCTGCGACATTACAAGTTACTTCTGTTAAATGTTTAATCAAATGGTTTCGCAAATTGTACACTTATAATAACAATCTTTGATGGTGATATTGGTAAGCTTCTCGGTTTTATGGTAAAGGAGTTACGAAAAGTGTAATTCATAAGTGCCTTGTCGTATGGATAATATTGTAGTTAGGAAGGGAATGGACAGTAGTTAAATTAAACTGACACAATTCCGCTTTAAATATGCGTCATCTCACACGTAACTATTTCAAACAAATTCCCCAAAAATTTAGAACGTGGTAAAGAAATTGGTTAACAAAGAAGTTCGTCCAGAAGTCTTGGAATATTTTGTGCCTATGTCATCGTTGTTAGCAATCAACATGGTGACATCTACCAGACTGTTTATGAAAACGACAAACTTACCTGTTGACGTAGTTGTTTTTCTAACAGGACATAAAACTTTTAAGTGAATTCACGCTCTTGACCCATTAATACCACTTTGTGTGCGGCGAATATTTAAGAATTGATTGTATGCTAATCATAAGATAGGTACCAAATAAATTGTATGTTTTTGGTGTATCCTGTACCCCGACCTTTGGTTATTTTATATATCCTGCAAGTGTCGGCTTTCTATATTTAAGTCTGACACCCTTTCAAGAGTTGTCTTGGTAACGCTGGTCAGAGGGGTGAACTTTATATCGAATCTCTCTGATCTACTTTGTAGTGTTATCGCCCTGACGAGAGCATTACGAGACTACTAACTCTTAACAATTTACTATACTTTAATACCTTTTGCCTACGCTACATCATAATTCTGCAATGCGACTTCAATTCCGAGTACAGACGATTATCAAGAGCTCATACAAAGTACAAAAACCATAATGCTAGTTAGTAGCTATAGTTTATAAAAATATGGAATTCTAAGACATTAAGCTTTGTACTTTAACAGGAACGCCAAGTTAATGACAATGTATTATGAATAAGGGGCAAAGTCCACGCCTCACCTTTGATCACTGTTAATTGATAGACGTAGATGGCTTTGGTTAATTGCTATTGTATTTAAAACGTTTTACTACTACTTACTACGTTATGTAGTAACACTTTCATGACACCGTATTAAAATTATATCTTTCTAAATCATGCAGATATTTGGCCAGCCCTTCAGGCACTATTTATTAGTCTTTGATTTGTTTTTAATCACTTTTTACAAGAGTTGTATAATTTTGTCCAACAGATGGCGCCGATGCGCGGTGAGCGCGGCGGTTCTCCAGCCCGTGCGGCCCGAGCATCACTCCCTTTACCAAGGAGGTTGATCAGACAGATCGCAAGACACGTGGCATCCAGTGGAAGATCCCTGCGACGTCTGGAAGTTTCCGGAAGGATCATTGACAATTTCGACGACCTAGAAGCCGGTTCTGACGATTCTGATATGGAAATGTCTCCGCAGCCTGCGTAAGTTAACATATGTAGTTAAAACATCAATAAATGATTTTTCAGCATATCGTGTAGAGTGTAGAGTAGTAACGTAATTATGTCGCTTGTAGAAAGAAGAATCTTAATATACCTACAAAAACTCAACTTTATTATTCATGCTTTTTGCTATGTCGTCATGACTTGCTTCAGTCAGTATGCCAGACAAATTATACGCCAATGCTAGAGCTCCTACAATTCCTGTTTTATGTAGGTACCCAATGTCTGTCACCTAGATAAAGTGCCATAAATTTAATATAGATCGAAAAAAGTTTTATAACGAAAGTCACGTTTCTCCGATATATCGCTATCATTTATCTAGCGTAGATACTACAGCTTTTTGACGTCACATTCAGAAGATAAGGTATCTAGCGCCGCTGCCACAGCCAAGAAATTTATAAAAAAAATGTAGTAGGTCTGCTTAGAACTCCAAATTGTGCGAGCTATTTTTCTAGAGTGCACATCGGATGACTGTGACGCGCTTATCTATTTTCTTCCGTCGTAACAAAACAGTATTATTTCCTAAATCCTTATTCTGTAGAGCTTAGCGAAGACTTGCAAGTAATGAGTAATGATATAGGTACATATAAATATATTTCTGGAATGAGTCTGATTAAAGTTATTTTGAAACCAAACGAGAACTGCGAAATGCTAAAGTCCTTTGTTAAGTAGTAGTGTGAAAAGAGATCAGCCGATTTTAATTGTAATTTCTGTAAAATTTGTAAATACAGGACAAGAGTTTTTCTATCACTTCATGCATTATCAAGCTAAAATCACAGTATTTGTCTCAACAACATAGTTCTTCAAGATGTGCATATTTACATAGGTTACTTTAAAATCTGAACTCTGAACACACGTGCTTGTCGAAAACCGGTAACGCCAGGCGTAAATTCAACATGTGATTAGATTTAAAATTGAAACTCAACTCTCGACGCCGGATATATTTCCACCGAAACACGTCACATATTCTATACGAACTGCTACACAAAGATAGCAGTGAACAAAATCGTTTTGCATGTACACGTAAAGTTAACGTCGTCGCATCGCGTCGTTTCCACGTCAAAGCATTCATCCCACATAAAATGTTTACTGGGTTACTGGGTTGCACTCCGAGAGAATAGTTAAAGAGTGCTTTACTGTACGCGGCTTCGGCTTTGCTAACTTGTTTTGGCAGTCTCGCATTCAGTTTTGCAGTTAGGTTCCTTGTCTGCCCGTTCCCATTCTCCCTTTGAGCACTCGACATGCCACTTATTCTGGATCGTTGCCAATACAGCTCTATCTATTAGGGTAATGATCTTGCTTGGTAATTCTAGCTTAGTAAATTACTTTCGTACTGTTTATATTCTTGTTTATTTAAAGGAAGTGGCGATTAAAATATTATGCCGTTGTCTGTTTTGTGTAAAATCAAATAGGGAGCCGTATTTATATAGTCCGAACTCATTGTCCCTGGTAATTGGTATGGTTAAGAAGCCACAAAATTTAAAAAAAAAAAAAAACATTTTGGTTGTCCACAAAAGACCCTACCAAGGTTTCATTAAAAGTATATTTAGTGATCCCATTATAAAGATCAAACATTCTTTTTAATTTTATAGATGAGGATGTTGTGAATCCAAATAAAATAGTTGATACTATTACTTCATATCGTATTTTATTTACGTCATGGCACATGAAACAGTAGTTTACATTTCCTTGAAACGTATGGGCGCTCGGTTTCAAATACAGGTGTCACATGTTTTAATACCCATCTTGAAACTACGCCTACGTACGTACATATTCGTCTCGGAGTATTAGACAATCTCACTTTATCACGTGCGCGTACTGTTGTCAATTGCCAATATATTGTATCCCCCTTTCATTACGAAATAGCTAAACATATATATATATATATATATATATATATATATATATATATATATATATATATCTTCGGCGCTTATGCACTTGGAATGCTGTAATTGATATTATAATTATTTAATCTATTTTTTACTTAATATTATAATCGTGTACGAAATTGATATCCACATTTTTGTAAGTTTCACGATATGATTAGGTACTAAATTATACAAAGTATATTATGAAGTATAGTCCATCGAAAATCGAAATTTATTCGAGTATTTTAACTGATCGTGCATGAATCGTAAAAATAATTATTTCGTCACACTTGACCAATGTTACATCCAAATAATCTGTGACGCTTCTGAGCGCGCAAAAAATCTAACATAGGACAAAATCCAAGGCAATCCTGAGCTCAACAGGAATTTCACATGAAAGATAAGTTTATCAGTAAAATCTTCACAGTTTTTAGTTGATAAATGTTCATCAATCAACGACAAGCCAGTTTAGTTTTTGGAGTTCCGTAAATCCGATAAAAAGTAGTCCCTAGTAATCCCAATAAGATAAAGCGCGTGTCACACTGTCTTTTACAACTCAACTTCAGTTGAAATTTCGACACTCGACGTTAATATTATATATACAGAACCATATTATTATCTTTACAATTTATTATAATCGTCGCTAGGTTAGTGGGTAAGACAAGACTGATAAAAATGTGATTGTTGCTTAGTACATTATTATGATAAGGTTTCGGTCGTTCTGCGCAGTTTCCTGAGTTTGTGTAATGGCGCCAGAATATTTCAGATTATGTTCTCATTGACACAATTAACATTATCTAGTGTTCTAGCGACTTATTATTATTCGTAGGTTCTAGCCTATCTAGACTACGCGCCAGCCCTAACCCTTTGACCTAGAAAGCTGACCTGCGTGTGTTTGCGATAGCACTTGGGATTTTAGTTCCTACGTGCATTTATGCTGGAAAATCTGAGGTGTAACGGGAAATACTGAGAATGTGTTTTGAAATCGCTTTCCGATATTATATCGTCCATGTTAAATTTTGAATTTTGATTGATGAAATAGGAAATGGCGCAGAAAGATTTGCTACAGAGTCAGATGCGCTAGATATGTGACGTTCATGAACGATATTATCTAAATTAATTTCTACTGTCAGTGTATTTCCTCTTTCTTGTCTTACCTTTTATAACGACGCGAACTCCCTAATCTCACATTAGACTTTATTGAACTTTTGCTATTATAATCTAGGATTTTGTAATAATAAAAAATAATTGAATTATATTTAAAACTAGCTTATGTTATCGGCTTTGTCCGCGAAAAATACCTTTCTAATACTTAAGAAAGTATATTTATAACATTAGTACACTCAACACTCCGAGTAGGAACGAATTCAAATAATCGTTCAAGAACATCTAATATCTAGCGCATCTGACACCAGATGTCTACCAATTCATTCAGGATTGGATTAAAATTAATAGAATTTTTGCTGCTTTTTATTTACCTATTTAAAAGAATAATGATATTGTTGTAGTGTGGCTTGCGGCGGCAATGCAGGCAACCTGCCCCCGGCGGACCACGACGATGACCTCACAAGCCTGAGCTGGCTGCAAGACAGAAACTTACTCAGAGGTACTATACACACAATGTAGGTTCATAAAGAAGGATTGTACTATTGCCGTTCTTTTTGTAATTTTGAACTTTTGTTTAGCGTGATATTTGTGGATGTGTGGAGTGAAATCGCCCGAATTCGTGTCTAGTCTTAGTACGAGTACTCTTTGTAGGTGTACTACTGTGCTTCGGTAGAAGGGCATTGTAGCTAGTGAAATTACTAAGCTGAAGAGTTTTAACATTTGAAGTAAGACGCGTTGGTGTGCACCTAGAAACTCAAATAATTGTGAAACCCTGGGTGTCATTGTACTGATTTTGGGCAGCGTTTTCTCTTAGATTAGAACGTACGTTCTTCGTATCAGGAGAGTATCTTGAGTCTTGCTTCTTCTTTGAATTAAAATAACTACTTGATTTAAATCTATACTAATATTATAAAGAGGAAAGATTTGTATGTTTGTTACGAATAAACACAAAAAATACTGGACGGATTTCGAAGATTCTTTCACCATTAGAATGCTATATTATCCCTGAGTAACATAGGCTGTATCAAATCCGGGCAGAGCTGGAACGGGCTGCTAATAGCTTATATAATAAAAAATGCTTAAATGTGATTTCCTAAAAACTTCAATATTCAATTCCAGGTATAAATCTAACAAAAGGCGACATGGAAGACACGAAACACTCATCTCAAATCATAGCCAGTCACGTTATTGTAAAGGTAAGAACTGCTTATATAAACACAAACATTGGGTTCTGTTATTCTACCTACGTACTACATACCTGCACAAGAACGTCCAGTTTTAAACCACATGCCGTCTGAGTAAACGTTAGGAACATTTTGTGAGGTGGAGAGGTCCTATTACAAATTGGACGAACTCGATGTATTGATATAACTCAAAGAGTAGTAAAATATACCTTAAAGCGATAAAGTTAAGGTTATTATAAGAAGTGACGTAGAATATTGACCAGACACAGACATATTATATTAGACATGATGTCGTGAATGGGTTATGTATGACAACTAAATGGACCTAGCCGTAGAATAAAATCCCACTCAAAAAAGCAATTTAAAGTACATAATATAGCTGCAGTTGTAGCTTATATGATTGTATTTGTGTGTGCAATAAAAAGTTTTCTATTGTATAATGTCTAAATTTTGTTGTAACTTGATCCTGGTCAAAAAAACCTGGTCAACTTTTTGGACGCCGCACCGTTTGCTTCTTTACTTGTCTAAAACATTTAAAAAAAACGCAGCATATATCCTGACATAGCTCATAAATTATACAGTAAACATTTTTAACCCCCGACGCAAAAACGACGGGGTGTTATAAGTTTGCATGTCTGTCTGTGTGTGTGTCTGTCTGTGGCATCGTAGCTCCCGAACGGATGAACGGATTTTGATTTTGTTTTTTTTAGATATGCGCGCATAGATTTGATTGATATGTCGTCAACGGTAAATTACGCTTAAATTACACGTTAATAGATATTTTAAAGCTTGACGTATGAAGAAACCACATGTGCTTGGTTATTTATAGATATTGTAATTATGTGATTCCCCCGCATCGGTAATCTATCACTGTTGACACATGTCAAACTGTTGTTTTTACTTTATGGCTCAATAGAAAGAGAAATTATCCCTAAAACACGACATGTGGGGATTTTTTGGTGACACTCCTACTTTGCGGGTGACTAATTGAATAAATTCAATGAGTACTTGTATGGATAAACTCAATACAAAAATAAGTAGGTACCTACTGCTGCTGGGCTAAGATGCGCAAGTCGACATAATATATGTCGAATTAATATTTCAATTTTTAATGTCAAAATTATCTCGTAAAAACTGGACTTTTAGACAGCCACATAAAACCTAAGCATTATAGGTACACATTAAATCACGTTTTGAGATATATGTTGACTTGCGCATCATAGACATGTGTGGATTCTTGTAGACTTAGATCTTATGTACCAATTTTTATCACAAAAATACAAATACAAACGTTCAACCATTTAGGCGTGAAAAAGTAACAAACTCACACCATACATCTTTGTTAATAAACGGCATAAACACAAAAACAACAAACAACACAAAACAAAGAAAAGAAAGAGAAGAAGAAAGAAAGAACAAGGGAAGAGGTTTACAAAGATGAATCTAAATACTCACGAATCGTTTAGTGCAAAAATACACATCATACACATTACATCCATACTTCCACCACGGTAAAGAGATATACAGTAGTTTGACTCCCTAGAAGCGGTTGAAATCAAGGGCGCGCGTGTTTGCAACAATTTGGGTAGTGTTCGGTAGGCAGCGGGGTGCCGAATAGGCGTTATTATTGTGAATTACTCAAGATATCAAAAAGAATTTAATAATTCACAACCATTATTCGGAAGCTTACTGCATAAAAACGTCAATTCGGCACCTCGCTGCTTACCGAACACTACCCAAATTGTTGCAAACACGCGCGACCTTGAATTCGACCGCTTCTAGGGAGTCAAACTACTGTATATCTCTTTACCGTGCTTCCACTAATCACCCCTCACAACACACCTTTACTCATCATCCATACTTTCGCTCTTATAACATTAGTGGGCCTTACGCATAGCGTCGCGTTGATACGATTAGACATTTCGTTTAGCATAGTTTTACTTTTCTTGTCGGTGAACTATGCCCTAAGTATTACATTACTTATGTAATATTATTGACACTGGTGAGTCGTGACTACGCTAGCGGCCAGTCCTAATCCAATGCCACCGTTTGGAGGAAGCCTTAATTTTTCCGGCCTTGTATTTATTGTACTCGACGAAATAACTAGATTAACGTGAATATTACTATAGGATGTGACTAGTTGTATTCACCTTTTTCCCCTTATCATGTAAAAGTTTAGTTGATCTATTGATCGTTTTTAGTATCTCGGTTTCTTTAACTAATACTTAATTCTCGAGGTTAGAGCTATTGGGTCTGATGTCTGACTTTTTCGGCTATCAACTTCGGACCATAACGCACTCCCAGATCAATACAGCACCAACTCAAAAAAATATTTTTTTATAATTTAAACATACTTATAATAAAATTTAAACAAATATAAATAAAATTTCAATTGCAGTAAAAATACTTTTTGAGTTGACCCGGTATTGTACTACGTGCGCGATAAGGTCAGATGAAGAATGATCCGATTCTTACGTGCGCTTCGTAGAACTTTTTTTGACATCTCCATACTAGAAATATGACCGAGCAATTCTAGTCAGCACCGCTGCGTTTTGAATGAGATGATGCGCACCCTAAATTTGTAATTCCTAAGCCTAAGCAAATGACTCTTAATTAGTTTTCAAGTTGTGGTATAACATGTTACATATTATGCACTATAATCGTATATTTATATCTTCGTATTATGAATATTAGAGCACACGTCTGTTATGACATCCAAATTTAAAAGTGACTAACGAAACACCTGCTTCCATAAAAACTAATCTTAAATCTGAACTAAAAATGCAAATGTGATATCAAAGCTGCGCCTTAGAAATGTCTCTCTCCTCTAAGACATGACGTGTTCAAGAATCAAACAACTTACACTGGTAATGGGTATTTCATTTTCCTCCTTTCACTTCATACATACTATATTATTGACTTTATAGTACTACGCGGAGTTTTAGTAATGTAATAGTACTGTCATCTTATGAAGACGTCACGTCGCATCTAGGCGAAGCTGTTACGAGAAGCTAGATCTTTACTATTTTGTAAAAAATATTTGTTAACGTGTTAATGTGGTCAAAAATACATAGTTCACTCAAAATACCTCTCGGTTTTACTTATGTATTGCAGAAGTTGCTAAAGATAAAATGGACCTCAACTGCATAGTCAATTTGCTAATCGGTTCCTAAGTCTTTCAAGGGCACAAATACTTCCTATTTATAAGCTACATTAAATGGTATTATGGCAATAAAGAAGATGAAAATGAAATGCTCATTTCATTTCATCCAAATGACTGAAAAATTACTAATTTTGATACAAAAAACCTTATAATAAGTATAAGTATGTATCATCTAGCGTTCGCGCTATGATTCTATGATACCCCGTGTTGCGAAACCTAGAGTCATAATTATTATAGAAATGTCATAGAGGCTATTATATTACTGCTATATAAAGATTCCCTGATGTCTTGCCCAAGACTAATACGAATTTGTTCACTTTCTGTAATGTTTTGTTTCTCATTTACAGACAGAATCAACAACCCCCCCGCCGGTAGCGCGGCCTCCCTCCCCTCCCCGCACCCCAGTCAAAGCCCCCCCATCGCCCACAACGCACCAGAAACCCCCCTACTCCTTCTCCTGCCTCATCTTCATGGCTATAGAAGCGGCGCCGGCAAGAGCGTTGCCCGTTAAAGAGATCTACGCGTGGATCATACGACATTTCCCCTACTTTAGACACGCGCCGCAGGGATGGAAGAACAGTGTGAGGCATAATCTGTCTCTTAACAAGTGTTTTCATAAGGTTAGTGTCTCTTTATGTTGAAACCACCCTATTCTCAGGTCACATATTCATATAGTAACTGCGCTGTAAAGAGAAAACGCGTGAATATTATACACAACACTTCCCGTAATTTACAAGGCTGCTAGAACAGTGTGAGGCATAATCTGTCTCCTAACAAGTGTTTTCATAAGGTAAGTGTATCTTTATGTTGAAACACGAACAACATTTTTCTTAAGACAACCCTTTAAGCAAGAATCTGATAATAATGGCGTTATGTGAAGCAAAAAACACGTATTTCAGGCCAATCTCTATTCACAAAATAAATACTTATGTAAGTTGTAAGTCCGGTGACAATGCAATATTGTCGTATCATTGAACTGATCTCATTCAAACAAAATCGCTTCAGGCGTCTTCGAATAATAAGGTGAATTGAACATACATTAATTAATTTCTTTTTGACTACGCTGTCCCACCGCTTCACAAAGACCTCCCCTAAATCCTTTTACTTATACTTAAATTATCGAAAAAAGATTCCGAGGAACTGAACCTTATATCCTTTTTGTAAGGTCGGTTATTTTAAATGTAATTGAATAATTTCAGGTGGCAGCTGCCCCAGGTTTGGGCAAAGGTTCACTGTGGACGGTCGATCCACAACACCGAGCCAGTTTGTTACAGGTAACCATTTACTATTTGTTTCCACCTTTTCTTTCGCTTGGCTATTGAATAATATGCTGAAACTGAAACCAAGAGAAAGCTGAATTAATTAAAGAGATTGTATCTTCAGCAGCATCGTCGCTTAAGATCAGGCTAGATTTAAAAGTGTATGATCAGGCTAGGTTTAAAAGTGTGTAGATTATAAAAATATTTTATGCTTCTGTTAAATATTAAATAAAAAAGATAAAGCTGCTGTTGTATGTAAATTTTATATTAGTAACACATGTTAGCATTTTTTCAGGCACCGAAACTCACCTGTCATTTCCAATATCTATGTATATAATATTTTTGTCTTATTTCTTTTATTACGAGTAATTTGATTTTATTATACTCTTACTTTTATTTTACCATTAATGTTATTTTCATTATTTACTGTCATTATTTGATTTTTGTTTAGTTTTATTTTTTTTGTTTATATATATTTTTATTTTTAGCTTACCCGCAACAATGGTTTGCAGGCATTCGGTCGCGCGCCGCACCTGCAAGAGAGGCACTCCCCAGATCCGACTCTGTTCCCCTTCCTCGCGCGGAGACTCGCCGAGGAGAGGGAGCCTAACGAACCGGGGGCTGACGAGTATATAGCCGCCGCTACAGTGCTCGCCATGAAATATGGACCTTCTGTCTTAGAACAGGTGAATTTTCTTACTATGTATACTTTTGATGGACAAGTTTTACCAAAAAAACTTTAAAAATAATTTAGTAGAACAGCAGGTCTATTGACTATCGCTCACATGTAAAAACTAGAATCCATTGACGTCAATGCGTGCATTACTTGCTAAACCTCCTCATTAATGTGAGTAAAATAACAAACGCAGTAATGTACATTAAAGTGGACATCAGTCTTAGTGGGTGTGAATTAGCCAATAGTCCTGCTGGTGACTTTTGTACTATAGATCGTTATTTGTTTTTATAACGCCTGATAATAAACAAAAAGCTTAAAACGAAGCAGTCCCCCGATCCGAGTCTGTTCCCCTTCGCGCGAAATCTCGCCGAGGAAACAATCCTCGGTGGGTTTTAGCCTAATGAACCGGGGGCTCACGAGTATAGTAGCACTTGTAATACTGCACGGCACGTTTCAAGGCGAGAGAAGGACTCCATTGAAAGGCTAGTGGTGCAGGGAAAGGTGGAGGGGACAAGACCAAGGGGTTGGTCGCCTATAAGGTGGACCGACCAAATAAAAACCGCATGAGTGTTCCCGGCTGACAAGTAATAGGGAGAAATGGCGATATATAGTGGGGCGAGCAACAGCAACCCATACCGTAGACGACACATCATGACGACCACGACCGTTCTGCCAAGAACGAACCGATTACGAGGAAGAAGTTATAGTGCAGTACATAACAGATAACGTTATATTCCAGCTCCCCCCGGCAGCGCACCTGGTAATCTCCCGGTGCGCTCGCGACGAGCACTCGTACAGCGGGTGCGAGGAGCGGCGCACGGCGGAGGCGCTGCTCAACTTGGCCGGCGTACGTGCTGAGCCGCCGCATCCCCACCCGCAGCCTAGCTAGCCCGCGCCTTACATCAATGACGAGTGGTAAGCTGCTTTAGCCTACGCTCATGTGTTGCTGGTGGATTAGTGGGGGACTGACGCTATAATTATTTATTTATTTTTAAAAAAGTTGCAACAATGAACTTACAGTTACCCAAAACGTTCAGTGTTATACTCTCTCTCTTTCTGAAGTCGCTCCCTCACGACTGAGGATCGTGGTCATCACTAGCCGAAGATGCTGGTGCAGTGATACTTATGGTCTGCCGCCATCGGTGCCTATCCATTGTTTCTCTGACGACCGAACAAAACTTAGTCGAGGATGGGCCTTTCACTTGATCGCTCCATCTGGTTCCCAACTACGATCATCTTTTCAAGGCTTTCTTCTTTCATCCCCCTTCCTAATGTTATACTAAATGGAACCTACATTTATATATTCGACCAATATGGTCAACATGAATGTCAACATTCTTTGACATTTTCAAGAAAGTAATTTATACACTGGATCGATCTTGCCGTTGGCGCGTTGTGTGCATACCGAGTGCGGTAATAATGACTGTTTACATAGTGACAACTCTGAATACCTTGTTACAATAACGCAGTTCACAGTTAACTTTATCTGGAGGACACGGAGGACTGCGTATCACTTACATATTATTTATATATCTGTACCACAACAATTAATTTAAAAAAGTCTTGGCAAATGCACTGATCATAAAAATATGTAGATCCGTTGTCCTGTTTTAGGTGTTTTAACAAACCTGACATTTTATAGTTATAGATTGTCAGATTACGACATCTGTAACAAACTAACCCCTTTTCTAAATTAAAAATGCAATTACATAATTAACTTTTTAATTATTAACTTACATAATTACTTAGCAAAACTTAATGATTAATTTATTATTTTTGTGACTAAATAGGCTTGGCAAGATCTCAAAGAAAAAACTGCATTAACCAAACTTTGACACCTGTTATGACTTCAAGACATCTATGACCATCTTTATTTATTACAAAAAATACTCATTTAATTAAAATAGCAGTGAATTCTTATAAATCATAAAAATCGACAGTCTTCCACCAATCTAGAGGTCCTTCAAATTTGAAGCACCCATCAGAACACTCGGCGGCCACTCGTCATTCATGATGTACGTTGATTATTATAGGGTGAAAACACCAATAAGCTACATTTAATATGCGATTGACATGTCTATATTATTATACATCTATGGTAGTACCACAGATCAACAATATTTATGTGTCAGTCTAACAAATGTGTACACATCAGTTCTATTTTGCGACAAAGACATATTGTTACTTAATTTTATGTTGAAATTCTTATATAAGTTACCAAGAAACTTGTTGGGAAGGGGCAAAGCCCGTCGTTGACATATTATGTTACGGGAACGATAAACCTAAATTCGAAATTTGAATACATTTCCACGTCTTGTCGCAAATGACAAAAAATTATGTTTACCAATCTCTAGTCCGAATGACCCGTTCAGATATTTCGTATAATGGCTGAGCCGGAATGTGCCGGCTGGTCACATTTTGGCGTCACATCTAAAGAGGTCGCTATTCTTTTCTACAAATAAATTAATGTAGAAACTTAGCTTAGATGTGATACTATTTAGTACGAATGCTTGTTTGAAAATATGGACATAGTTATTATCATGTGTTACAAAAGCTGTAGTAAGAGTTAATCTATCAATCGAAAGGAAATAAATTAACTTTCATACTCATTGAATATAAGATTTTGTATAGAATTTTCAGACTCAAACAATCTTATTATTATCTTAGTATCATCGTATTTGACAGGATTAAATATTACTTAATTTTTTGTAGCACATGATAAAACTCCCGCATTTAGGTTTTTCAGGATACTAATAGTCAAATCATAATAAAAATTAATTATAAGGCATAATTATTGCTACAATGTTACCATGTTTCTGTCGTATATATTAATTATTAATTTGTTTTATGCCGTGAGTTGCCAGAGTAAAAAAAATGATTGTTTTATCAGACAGAAACATGTAGATTAAGTTATAAAATGATATAGTTTTAATTTATTTTGCTTTGCGAATTATGATAAGAACAGTTTTTATTTTAAGAAAAGTTTCGGTGTAATTGATAAGTAAGAATATAAATTCAATGGAATAACTGAGCAATATTTAATGTATTTGTGATCTGAACGCTATTATATACCACTTATAAAGTATACAGGGCGATCAAAATGTATTTTATCTACTTGAAACTTCTGCTACATACTCTTTTCAGGCTTTTAGCACATTTGCGCTTTGAAATCATTAAAGTAAGAGATGTTGACATTTTATTTTGTCCAACAAATGTATTAAAATATGTCCAAGACATTTTTTTACTTTGTTAATTAAAACGAACGGTGAGAAACAACTAACAGACTAAAGTTGCTTGATGATGTGATGAATGGCATGATGTTATTTTTAAGTACATGGCTGCAACATTTTATACTTAAAACGTGACGTAGCGCGTTGCCCAACCAAAAACTCACAAAAGTACCCAAGCTATTTATAATTATATTGACCAATCAAAATAATATGTATAGTATTTTGTGTGACAGAATAAAAAGTATTTCAATTTTTTAACCTCATCGACATCTCTATTGCAACATAACTTGACAAAATTGAAACTGTCTGTCAGGTCTGCCTATTTCGCGGCGAAAATATGCTATCAGCTTTGCACTGTATATATTTACTTATACATATAGATATAAGCAAACCATAATTTTGTGTTCATAAAGTGATCTATCTCTAATCACCTATATAGTATTTATTTACAAATTCTGCTAGTACATAATATGTATATAAACATAGTAAATGTACAATATACTTTTTACATTAGATCAAATATCTTGGAATAGAACAGTGTTTAATAAACTCATTCTTCACAGAAATCTTAATAAATGATAAAAAGACACTTTTCTATCATTATTAACTATCTTCTGAAAAAGTTAAGGTTCTCAATTTGTTGGTACTTATCTTTTTATGTTTGTCATCGATTGCTTGAAGACGCCTGAACCGATTTAAAAAATACTTTATTGTTTCTAAGGGAATATACTTTCCAAATTACCAAAATTTTACCAAAATCGGTCCAGCTATTTCTAGTGATTAAATAAAACGTGCGTCAGTCAGTCGATTTAAAATTTTGACTACAATTCGTCTCATTTATTAAGATTTCTGTGTTTCTACTAGTAGTAATGTAGTGAGTTCAGTAGCTTAGTTTTAAAGGAATAATATATAAACATGTGTATTCTATAAGATTTAATATATGGATCTTAGATATTTAAATATAGATTAACGTAATGATTTCAAGATGCTTCTCTAAAGCAAGGGGCGGTTCGTAAAGTGCCTGATCTATGAAAATGAAATATCTTTGATTCCCTTTAACGCTTTCGTAATTGCCTTAAGAATACACCAACAGTTTTTATATTAAGGTAACAGTGTATGTAAACGTTTCCAAAATTGTAATGTCGAAAATATTGGCTGTTACCATTGTTTGATAATTTCACTTTGAAGAATATTTTCAAAAAGTTGTAAATTGTTTGAGCTGTACCGTATTTTTGAAGAAAAAATATTCCGGGAGCAAAATATCGCTTATGTTTAAAAAACCCTTTGGAAGGCCATACAAACTATTGACTTTTTGTCATCATACACCCCCAAGAGTCAGCCAAACTAGCTGTCTTCTTTTATTATATAAAATCGGATATCTCGCAATGCTGGGAAACTCAATCCCATTCTATCTAATCAAAATATGATAATCTATCCATATGGCTCAATATGTATAATTAATGGCGTGCTCCCGGATTGTCAAGACTCATTTATCTCATTGTAGTAAAGCATTATATGCGCATTTAAAGTTCAACCAACGATAATGGAAAAACACAATGTAATTTTAAAGCTTTTAAATTTTTAGCATAATATTAAGATATTATTTATTTATTGCGCAATTATATGGGATGTGTTTACAATTTCATTCGAGAAAAAAATTGGCTTCATAATAAATTATTCATGTGTAATGAATAAACGAAATTATTCGTAGTTCTAGACTGATTCAACGACTGATTTGAAGCAATATTATTTATTAGTGGAAATGTTGATATTTTTAGTTTGTTTCTTCGCACACGTCCGCATATTTTGCGTATACGAAATATTAGAAAATATCTATTTCACATTTAGTATGTAGAATATAGCCCGCTTTGTAAATTGTACACTGAGGCAAACATGTGCCAAATAAACTATTATCATGCAGAATAAAGTTTAAAATAGTTTAAACGTATTTATATTTCAAGTATGTTACGCATAGATATAGGAAGTGATATTATAGAGAAATTCTTGCTAAATGATATGCATATGCTGTATTTAGGGGCGTCTTCCATCTTATTCTTATCTGTTTTAGAATACTGTCGAGTGAAAAAGTCGTTGATAGCTAGCTTTTGGCTTGAGCGGTGTTTAACACTAGCTTTAGCCGATGCATCTAATGTGTATATAATATGGTTCATTAAAACGGGTTATACTCAGTTCAATTTTCTGAACACTTTTTCTCTCGACGACACTAGCCTTTCTTTCGGTGTTAAAATAATTATAATGTAGATGAAATTTTACAGCAATAATTAGTACCTAACTGTAGTAATTTGCTGGTAGATGCTACGTATAAAGCTGACGCTACACTACGCGCGAATGTTCACGGGAAGTGTCAAATTCTCATTCCACGAGTTTTCGACATTCTGAGAATTTTACACTTCGTGCGAATATTTGGACGTAGTGGAACTGGTCTATAATATAATATGATTGTGTGATACTTTGCGATTTATTTATAAACTATCGTTTTGTAATCATAAACTGAAAAACTAAGTGGTTATGATTACTTAAGTTTCATATTTATGATTACAATATACATAAAGTTATGTATAATGATATTAAAATTTTATTGTTGCGGCTCACGTATATCTTATGGAAATCCTTTTTAAATTAATTTATTATTAGGTTAATGTTATTATTTAATTTGGTATACGTTTTGAAAAACGGGATTTATAATCGAAATGTTTTTTGTGTATTAGGATATCGATTGTGTAGTTTGACTATGTACATTTTGACGTCATCATGATTTAAAATAAACACTCAAGTGTTTACACTTGTACCCAAGTGTTAAAGTGTAATAACATTGTATAAGTGATGACGTCAAGGTGTGTAATCTACAATAATGTAGCGGTCGATCCGAACTAATTATATTTAAGTGTAAAATTATCGTTGTTGTTGATATTTACTGGCTTTCGAACACCATTTTATTTTTATTGCTATTGTTGAAAGTTATTGCCAAATTTTTATTTGTCCTAAAATCTTTTGTCTTTGTACATATCCATTAAATAAATTATTTACCGAGATTAATATTGAGTTTTATTTATTAAAGAAAACCTGTCATTTTATTTATTATATTCACCGAACAGGGCTAGAACGACGACCTCTGTGGCGCGGTGGGCTAATTACCCGCCTGCAACGCAGAAGGTTGCGGGTTTGATTCCCGCATGGGACAAATGTTTGTGTGATCCACAGGTATTTGTTTCTAGTCTGGGTGGTTTTTCAATATCTATTATAAGTATGTATTTACAAAAGAAAAAGTATATAAGTATTATATCCGTTATCCTAACCACCATCACACCATATTACAAGCAAAGTTGCTTAGTTTGGGGTTAGGTGGCGCTGTGTTAAACGTCCTGAAATATTATTATAGAAGAAACATCATAATTCACACAGTTATGTGATAGGAGTAAATTAAAATAAAAACAATATAATGTTATTATTTGGTTTTATTATGATTTAAAAACGTAAATACTAGTCCTACCGATTATTATTTCTAAGACATTTATTAAAAATATTATAACATTTAATCCACCCCTTAGTACATAACATACTTTTCGTATAAAATATCTGTTATCTCTCTCCAAATCATCTCACACAAAATTCTTGTAAACATGTTTAGTTTCCGGTCCACAATCCTATAATTTGTTTTATTTCTTCACACTTTTAGAAAAACTGTTTTAGCTCCAAAAATGATTCAACGGCATTTGATGCCACCAAAATTTAAATCTTCGAACATAAAATATTAGGATTTGCTTGATATGCCCATATCATGCAAATGAGCACGTATTTACCCAAAAGGTAGAAATTCCACTCCCAACCTTTTATGTTCCAAGAAGAATATAATCAGATTTCAATAAGGTTCCCATTACATATTTTCTTCTCAACCTAACCATATTATCTTTTCACTATAAACTATTATTCTAAGTTATTAAGGTCGTTTACACTATGGACAATCTACAGCGTACATTTTCTTATCGTATTTTCCAGTTCCACACACGTTCCACTATAATAATTACTATTATGAAAAAAAAAATTATAGGGATTTAAAATTTTGCACGTTAGCTAAATTTACTTAACTGTTCTGTATTTCAACCTATCACCACTAATTGTTTCGTTTTTAACATCCTTTCATTTTCACGTTAACCCACTTTTTCTAGTGCCCTCGTATTTTTAGTGATATCCTCACCTCAATTTTTCGCGGAAAGGCATTCTTAATTTTTAAAAATGATCTAGGGGACGCCATTTCTTCGACTTCGAAATATACATAATATAATAGAGGGTGAGGAAACAACTATAAATACGAGGGATAGTTTCTAGTTACTTTCTGACTTATTTATTCGGAGACTTTATCATTTTAATGTACATAAATGTCAGTCGATTTTGTCCATAGTCATACAGGCCTATAGAAGAAATAGTTTGAAAATAGTGTACCTATATAATTCTATTCTGGAAGTAAATTCTACAGTAATGTATAGTGTTCACGAGAAATATATTTGTCGAGCTTCGGCCGGAGATTGCTCCATCGGGCAGTAGGGACATTTCAACCTGGAAGGAAAATGTTTTACACTTTAGTTTGTATCGTACACCATTTAAAGGACTTTTAGCAAAAATATTATATAAACGACAAAGCATATAAAAATGACTAGAAATATATTATGTTAATTTCCCTATATTTCAATACCTATGTGAAGCATTTTGCTAATCTGAAGTACAGTGTTAATTCATACTGGTCCAGGATTTACCTCATAGGTCTTTGAGAAAAACGGGATTAAAGCAGCTTATGTGTACAGTTTTCGGCGCATCTAGTACAAGATAATATTCAGAAGTGGTATATTTTTTTCGTTTGTAAGGAAACATTGCGATTGTAATGTTCCTAATTCCTAATAAGTGTATAGTAAATAATGCACATATCATACTTGGATCCGACGGCGAGTTTATTGAGAGCGTCCCTGGATATGACGTGTCCGCAGAGCAGTCGCATGGGCGGGTTGAGATCCGAGGCTTGCTGGCGCAGGATCGGACACGCGAACACTGAGTGGTAGCTGCCGCCCTCCTCACCCAGGTCCACCTACAAACATAACAAAAATATATTTAAAGAAAGTCAATCAATAAGAGACTAAATTATAAATTATACTAAATTAAGACTTTTTAATAATGTTGTAGCCCCGCATCACTTTTCTTAGATTGGTATCGGAAGTAAATAAAAATAAATGATGAGTATCGAGATCCATAACGGACTTGTCGAGTGCGCTATTGTATTGTATAAGTGTAAGGTACCTCGAAGGGCAGTTCATCCTCGGACCAGGCGGCGATGACGTGAGGCTGCGACATCTTGGCGCGGATATCATGCAGCGCTGGCAACACGCGGCACCCTGCGGCCACCGCACCCGCCAGCGGGGACAGCGGCGCCAGCCGGAGCAACGAGCACGCCTCGCGGATGAACAGCTCCGCCGTCTCCGCGCCTGCAGTATATACACTGTCACAGTATGTACACATATACAGCGGGGACAGGGGAATATACAGTACAGTTACAGTATACAGTACAGTTACAGTATACAGTACAGTTACAGTATACAGTACAGTTACAGTATACAGTACAGTTACAGTATACAGTACAGTTACAGTATACAGTACAGTTACAGTATACAGTACAGTTACAGTATACAGTACAGTTACAGTATACAGTATACAGTACAGTTACAGTATACAGTACAGTTACAGTATACAGTACAGTTACAGTACAGTTACAGTACAGTTACAGTACAGTTACAGTACAGTTACAGTACAGTTACAGTACAGTTACAGTACAGTTACAGTACAGTTACAGTACAGTTACAGTATACAGTACAGTTACAGTATACAGTACAGTTACAGTATACAGTACAGTTACAGTATACAGTACAGTTACAGTATACAGTACAGTTACAGTACAGTTACAGTATACAGTACAGTTACAGTATACAGTACAGTTACAGTATACAGTACAGTTACAGTATACAGTAGTTACAGTATACAGTACAGTTACAGTATACAGTACAGTTACAGTATACAGTACAGTTACAGTATACAGTACAGTTACAGTATACAGTACAGTTACAGTATACAGTACAGTTACCTGTAGCGCGCTCGGACAGCAGGTGTGCGTAGGTGGGCGGCGGCGGCGGCGCGGCGCTGTCGGTCCAGGCGAGCGCGCATACAGCGGCTGCCAGCGCACGTTCATGTCTCGCCGCGTGTGCGGGGAACTCGCGCCGCGCGTACGCTATCGCCGCGCCGACGCCTTCTGTGCGAGCCAACTAGAACAACACATTCTAATGAAGATTCCCTGGAACCCAGTAGACGAATATAGCATAGTATCTTAGGGTGCGGCTCCAATCCGTATATGTTGATGTATAGATTGGGGCAGCGCCCTAAGGCCCTCCCCTCAAGCAAACCCACTGCTGTAGAAAATGACAGTAATATATTATAACTAGCTGGGCCGAGTGGTTTTACTCGTTGTACTGAGTTATTCCAGGGTCTTAGCTACCTCTATACCAAATCTTAGCTCAAGGTCCACCCGTTTAGGCGTGAAAGAGTAACAAACATACATCCAGACATTCTAAGAAACTTTCACATTTATAATATAAGTAAGATTTATATACTAGTACAGATTGGAGTAGCAGCTTATGATCCCTAGCAAACCACCAGTTGCAAGAAATGCCAAAAGTCTTTGAAGAAGCATAGATATTACAGTGGTGTGGATACCTTGAGCGCCTGCATGCGGTGCAGCGCGAAGGGCAGCGGCGAGTGCACCAGCAGCTGCTGACGGCGCTGCACCCACGCCAGCGCGGGCGCCGGGTCGCCCTCCGTCAGCGCGGCCGCACAGCGCTGCAGCGCCGCGAACGTGCACGTGCGCTCCACGCCCGTGATGCCCGCCTCCGACACGAATGTGTCGCCCACTTCCTCTAGACCCTGCGTTTATTATTATTTTTTTATATTAAATAGACGTTTCACCACATGGAAAGTGAAAATGCGGTCGACGATGGATCACGTAAGAAGCCTAGAGAGGTACCTAATCACTCGTACCTTGAAGATACCCAAGTTGTACAATTCGGGAAATATGGATAAGGCAAAGTGTTCCAAATGCGACCAGTTCTCATTAACACTACAGTACGCGCGCCACTTTTCTTTACACAAGTGCTCGCGGGGCCTACCATAGTAGACCAAATTAAAATGGCTTTTGTCTTTTTTTTGTTGTTATATAACTAAAATACCACAATATATGATAATTACATATATTTTACTAATATAAAAATAAAAAAATAATAATTATATAATATTAAAATTTATTTCATTTTTAAAAACATCTCTAGAAAATCCAACATAACTGCCCCTCTATGACAGATTTTAATTTTTTATGTTACTATTTGTGTTATATGAATTCTTTTTTTATGATTTATCATAGTAATTGAATGTGACATGTTGGTGATTGGGACAAATATTTTGAATTGTAAGTTTTGGTACGTTTTTTGATGAACCTATTTTAAGCTCTTGAACACAACGCGCAACGAGCAATTCAGTCAATCTATGGTGTGAAATTGTATTGTGTGGGTTCGAATACACCTGCAAGGCATTTTATTCTGAATTTCAGTGATCGGAGAAGTGATTCGATGTTTGTCCGACGAATCAGTAATTGTTTTATCAAACTGAAGGACAGTTCTTGAAAGAATGTAGTTTATATAAGAAATGCGTTGATTGCTACAGTATTCTTGAAAATAAAAACATAACTACAAGTTGTAATCGACGGCTGTGTGTCAGACTATGCACATTTGGTAAAAAGTATCTATATAACATTTAGTAAGGTTGTAAGTTATGGCGATTTCAAGTTTGCGCGTTTCACGTATACCATGAATCTAGAACGACGCTTGCTTCGTAATTCATAGATAAAAGCAATAAATTAGGTTTATTTACTTGATTAAGGTTCACAAGACATTAATAAAACGTCTTTTAGAAATTAAAAAATTGCGTTTTTGTTTGGTTTTGCCTTTACTTTGAATTATTTCGAAATTTCTGGCCTCGGCACGAAAATCGACACTGGATGGCTGGTATGTATATAGACATAAATATGTAATCAAATAAAAAAAAACAAAAGATAATAATAGCTTAAATACCATAAAACAAAAAAACAGACGCTTTCAAATTTGTTACGCCAGTGCTCACGCGGACTACTATATATAATTATTAATGTATGTTTTATTTTTCTCAGGAAAAATATTGACGAAAATTTTGTGCAGTGCACGACTTAATGTATTTTTTATGTTAAGACTGTAAACGCACTTTATTTAATAAATGATTATCTTACCTTTTAGTGGGCCCGCGTTTTTATATGCAATTTGCAAAGAATTGCACTTGCACTGACTTAAAACATGTAACTAATCAGTTGTCAAATTTCATAGACGAGGCTTATCTGGAATTTCAAAGTTCTAGCTTGTAAAATTTAAAAGTTATCATCAAAAATGTTACCCTGGTCTACTATAGTAGGCCACGTGTGTACTGCAGTGTTAAAAACGATGAAGGAAAACGCTTGGTGCTGGCAGTTAGTAGCGCCACTAAGTAAGGATGCCGCATTGCCGTATGCCGTGACGTCCGTCGGTAAAATGGTCTTGGAGGAATTAGTTAAGTGTAATTCCTGCACACTTCAAAATGAATCCTATAGAAGACCGATAGTGAAGCAACCATTTTAGGGTGTTCAAGGCTCTGTAGCAGAGATTCTACACACGTTACATCATCACACTCGTCAATACATCTTCACACTTTAAGTACATCATCACACTTTTAAGGACATCATAACAATTTTGATTATATCATGACATTTTTATTACATCATGACACTTTTTCATGAAACTTCAGTAAATTATACTTGTACAAAAAACCTTTCTGAGTCACCTATCTATTTATAAATTGGAAATCATAGAACAACCCTTTATTATTGAGCTTACAGAGCACAAACAGATAACACCAAGGAGATAAAACATTAGGATTTTTACAAAAAATCAAATAAATGCTCTTTATTCAGCCCCAAAATAAAACCAAAAATTAATAAACTTAAAACTAAAATTAACAACAAAAAGGGGGTGAACAGGAAGGTTCTTTTTACAAGCTTTATATTACTTTCACCTGTCTGTTGTCCGTCTGTCTGTCTGTCTGTAATCAAATCTTGCAAGTTGAATTTGACCCACTTCCCGGTTTCCAATTGAGCTGAAAATTTGCATGCGTGTGTAAATCGGATGACAATGCAATATTTTTATGACATCGAGCTGATCTGATGATGGAGCTGGAAGGTGGCCATAGGAGCTCCGTCATAAAACAACGCAACCCCATCGAGTTTGGGCTCATTTGATTTGTCTTGACGAGTACTTTATGATACAAGACGATAATAATAATTAAAGCTTGTTTTTAAAAAGTATTTTTAAAATTTCACTTGTTATATACCTGTCTATACAAATGTTGAGCAATGGCCTGTTCCATGAGAGGTCTGTTCTTATCTGTGAAGAATGTCTCAGCTTTAGGCGCGACCACTGCATAATCAGCCACAAAGTGTCTGTCTATTGACTTGCCAACTCTCGACACTGTTGCATGAAGCTCTCTGTGTTCTGAAAATCAAGAAATTTGAAATTTTTGGTCACTACTACAGTTATCAAGCCTTGTAAAGTTAATTCAATTTAAAATTGCTACTGTCAGACAAGGAAATGTTTGTGATGTCAATGGGTGTAATTTTATCAGTGGTTGGAAGATTCACATAATAGAGCATTTTATTGTCCAATATAATTAAATTTCTGAACTTGTCGAACATGTAGACATTAACTACATTACTAACAATTAAGACATTACTTTTGTCTTGAACTATTAGCTGACACTTGTGTAGGCCTATGCTCTGCCAACATTTATAGGTGACTTTTCATTTAACTATTTAATGATTATTCCTTACCTGTGGACATTTGAAATACAGATTGTTTGACAGACGAAGCAAGATCACCAACAACCATGGACTGTGCTGGAGTTAGTGGTGCTTCTGAAGGGTCTGAAATATTAATAAGCATTTTTATTGCTATTACACTAGCTTATGTGTCAAACAAAACCGAGATGAAGATTTGTTGTACATATTATAACAAATTTATATCTGTGCCAAATATCAACTCGATCCCTTCAGCTGTGCTTTAATTGGACATATATTTCTATAAAATAGTGTAGGTAATATAAATATAGTAACATTCTTATGATTCTCGTAAGTATATAATTTTGCAATGATTACATTGAAGTGTACTCATGATAAATTGCATATTTACTCAACAGTCACTAGCTAGATAAGCAGTGGTTATAGAGAGTAATAATTACCTACTGATGCAAAACAATTACACTATTACAGCTAATTACACTAGTGTGGGTGAACAAGTGAAAGGAACAATGTTTTAAGTACATGATACTGCGTGTTTATATGTCGTGAGTAAAATATTGCAACTGGAAGTTAATTTGGGAACACTCAAAATAATGTGCTTACATAGGTCAAACAAAGAACAAAGGGCCATGCTGCCAAAAAACATACGTTTAGCGATTTCTTTCCGAAGATTTTCAACTTGGTCAATAATATCTTGAAACGTCCGATTTGTATTATCATTCATAGCAGTGAATTTGGAAATAGCTTTATCCAAATCTTGCTCCACTCCAAGGCAGGAATCCATGATCAAGCACTTTTATTTATCACGTAAAAAGGACAACAGCTCAAGAGTATTTGCCTATCGCTTGTTATTTTACAACTTATGAGTTAAGTTAATGTTAATATAGCTCTTGATCACAATATATTTAGAAATATTGGATTCGAAAACAGATTTTTTTTCCTATACCCAAAAACACCACCAAAACAGCTATTGACAGCGCTAACAGCTGTCAAATAAATGACAGCTAAAGCCACTACCCACAGATTAAAAAGACCACAGATAAAAAAATATTGTCTATGTCATAGTCTTAATAATCGACTAAAATTAGTATGTATTTTCTCACTCGATAACCGTGCATCACTAGACTTCCGGTTCAAATAAAAGCATATTATTTTTTATCTATGTGCACTTCAACAAATGTCATTTTCCGCGTTCCTCTTTTGTCTATGGTTATTGCACAATTGGTTATCAGAAAAGGTTATAATTTTCTAATTTTATTGGATTTGCCGATATAATTCTAACTACTAATTTGTTTTAATCATGGCACAAAGCAAGTTGAACGACATGGCAGGCAAATTTGCCAAAGGTGGACCACCCGGCCTCGGTATTGGTCTGAAAGTGGTAGCGGCTCTCGGTGCGGCCGCATACGGCCTCTCGCAATCAGTGTTTACCGTTGAGGGTGGTCACCGAGCGATCATCTTCAACAGGATAGGAGGAGTTCAACAGTATGTGTACACGGAAGGCATGCACTTCCGTATCCCATGGTTCCAATATCCCATCATTTACGATATCAGATCGAGACCCCGCAAGATTTCCTCTCCTACTGGATCAAAGGACTTGCAAATGGTCAATATTTCATTGAGAGTACTATCACGCCCCGATGCTGCAAACCTCGCCACAATGTACAGACAGCTCGGAACTGATTACGACGAGAAAGTGTTGCCTTCCATTTGCAACGAAGTTCTCAAATCTGTCGTCGCCAAGTTCAATGCGTCACAACTGATCACACAGCGTCAACAAGTATCTCTTCTCATCAGAAGAGAGTTGGTTGAGCGTGCTGCTGATTTCAACATTATTCTGGATGATGTATCCTTGACCGAGTTGAGTTTTGGCAAGGAATATACAGCTGCGGTAGAAGCGAAACAGGTAGCTCAACAAGAGGCTCAGCGTGCCGCTTTCGTAGTTGAAAGGGCCAAGCAGGAACGTCAGCAGAAGATTGTGCAAGCTGAGGGTGAGGCAGAGGCTGCTGAAATGTTGGGTAAAGCCATGGGCATGAACCCTGGTTACTTGAAGCTCCGTAAGATCCGTGCAGCACAAAGTATTTCTAGAATGATTGCTCAGTCCCAGAACCGTGTCTTCCTTCCTGGTAACAGCTTGATGATCAATCTTCAGGACCCGACCTTTGATGATCTTTCGGAGAAGCTCACAAAGAAGAAGTAACATGAGGTTGAGAGTGTGCGCGCTGAGCTTCTGGAGCCTGCGACCACTCTTACACAAGATGAAGCTGCTGTAATAATCAGTGGCGCTACTTCAGTTGCTATTTAGTGCATTTAAGTCATGAATGAACTGTATGTGTGTATAAAATTCAGAACACTTCAATGTCGCATTTTATGTTAATTAGTTGTAGGTTTATAGTATGTTGTTTATGGGAATCCTGATTGCAATAAAACATTAAAATTTAACTGGACTTTCAATTTTAACACATTCCTTGTCACTTGTCTACATCTAAAGTTAAAAATGTATGCACACATCTGTTTAACCGATTCGTTACGTATGGCACGTTTCAGTGCCATCACTTTTTTTTAAATTACTTGAAATTACTACAAATTTGAAAATACTGTTTTCTTTTCCGCATGTCAGAAGACACATGCGTGTCATTTAAAAGTTAGACGTCTCAACGAATCGGTTAACCTAAAAAAAAGTGCCACTATGGGAACTGCCAATTTTGTGGTGACTTTTGGCATTGCTATCTAAGAAACATCTATCAAATTACTCTTATTATGTTAAAACAAATAAAGTTACTATTCCTTCACTTTAAGTCATCATAAGTAAATTAGTAGTAAATAATATGTGATTCCACTTAGTCTTAAACATATAAATTTTTCTTCATTTCAAGACTTGAAATTTACAAAGACACCAAACTTTGCAAGAATGTACATAAGGGCTATATTTCATAGACCCCTAGCAGTAGTCACTTAACCCTAGATAGATAACCATATCTCACTCTACAACTATGAGTCGACTCTTCAAAATCAATAATGTTGATTCGACAGAGGTAAATCTATCTAAAAGAATAAAGTCCTTGAAAATAAATCAAAGAATCACCAATAGTGAGGTTTAAACCTTTGGGGATATCTCATAAAAACAAATCCATAACTCTAAATAGAATTTATTAAATAAATAACTAGGAAACCATCAAACAAAGCACAGTAATTATAATTGGTCTACTTCTTCAGGGCAGAGGGTTGTTGAAGCCTGTATTTCGCCATTTCTACTTCAGCTTCAAAGAAACTAGATTGGTCGTAGCAAAAGTATTCAGGAACTTTATATGCGCCAGATTTATTTGGGTCTACTCCAGGTCCTACGGGGTTCGATGCTGGGTGAACTACAGCACTGCTCAGACCAGGGACTTCGGTATTCACTTGTTGTGGAGGGCGTTGCGAAGAACCTGTAGTCTGACCACCGCGTTCACTGAATAGTCTCGTAAGTGCTCTATTTGCAGCATTCCTTGGAACTCGAGACAACATTGTTTCTTAAGAAAATTTATTACACAATCCGCAACACAAAATTATAAATTGTCATCACAGATTGTCACAAGTCACAAGTCACACATATTTGTCAAAATAATCATTCAGCATTCAGTGTCATCTTGACGTCAACTAGAACGTCTACAGATAACGTAAGCGACACAGTATGGTACACAGACAAGCTTACGCCGGAAAATAATTACATTATGATAATAATTAAAATCGCTACATATGTAGATATTCACTTTTTAAACAAGTTAACAAGGTGATTTTGGTAAAATAATTTTGCATTTTATCAAATTATTTATTTAGTGATGTATGGATCGTTAAATGCACCTCGCTTGACTTCCGTAGTACACATGCGTCTCAGTCTCGCTTAGTGTCTATGGCTCTTTTTCACGACTGTTTTGGATAGTTTACCTACCTTGCCTAAATTGCCGATTTTTCGGTCTTGAAGTGGAATATGTGTATGGTTTTACAGTTTTATCCATGATACAACATCTACAATAATGTGTGACATTCAAAACTAAGTCTATAAACGGTCTAGGTTTCAGTAAACCGCTAGTTCAGCCATTTACATGAAAGGTGAGTACAAAAAATTGGTACCTCTAGCTTTTTTCTAGAGCCTAGATTTCACTGCTTTGACGCTTACAAAATGATTACTTAGGTTCTTATATGAACTTTATATTTCGTCCTACTAATCCATAATATTAATTTACAAACGTGATAATGTATACAGTGCTATACATAATAGAAAATAGTGTATTTAGCCATTATTTGCCGCTGTTTTGTATAGAACATTTATGTATATTGATTATAACCCGCTCAAATTCAGAGGGTCATGTTTCGAGTTAGCGTTCCGTTCTAAGTACCTCGACTGCATTTACGTGGTTTTTATTGCGATTTTGTCAGATAGGCGTGTCATGAAAGCGAATTCCCGAAAAAATAAATTCAGAAGTGTTGAAATTCATACACAAAACGAATAAAAACAAATAGAAATTGTAATAAACGTAATTAGACTTGAATCCGATAAGATGAACGAAGTGGCTGGTGAAAAAAGGAACGTTTTTTTTAGTCTATGGATTTTTTATCGCTGTATCTGCGAAGCGCATTTTTGTCGTTGTAAATTACATTTTTGCTAATTGTCTTAGTTTTTCATTAATATATCTTACATAATTAATGAAATTGAATATTATATGTGCTACTCCATCGGATATATCGATCGTGCGAATCAACTGTGGGCAAGTTTTGACTAAAATAATATCGTGAAATGGCGGCCGAAGTGCCTGCAAGTGAAGTACTATGCGAAGCCACTGAATATTTATCTAAACTTGGTTCCAATCTACGGATACGGTCTGAAAATCTGAAAGACAAAAAAATACGAAGAGATAAACTTAATAATGTCCTCGCTTTGCAAAAAGCAGCCAGCAAGGTACTGCTGATATGTGAACTGTCAAAAAAATCGCTTGAAAATGTTGAGACCGGCGTTCGCAAGATTCTGCAACAAATTGATAAGTCGCAGACACACAATGTCGCGAAAACAGCAAGAAGTAGTGAAGCCACTGATAAAACACATAAAGACACTAAGTATTTTTATTTTGAGTATAAGGCGCGTAAGTTGAGAATGCGAAAAAAAATATCGCTGAAACATTATACTTCCGTGAAAGTGTTCGCCAAAAGGATTCCAAAGACTATGATAGAAAAATACCCTGTGTATTATGACTGTAAGCTATATAGGCAGAGGAAAAGGGAAGAAAAATTGCAAAATTTAGGTAATGAGACTGCTAACACAAGTAATGTTAACAATAGTGACAAATCAGACACTAGTGTAGAATGTGTTAAAAAGCTTAGTGAACCAATAATAGATATTCCAGATTCACCAAATTCTGTTAAAAAGATTATTGAAAATGAGGAAATTGATTCATCAGTGGTAATTATCCCTGACACACCGGTGCAGAAGAATGATGACGAGGATGAGAAAGCAAATGAAAGTGATAAAGAGAAGGACAACAACAAATTTGACAGAAATACTTCTCCCGTTAGAAGAGTCAGTCAAGACATTAATAAAAAGAGAAATGACAAATCAGAACATAGAAAAGATAAGAATAAAGACAAAAGTCCTAGAGCTGATAGAAAAAGGTCTGAAGATAAAGCAAAACACAGAAAACACTCTGAAGCTAGCAACAAAAGTGAGAAAGAGGAGGGTAAGAAAAAGTTCAGAAAATTGCAAATTATTGAAGACAGCTCTGATGAAGACAAACCAGTAGCCTGCACTGATGAAAAAATAGTGGAACAACATACCAGTGATAAGGAAGGAAAGGGAAATGATGAAACATGTTCAGAACCTGCACATAAAAAGAGGAAATGCACAAACACTGATGATGAATCTCAACAAGATGAAAAACGTGAGACCCCAACAATCAGTGATGATGATAAAAATAAAGAAAATGATTCTGACAGTCAAAAGAAGCCACTCATTAAATGTGTAAGTCTCAGCAAATTATTGAAGCCTGGCGTGCTTGAAAAGAATGGTATTGATCCTCAAACAAAAACTGATAAAGAGGAAAATAAAAAATCTGTGTTGGTTGCGAATAAAAAGGCGGAAGCATTGTTACGAAAGGAAAGAAAAGAAAAGGAATACTGGGCACAGAAAAGAAAAGAAGTTAGTTCATTTAAACCTAAAAATTTTGTTGTAAATATAACTAGACTACCAGAGTTATCTGTAGATTATCTAAATAAAATGTCTCTGAAAAGAATTATTTGTAAAGGCAAAACACTGTGTGAAAGCAAAAGTATAACTGATATGCACAATAAATCAAGTGATGATGATCAAGATGATGGGAATGAAGGTAATTTATTGGTCAATACAAAAAATGATACTACAGAAACAACTGATATAAGAAAAAGTACAGAAGGGGATCAAACAAAAAACTTGAAGGAAGCATTATTGAATGAGTCCGAACCTGACAATGATTTAATATCTGAAGCTAATAAAGTTAAAAACGCATTACTGTTTGAATCAGATTCTGAAGGTGATAGTGATAAACAAAGAGAAAAGATTACTGATATAGTGAAAAACTCTCTGCTGAAGGATTCTGATGATTCAAAAGATTCCGAAACCAAAAACAATACAGAGGAATCAGAAAAAGCTGATTTAAAGTTGAATAAAAAATCTGATAATAATGGTTCTAAAACCAAAGAGAATAAAAAAAAATCACGAAAAGATGATCTTGTGTTGAATAAAGAAAACAGTGATCAGGAATCTGATGCATCTGAAACTGAGAACAATAAAGAAGAGTCACAAAAAGATGACTCCATGTTGAATGTGGTAGAAAATTATCAGAAATCTGATGAAGATTCTGAAACCAAAAATAATAAGAAAAAGTCACAAAAAGATGATTCCTCTTCAAATGAAGTAAATAATGATCAGAAATCTGGTGAAGAACTTGAAACTGAAAACAATAAAGAAAAATCGCAAAAAAATGATTCCACTTCAAATAATGATGAGGAATCTGGTATTGAAGATCCTGAAATCAAAAACAATAAAGAGGAATCAGAAAAAAATGATGCCATGTTGAATAAAGAAAACAATGATCAAGAATCTGGTGATGAAGGTTCTGAAACTAAAAACAATGAAGAGAAATCAGAAAAACATGATTCTATGTTGAATAAAGCAAACAGCGATCATGAACCTGAATCTGATGATAAAAATGATGATTTGGTTGACAAACCTCAAAGTGACAAAAGTGAACATTCCAGAAGTGAAAAAACTCCAGAAAAACCAGACAACTCCTCTGGTGATGAGAAAGCTAACACACCTCTGAGTCTGAGAAGAGCTTCAAACACTGTTACACCTCAGTCTAAAAAGAAACGAATAAGAGAAAGTGTGCATGCAAAGAAAATGCTTCTTACTTATTCATCCAGTTCTGACACAGAAGATGAAAAACTAAAAGGTGTTTTGAAAGAAATAAAGGACTCATTACTGCATGGGTCTGATGAGGAAAATGTTACAAAAAAGGATTCAGGGTCTGGAGATAGCTCATCTTCCGAGGATATTATAGAGAAGGTTAAGAAGAAAATATTGGAAGATTCTGATGATGAAAAACGCTCCAAACGTCCAAAACACAAACGCAAGAAGCACCGCAAGAAAATATCAAGCGACAACTCTGACCAGTCTGATACCAGTAGTAATAAGGTGCGGCAAAACATATAATTGATATCCATACTGTTAAAATTAATTGTTTAAATTGTTATAATATAAGTTTAACATAAATGTTAATAGATTTAAGAGAGTACAACTACTAAATTACAGTAAAATATATCTCATTAACTGATTAAATACCAATTTACTATGTATTTGGTGTTTTAATTGACTTCCTAAGATCCGGAAAGTCGTGCTAGGAAAATAATAGGTAAAAAATAAAGATTGCTGATTTTATTTTGGCTTAAATTGTAACATACAAAATAAATAACATTTTTCAGATGGTCCGTTCTAAGTCGAAGCCTGGTAACTGTAGCAGCCAAAATTCTGATGCTCAGGATCCCAATGACAAAGATATTGATGGGTAAATATTATTCTGCATGCTTTTGTGATGGGGGGTTTGCATTTTTAATTGTCTGTCTAATTGGAAATACATATAAGTACATACCTTGTAGGATAATAGTAATAGTTACCTAATTGATCTTCATGCATCATTATATTTCATATTGTAACAAATTAAGATGGTTTGGCAAACTTGTAAAAATCATTTACCTATTAAGTTATATAAATATCCATTTCAAACTTTTAAAAGAAGGACTCTTAACTTGACTGAAATTTCACAGATATTTGTTTCTGGTCTGGGTGGTTTTCAATATCTATTATAAGTATGTATTTACAAAAGAAAAGTATATAAGTATTATATCCGTTATCCTAATCACCATAACACAAGCAGTTGCTTAGTATGGGGTTAGGTGGCGCTGTGTGAATTGTCCTGAAATATTTATTTATTTATGTGGCTCGATGATTAAATTTGTTTGGATAAGCTATTTGAGTTTAGAAACAGTAATAAAAAACATGATGTTCAGTGAAGCCAGCGAGGGATTCTCGTTTAGTTAACCAACAACGCGACGGCAATGACTAACACCACGTCGCCATTACCACTGTTAATACAGACTTCTTAAGACGACGGTAACCTCTCACCATCAGAAATACCATCAGCTTTTGTATCTGTCTTCACTATCACTACTACATAGTATAAGAGCTTCTGTATGTTTGTCCCTATGTATGCTCAGATCTTTAAAACTACGCAACGGATTTTGTAACGGTTTCTTTTAATAGAATCACTATGATTCAAGATGAAATAACTAGATAGTATAAAACAAAGTCGCTTCTCTGTCTGTTTGTTCGTTCCTATGTATGCTTAGATCTTTAAAAAAATTGATGCGGTTTCTTTTAATAGTTATTCAAGATGATGGTTTATATCTATAAAACATGCATAATAATACCGAAACACTGATAAATCTACCGTTAGGCGCTTACAAAGCGCAGGTCCACTAGTTTAACATAAATAAGTGAAATAAAAAAAAAATTAAACAAGCTTTTATTACTATTACAATCTAGCACCATAAAGTACCCGTCAAAACCGAATCAAATGAACCCAAACTCGATGGGGTTACGTCGTTTAATTACGGAGTTCCTATGGCCACCTTCCAGCACCATCATCTGATCAGTTCCATGTCATAATAATATTGCATTGTCATCCGATTTATACATGCTCGCAAAATTTCAGCTCAATCGGAAACCCGAACGTGGATCAAATTTAACTTGCAAGATTTGATTACAGACAGGTGAAAGTAAATAAAAGCTTGTAAAACAAGTGAAATTTAAAAAAACTTTTTAAAAACAAGCTTTTATTATTATTACCATAAAGTAATCGTCAAGACAAATCAAATGAGCCCAAACTCGATGGGGTTACGTCGTTTAATTACGGAGTTCCTATGGCCACCTTCCAGCACCATCATCTGATCAGTTCCATGTCATAATAATATTGCATTGTCATCCGATTTATACATGCTCGCAAAATTTCAGCTCAATCGGAAACCCGAAAGTGGGTCAAATTTAACTTGCAAGATTTGATTATAGACAACAGACAGGTGAAAGTAAATATTGTAATAAATAATTAAACTAGAGATAAAGTTTAACAAACGTATATTAACTATTCACCGGTAAAGCACAGAGTTCGGAATATTAATTTGACACAAGTGACAGATATAAGAGTTCGTTCACAAAACTTAAATATGTTTGAACATCCGTTCATAAACTAGTTTATGTTTAATATTTCAACAGTAAATAAAAGCTTGTAAAAAATGAATGTTGATTTAGGAAAGAAACTTATCATTTTAGACTGACAAACCTGGAGACTCTAAACAAGGCAAGGTCGCATCGACGGCAATCCGATGCATCAGACCAGACAGAGTCGAGTGGCAAACAGAGTAAATCCTCCAAGAAAACTGGCAAGCGGACAGGGCTCATCTGTGAGGAGATGCTCAAAGCCGAGAGCAGTTCTGAGCCTCCCTCGGGTGATGATAACCAAGATATTGAAGACGGTTTGTATACTTTGTACACATATAGACTGTAAAAGAAAAATGTTCAGATTACTATATTAGTGAGTGGCATTCACTTGGGTTAGTGACAATGATAATTGTGGTCGCACACCTATTCGCATCGACCGCGCCGAAATAATTTTTGTATAGGAAATCTTCCGATTCAGACAATACGACTCCAGCAAGTGTGGGAGGTTTATATATTTCATGTAAACAATTCGATTCGTTCGATGCGGATAACAAAAATAAAATATTTTCAATGACACTAACAGTATTCCTAATTGAAGGGAGATTTTTTCCCGTCGATTGAGTTAAGTGAGAAAGTTAAGAAACTCCTATTATTACTACCATTATATGTCTCTAAGAAGATCTAATTTTTATCAGCTTGTAGTAAAGTCAATTTATCGAACTAATAATGACCTCTAGTGGGCCTTTAGCCACTTATCTAAGTTAACTTACAAAGCAAAAATGTTTAAATAATTCCAGATCTCCCAACGGTAACGATACCCAATTACAACGGCGACGGAGATCACCTCGTCAAGGAAGACCTCTTGGCAGAGAGCGATTCTTCACATAATGAGGTACCTAAAACATTTATAATATACAAAAAGGATTTAAAAAATAGGTTAAAGCACCTTTTAGGTCTGCCATATACTGACAGTTCCCTGGTTTTGTAGGTATCCATAGTGGTATAATATCTGTACCATTAGGCGTCTACTTGTTAACCACCTGTGATAAAAAAAATAAAAAGTAGGCTCTTTCTATTTTGTGTATTTTATTTCTTAACAGGTAAATTATGTTGGTTTACAGGATGCTAATAAGGATGATTCAGAGAGTGAAGAAAAGTGAGTAAAAATATTTTCTAAATATTTACATAATTAAATTTTACAATTTTCATATTAAAATGTGTGGAGAAGTGTATTTGTTATATAGGTGGAGTATGAACCCCAATATTATTATTAAAAACATAGGTACTTTTAGAATGTATGCATATAATAATATTGGCTTCTCTTGAGGATTTTTCAAAAATTATTGTATGAATTTAATAATAAGAATTTGTTTATTCGTAGATTTCAGGTACATAAAGATCTTAATGTAATGCATTGTTCTGCCGAAACCTGTCTTTTCCAGACGTATAAATAATACATAAATACAATAATAACTTATAGCTAAGAATAATGCCTAGTTTCATTGTATGGAGTATGCAAACTATTTATATTTTGTATTCAAGTGTTTTGTAGATCTAAATGTATCAAATAGTGCAAGTTAGAAGGCGCCAAGTGTGGTATACACTCTTAAGTGTAATATTTTTTCCACAGGGCTCTAAACGCAAGACGTAGAAAGCCGAACGCGATCTCATCAGATTCAGAAGTGGGATCGTCTCGCAAGAAGGGCGCTGACGTTAGAGTCAGTGATTTCGAGGACTCGGAGGATGATAATTCAGAGCCAGGAAAACGAACCAAGAGGAAGAAGAAAAAAACCAGTGATAGCGACGGATCGGCCAGGGATTCCTCTTCTGAGGGCGGGTAAGTTCTTATAAGAAACAGGAATAGGGATGTTGACACATGTTACGAATTCATATAAAGTTATGTTTTTCACATAAAATACAGTATTTAAAAACCTACAATCACATTTTAAGGATCTATTTACAAGCCAAAATGGAATAAAATCAATTTTAATTTCAATAATTTTTACTTATTATTACGTGAATGCGAACGCCAATCAGGGCGCGTGACGTCACACCACTGGCCTGTACTTACGCTTCCTAAGCAATGTTCCTGATTTCGACACATTTTAATTATTCATAACTTAAAAACTACTGAACCGATTTTGATGCAACTTATACTGTGCTCTAAGTTGGTCTAAATTTAAGCAAAAAAGTCAATATAGACCAGGGTCGATAATTTTTAAAACAAAAAAAATAATAGTAGGATGAAACCCATTAGAAAAGGAGGGGAATATTATAAAAATAAAAGGAAAAATAATTTACGGGCGATCTGAGGTCGGGAAGGGGATGGGGGTGAGTTTTTAAGGGTAAAAAACGGTATTTCTCGATTTCCGGCAAAACTAAAAGTCCTTTCGATAGGACTTTTAGTTCTGCCGTTTCATCCTACTATTATTTTTTTTCACTTTTTATTATTTTTAAAGGGATCTACCCTGGTCTAATAACCAAAATGGATCTTATATTTTCAGAGATACATTTTAGTTATTGACTTTATTTTTGGCTTAAATATTGACCAACTAAGGGCACAGTATAAGTTACATCAAAATCGGTTCAGTGATTTTGTTATGAATAAATAAAATGTGTCGAAATCAGGAACATTGCTTAGGAAGCTTAGGAAGCGTAAAAGTACAGGCCAGTGGTGTGACGTCACGCGCTGTCAGATGACTGTTCGGAACGTTTTAGCCAGAATTCAAAAAATCATTTTTATTTACGTATTTTTAAATTGAAATATCATATAATTTTGCATAAAAATACGATATTCGTGTATGAAATGGGTCGATCTATCATATAAAAGCAATTCCAAAAATTAGTCAACATCCCTATTAGGGACATTGGGCATGGTTAACAGACTCATTATTCCCTATTATTCCTACATCATAATCTGCGGAAACAATACCAAAACCGAGAGCTCTTTACGTATTATAAGGAGGCCTGCCCGTGAAATATGGAATTGTGCTGTTAAATTATGATATTATATGATTTATCCCGCCTTCTTAGTTTAATCTGCTACCATCTACGCGTGATTGTGGTCAAAGGTTTTACCTATCTTATACTAATATTATAAACGTGAAAGTTTGTAAGAATGGATGTCTGGATGTTTGTTACTCTTTCACGCCTAAACGGGTGGACCGATTGAGCTGAAATTTTGTATAGGGATAGCTTAGAATAACATATGCACATAGGCTACATAAGTACTGCGGGTAAAACCGCTGGGCGCAGCGAGTATTTAAATAAATCTATTTAGTCTGGCTATTATGATAATATTATCTATATGTGATACATACGTTTTTGTTTGAAATATAGTAAAAAATGCTAAGATACCTATAACGCTTATGAGTTTTTGTGTGGGGTCGCGCTAAGTCACGCCTTGCTATCAACAATTATATATTACTAGCTGCGTCCAGCGGTTTTACCCGCAGTACTTATGTAGCCTATGTGTTATTCCAGGGTTATCCCTATACAAAATTTCAGGTCAATCGGTCCACCCGTTTAGGCGTGAAAGAGTAACAAACATCCAGACAACACAACAACTACACAAACTAACTTTCACGTTTTGTAATATACCTAAGTAAGATTGCGCCGTGTCCTTCAAATTCATCCCTAAAGAAAATGTCCCAAGCGTTGTATCTCATACTATTTTTATCAAATTTTAAAATATGTGTCCCGTATTTCTAACAATCACCAAACAATTTAATTTACCTTTCATTCTTGGACTTTCTCATGAAAATCAACGTTTGAGCCTTATACATAGCTAGCTACGTCCAGCTGTTTTACCCGTTGTACTGTAGCCCATGTGTTATTCCAGAGTCTAAGCTATCTTTATACCAAATTTCAGCTCAACCGATCCACTTGTTTAGGCGTGAAAGAATAACAAACATATCTACATCCATACATTCTTACAAATTTTCATGTTTATAACATTAGTAAGATACTAAAGGGCCATATTCAACTCAAATACCTAAAAGACCCAAGCTTGATATACATATGTGTGCAGAGATATGCGAATATTTTTTTACGTGCAACTTATACAATACAATAATTCCTATGTTTCATAGAGTTATTTCATTGCAGTAAAAAGAAACGCCGACGCATCAAATCTATAAAAGACAGTGATGCTTCCGGATCTGAATCAGAAACAGAAGGCAGGAATAAACATGGCAGAAAGAATATTAGAAAGGTAATAAATATACATAAAATTAGATACATATTTAAATTAAAAGAATAACATCTTTTTTTTTTTCAATAAAAATACAATTTATTGTGTGTTCTGTATAGATATTAATCTTTTTATATTCTTGTTCAGGTTATGGGTAAAAATCAATTGGAGGAAGCAACCAAGAAAGCGGCCCGTCAGGAAAAAGAAAGGATTGCCAGAATTGCTGAAAGACAAAAATTGGTGAGCATTCTTCTTTTAATGAAAATGTTTGATTAAATTATAACAAAAAAAAAATTCATACTATGCTTAAAGGTTTTCTAGTGAGAAATCGGACCACAGGACAAAGCCGTAAAAAAATCAAAGCGTGAAAAAAGGGCTTTACAGCGGAAAAGACCTTTTTTACCCTTTCATCGAGGGATACCCACTAAAACAACTCAGCACCCCCGCACCGTCTTAGTGATGGAGGACTGGGAATTGGCAGAGCCTTGACATCCAGTCCTTACTGAAAAGCCCTTTGTTATTCTTATATTTATATATTTTTTAGGACGTTTCACACAGCGCCCCCTAACCCCAAAATAAGCAACTTAATGCTTGTATTATGGTGATTAGTATAACGGATATAATACTTATATACTTTTCTTTTGTAAATACATGCTTATAATAGATATTGAAAACCACCCAGACCAGAAACAAATACCTGTAGATCACACAAACATTTGTCCCATGCGGGAATCGAACCCGCAACCTTCTGCGTTACAGGCGGGTATTAGGCCACCGCATCACAGAGGTCGCCTTCTATTCTTAGTATACATGCTACATACCTGCGAATATATACCATCACGAATTTTAAATTGGACTCAGAGATGTAATAAACAGACGTACAAAAAGCAAACAAACGCCTGAATTTGATTAAAAATGCATTTTCAATTCATTCATTTTAATTATTGGTTCTTTCTAAGTAAATTTCAATTTTTTTTAGTATAACAACTTGGAATTCGACGAGTCAGGCAAACCCGATGACGTGGTGCTGGAGAAGGTGGTCCTGGACTTCGACCCTGAAACCAAGGAACCTCTCATTGAAGTCGATAGAGGACTTGTTAAAAAGTTGAAACCCCATCAGGTGATCATAGACAACTATAATACTACTAACTTTGAAAAAAAAAAAACCTTTGAACTTATCTCTTGATTGAAAAAAAAAACTATGATATTTTTTTTACCCGCTCTAGCCTATGTGTTATTCCAGGATCTAAGCTGTCTCTAGACCAAATTTCAGCTCAATCGGTCCACCCGTTTATGCGTGAAGAAGTAACAAACATACCAACTCACAAACTTTGGCATATTTATAATATATTACTGTGATTATAAAGATCAACAAGACACGAATATGTTACAATCAGTGGTTTTATCGCTAACAGCGATATATTACAGACAACCCTGTGAAATTGCGGTTTTTGTTCAAATTAAAGATTATTCTAATTAAGAAAAGTCTTAAATTTAAAATAAGATCTAAACTAAGCCATATAATTTCTAAATGACTTGTCTAGTCAATTTTAACCTTTTGCGTTACATGGGACTAAACATGTTTTTTTGTTTTCAGGCGAACGGTATAAAGTTCATGTGGGACGCGTGCTTTGAAAGCGTTAAACGCATAAAGAAAGATCGAGGGTCCGGCTGCATTCTGGCTCATTGTATGGGCTTGGGGAAAACATTGCAGGTAATAATTTATCCTTCACATTAGATGTTTGAGAGACAACTATATTAGTAGCATTTTTGTATTTTATTGACCCAAAGAGAATGTGTTATGTATTTTACAACACCATTTCCAATCCTGCTTTTTAGATTTAAAATTAAAAGAAAATAGTAAGATCAAAGTTATCTTCATGTGTTCTTGTGAGATAACATTGATTTCTATTTGGTTTGATGGGTCCTACAAAAGTCCTTATTACTAATTTGAAATAATTGACCATTCATCATCATCATCTGCCTTTGCGTCTATTGCAGACGATTTAAGCAGTCTGTTGGGTCGTTGGCACTTCCGTTGGTGGCTAATAAAACCAATCCTGGTGCGGCAGGGTCGACCACATGTTGGGCAATCGAAAACATTAAACACAACATAATTATTAAAAATTTGTTGGTACCCCACAGGTGGTGAGTTTGACCCACACACTGTTGACCCACGGAGACTTGACCCGGGTCAACCGCGTGCTAGTGGTGTGTCCACTCTCAACCGTGCTCAACTGGGTCAACGAGTTCAAGATGTGGCTCAAACACGCCGTCACTGATTACGAGGTGGAGGTTTATGAACTGTCCAGGTAAGTACTGAGAAATTTAGATGTATGCAAAGAGAGTAAGGGATAACGCTGCCCACAATCGGTACAGTGGATAGAGAATTACTAGTAGATGGAGTGATAGAGGAGTAAAGTAATCAATGGACGTCTGCCTGTTCACGGAAAACTAAAAGTTGCAATTTCATTATTATTTGGTAGTAGGTCTCTATTACATAGGTGATTTCGGGAAGTACTACTTCGTTGCCAGTTATTCATTTGCTAAACAGTAAATATTGTGTTCGGGGATGAAGGAAAATAACTGGGCATGAGTAGATTGTAATCGCTTAACAACGTCTGTCTTCTCTCTACCGGGCTTCACATAACATCATGCCGGAACTACAATGTCCGCTTGGCGATACGGTTTTGTCTACTGGGTGGTAACTAGCCACGGCTGAAACCTAGCAGTAAAGCGGGTAGAACAATCCCACAACTTACATTATAATATCCATTATAGGTTAAACTTTGGCCAGTCGCGCATGATGTTAAGCGACGATGCGGGTGTAGATGGTAGCAGAATATACCTAGAAGGTGGGATGAAACCCTTCAACAACTTGTGTTATCGACTGATCCATAATACTTGTGTTATCAGGTTCAAACAGAACTCGGAGCGAGCATTCCAGCTGAGTCAGTGGTTCACGCACGGCGGCGTGTGCGTGCTCGGCTACGAGATGTTCCGCAACCTCTCCGCCGACAACGTCAAGAAATTCAAGAAGAAACTGCTCAAGAACTTCCAGGAGGCGCTCGTTGATCCTGGTCAGTATTCATCGTCATCGTCAACCTATATAGCACCATTACTAGGCAAAGGAGGCCTTCGTAATATCTAGTATATTGAGCCATGGATAATATTATCTGTCTTGAGACTTGAGTAGATCTCATTTCTGCGGCTTCTGATACACTGAAAAATCTAATTAGATTAGAAATTTTAATTCTATGATTTATTTATTTATTTAGACTGACAGACACAATCTATGACAAATCTACCATAAATGAAGTTCACAAGCTGATTTTGGGACATTTAAATTTGAACTTACAAAAGTAAAAAATAATACAATCACGAAAATATAAAAAGATTGACTACAATCTATGAAAGATTGTTGTTTTTCAGGCTGTTATTTACTTTGTCTTCTGAACATTCGATTTTTTCAGTCTAGAATACTCTCAATTAACTTGTATTTCCCATGTATTGTGCAGGCCCAGATCTGGTGGTGTGTGACGAAGGGCATCTCCTAAAGAACGAGAAGACGAGTCTATCGCAGTCTATGAACAGAGTGAAGACACTCCGACGGATCGTACTCACTGGCACGCCACTCCAGAACAACCTTAAAGAATGTAAGTTTACTAGATAGATCATTTTAAAAGGTAATTTTTCAGTGAATTCGTGTAGAGTTTACCTGGCCTACATGACTGACATCTAACACACCAAACGCTAGACGAGCTACGCGTAATGTACGCCTCTGTAGTACTGACAAATCGAATATTAACTACCTTAACTTTCTACTTTAAAACTAAATAGTTAACATATCTTTTAAACTGAACAATAAATCGAAGAACTTAGCAACCCATCCCATTTTAAAATACCTATATTCAACGATACCCCACACAATGGGTTTCAGAAGGTATTCGTCAGCACTCAAATCAAAACTTTCAACCTCAAAAACGCCTCAAAATTGTGTTTCAAACTCACACTCAAAATTAATTTATTCAAATTCAAATAGGATGCACAAAATGGAGCACTTTTGCAGGTCAATTTTACATTTTATTTTATATTCTACAGCTCATTCGCAAGGCACCTCTATGAAAGGAACGAGCAACTCATAGGGATTGCTTTTTTTAAATATGTGTTTACAATGTTTATCTTGCTTACATAATTTATTTACATGTGGTTGCAGAGGTTTTCAGGCATCTTTGTCTTCTCTAGCGATAAATTACCAAATATACACTGTACTAAATATGGGCAGCGTTATCTCTTATCATCAGGAGAGCGTCTTGCTCGTCTTCTTACTTCGTCGTATAATACTATATTCGCCTTCCAGATTACTGCATGGTACAGTTTGTGAAGCCGAACCTGCTGGGCAAGTACAATGAGTACCTGAACAGGTTTGTGAACCCCATCACCAACGGACAGTACACCGACTCCACCGAGCATGACATCAAGATCATGAAGCGGAGGTCACATGTACTGCATAAAATGCTAGACGGTGCTGTGCAGGTATTTTTACTAACTCATCTAATGTTATAAACGTGAAAGTTTGTAAGAATGTTTGGATGTATGTATCTTTGTTACTCTTTCACGCCTAAACGGGTGGACCGATTGAGCTGAAATTTAAAGCCACTGGGCGCAGGTAGTAATTATATAAAAATAAGCAGTTTTACTTGATGAATGGTGTGTCACGTGATCAGCTTTGACGCATAATAACTCCGAAACCTGACAATAATGAGGGCGAGTGTAGGAACATTTTTTATTGATATTGATGTCAGCTATAGATTTGTATAGAATTTATCTCTGGCCGCTACATCTTCAAGATAGTTAATGTCAAAATAGTTGAAGCTTCGCATTTAACGCTACAGTAACTTGAATATCTCTTGTATAGACAATTTTACTTCTATTCTATTTAAATCACTGTAACTGACAACATATTTATACTTATTTCACATATGTATCTGCGGAAGCTTGTAATTGTAATTGGCCTTCATTGTTATATTTAACCTCCTATTCTGTTACCTAGATGTCTGTAAGCTTTCTTAAAATAAATAAAATAAAATTAAGCTATAAATGTAATGTTTTACCTCATATTGTATGTTCACTGGTTATCGTTATTTTCAGAGGCGAGACTACGGGGTGCTGGCGCCCTTCTTACCTCCGAAGCACGAATATGTTCTATTCATCACATTATCTGAAGTACAAGTCAAATTATATCAACATTATTTAGACAATTTCTCTAGGCAGTGAGTATACACATTTCATTGCACCTTATGTATAGTATCTACATAACGCAATAAGAACACACAAAATATGGTTTTGAAAATCTCGCAACAAAGTGGATGACTCACATTGATCGCGTCGCTCGTTTTACGGATCAATGCGCACTATCTAGACGCAACTTTTTACTAATGAAATAAAAAAGAGGGGAAAATCGACAACAATATTTTCTGCCTACAAATGAGAGATTTGTTTGTTTGCGTTTGTTTTGGTGCTACGACGCGACAAAAAGGCGCAGTGTGCATAATATGGTCTTATATTTTTTTTTTATTTATTTATTATTTGATGAAGTAGAAGACGAGCAAGACGCTCTCCTGATGTTAAGAGGTAACTCTGCCCATAATCAGTACAGTGTTACCTAGGATTTCACAATTATGTGAAATTCTAGGAGCACTGCACCAACGCTTCTTACTTAAGAGTCATAAGATGTTAAGACTCTTTAGCCCAGTAATTTCACTAGCTACAGTGCCCTCCTACCGGAGCACAGTAATGTTTGCACATCACTGCTCAGGCGGTAGAATAATTGGCACTGTTGGGGTACCCACCTAGACGACCTCCTGCATAGGAAGTCTACCCCCGGTAAATTTTCCCCCTTTTTTATTTTGTGACGTTAGAAAAGCGCTGCAAAAAGTCACTGTCGAAATAGGCTCTTAACAAATGAATACTAAATACTCTGCAATAATTTGGTTGAAATTTCATCGGATAATAATGAAACATTATTCCGTCCAGGCCCCTCCCCGGCAAGTCGTCCGGGTTCTTATTCCCTGACTTCCAGTCGCTGCAGCGGATATGGACGCACCCGCTCGTACTCAAGTACAACTCAGAACGATACGAGATCATGCAACAGAAGAAGGTAACATTTACTGGCTTGGTTAAACTCGGTTATAGGGACCCCACGAGACAGGCTTGACCTAGTGTGGGGTCCATTAGAAATGCTTGTGTATTGTATTCTTATGGAAAATTAATATATTTGTATTTGGTTCTCCTTCACTTGATTCAAAATTATAACACGAAATACTAACTACTACTATTTTGGAACACTTTGCCGTCATCCGTGTTTCCCGAGCGGTACAACTTGGGTATCTTCTAGGCACGAGTGAATATACCTTTCTAGGGATCTTAGTGATCCATCGTTCTTTTCCACTTTCCATCAGGTGGGATGTGGTCAAACATAGGCCTATTTATTATAAAAAAAAAAAAACTACAGTATTTGGATTGTATCAAGACCCCTGTCTATGCCCCTGCATAGATATCGAGGCAGACCACCAGCTCGATGGTCAGACGACATTGTGAAACATGTTGAGGAAACTGGATGAGACTCGCATAGGATCAGAAGGTGTGGTGAACATCAAGAGGCCTATAGCCAGCAGTGGGTGGATACGGCCTGAGTTAGATAGATTTGGATGAACCAAGAGCATTTGGTGACGTTAGCAAAATGACATTTAAATGCAAAGCGTAATTTTTTCACATCGCTATATTATTAGCAAATTGTCACATTCGCAAATTTGCCATCAGCCGGGCCGTCTGTTTGTGTGTCGGTGTCAGACAAAAATAATTGAACATTATAAATTTTGTAATTAATTATGGCAATTTCTTTTACAGAGGGACAAAGAAGAGGATTCTGAAGGATCTTTGGTCGACTTCATAGACGATGACACAGCATCTGATGTAAGTTGTATATATGTATGTATCTAGATTATTATATTTAGATCTAGATGTGCAATCGCACATCCTTTTTTTTATCTATTATGAATATAAATTGATTAGATCTAAAGGTAGTTAGTTAACTTAAAAATCGACTAATTTGAGTTATGCACACGATCGAATTCCCGAACCGAAGGTGTATTGATTAATAAACAAATGTTAAAATGTGCTTGCTAAAATATATCCTACAAATATTATATAAAAGCATATTTCTATTCAGCAGGACTATTTAAATAAGCGGTTATCACTTGACCACTATGATACTTTGAAAATAGATTGTTTACCCTTGTATGTTGATTATTGGAACGAAGTTCCTTTTCGCGCGTTGTGAAAGGGGGCTAGACGGAAAAAATTCTTACGAAAAGTTGTCACGACACTTTTTGCTATAGTAAGCTATTGTAAGCTGTGCGGCGTGCGCATTTTTCTCTGTCTGTCTCTCTCTCTCTCTCTCTTATAAAAAGCAAGCCAGATATTTTCATTAATCGAAAGGAACTTCGTTCCATCCGGGTGTCCCTTGACACATCTCAAGTTTTTTTATATTAACAAATCCTATGTAAATCCAGGCGTCGACCACAGAAGAATCGTCAGACGATTCTTCCGACATGAGCGACGACAGCCGCAAGAAAAGCAAGAAGAAGAAGAATAAATCATCGAAGAAGAGCAAGAATAAAGACAAGGAACCCAAGGGCGACGGACCGGCGCGGGGCCGCCGCGGGACCAGAGCTAATCCTAGTATGAATATTATTCATATTTTATTATAGGTTTAGTGTGCTACCGTCTACGGTCGCATCGTCGCAAAAATGGGATGAGGAGCGATGTCGAAAAAAAAAAACTTTTTCGACATCGCTCCTCATCCCATTTTTTTATATATGGGGCATTTCACGTGAAGCGGGCAACGAAAAAAAGGTGAGGTTTTGAAAATCGTTCATATTGGGCATATTTGTACTTCTAGGGGATATGAACATTTTCGCGTATTTATTTTTTTTATTTGATTTTTTTTTATGAAGATATGGGATTCTATAGAATTGACCAAAATGACGTAAGGGTTCCTTTAAAATTTTATTTTCGTATTGAAGATATTTATTTTAAAATATAAAATGTATTTTGTTTTGTGGATAATTGACTGCTGTTTTTGACTTTTAAATCAGATTCCAAATTTGAATTTTTTTTCTAGTGTTAAACCGGAAGTGAGTATTTCAAATGGATTTTTGGATAACTTCGACCAATTTAATTTTTAATTTTTTTATGCCAAAATATAGCTCTACATTTATTAATTTTACCATAAAAATTGTAGGATGGGCTGAGAATTAGTTTAAGAGTTAAAGCAATTTGAATAAGTACATGTCACTCTGAGCGTGACTTAACGTTGCCTGTTGAAACCTAGCGGTGATATAAAAATACATTTAAACGTTGGTTATATTTAAAAATTATCATTATGTATCTACTCTCTTGCACATTTGTGTCATTATGAAGTCATTTGATACCAAGATCCTAGCAATATTACAAAAGCTTAAGATTGCATGTAAGTAGGGTATATAATATTTGCCTGCTTGCAGGCTGAATACATTTACTTAATTTTAAGCAATTTGTAACAACTATTTGAAATACTCACTTCCGGTTTAACACTAGAAAAAAAATTCAAATTTGGAATCTGATTTAAAAGTCAAAAAGAGCAGTCAATTATCTACAAAACAAAGTACATTTAATATTTTAAAATAAATATCTTCAATACGAAAATAAAATTTCAAAGGAACCCTTACGTCATTTTGGTCAATTCTATAGAATCCCATATCTTCATAAAAAAAATCAAATAAAAAAAATAAATACGCGAACATGTTCATATCCCCTAGAAGTACAAATATGCCCAATATGAACGATTTTCAAAACGTCACCTTTTTTTCGTTGCCCGCTTCACGTGAAATGCCCCATATCTCACTGAAAACACTTTTAAAATGTGTGCAATAATATTATGCAGGAAATGTATAGAGGAATTTTTAATAAATAATTCCTTGAATTTATATTTCAAAATTTGTCAAATTGTGCGAGCGAGAGAGTCGTCACTCGATATATACCCTCTTAACATCACGCGAGATTGTGGTCAAAGGCTAACCTATTATGAAATTTTTTTATTTAAATATAATTAGTTAAGATTACAACCAAAAAATAAAGTTAATGGTGTACCAATTGGCGGTCTATTCGCTCAATGAAATTCCGAACAACTTTGCAGTAAAAGGAAAATTACGTTACTTGAAGGAAAGCGATATCAAAAATTGACAAAAAAATCTCGAGGTTGAAGTTGGTTGTTTTTTGGCTTCCGTTGTCAACAAGGAAGTCCTATACGATTTTTAAAACTGATTTTTTACTGAATTTTTTAATGAGGGACAGGTTTCTAAGAACCTTTTGTAGTTTAGTTATCCATTTGAAAGATATTTTTTAGCGTCTTCCCTCTCCATTTTTTATTAAATAATTTTTATTTCCTTATATCCACTATTATTTTGTTCTATCTGTACAGTAGACCAAGACGACGAGGACGACCAAGACGACATAATGGAAGTGAAGAACGAGAACCCGACCGAGTGGTGGATCAAACTGGTCGTCGAGGACGAGCTGGAGGACATGCGCAACTCACACAAGCTTATACTGCTCTTCGATATACTGCGCCAGTGTGACACTATTGGGGATAAACTGTGAGTTATTTCTTACTTGATTCATTGTTGACCACACCTGAACTTTCTTTTTTTTTTCTGAAGTGTTATCTAACTTTCAATTAGCGAAGTGGTCAAACATAGCCCGATTAAAAAGAAGAAACAAAACGAACAAAACCATTTACATGATGTTTTGTAAACTTTAAACCCCCAAGTGATATGTGGTGAGGTTTAAGACTTCCATAAACAGGGGGTTTATAATATATCACCTATTTTTTGGTACAAATCATATTGGACATTTCAGATTATAAAACAAGGTGTTTAAGTCAGAAAATCCTTTGTTTTATTCATGCAAAAACTGTAAAGCCTTTTCTACACTATTTCCTCTAACTTTTTTTACTAAGATTCTAATTTTCAGTTTTGAGCGAAGGACGCATTCGGCCTCTTAAAGATTCACAGTTTGAAGTACAAATACAGCGCGAAACGTGAACGCATCCACACACGCCTTTATGTAGCTATCAACGGCATCTAATATATTAAGAGCAAATTAATGCTTGAAGATCGATGTAGGTTTATTAATGTGAAATTATTTTCAGGTTGGTGTTCTCCCAGTCGCTATACTCATTAGACTTGATAGAACATTTCCTGGGGAAGGTGGACGAGGCCACGCAGGAGGGACGCATCGATGAGAAACTGGGAGGACATGTCGGTAAGGGAATATTGCCTTTTCTACACGAATTCATGGCATAAAAGTGATCGGCTTAGGTCCTGCTCCTTTGCGGATACCTCCTGAAATACGGGCTTTGATGTACCCACTGACAGTGCTCAAATCTTCGATTTGCTTGCGTGAAATAAATTCGGGACAAGTATGTATTTACAATATAAAATATAATAAACTTCCGTTATCTAACCACAATAACACAGGCATTGAGTTGCTTAGCGTCCGTGGCCCAATGGTCGTTGGTCCGGCTTGTAAGCCGGAGGTCCTGGATTCAAATCTCAGCGTGGCAAAGATTTTTCGCCTGGATGCTACCGTGTTTCGGAAGGCATGTAAAAGTGTGGGCTGTTTCCTATAAGATATGTAGATGGCAATCGTTAGGTCATATCCAGTGTAGGCAGGCCCTGTAGTAAGCTCGGCGACCTGAAACTGCAACATATATGTAGGTTAGCCACACAACCTATAAATTATTATTTGACTCTGAAAGTGTAAGTAGGGTACCTGTTCTGTTGAAGTATAAACCCCAATTATTATTATTATTAGCTTGGGGTTAGATGACGCTGTGTGAATGTGGGAAATATCCAGCCTTACTTATTTATTTTATTTTTGGCCAGGTTCATGGTCGCCTGGCGTAGATTACTTCAGATTGGACGGCTCTACGTCGTGTGAAAACAGATCCATTTGGTGCAAGAATTTCAACAGAGAAGACAACCCTAGAGCAAGGTTAGTTACATTGTAACTTTTTTATAGTCCCCATATAAATAAACTATTGGAACAAAGTAATAATACTACCTGGACATCAACCAGGATTAATAGACCAGTGACTGTGTGTGTTGATGCTGTGGCAAATTTCTTTTTATTAAATGTGGAGGGAAAGCGATAGAAAATGTATTTATTTGAGTTTATCTAAATATAAGGAATGCTGGACTGTATGACGCATGGGTCTATCAACGCATAAGTAGTTCAAAACGCTAAACGGATTTGGTTGAAATTTGGAATTCAAAATGGATTTATGATTTATGACGTAGATTAAGAAATGATATTGCAGGCAAAGCATTATAGAAATAAATTCATAAGACAATTCCAGATCAAAATATAAATAATCAAAATAATAAATCCTATGTATGCTTAGAGCTTTGCAACGGTTTTTGATACGGTTTTCTTAAATAGAATAGTTTCTTTATCATATTATAAATGAAACAATGAATGAATGATTATGATGAATGAAATAGAGAAACACTGGTACTTTTCTGTTTGGCGCTACGAAGTGCGCACGGGGTCCACTAGTAATAATATAATATGTTTCCAGATTATTCCTAATATCGACGCGCGCGGGCGGGCTGGGCATCAACCTGGTGGCGGCCAACCGTGTCGTCATATTCGACGTGTCCTGGAACCCTTCACATGACGTGCAGAGCATATTCAGGGTCTACAGGTTCGGACAGAAGAAACCATGCTACGTCTACAGGTTTCTCGCTATGGTGAGTACATTTCAATGATTGGTTATACAAGCCACGTTTATAGTGAAAACAATCATATTCAGGGTCTACAGGTTCGGACAGAAGAAATCATGCTACGTCTACAGGTTTCTCGCTATGGTGAGTACATTTCAATGATTGGTTATACAAGCCACGTTTATAGTGAAAACAATCATATTCAGGGTCTACAGGTTCGGACAGAAGAAACCATGCTACGTCTACAGGTTTCTCGCTATGGTGAGTACATTTCAATGATTGGTTATACAAGCCACGTTTATAGTGAAAACAATCATATTCAGGGTCTACAGGTTCGGACAGAAGAAATCATGCTATGTATACAGGTTTCTCGCTATGGTGAGTACATTTCAATGATTGGTTATACAAGCCACGTTTATAGTGAAAACAATCATATTCAGGGTCTACAGGTTCGGACAGAAGAAATCATGCTATGTATACAGGTTTCTCGCTATGGTGAGTACATTTCAATGATTGGTTATACAAGCCACGTTTATAGTGAAAACAATCATATTCAGGGTCTACAGGTTCGGACAGAAGAAACCATGCTACGTCTACAGGTTTCTCGCTATGGTGAGTACATTTCAATGATTGGTTATACAAGCCACGTTTATAGTGAAAACAATCATATTCAGGGTCTACAGGTTCGGACAGAAGAAATCATGCTATGTATACAGGTTTCTCGCTATGGTGAGTACATTTCAATGATTGGTTATACAAGCCACGTTTATAGTGAAAACAATCATATTCAGGGTCTACAGGTTCGGACAGAAGAAATCATGCTATGTATACAGGTTTCTCGCTATGGTGAGTACATTTGACAATTTGAATGATTGGTTATATAGGGTGGTTAAATTTCAAGGGCCGATGTTGATTTTGAATAAAACACAAACTATTTAGGAAATTATTGTAATTTTATTTTATTATGATATATTGGTATTACTCAATTATGTATGGAATATAATATCGGCCAAATGGGTGCCGCGACCACGGCGGCACACCTCCATCCGATGGTCCAAATTTTCGATGACCCTGAGGCATAATGGAGGTTCTATGCCGTTAATGTGCCGAATTATCTCATCCTTTAGCTCTTGAATTGTTGCTGGCTTATCGACGTACACCTTTTCTTTCAAATAACCCCAAAGAAAAAAGTCCAACGGTGTCAAATCACATGATCTTGGCGGCCAATTGACATCGCCATTACGTGAGATAACACGGCCATTGAATTTGTTGCGCAAAAGAGCCATTGTTTCGTTAGCTGTGTGGCAAGTGGCACCGTCCTGCTGAAACCACATATCGTCCACATCCATATCTTCCAATTCGGGCCATAAAAAGTTCGTTATCATCTCACGATAGCGAACACCATTCACAGTAACTGCCTGACCGGCCTCATTTTGGAAAAAATACGGCCCGATGATGCCGCCAGCCCATAAACCGCACCAAACAGTCACTCTTTGTGGGTGCATTGGTTTTTCGACAATCACCCTTGGATTCTCATTCGCCCAAATACGGCAATTCTGTTTATTGACGAATCCACTGAGGTGAAAATGAGCCTCATCACTGAAGATGATTTTCTTCGAAAATTGATCATCCACTGTTGCCATTTCTTGCCACCATTCTGCCCATTCACGACGTTTGGAATGGTCAAGAGGCTTTAGTTCTTGAGCCAATTGCACCTTGTAAGCGTGTAAATGCAAGTCTTTATGCATAATGTTCATCAACGACGAGCGTGAGAGGTGCAATTGTTGGGCACGACGACGAGTTGAGGTGGACGGCTCTTCAGCCACACTATCGCGAACAGCAGCAATATTTTCTGCAGTACGAGCTGTACGAGCATGCACTGGTGTTCTCACATCTTCTACAGACCCGGTTTGCTCGAATTTTTCCACGATTTTTGCGATTGTACGCATATTTGGACGATCAAATTGACCAAAAAAATCACGAAGTGCACGATATGCATTTTGATTTGAACGCCCATTTTCATAATAAGTCTGGATAACTATAACACGTTGTTGGATTGTGTATCTCTCCATGGTTCAAATTGAGTAAGTCTGAAATAGAGAAATGTCAAATAAAATTCGGAAAAAAACTTGGCGTTTAGGTGTGGTTCACATTCAACATCGGCCCTTACAATTTAACCACCCTTTACAAGCCACATTTACAGTGAAAACAATTTGGCAGAATTACTGATGTATTCCTGCGGCACTTTTTCTATTTTCATTTATAGTTACTATAAATTTAGATGGAAGCAAGTGCTTCCATCTAAATTTATACGTTTTTACTGTTCCCTCATTTTGATGCTAAGTTAATTCCTATTTCTCAAAAGTGCAGGGTCATTTCTAATCATGAAAAATAACGATAATCTAGACTAAAGATCACACTATTCGAATGTTGTGCAATTCTAATTATTTGTATCAGACTTACCATAAAGGATTTTTTTTTTAATCTACTATGATTCTAATCAGCCATCAATCAGTATCACTTTTAACACACTGATGTCGTCAAGGTTGAAAAAAAAAATCATCACTTGAAGTACCTACTGTGTGTATTACCTTATTTTTAATGCCAATGTCTTTCCGAAGAAATATATATTAACTCAATGATTCCAGGGCACAATGGAGGAGAAGATCTACGAGCGTCAAGTGACGAAGCAGGCGATATCGAAGCGTGTGATCGACGAGCAACAGATCGACCGACACTACGCCGAGAATGATCTCGCCGAGCTTTACAAGTTCGAGCCTTCGCCGCCCTCGCCGCGACCCATCCCGCCGCTGCCCAAGGATCGACTCTTCGCTGAGATGTTAAGAGAACATGAGGCACAGGTAGCTATCTCTATACTATAGCTATACTAGTTCGAGCCCGCGACCCATCCCGCCGCTGCCCAAGGATCGACTGTTTGCTGAGATGTTAAGGGAACATGAGGCACAGGTATAACCCGCCCCTAGACACTTAATTGACTTCAAAACAAATATAAAAAATACTTGTACTACTACAGGTCTCTATTGTAGAGGCCGTCTGAAAAATACCACCAGCCAGTTTTACGTCCGCTAAGCAATAATGCAGATGCACATTCAATAACATATTACTTGCTGACAACTAATATCTGACAGGCGCAGTGCAGTGCCGCGCGCAGAATTTTGTGTTTTAAAAGTGTTTTATTTTGCGCTGTGTCTGATATGAGCAATATGATACTTACCATCAGAAACATGAGTCTCGTTGCTTCTTTTTATTAAAAAATGTTAGAAAATAAATAAAATTACATACAACTATATTTCCCAGATCTACAAATACCACGAGCACGACTCCCTGCTAGAGAACAAGGAGGAGGAGACGCTGAGCGAGGAGGAGCGCAAGGCGGCCTGGGAGGACTTCGAGAACGAGAAGAACCGACCGCCGCCCGCGCCTTACTCCCCTTGGACTATGCACAATGGAATGAGTATGATATACTTTGTTACTCCTACAAATCTGGCCATTGACTTAGATCTAGAACTCCTCATATGATTAAAATTTAAGAGTCACTCGATATATACGATATCGAGTGACGCTGTCTCGCTCGCGCTATTTGACAGATTATGAAATATAAATTCATAGACTATCTTTTTGAAAATTCCTTAAGACCAGCCCTCCATATTTACAATTATTGTACCTAGGTAGTAAATTAAGTTAAGGTAGAAAGCGTTTTGGAGTTTTCTGTGAGCTTTCAGCTTATTTTATCAATAAATAAATAATAAATAAATAAATAAATTTGCACACATTTTAAAAGTGTTTTCAGTTTGATATATTAAAAATGGCATGATGAGAATTTTTGAAAAAAAGAAAAATATACATTGCTCCCCTTGTATTTTTTTTCAATAAATTAATTCTATGAATTTATATTTCATAATTTTTCTCTTAAATAAATCACGAAGCACCTTATTACAATGATACAAACATTTAATTCATGTTGACTTCAAAGATCGCTATCATCATCGTCAGACCACATTTTGTCCACTGCTGGACATAGGCCTCTCCTATAGCACACCACAACTCGGTCCTCCGTCCTCCTCCAACCGCTCCCTGCGACCTTCCGGATATCGTCGCCCCATCACGCCTTTGCTAGTCTATGTAATATAAATCCAGAGGCCCTGGGTTCATATCTCAGTGTGCCAAAAACTTAGTCGACTCTACCGTGCTTCGGAACATTCGGAGGGCACGTGAAACTGTAGGTCTCGGCTGTTTCCTATAAGATTATATCTTGGAGGCAGTCGTTAGGTCATGTTGCAGGACCTGTAGTAATATCGGCGACCTGAAACTGCCACATATAGGGTGGCCACAACATAGTGATAGCGTAGCATAGTGATTTGACTCTGACAGTGTAAGTAGGGTAACCTGAAGGGCTATTGGCTGATTCTCACCCACTACGATTAATGGCAACTTCAATGTACATTGCTGCTTTTGTTACTTTACTCATATTAGTGAGGAGCTTTAAGCACGTAATGTACGCAATTTTGTCTATGGATTCTAGTGTTTTACATGTCGTTTTGCGATAGCCAATAGGCACTCTGTTCTGTTGGAGTATAAACCCCAACTATTAGTTAACAATAATAATATTTGTTCGTAGTGCCGGGTCTGCTAGCCCAGCAGCAACAGTACGCGGCTGCGTACGCGGCACTCGCGGCGACGCTGCGCAAGGAGGCGCCCAACATTAGCGACGATCAGATCAAAGCCATGCTGCCGCTCATATACAACGCTAACCCACAGGTACACTATATATACACTAATTCCTAGCGATAGATTAATTGGCTTGCGTACCCAATAAGGTTGGGTACACAAGCCACCAAAGAGCGCATCAACGGGCAGACCACCTGCTCCCTGTATACTGAAGATTCGTCTCAGTTAAATATGCCTATCCAGTCATAGCAGTCGCCGAGGCCGAAATCGGCCAGGATTGCATCATCATCATCATATACACTACAAGTTTGAGAAATTTAGCAGAAGATGAAGGACAATGCTCGAATTCAGAAGCCGTCAGAAGACGGTCAGATGTCTGATTTAAACCCTATTTCTATGTCGTTCCTAGTTGTCCCTAATCCGATGTCGATAGTTGATAGATCCGGCCTTATGGTGCTAATGTGGAGTTATGAAGGGCTTATCCAAAATAAAATTTAAATTAAACCACTATGGCTTCAGCAGTAGCTGTATTGGCTAATTTACTTTTTTAAGCCAACGCTAAAGGCCAGCAAAAAACATTTTCTCAAAAACATAAAACCATGACCTGAGTTAAAAGGCGTTTGTTTTCGTTACTCTTTTATGTAGACATGCTTTGTTTAATACACAGTGGGTCATACGACAAAGTTGAGGTACGCCTATTTGATTCGAATTGATTCTGGCAATGTAGCAACTACGTGACTGCGGTGCCGTTTTAATATTTTTTCCAGTCATGCTTTAAGCATGACTGTACAATATGGTACCAAATGAGCGTCTTTGTTTTTCCGACTATGGCTGGCGACAAAAATCAGGCCTAAAAGTATTGTTTTTGACCAGATCTACCTAAATTATTTTTTACTTCAATGAAGCTTTATGTAATTTTTATTAATTTTATAAAACTTCTCATGAAAAATCATCGATTTTCTAGGACCAGGATTTGTATTGTAATAAAATCGAATTAGTAAAGTAGGAGTATAGAAAATATAGGAGATGAAATATAAAAAGGAAAATATCCAGTTTTGTTGTTTTCAATTTATAATACAAGGATGACATGTATTTTGAAATAACCATTACGTAGTCGATAACTTTTGCAAAAATATATGGGTAACTCACAGAATATTTATCTGTTCAGATGTTCGGTGGATATGATTACGGCGTAAGTTCTATGTCGTTAATAATATGTAATGCGTATGAATTTATACCATATACAACCCTATATGTACGCCATAATATACACACATACCTATATTTAGCATGTATGCACGCATCTTCACTGCAAGCAGATTGGTCTAGCTTTGAAAAGGAAGTCTGTACTATTCGGCACATATTTTATTTAGTTGAACATAAATTTACCCACTTAGTTTATTTTCCAAATATTTCACATCTAAATCCAAAATTTATAAATACACAAATAGAAAATATTGATAATTGATACCAAAAATGTAAATACCCTTACCAACCTGCTTGTGCAAGAGTAAACCTTTATGATATGTAGTGAATTTATTGATTCTACTTCTATTTATTTGGCACGTCTTCGTTGTGATACGAAAGCAGAAAAAATCGCTTTAGATTTGCTGTGGACTGCAGGTACAGTTACTGAGTTTCCTTTTGTATGTAGGTTATACAGAATCACTAGTTTAATAAATATGTACTTAGTTGAAGCACAGAAAAAAAAAACCAGTAAATCAAAGTAGACTTAGAAAAAAAACCTTTTTTTCTCATTTCATTTTCAAATTCTACAACTGTAAAATAACTAAAAATCAGATTTAGTGCATATAATTTTAGTAAAAAAAATAGTCATGCTACAAAATAACATGTTATGTAATTTTTGCTTATTGTTTCACAGCGAAGATGTGCTATCAACCTATACTAGTAACAATATAATATATTCACAAGAATACTAATGTATGTAATGTTTTAGTTGATGCAGAAAATGAACGAGTTGTACAAGTACACCAACATGTCTGGAATGATGAACCCCGGCATGATGATGAACCCTGGAGTCATGAATGCTGGTGAGTGTATGTACCAAACTGAATTTACTTACTAGGCTGTTACTGATGAAACATTTATATCGAAAATTTCTCTTTAAAAGTTGGATTTAACCAAAATTTGGTACATTTTTCATAAAAAGTCATTAACTGCTGGGTATATCCAATTATACCACAATAACAGACACCTATTATAAAGCGAAAAAAATCAAATATCTCATTAGAGTTAATACATCTTATACAGCATCTTTCATCTTAAACTAATCTACCATCATCATACCAACCATACCATCATCATCATCTATCTATCTTAATTTTTTTTTCTTCAGCATCTTTGCATTTTAATCCAATCCTATATTGTCCTGTTGGTATTAAATACCTCTGATCATTCAAATCGATCAAACAGTCCTTTCAATTGGTTGCAAAAACTTTGCATTGAAGTACCTACCACATAGTAAAAGAGAAATATTGAGAGGCAAGATGATCTAAATGTTTATGTTGTATTAATTAGAGTAATTGGTGGTAACCATTCAAATGAAATAAATAAATGATATTGATAATGTATTGTTGCAGCGAGTGGTACAGGCGGTATGAGTGGGCTAGGCGGCGCGAGCGGGCTGCAGTACGAGCCGCCGTGGCAACGGCAACAACAACAACAGCAACAAATGAGGCTGCAACAACTCATGCAACAACAGAATGTAAGTGTGGCGTGTTCGAAAAGTTAACTCTAAGATCTATCACATTTTGCACACCTAGTACAATACAAGGTCAACTCAAAAAGTGTTTTTACAGCAATTGCAATTTTATTTACACTGGTTTAAGTTTGAAATTATAAAAAAATATTTTTTTGAGTTGGTGCTGTATTGATATGGAAGTGCGATTTTTAAATTCGACGGTGATGCTGAACTTAAGAAGTCTGATACTGATTTGATATCTTTTAGAGGTGATAAAAATATAAATGAGATACAAAATTGTGTGCGGGACGAAGAGAGAGAGAGAATACTGCCGTGGTATAACTATAATGCCGTTAACTGTACATCTAGACGCATACCATTATGTACCTTATTTTTTTAGGTTTTTTTGCTCATAGTTCAAAATTAGATTTTGGTAGATAACGGCATTATAGTTATACCACGGCAGAATAGTCGTTGAATCTCGTCTCGTAATATCACTGGTAATATTATCCGGAGCGCAGTAATGCCCTGCACATTACTACATGGCGGATGAAGGTGTGGTTTTATATGTATATAATAACCAAAGAGCCGCTGCCTCTGCACTCAAATTATTTGACGAAATCTTTTAAAATGATCCTTAGGTAAAAACAATTGACCAGACCTGGACCAGATTGGCACAGGACAGGGTTGAGGGTTGAGTGGCATAACATGAAGGAGGCCTATGCCCAGCAGTGGGATGTAGATGGCTGTGGATGATGATGAAAAACAATTATAAGTATTTAATTTGTTTTAGCCGATGGGTGCGAAGTTCTACGCGGGCGGGCTGGGCAGCCGCGACCCGGTGGCGATGGCGCTGCAGCAACAGCGCGCGCGCGAGATCATGCTGGGCGGCGCCTCCTCGCGGCCGCGCGGCCGTCCGCCGCTGCAGCCGCGCGCGCCGCCGCCAGCCTCCGACGTCGTCAACCTAGACTCCGACTAACCTTACTGGTCACTACCATCACCTATTACTATTAATAGATCATGCTGGGCGGCGCCTCCTCGCGGCCGCGCGGCCGTCCGCCGCTGCAGCCGCGCGCGCCGCCGCCAGCCTCCGACGTCGTCAACCTAGACTCCGACTAACCTTACTGGTCACTACCATCACCTATTACTATTAATAGATCATGCTGGGCGGCGCCTCCTCGCGGCCGCGCGGCCGTCCGCCGCTGCAGCCGCGCGCGCCGCCGCCAGCCTCCGACGTCGTCAACCTAGACTCCGACTAACCTTACTGGTCACTACCATCACCTATTACTATTAATAGATCATGCTGGGCGGCGCCTCCTCGCGGCCGCGCGGCCGTCCGCCGCTGCAGCCGCGCGCGCCGCCGCCAGCCTCCGACGTCGTCAACCTAGACTCCGACTAACCTTACTGGTCACTACCATCACCTATTACTATTAATAGATCATGCTGGGCGGCGCCTCCTCGCGGCCGCGCGGCCGTCCGCCGCTGCAGCCGCGCGCGCCGCCGCCAGCCTCCGACGTCGTGAACCTAGACTCCGACTAACCTTACTGGTCACTACCATCACCTATTACTATTAATAGATCATGCTGGGCGGCGCCTCCTCGCGGCCGCGCGGCCGTCCGCCGCTGCAGCCGCGCGCGCCGCCGCCAGCCTCCGACGTCGTCAACCTAGACTCCGACTAACCTTACTGGTCACTACCATCACCTATTTTATTTTATTTGGGAAAACAGTTTGCTAATGTACTATATTATATCTATATCTTAATGCTACATTATTTTAATAAGCAAACCCATAACGTATTCCACATATTACTTAAAGAATTATGGTGTGTCGAAACAGTGTTATCGCAAAATACTGGAAAAAAGGAGGAAATTTGTATACTATACGTTATGTGTTATAAATCTTATAAGTAACTGACATAAAGCAGCAGCAGCAGTGGTCGAAAATATTATTAAAATGATTATAATATTTTAAAATACTTAACAATGTTGCATGCACTACATAACAAAATTGTATTTTAGTTTAATAAAGTGTACAATAAATTTAGATCAATAAAGTGTAGCTATTGTTATCTTATCACCTTAAAAACTCGTATATGTGCTTTCCGAAAGCGTGAATAGTTTTTTTTATACTAAATAAGCTACGTTTGACCACATCCTATCTGATGGAAAGTGAAAATGCGGTCGACGATGGAGTGCCTCGAAGATTTACCACTCACTCGCGAAATCAACTAACAGTTTATATTTTCTTGTTTGATAACGTCACGAGTACCGTCGAAGGGAAATGAGAATATTAGAAGCACAGTCAGCAGACGTCCACAACGCCTTTACTATATTCAAATTATAGTAATTAAATAGTAGAGACCTTTTCACACTGATGATTAAATACAAAAATTTATAACAATTTGTTTTCTTTTCCAGTTGCAGCAGCCAACATGAAAGTGTACAGTAAACTATAGGTGCTACACTGCGAAGGGTCGCGGATCTGAGACGCTTGGGGTCCATCGGCTCAACAACATTGTAAACGTAGCCTTATAAAACATAAGTGTATAAATTAGTGATCTGATAGACAAATAACCAATAGAATTTAGCACATTCAGTAAATGCTCTCTAATTTTCTACACAGGCCGGTGGACGCCAAGAATTCGGCGTTGTATGTAGCTTTCGTCTTGAGGCTTACGCTCTGATGCTACATATCAAGAATCTCAGTATTTTACTTATAGTCTCACATAGAATAACCCCGACGAATCTTAAAGACATTGGACTCATATCAGTGGAAGTCACACGGCAGAAGCGGAAGCCTTAGGCGTAGTTTATAATGAATATCGCACAAGTGCTGTCATATTTTAATGTTTAGGAATAAATGTGCTCAAACTTGAAATGTGACACTTGTGCTAAATGTGGACATTACTCAGTGATAGGTAACCATCATTTAGGGGACCTCTACACGAGCAAAGGTAAGGAGATAATTATTTTGGGGGAATAATAGTGCCGTGTGGAAATACTCCCATCAATTTATTAGTTGTACCAACGATAACAATTGCTTGTGGAGATTGTCCCTTGGGCTGTTGATTATAAGCATCAACATCGGAATATAGCTTTTACTCAATATCGCTTTACCCAAAGTGTATCTTATTCCGACAGATCATTGTAGTTTCTGAAATACTTTTACTATAAAATTTTAACTAATATCTCTCAGTACAGGAAATTAGTAAATAAGTTACATTGTATGTCTTTAGCTAGATAACATGTGTGTTAACTATGTAATATCCATGTGGGTTCAATATGGTTCACATGGTTTATGTAATAGAGATATAATTGCTATATTTATCTACCTATAGTGAATGAGACACCAATATTACATACACACTTTGATTGACAAAAGGACTTATGAATTTTGGTTGATTTGTAATCTACAGTCTGTCTATGATCTATTGAAATGTAGACAATGACGCTAGAGCGTCTTAACATGAGACAGCAGTGGCCGTAGCATGCCACATGGAATCCCGACAAAACTTCAAGAGTAGAACTGTCATCTCATACATTCACAAAAGTACAATGTATGGGATGACAGTTCTACTCTTGACATTTCAGCGGGATCCCGTATGGCATGCTATAGATCATTCACAGTTATTTTACCTCTGACAGATGTCAAAATTATTTTCTTTATGTTGCATTATTGTCAAAATGTTGCCAGATCGTTACTTTTGTTACGTTTTACGTTACTTTTTCACCCTTTGAGTTACTTTTGTATTCGTGTCTAGATGACTTTTACGATACTTTTCAAGGTCTTTATTTTAAATTGAACCTTATAATTAATGAATCTTTTTTCTTGTAATGGTATAGAAAATAATAGTTAATTTATTGATTTAGCAGAGACAAAAAAATAAGGCAATTTCGTATAACTTTATCTGGTTTAGAAAAGAATTTTTTTTGTTGATTAGCAATTTCTTATTTAAATAAACTGAAAAATTAGTAATTATCACCGAAATATTAGAATATGTAAGCGTATTTCTATTCAACTGTGTATATTGTGTAAAATTTTCAAAAATGCGTTACTTTTCTTGTTCAAACGTTACTTTTTGTACTTGATAAGGTTACTTGTACTCGTTGTTTTAATAATTATTATTATAATCTCAAGCTTTACCAATGCCCATAAACTCAATTTCCTTTGAAGAAAAAGAATTTATCTATAACAATATCGGATGGTTAACATAATATGAACAAGTGGTTACTGCGAACTATTAATATGATATAAAATATTAGGTAGGTTCGAAACAGGAAATTCATGTAAGTACACACATCACTGTAAAATAATACTTACAAGTGAATTAAATAAAAAAAATTAAAAAACCCCCGCCCCCAACGCAAAACGTAATTCACCATTTTGAATGGCGGCCATCTTGGATTTTAAATTTTATACAGTGCCCTTTCATTTGATTTCCATATTGAGGTGGTTGTGGAAGAAAAAAGTAATTCGCCATTTTGTAGTTGGTTAAAAATGGGGAAGTCAATACTCACCTGACATGGCAACATTATTTTCAGGCTAGCCAATGTAAGGGCTAGAGGTAAAATAACTGTGAATGATCTATACGGGCCCAGATTAGTAGAGTGTTAGTTCAATTTTTGGCAACATTTGTTGAGATCAAGATCATAGACCAAGAGAAGAGTTATAATAGAGTCGCTTTTTAGATTGGATTTTCTAATTATTCTCAAAGGTTATGGACCAGAATTATAGAAATAACTTGTGTTGATTTTGTTCATTAGGACCCTTTCATTGTCTTAGTAAATATTAGTATAATTCCAATAATTTTACATAATAATTTGTTTAATTGCACAGCATAGCTTTGGACTTCTCTACTTAATGATTTGCAGCTTGATGGTTATGTGAACGTATTTATTAGTCCGTTATACCGGACAGTTTAGTTGTGATATTGCTTAATCTTAAATTTTTGTATACGTTTATTTTAAACAAGTCACTAATGTGACTTTAATGTTAGATACATTTTATAGTTGTTTTAGAATGTGATTGACATGGGACAAACAGTGCATTTCTGACAAACTTTTGTAATTCTTGTTTTGTCATATTTTTACAAATAGGTTTATTTAACTAATTCAAAATATTATGTTAACAAATGAACAGTATTTCAGTTAGATAGTAAGGTTATTTTATATATTCATTTATTTTGCACACTCTTTGCAATAGTTTATTCATGTTTTTTAGAATGGTGAAAGCATTGGTATGTGATTGCAGTTGGCACATTTGTGCAAGGACTGCTGTAATTATTTCCTTATTTATGTAATATATTATAATTATTATTGTAATTGTAGAGAACTTCCTATTATTTTGTAGTACAATCGAAGTATAATAAATGATTCGGAAATGTGTAACAACACCTTTTTATTCAACATATTTTCCCACCAAATTTTTATTTGTTTTATTATAAAGCAGTATCAAGTGTCTGAAAAGGCGTTTTGTTTGATGCCCTATTCTTAGGATGTTTTAAAAAATATATAGTTAATATAGCAAAACTATAGTTTTTCTGCAGAACCAGAACACAAGTCAAATTTATTTAGATATACAGAATAGAGAGACAGACAACTAGAAAGGCACCTTCGATGAATGTTATTAATTTACATTTATTATGCCAAAAGGCCAAAGACTGGTCACTGGATCAATTTCCTGACATACCTACTGTCAACATTCTACTTTATTTATTAAATATGAATGTTGTGTTAATTATGCTCATTTCTTTTTATATTTTAGATTTCTGTAAAGTAATTCCTAATTTACATATATTTACACCAGTGCAAGAACTAAATATGTTTAAAGCACTCTATGCCAAAAACATCAAAATAAATAAAAACAGTCAAGCAAGAAATAGAACCATTCAGCAGAAGCTACCAGAGTAGACTACACAAAAACGAACTTGCTGCTCAACTACAGGGTCCAGGGATATGTTATTCTCCGGGCTGAAACGCCACAGCATTCAAGGACTAGTAGCAAGATTCATGGACAATGAATGAGAGACTACTCACTGTACATGTCCCTCAAACAACAACATACCTCAGAAGAAAAATCAGCCATCATATTGGACTATTGTCATACAGACAGATTGCCAAGAAGCAGAATACATTATGAAAAAAAAATATATAAATGTGGAAGTTTGTAAGAATGTATGTTTGTTACTCTTTCACACCTAAATGGGTGGACCAAATTATTGAAATTAAAACCACTGGGCTCAGCTAGTGCTTCATAAGAATTGCATTGTAGCATGCAGCATATTCTAGTTTTGAAAACATTTATTGTAACTAAGGATTTTTAAATGAAGTGAAAATAAATTTGTAGCTAAAAATAATTTAATAGCTAGGTGACACACATCTTACACAGTTAGATAACATTAGCATACCATAATAATTCATACATTTATATTGGGAATACCAGTTTTTACACCAATAGTCACTTCTAAATATTTTAACAATCTTCTCGCTAAGAACACAGCATCTTCTGACTTCATAACATTAGCAGATAAAAGGTCCAGCCGATGATCATTTTTGAAAGTTACCAAGTCCACTGCGTTGACAGCCATTGCATTCATAGGTTGTCCTCCAGCGTTTACCAGGATTACTCGACGAGTTCTGAGGTCCGTATGCACTTGATTGAGCACTCTGTTAGCCCATTCCAGGCAAAACATTCTGTTTGTATCGATAGCAAGTATTACAAAGTCTATCGCTATTCTTCCAGTTAAATCTGCTTGTGTCACAACATCGTCTAAATTAAATAAACGTAGAACTACAAGCTTCCATCGGAAATCTCCTTTGCTGTGTACTTCTGAGAGAGCATCTGATATCTTTTCAATAATTTCAGCATTCCGTGAGAGAACCACTACAGTCAATTTGTTTTTACAACTCAAGGGACCTATCCATGGTACGTTAACTATATCGGTAGACATATTTTTTTTCACCGGTATTATATTCAGGGAAATTTACTTCCCGAAAAGTTATTAAAGCATTGAACAAAAATCAGACTAAATTCTAAAAACTTTAACGCCGTACAACAAAATATTAACATTTTAAACTGGCAGTGGCAGTTAAAAGTTTTTTTTTGTTTATGGCAAACCGTTATACAATGGGTCGTCCATAATGCCGGCCAATGATTCGGCGAGTCGTTGGCCGAACGTTCGCCCGAGTGCACAGATTATATATATGCACTTGGGGCACAGATTATATAAATAAAAAATATAAAGGAAATTTAACTTGTTTCAAGTCCTTATTCTCACAAAATGGCTTCAAATGATCCATGATTGATTAATATTCAAAGTATTATTATAGACCATTCACAGTTATTTTACCTCTGACAGATGTCAAAATTATTTTCTTTATGTTGCATTTTTGTCAAATTGTTGCCAGATCGTTACTTTTGTAACGTTTGATGTTACTTTTTGACCCTTTGTGTTACCTTTGCATTCTTGTATAGATGACTTTTACGTTACTGTTCAAGATCTTTATTTTAAATTGAACCTTATAATAAATAAATCTTCTTCCTTGTAATGGTATAGAAAATAATAGTTAATTTATTAACTTTATCTTAGTAAAAGGATTAAATTTTTTTTGTTGATTAGCAATTCCTTTTTAAAATAAACTGAAAAATTAGGAAATAATCACCGAAATGTTAGAATGTGTAAGCGTATTTCAATTCAACTGTGTATGCCACTCAGAAGCTTACGGAAAAAATCGCGGAATATCTGGAAAACAAAAAGAAAGTAGCAGGAGTGTTTATAGACCTTTCCAAAGCCTTTGATTCCGTGAACCACGAGCTCCTTTTAAAGAAGCTCGAGGTTTACGGAATCAATAATGACAGTCTCAAACTAATTGCATCGTTTTTAGAAAACAGAGAACAGACAGTAGAAATAAAAATGAATAAAAAACCATTACGATCTAAAGCTAAAATTAGTAAAGTAGGTATACCACAAGGCTCGTCGCTAGGAAATGTCTTATTCTTGATTTTTATAAATGACATAGATAAATTAGAAATTAATGGCGAATTTTTACAATATGCGGACGACACTACAGTTATCTTGTCAGCTGACACAATCTTAGATCTAAAAATGGAAATTAGAGAAACAATGTTTAAATTAAGCGAGTGGTTTCAAATAAATGGACTTAAATTAAATTCAGATAAAACCAAAATAATGTTTTTTAACAACTTTACGCCTAAACAACAATTATTTTCTGTAGACTTGTGTGACAATACTGAATGTGTCAGCTCAAACTGGGTAAAACTGCTAGGTTTCGAACTGGACTCTACTCTGTCTTGGAAGCAGCATGTAGATACCACTTGTAAAAAAATGGCAAAAGGAATTTACGCATTGAAACAAATGAGAGGACTCACATCAGGCAACAACTTAAAAGAAATTTATTATGCATATATACATTCATTAATGTCTTACGGAATAATATTGTGGGGATGTTCCACAGACTACGAAAGAGTTTTAAAAATGCAGAAACGTGCAATTAGGGTTTTGGTAGGAGGAAGATATAGAGAGACATGTAGAGATCACTTTAAAGAACAACAAATATTAACTTCAGTGTCTACATATATTTTTGAAATCATTAAATATGTTAGAAATAATATGAATGCATATAAATTAAGACAAACAAACAACAAAAGACGTACAAGACAAAAAATACTCCTAGAGCCAACATACCATAAACTACGTTTATCACAAAAACTTCCAATAGTTATGGGTCAAAAACTATATAATCACTTACCAGAATCCATTAAATCAATAGAGAAAAATAATAAATTCTTGAACCATGTTAAACAACTTTTACTTCAAAATACACTATATAACATTAAAGAATATTTAGACTTTGATTACAATCAGACATTTATACCAGATACCTAGTGTCTATACCTACCTACAAGAAACTAATATTATGTACTATATACTAGCCCCTTTACAGCTATAAGTATGATTCATATTATAATTATTAATGTATGTTTTATTTTTCTCACGAAAAATAATGACGAAAATTTTGTGCAGCGCACGACTTAATGTATTTTTTATGTTAAGACTGTAAACGCACTTTATTTAATAAATGATTATCTTATCTTATCTTATCTTATATTGTGTAAAAATATAAAAATTTCAAAAATGCGTTATTTTTCTTTACGTTACTACTTACTACGTTACTTTCTGTACTTGATAAGGTTACTTGTACTCGTTGTTTTATAATTATTATTATAATCCCAACCTTTACCAATGCCCATAAACTCAATTTCATATGAAGAAAATGAATTTATCTATAACAATATCGGATGGTTAACACATGAACAAGTGGTAACTGCGAACTATCAATATGATATAAAATATAAAATATTAGGTAGGTTCGAAACAGGAAATTCATGTAACTACCTACCTACAGCACTGTAAAATAATACTTACAAGTGAATTAAATTAAAAAACCCCGGCCCAAACGTAATACGCAATTCACCATTTTTAATGGCGGCCATCTTGGATTTTAAATTTTATATAGTAGGCAGTATTTTACTTATTATGCCCTTTCATTTAGTATCCATATTGAGGGGGTTGTGGCAGAAAAAAGTAATCCGCCATTTTGTAGCGGCGGCCATCTTGGACCGATTTCCACCAAACACACACACACACAGACAGACAGACACGTCAAACTTATAACACCTCGTCGTTTTTGCGTTGGGGGTTAAAAATGGGGAAGTCAATACTAACGTGACATGGCAACATAATTTTCAGGCTAGCCAACGTAAAGGCTAGAGGTAAAATAACTGTGAATGATCTATAGATCATTCACAGTTATTTTACCTCTGACAGATGTCAAAATTATTTTCCTTATGTTGCATTATTGTCAAAATGTTGCCAGATCGTTACTTTTGTTACGTTTTACGTTACTTTTTCACCCTTTGAGTTACTTTTGTATTCGTGTCTAGATGACTTTTACGATACTTTTCAAGGTCTTTATTTTAAATTGAACCTTATAATTAATGAATCTTTTTCCTTGTGATGGTATAGAAAATAATAGTTAATTTATTGATTTAGCAGAGACAAAAAAATAAGGCAATTTTGTATAACTTTATCTGGTTTAGAAAAGAATTTTTTTTGTTGATTAGCAATTTCTTATTTATATAAACTGAAAAATTAGTAATTATCACCGAAATGTTAGAATATGTAAGCGTATTTCTATTCAACTGTGTATATTGTGTAAAATTATCAAAAATGCGTTACTTTTCTTGTTCAAACGTTACTTTTTGTACTTGATAAGGTTACTTGTACTCGTTGTTTTAATAATTATTATTATAATCCCAAGCTTTACCAATGCCCATAAACTCAATTTTCTTTGAAGAAAAAGAATTTATCTATAACAATATCGGATGGTTAACATAATATGAACAAGTGGTTACTGCGAACTATCAATATGATATAAAATATTAGGTAGGTTCGAAACAGGAAATTCATGTAAGTACACACATCACTGTAAAATAATACTTACAAGTGAATTAAATAAAATAAATAAATAAAAAAATAGCACTCCGGGAGTGCCGGCAGAAGTGAAAACTTCAATATTAACGTTGTGTTTAATTATACCTAAGTATAAAAATACTATCATTTATGAGGTAGAATACAATGTTTATTTATTCCGCTATCGTACACAAATATGACAATTTATATGTTGTTATTTATAATATTATATCGTTATTTATATATTACATTAAATTTTATCTCTCAGAAAAATCAACTTCCATCCATAATTTCGACGACTTTTACACCATCGTTATTATCAGAATCATCATCGCAAATTTTTACAACTGATACAATTGGTTTATGATAACTGAAGTAAGAAACAAACAGTTTTGATTCGAACCTATTTAAGTGTCTAATAAAAAAAATATAAAAATATAAACAATAAAAAAAAAATATCGGGCGCGCGCTTGTCTAAGCCCCCTGTGCCGCCTAAACAGAGCAGCACACTCAGGCACGGTAGAAAGAGTGGGAGATACTAGTTCCTCTCCCTTCCCCTCGATCTTACGCTTTTTCGATCAGCATCACGTGACCCTGACGCGAGTTTGAAAGTTTTTACCCATACAAAAAAGTGCTCAGCGCCGCTAAAGAAGTTTTCACTTCAAAAATTAAAAAAACCCCCGCCCCCAACGCAAAACGTAATTCACCATTTTGAATGGCGGCCATCTTGGATTTTAAATTTCATACAGTGCCCTTTCATTTGATTTCCATATTGAGGTGGTTGTGGAAGAAAAAATTAATTCGCCATTTTGTAGTTGGTTAAAAATGGGGAAGTCAATACTCACCTGACATGGCAACATTATTTTCAGGCTAGCCAATGTAAGGGCTAGAGGTAAAATAACTGTGAATGATCTATATAAAGTCGTTAGCTATAGAGCCCAAAATGTATATAGACCGTACACAGTTATTTTACCTCTAGCCTTTACATTGGCTAGCCTGAGAATTATGTTGCCATGTCACGTGAGTATTGACTTCCCCATTTTTAACCCCCGATTCTCGACGCAAAAACGACGGGGTGTTATAAGTTTGACGTGTCTGTCTGTCTGTGTGTGTGTATTACGTATTGCGTTGGGGGCGGGGGTTTTTTAAATTTTTAATTTAATTCACTTGTAAGTATTATTTTACAGTGCTGTAGGTAGGTAGTTACATGAATTTCCTGTTTCGAACCTACCTAATATTTTATATTTTATATCATATTGATAGTTCGCAGTTACCACTTGTTCATGTGTTAACCATCCGATATTTTTAAAGATAAATTCATTTTCTTCATATGAAATTGAGTTTATGGGCATTGGTAAAGGTTGGGATTATAATAATAATTATAAAACAACGAGTACAAGTAACCTTATCAAGTACAGAAAGTAACGTAGTAACGTAAAGAAAAATAACGCATTTTTGAAATTTTTATATTTTTACACAATATACCCAGTTGAATTGAAATACGCTTACACATTCTAACATTTCGGTGATTATTTTCTAATTTTTCAGTTTATTTAAAAAAGAAATTGCTAATCAACAAAAAAAAAAATTAATCCTTTTACTAAGATAAAGTTAATAAATTAACTATTATTTTCTATACCATTACAAGGAAGAAGATTTATTTATTATAAGGTTCAATTTAAAATAAAGATCTTGAAAAGTAACGTAAAAGTCAAGTACAAGAATGCAAAAGTAACACAAAGGGTCAAAAAGTAACATAAAACGTTACAAAAGTAACGATCTGGCAACAATTTGACAATAATGCAACATAAAGAAAATAATTTTGACATCTGTCAGAGGTAAAATAACTGTGAATGGTCTTTACCAGAAATTTACCGGGAAAAAAACCGTGAATATCCGAACACATTCGTCTACATTCGTCTATAGACAAAAATTGATCGTCCATAGACAAAACACACCCTTGGCGAATCATTGGCCGGCATATATGGACGAGCCACATCATTTTATGCCAACATCACGTCAATAAAACCGACAAAAACAGTTAAAAGTTAAAAACATATACTTTTTCTATGAATAACACGACCACAAGGCTACAAGCACTTATATGTGCTTATATGAGCTCATTTTTTTCTTTTTTTTCTTTTTAATAATATGGCAACATGTGCATTTTGCCAGTGTCGAGTAAAATTCGTGAATGTTCACGGGATATTAAATTATGGTCTCCACTTTCGTGTTTTGCCAGTGTCAAGTTAAATGTTATTTTTTAAGTAATAAGTTAGTTAGTCAGGTCAGAGTCAGAGTGAGCTTAATAGCTCGTCTAGTCACATGAGTCTTCCAGTAAAACGGGTGGAATTTTACTGAAAGTTCGGAGGAGTTTTGGAGGGGGCACCAAAATTCATATTTCAGCACCATATCACTTGCCTACATCTGTGCACATTCGAAAACACTTAACACGCAATATTCCACCATTATTACACACTAACAATCAAATTCTACACGATTATTAAGCAAAAGACGTGGAGCTAATGATATGATCAAGGCTTGCCGCCAAAACTCATGAACTCATTTAGAATAAATTCAGTCTATGATTTTTTTAAATAACGGCAACACAATTTAAGCACTTGAAAAAAAAAAATTACATGCGCTGATAATCTATGGTTCTTGCTTTGTAAACAAATCCTAGTGGTGGGTCGTTAACGATTTTTGGGTTAACGCAACGAAGCCGTTAAATTCATCATGTTAACCTGTTAAAAAAGTGGTTAACATTATTAACAGGTTTTCATTAATGTAACAGATTTGTACCAACGGCAACGTAGCAGTTAATAGTAGCAAGCGAACTTAGAAACATAGATATCTCTCACTCTCGCTCGTACAATTTTAAGCTAGCGGCGTCTCGCTCGCTCACATAGGCGCCCTCGCGTCCACTCGGCATATTCCGTTTCTATTCGTTCTTTCAACGCAGAAGAAATAGATAATTTTAACTGGTTTTGCGTTAACAGCTTCAGATTACGTTAGCGACTTTTGAATACCTTTTCGTTGAGATAATAAAAAAACGCATTGCCAAAATCGTTGAATGTAACAGTTGATAGATTTAACGGGTTTTGCAGTAAACAAAAAAACTGTTAATTCGTTAACATTAGATTAACAGTTAAAAAAAGCCGTTCGTTGAATTAACGCCCACTCCTAACAAATCCAAACAAATCGAATTTATTTTTGTGTAATATTATCATTTTTAATTTAAAAAGTCTAGAAAAATACGCGAATGATAAGTACATAATTAATTTATTATATAGTTATATAACATTGTACAACACAACATCTAATATGCGCCGTCGTGAAGAAAAGTTTCCGGACAACGGATTTGAAGCATGGGGTGGCTACATGCAAGCTAAAATTGCAAAACTTGAAGAGCAATTTGATGTACGAGCTGAAAATGACGAAATTTTATCTAATATCTTTAACGGTGTGAGTATTTATGTAAACGGCTTTACAGATCCATCAGCTGACGAGCTCAAATCTCTGATGTCCAAGCATGGGGGTATCTACCACACTTACCAAAGAAGCGATGACTATATTATTGCTTCTAATCTTCCTGACACGAAAGTCAAGAATATGTCTCTTAAAAGAATCGTAAGACCCGAATGGATAACGGATAGTATAAAATCCAATAGTCTATTAGATTATAGAGAATATTTACTGTATAAAACTTCAAGAGGGCAAAAACAGTTGAATTTTAAAAGTATAAAGAATGACCTGTCAGAAACATGTCCACAAGAACTTAATAAAAACCTTGATACTGTTATAGAAGATGAGTCTAAGACCTCTGTGGATAAGGATTTCTTTGACCAAAATGAACCACAACCATCTGTAATAAATAACACTAAATTACCAGAAAGTTCAAAACTAAATCCAACTAACCACAGTACAAAGACAGCAGCAGATCCAAACTTCATATCTGAGTTTTATAACAACTCTCGTCTCCATCACATTTCTCAACTCGGAGCATGTTTCAAACAATATATTAATGATTTAAGAGACAAAAATGACTTCAATTTCCCTGCAAGAAAACAGCTACGGGAACTAATAAACTCGAGACCAACAGATAATATTTCTTCAATTAGATTTGAAAAGGGTAAAACTATAATGCACATTGATATGGACTGTTTCTTTGTATCAGTGGGATTACGGAATAGACCTGAACTAAGAGGAAAGCCTGTAGCAGTAACACATTCAAAAAGAGGCCAACCTAGAGCTAAAAGACCTGGCGTTGACAGAAATACAGAATTTAATTTGTACAGACAAAAATTTGCTAAGAAATTAGTAAAAGCTACAGGCTTAGATGAGGAAGACATTGAATTTGAAACTAGAGTGGATAATATAACTGATGAAGATGATCAGTATGGATCTATGAGTGAAATAGCCTCATGTTCATATGAAGCAAGAGCAAAGGGAATAGGAAATGGCATGTTTATGGGTCCCGCTCTGAAATTATGTCCAGATTTGCAAACAATTCCATATGACTTTGATGGCTATAAAGAAGTGGCTTACACCTTGTACAATACAATAGCTCAATACACTTTGGAGATAGAGGCAGTGTCCTGTGATGAAATGTATGTAGATTGTTCAGATCTTTTGAAAGATATGAATGTAACTGTAGAAGATTTCGCACTTGCCATAAGAAATGAAATCAAAACAAAAACAGGCTGTCCTTGCTCCACTGGTTTTGGTGGCAATCGTTTACAAGCTAGATTAGCCACTAAAAAAGCAAAGCCTGATGGTCAATTCTTCCTCTCTGAAGATCTGGTTGCAGATTTCATGTATGATATTAAACTGAAAGATTTGCCAGGAGTTGGCAGACAAATCAGCCAGAAATTGGAATCTCTTGGTCACACCACATGTGGTTCTTTGCAACAAATGTCTTTGCCATCACTTAAATGTCAGCTAGGAGTCAAAACAGGGATTCAACTCTTTGACCAATGTAGAGGAAGAGACAACAATCCTCTAACATTTCAAACTGTGAGAAAATCTGTATCGGCTGAAGTAAATTATGGAATAAGATTTGAGAATAATGATCAATGTATTGAATTTTTGAAGCAACTTTCAGCTGAAGTTCATTCAAGAATGACAGAATTAAAAGTTATGGGAAAATCGATAACATTGAAACTGATGGTAAGAGCTGAGGATGCTCCAGTAGAGACTGCAAAGTTTATGGGACATGGGTTTTGTAATGTCATTAATAAATCTACCACATTAACCAGTGCCACAAATGATTTAGAGGTGATTACTAAAGAAGTTATTGCAATTTGCAAAAAACTTAACATTGAGCCTAAAGAAATGCGAGGTGTTGGAATTCAAATAACAAAACTTGAGTCACTTGTCACTAAACCAGTTACAGGAGCTATAAACAAATTCCTTTGCCCAATGTCTAAAATAGAACCCAAAACTGATGTAAAACCACAAATAGATAAGGTTCCTCAATTACAAAAGGAACCTAACATTGATGTGGCAAGACTATACAATTCTCCCAAGAAACCAAAAATTGTTAGCTCTCCAAAAAAGTCGCCAATAATTCAAATTAAATCCCCTTCGAAAAGACGAGGAAGACCGCCTAAAAGCGTAAAGCAGCCGGCTAAAAATTTGATGACAAAGTTTCTTCAAGGACAGAATGTGCACACATCCTATAGGAATCCAATGGTCAGAGATGTTAGCAATAAGACTGGGATGAAGGAAATTAAAGCTGAGAGTAGCAAACCTATTGTGAAGGAAGAAGCAAGGCCAAAAGGTTTGATCGGACTTCCTTGGAGAGAAGTAAGAGAGCTTTTGAGAGCTTGGCTAGAAAGTGGGCAAACACCCTTACAATGTGATATTAATCTTATTTCACAGTACATGCAAGAAATGGTTGTGAATAAAAACATAGAGAAGCTAAATATTCTCATAAACTTTTTGAGGCGAAGCACAAATGAAATGTGTGATACAGGGTGGATTGAAGTCTATCTACAAATAATAGAACAAGTACAAAATACTATGATTGCTGTGTATGGAAAAAAGTTGTACATCTGTGATTAATTCTTAAAGATATTTTTTCAACCTGTGATAATTAAAACAAACATTCAGTTACTAAAATTGTGTATTCCATTTATGTTCCATATTGACATAACTACATATTATTTTTCTAAATCTAATATAATGTAACATTGTGTCCAATTTAACCAAAATGTTTATTTTAAATACTGCCATTTGGATCTTGCAAAATTAATGGTAAATTGATTAAATGACAAAATCTATGCTTATATAAAAATAATATTAGCAGGCATTTTGGCATCTTTAAGTCACTATTATAAAAAAAAATATTTGGCACCCTTATGTGCCTTTAAATTTGAACACTTATAAAAAACAAGTAACCAAGAACTTTATGTAAAGGCATATTAGACAGTAAAAAATTCATAAAGAACGAATTCCTTTTAAATTTTTGCCTTAATTTTTCATTAAACCATTTATTTGTTCTCTTAAAAGTCAAAACATTTTTTTGAATACATGTAAATTATACAATATATTTTATTTTTCAAAATGGCAGTTAGTATATCACTTGCATAATTTGTTAATAAGCAATTTTACATTATTTAAGAGAGATTTAAGATTAGATGAAATATTTTTCAAAGCTGTCATACATAAATCATTGACATGATAGTGACCTTGTATTTTTTATTCTATAATTTAGTATCACAGTTGCTTATTGCAAATAAATCAAATATTTGAAGATTTAGACTTGATACAAGAGACATAATCGTAGCGTAGCGTAGGCATAATTATTGATACTTATGTAATCATACAATAGAATCACATCTACGTTACACTACAATTACTATAAGAGTGTATGAAGACTCTTAACTGAGTTTTAAATGAGTTTTTCGTATACCCATTTTAGATTAGTAGGTTTTAATATGTGTAAAATCTCTATGTAAGACAGGATATATTTGAGTTTTCAGTGGAGAAAATACATATAATTGTGCTATGTAAATTAATACATAAATATTAAGTATATAATGTACTCAGGTAGGTAATGTTAGTTTGTATTTCAGCTTATTTATAAGTCCAAACTTAAAAAACTAAATACTTTGTGACAACCATTAAACATTTCACTATTAAAAACTATTGTACACGACATAAGACATAATTACCCGGAGAAAGAAAACAACGATTTCACAAAAAATACAAACTAAATCTCACTCTAGTATGTTAGTACAACGAGAGCATATAAAAACACCATGGCGTGGTGTTATGACGTTTGTTTTAAAATTTGAGGGTAGTTGCAAAAAAACATTCTCTTCGATACATGTCGATGTTTTTTTTTAGGTTTGACTCCTTTTTTCCGAATTTAAAATAAGAATCATGCTGTCGAGTGCACGGAAGCGTTAGAGTTTCCAGATGTAGAATGTTTGAGCTTGGAGTCGATGATGATCTCGTCGCCAGATCTAATGTTGTAGGAGTAGAGTTGCTTCGTCGGGTACTTCATCTCCTCCGGTCCCTGGAAAGGCTCCAAATTGAATTTCTTTGTTAATTTTATGACCTTTATCAATCTGATCTTTTTTGGTCTATAATAACATATAGGTAGGTACATACTAAGTATTTGAATTTATTGAATTACCCGATTTTAAACTTCTTTCCTTAACATTGGCTTTAGGGGTGGGTAACTTTGCCTCAACCTCTAGCCATGGAAGTAGGTAATTGATTTTTGAAAAATTATCAAACATAAAAAGTGTTATAAGTAGTAAGACAAAATCGACTAGGTAAATTGTAGTTGGAAGATTATTGAGATTTCCTTTGTAGCTGCAGTTTCAGATATTTTGTCAAGTCATTGATTGAAATAAATATTCACCTGCGTATCTCTAAGTTCTTGGTCGACGTAGAACAGTCTCATCTTAGCAGCTGGAAATCCTGCCAACCGCTCCAATCGAGTCTTAAGGTCCGACACGGTTCTGGAAAAACAAAACGTGGATAAGTTACCCGAATTCTCCGAACTTTTTATGTTCCTTGTCATTCAACAGTGTCCACTTAGTTTGAAGCCCACTCCGGGGCATATTATTATGCTTCCTCTTGATTATACCATTAATAAAAATAAACGTTACATGTTTGAAAATGTTATGAGAAGAATGATATTATCTATATCCTCAAGTCGTTTTAAGTGTTAACACTGGATTCATCATTCAGACAGTAGAGCAGGTACCTACTCAATATCTTCTATATGCACCCGTTAAAATAAAATCGATAATACCTACCTGTAAACATCAACGGTTCTAGTTTCACTAGTATCGCCGCAGGTGAATGTGATTTGTACTCGCTTCTCAGGCCTGAGGTCCACAGACACCAGAGGATCCAGTTTTCCGTGAACACCTACCAACTCCCAATATCTGAAAAGTAAAACATTTGTACAGTTTTAAATATCCATTATTATAAAAGCCCAATCAATTAGATTTTTTTTTTTTTTTTTTTTTAAATTAAATAAACTTTATTGACCATATTGACAAATGTTTACAGAATTGGACTTATTAATTATTAGCATGCAGTTACTAACATACAGCATTCTTTTATCTACTAAAAGACAAAGAATAGTTAATATCATTACATTTTAATTATGGGTGTACCATTATTAGTGATTAAAGTAATAGGACTGTTGATGGCCATACTAGTATTTAAACTGTGTTACAGCCATCAACGCCCCCCCGTTTGGATAAAGTATCCGTAATGCATAAGGTACAATTTTATAAGACTCAGGCATTATCAACAATTATAATACAATAATACAAAATAAAATATTGTTAATTATAGACTAATAATTAAAAGATGGATTTATCTTAATTAGATATTGTTTAGAGGAAATGATGCGATCAAGGCGAACCGATTTTACTTGAAACTTAGGAGAAAAGCATGTGCGGGGAAATTTTACTGCGGAACTCAATTATATTTCTAACACCTCAGCCAGAATAAGCCATTCCGCAGTGTATCAAATTCTTCTAAAGTGCTTTTGTTTGAGAAATTGATGTCATCATATGACGCAAGTGACTGGACCATCACAGAACCGCTAGTTGAAGTTTCTTAGTCAAGTAATAGTATCTATTCTTAGGTCAAGCTCTCTCACCAATTTTTAAAAATTAAGATTTACGAGTATGTATCTTTCATTGTAAAATTGTCAGTTTATTACCCACCTACAGTGTCAACTGCAATTCTCACAAATTGCTCATATTACCATACTGCTATAGCCATTCGGGTCAGGTCAATATTACTAGTGTCTGCGCCTACGCGTCTCCTTATTATTGGTGCCTTTAGAACGACATTCTGAAGGATGCATAACTGGGTTAACAGTAAACAAAGCCAGTCATTAATAGATGCTTATCATACTTTCAGCTACACACTGATTAATTTTTCTCTAAATTTATTTTCTTGGTGTCTAAAAAAAATAATCTTGTGTCAAAATGTGTTACCCTGCCCCCTTGAACCAATAAGGATTATTTTGTTGACGTTCTTTTTCAGAGTACCTAACTAACGCTACCTAGAATAAGAATAATAAAACAAAAGACAGTGGGACTAGTTCTACATTGCACCTGTTAGCCAAAAATGCCGTGATTAGATAAATTATGAGTAATTTAAAAACGGTTTATCTCTACCTCCTTACAAAATATACATACTTCCATTGATACCTTGTAAAGACAATAGAAACCTAACCTAGATAAACAGAACCCAGACAAGTTCTCACTGCGATGGCGACACGATGTCAATAATTTTTATTGCTAGCATTACAGAGGCTATAAAGGCGGTAGATTTGGAATTTGGATGTTTCTTACATAACTTCATGTTAATACCCAATATAATCTATCAAATTAGGTCATTACCAGAGCGGGCTTTAGTTTCTATAAATAACGTTATTTGTTCTTATCAAAAATTAATATGATGCACTGGATCACATTGTTAGATGATGTTAACTAAGTAAAGACCACCTAATATAAAAGCTATGGGAATGAATTAAAGACATCTACAGGAATGAACATAAGTAGGTACATACAGGGCCGGTTTTAACATTACCAGCGCCCTGGGCGAGATTTCTACGGCGCCCCCTAAAAAGCAATTCAAACCCATACTAAAAACGAAAAAGGACAAAATTCCAGAGCTCCGAGAAAATTTTGAATTATTCAGAACGAATGATGTGCGTTAAGCTTGCTTTGAGTGGCAAAGAAACTAAATAAGTATTCTTATTTATAAAAGCGCGAGCAGCTCGCTGCGAGCGCCGCGAAAATTTAGATTTTTTCAACACGAATGATGTGCGTTTAACTTGCTTCGAGTGGCAAAGAAACTAAACGTCCTTATTAATAAAAGCGCAAGCGCCGAGAAAATTTTGAATTATTCAGCACGAATTTTGTGCGTTTAGCTTGCTTCGAGTGGCAAAGAAAGTATATGTTCTCATTTATAAAAGCGCGAGCAGCTCGCTGCGAGCGCCGAGAAAATTTTGAATTATTCAGCACGAATGTTGTGCGTTTAGCTTGCTCCGAGCAGCAAAGAAACTAAATAAGTATTCTTATTTATAAAAGCGCGAGCAGCTCGCTGCGAGCGCCGAGAAAATTTAGATTTTGTTCAGCACGAATGCTGTGCATTTAGCTTGCTTCGAATGGCAAAGAAAGTAAATTTTCTCATTTATAAAAGCGCGAGCAGCTCGCTGCGAGCGCCGAGAAAATTTTGAATTTTTCAGCACCAATGATGTGCGTTTAGCTTGCTTCGAATGGCAAAGAAAGTAAAGTTTCTCATTCATAAAAGCGCGAGCAGCTCGCTGCCAGCGACGAGAAAATTTTGAATTATTCAGCATGAATTATGCGCGTTTATCTTCCTTCGAGTGACAAAGAAACTAAATGTTCTTATAAAAGCGCGAGCAGCTCGCTACGAGCACCGAGAAATATTGAATTTTTCAGAACGAATGGGGCGCCACGGGCGCCCCATTATAGAGCCTGTGGCGCCCCTTTTATCCGGCGCCCTGGGCGGTCGCCCAACCGCGCCCTACCCTAACGCCGGCACTGGGTACATACATACATAGGTAATATTATGAGGTTGACATTACGTCCCATAAAGATAATGTAAAAATCTTTTGTTGTTCTCGTGTTTTGAAATAAGCACTTGAATATCGATAAATATTGATTAGGCTTTTTAAAGCAAACTTTTAACGCACTCATCAATTTTCTACTATTGGTTCATAATTTTGTTAACCGACAACAAAAATGATGAAGCACTAAAGAGCAGTATACCTTTTTTTTTTTTTTTTCATTTATTTTATACAGGGTTTTTTCATTAAGAAATGTCACCCTTATAACTAATTAACTAAATAAGTATACACACACAAAAGGGAAAAAAAAACTTAATCAAACAGAGATTAACAATTTACATTATAATGATACAGCTCGATCAGCGACAGCAGCCTCATATAAAGTGAACATCTTTTTGGCATCCTCCGAAGATGGATCAGCTAAAATGCTGTTGCATCCTCCGATTTGCCAAAATAAATGTTCCCTCCCAAAATGCTGCTGTCTCAGATCCGCGTACTTAGCACAGTCCATAATTACATGATGAACATCTTCTAGTTTATCACATTGTTCACAAGCAGGAGTGTCAACTTTTTTCATCATATATGCAAAACTATTGAAAGGAATATGTCCGGATCTTAGTCTCACTGCTGTAACAATATCTTTCCTTCCCATGTTGGTCCTCACAAACCATGGGAAACGAAGAAGTGTCGGCTGTATAGTCTTATACCAAATACCTTTAGACAACGATCGCTCGTCGAAATACTCAGACCATAATTCATAACTGTACTTTTTTATATGAGATATTAAATCTGACCAATTTGGTGAGCAATTTAGTATCTCCCCATCTACGACGGCTTCATTTGCTAATTTGTCTACTTCTTCATTTCCCTGAAGTCCAACATGGGAAGGGATCCACTGAATTTTAATGCATTTGTTCATATTTCTCAGTTTAGATATACTATTTAAAATACTGTACGCTATTGGAATGCCCCGACAACTAGACCCAGTAACACATCGAGCCAAATGATAGATGGCGCTTTTGGAATCAGTATATATCACAAATTTGTGGAAGTTAACAGATTCTATATATGCTAAAGCTTCTGCTAAAGCTATGAGTTCTACGTTCATTATTGATATGTTTGCCTTTATTTTAACTTTCAAAAAAATACTCTCCTCTGAATCAAAAAAAGCAGCTCCTGATCCGTCCGCAGACTTAGAACCATCTGTGAATATCTTATAAAATCCCGGATATTTCGTTTGTAAATATGTATTACATTTAATTTTAATATCTACTGCGTTGTACTGTCTTTTCGGTTTGTTGATTATATCTATATTCGGCTCGAGGATATTACTTAAATCAATATTGCTTACCCACGTTTCCAAGCTAAACATTTCTACTTTCTGACTACAACTGAAATAATTATATTTAAGGATATTATGCACATCTGCAAGCAGCGGCTTCTTTTTTCGTCTCCAATATGGTGAATGTACTTGATCTGAGATATTTTCGATTAACTGTAGTCTCTCATTATCTCTTATTGAACTTGTTTTGATAAGATAATGCTCTTATAAATAACATTAACATATACCTACCTATTTTATTTAAAATATGCACAGTATTACCTATCAGGTCGGTCAGACTCCGGTTTCTCCATATAATATCTGATGAAGGCCCTCTCGGCCGCGTCTCGTTCCTCGACAGGCACCGCGCCGCCTCCGTTCAAGGTCCTCACGTGCGGTAGCCTCGCCACCAGGAGTAACCTTCGCTCGTGCTCTGTCGACTCGAACCTTTCCCATAGTGGCCAACCCTAAAAGAAAAAATATTTTTTCATTAAAAAAAAGTAATAAGAGAATAACTACTTAAGTCAGGGTCTTTTTAGTATTTTTTGAAACGTATGGAATATGGAAACGATAATATGATTGATATAGGTAATAGGTACGTACATAAATATACCATTCATAATACTTTTATGTTTGATCGGATCGGGAACTAATTATTTAGTTTCTATGGCTCAGAATAAAGGATTTGCTAACTAGCCAGTTAATGCGACGATAGTAACTTTGTTGAATCATAATTAAACCTTAGAAGGTGCTGACTCCTTTGGCTTCATTCACTTCGTAACACGGACAAAATAACTGCTTGCTCTTTCGTGTTCATAAAAGATTCTGAAGCAAATTCGCATGTACCTACTACCTATAGGTTCATTTTCACAATGGACAATAAAAGATCCATTTCGTTAAATATTTATGAAAATAAACCTCTCCGAGACGTAGCGTAGGTATACGAAGTACGAAGCATCTTAGGTTTATTTTTTGCGTCTCCACATAAGGGTTGAGGAATAAACTCACAAGTCACGAACTCACGACTCACGATCCGAAGATTCAATAAATAGAGTCGTTAAAATAAAACCTAGATGATCGTAATTGAATTGGTTTTTGTTGGTCCCAAGGTTCCGGCTTGATCAAGTTTCCTTATAGGGCAGACCTACGCGTCATAATATTCGCGATAGGTAGGTATGAAGTATGAAGCTCTAGTAGCTATGGGCTCAATGCTAGATGCCTCTACCACAATTATTTTTTAATGACATCGAACGAGATCCCAGTGGAACAAAGACAATTTCCCAATAGGGGTCATAAACGACGGAGATGAGGTAGACAACCAACGAAATGTCAGGTAACTAGTACCTACCATGAGAACTTCCTTTTTAAGAAGTTGAAAAGAACAAGGTTTTCTGATGCCCTCCAGAGAATACAGAATTTAGAAAAACCAAAAGTATTTTGACTCGAATAATGCTTCCCGATGTTTCCCGAACTAGGTGTCTAATCTTTACCTAACACTAAATTCCATAGTTCACTAGCTCTACAGTTACGTTGTGATAAACTAAACACTTACTAATTGCTCCCTAACGAAGGCCGATCTCGGTAAAGTGGTGTCGCAAATCCCAACAAATTGTAAATTTTCAGCTTGAATTTAGTTGTACGGAATACACAAATTTAATGCATATTTCTGTCTAGGCGCGTATAGCTCATAACTATGTAAAACTATAGCTGATTAACTAGGAAATTGAGTTTATAATATATCCTTTGTTCTTCCTATAAGTTATAAGAAACATTCAACTTCGAGAACCTGCTTTGCCAAAAACGGCAAGCGGAATCTTTGCATAGCAAAGCTATGTGTACATCAGAGTCAGAACTCCAGAAATCAAAAGTCAAAAATCATCCTACAACTTTATTCCTAGGTTTATCCCATATACCTAAAACTATGTTTTTGCTGTTTGTCTTGTCTTTTACTTAAGTTTTCATTTTATCAATTCCTTTGTTAACTTCTATTTATTCCTTTGTTAAATTTCTATTTTCTTTTTTTTTGTGTGTCCAAGGTGTAAGTTCTATTTAGGGTTTACCCATTATTCCTGTCAGTAGGTATTCGGTAAAAAATGTCTTTTCCTATTTCTGATGTTAAGTGTTCTGTTGTGAATTCTTTAGTTTCAGTTGTGTTCTGGTGTTAAACTAAATTTTAATGCTATTGAACTGTTTTAAAACATTTGTGAATTGCCTAAACAGGACCAGTCAGAACCCTCGTAAATAATTTGAGTCAGCTGCCAGGGCTGGCAAAATGACTAACACCAACGGTCACGCATCACATCTACCTCTATAGCTATCTAAAGGGTTAAACATAACATGTCATAAAAGTTGCAGAGATATTAGAAGTGTATGAACCCATATCCAATTAATAAAAACGGAATTATGATAGGTTTTTATATAGATAGGCACCTATTTTGGTAATAGGAACTATAACGCAATTTATTTTATAAATAGGTACAACTTCATTTAAAAACCGCGGCTAAAGGGAAAGCAATCCTTTCAAACAAAAAAGAATTTCCCAATTTGGGTCATAAATGCCGGCAGTTCTGTGATGATCGTTTCCTATGATAACAAAATAGGAAAAATACCTTGAGATCCATCTAATCTCGAAGTCGATTAAAACATTAGAAAATGACGGAGTTCATCAACATTAATGAAGCAATTTAAATATTATTTTGACTCCAAATTAGACGATCAATAAATTAATGTACCTACTCTCCCCTCCGGAAGACCTCAACTTTTTGCACGTTGTCACGTTGTCTAATGTAGATACATTATATTTTATTATATTAACCACATAAGTGCACATATTTATGTGCTTCGTTCCAATCCGTTACCGCTCCGTTCTGAATCATTAATTCACCGGATCGATTTTAATTTCATATGAACTCGCAAATGAGGGTCAGTGAGCTTCAAAATTTTGACACCCACTATACCTACCTGTATCGATGTGTTTCCGTGCAGTATGAATTTGCATATTTTTATGACATAGGAGGTAAGCAAATTGAAGGCCCAGCTGATTCCCCCTCTTACCTATTACATGTACATGTCTATCCATCGTCGATGTATGCCTACTGACACTACGTACACTACTGTAGAGGTATACCTGTACAGTTACTGTATACCTGTCTAACCTAACCTAATATCAGGGACATTGCTAGTTAAGTTGATGAATTTCAAGACTCTATTTCTCTCTTGTTGGTCTTTTGAAGAGTCTATAATTAGGTATATTATGCCATAATGGGTACCTACCAAAAAACATCTATCTCACGTTTGGGAGAACGGTGTGCATTTATTTACTGGACGAACTGTTCTTTCTTATCCAAATTATACATAAAGCCTTTGGGTACCTAATGTACACGAAATTATTTTTGTGTAGGTTGTTATTGTGCAGTTAACATGATAATATTTTTATGTTTACACCTAAAATAACGTTAATACCTATTTGATATTTTACAGCACTTCAGTCCTTTGTGGACAACGTTGAAATAAAAATATCCTTTTTAATTTAATGCAATTTCAACATCTTTCATGCCTCTATAATAAACAAAGTGATGTAGAAGGTCACAGAGTTACGTCATTTTATAATAAAATGCATTGTGTCTGTTTCCAAGATAGATAGGTACCATATATCTAAGATATTACCTACATAATATAAGAAAAACGGTAAAGCCCGAACAAAGAAATAGGAAACGTGCATAATGCGCAACCTTATAATCTAGGTACTAACATTACGATCTTTATGGCCGTGAGCGAAGGCTTTAAAATCCGTTCACAAAGTCTATTTAGCGCCTTTCTTACAAAGAACTAGCTTTGTCCAGCTGTTTTAAACTGACTTTTTAGTCCCCTATTTCTTATTCTCGGGTCTAGGATTACGTCAGTGCCAATATTATCCATAGTAAATGGACTTTATAAATTGCAGTAGCTACTTATAAGTAGGTATACCTACAAATTTACATACTATACAAAGGTTACGAAGGACATTCAGTCAGCTTTGCCTTTGCCTATAGAAGCATACTGTAATGTAAATAGATTGCAACAAAAACTTAATTACCACTTACTAAAGGGAAACCACTGCATTGCGTATTGTATAGGAAACTAGTTAAATGCCCTTACGGTGGCACTCGGAACACAGTCCTACTGCGTGGGTAGGTTAACAGTTATCCAAATACATTTTTCACCCAAATTCTCTACAATTTCAACAGAATACGTAATAGTATCTAATGGCGTTTCTTAGAATACTTTAACTACCCACAAAATTGAGAAGACATATTTCATAACTTATAATATTTATTTATGTAAATACAAATGTGTGCATGTTTACGTGTGTTTATTAATTCGTGATATATTTACTTTCAAATAACTGAACCGATTAAGCTGAACATTGACATATAGGCAGCTATGAAGACTCTAGAATCTAGAGGTAGCATAACACAAAGGGAAGGTAATTTTATTAGGTACATTTTTAATAGTATTTCATGTTTTATCATTTCCAGCATAGCTTCTGGCCAAAGAGAGTGCAATGTATGTGGGGGCAGTTGACCTAAAAGCACGGAAACCGGTAAACGTATTCATAGGTCACGACTCACGACACCGCCTCAAAATAACCATAAGCGTTTGATAGAAATAGACAAAACAGAATTGTCATCTTGTTAGTTTTATTAAAATATAGAGTTCTCTTTTAAATGGAACAGCGTTTACTTTACCTATTAGATTAATCCTACTCTTAACAAATAAATACAATACTCAATACTCTTTATTAGGACAAAAATTACCGAAATAGACTTGAAACGAAATTAAAGTACTAATATTAATGTCCACAATGGGTGGCCTTATCGCTTAGAGCGATCTCTTCCACGCAACCGACCAAACAAAAGTAAAAGCCAAGATAAAAGCCGAAATCCTTTCGGCTGGAATGGCAGTTGCATCCATGATACGAATACGAGAGACGACGAGGAGAGTTGCCAAATAAAATTTTTGACAAAAAAAACGCAGAATAGAGACTTAATAACCACTTAAATATAAAAGTAGGTACCTATACGTATAAACTTAAAGAAACCGGTCTAAGATTCCCTTGTATGCAAATAATAAAATACAAATACGGTTAAACAAATAAGTATTAAAACAAACAACAATATATACACAAGCAAGGACACAAATATACAACGACGATACAAATGTAAAATCTAAACCTTTCACAGACTAGACGTAGAGAGAGCAAATCCATTAGGTGCTGTCACTCTGTCACACAAAGAACCGCGTGCGAACATCACAGCTACAGACCCTTTTGTACCTAATACCTAGCTTTGCAGAGCTGTTACACTTAATTGGTACTGCAGACTGCAGGTGAAGGCACCAACAATCTAGACATTTCCATTTTCACACGACCTTCGTGCATGTTAATAAAACCTTTGCGGACAGTGGGTAGTGTTGACAAAGAAAGGTTTTAATAAGTAGTTTGCTGATATACTCTGCTCGTAGTTATTACAAAGAATATTATGAGATTTAAGGTTTATTGTTCTTGTTAAATTATAAACGCATTATTGCTCGATTATTTATTAAAGTCCCAAAAAAAGGACAAGCGAAAACTATAGACATAAGTACTTGTTTTAAGAAGTTGATTCAAGCTTCCAGACAGGAGTTGTTAAGAGGAGAAATTTTATTTTTTCTAGAAAAAAAGTCCAATGCATCTTAGATGAGCTAAGCTGCACAAAATAAACATCAATAACAAAACAAACAATCCGGTTACGTAACCATGACACCATGGGAAGCAAGCTCTCCATATACATAGGTACCATATCGACCCGTGCACGTGCAATTCGCTGTTTGTCTGACCGTATCTGAACTAATATTCTAATAACATGCTGGGACAGAGGGGGATAGTTTCTGGGTCACTCGGCGTACTTCCGTAGTCATGCATTTTATATGAACCCTTACAGCTACCGGGAATTCATGGTTCAATGGACATAGGTACATTATAGAGCGTTAAAACACTTGTGTTACGTTCAGACCGCTAACGCTGCTTTTTTTGCTCTATAATTAGAATTTAGAATTATAATAATTGTCTATACTAATTCATGGTCAGTCACCTTATCTTATATTTCCACTGAGACGATTTCCCTGATACAAAGCTTAGATCACTTTTGATTCTCGATTAAGTCACCTTTCCACAAATCCTAAACCAACATTGATTCAGTTGTCTTGGTACTTGGTACGATATGCAAAATGCAAACTCAACGGGCAAACACTTAAAAATATTCAACGACACCTTTTTGATCTTTGATTAGTGGATAATGATCTAAAGTTATATTTGTGCAACACCTTGACCATAAAATAAATAAGTATGTATATAGGTACCTACTTACTAAGGTCTAAGGTAATACACAATAAGGTATTTTAGAAATACATAACAAAGCAGGATGTACAATGTATTTACCTACCTATGTATTATATATCAATGCATGATAATAAGATTGAGGCACGACCAATTTTATAATATAGGTACCTAGTACCTATATATTCATTGTGTAGATTGGAGTATTGTGGCAGATTGCTTATTTACAGATATCAGTCCTAAAAAGTGCCGATAAAAGTAGATTTTTATCTTCTCCTTACAAATAAATCTTGTTTAATTTCCTTCCACACAAGTATTTCTAAAAGCCTGATTAGCTACCGCACAGGCCACAAAAAAAACCCAACTTAAATTACAATTTGCCTTTCCAGTCGTAAATCAATAAAAACAACCCGAGTGCAAAGCTCTCGATTTGTCAAAGACGCAAAAGGCGTGGGATACGTCAGCCAACGGTCTGGGTCCTCAAGAGACTCGTGAATCATGTGAATTGCTCCGTTTGGACGAGCAGGTAATCTTTCAATATAAACTCTGTCGATTTATATACGTTCTTTTACCTCAGTGTTTATTCAGCTTTTTTTCTATATTTCGACCCGTAGGGTTAACCTTTGGGTTTAGGGCTCTTCTAATTCACGTCACACCTTTCCGTCCTGTGCGCCAATAAAAAAACTATTTCCCCACAAATTTGACAATATTGTGTGACCTTTAAATTTTGATAGATTTATACCAGGGTTTTGATTTTAAATACCTTCAGTATAACAAGTGAATTAAATTAAAAATTTAAATAAATAGGCCAAGCGCGAGTCGGGCCACGCACAATGTAGGGTTCCGTAGTTCTAGTAGATTGAATACACTGCACAACAGCATTTTGGATGATTGGGTTATGATACATGATATTAGTCCAATTTTTGACGACGATTACAAATTTGTGACTGAAATTTCTGTATCAGCTCTAGTTAAAAAGATATGACACATATTATGTTGTTTTCGTAATAAAACGCTATAAATGTAGAGATGATCCTAATTAATTTAAGTTTAAGTTGAAAAACTCTTTATGTTATTTGATTTTCTTGCTGAAACTGAAGGCAGAGGGCTATTCTAAATGCTCTAACAATATTCAGCCATCATATGTGCGTTCCAGAAGCCTTGATAGCGTTACTTCATCGAACAAAAGTTCGGGTGGAATTGCTTGCCCAATTCTTCACTTAGTACCCCAAGATTGTCATGAATATAGTCTAGGTGGTCGTGGAGAGAGTGTAACTTGATGGTTATGTCACATTCGAGCCTTTGAAAGTGACGCATTAGTTTTTGGACGTGTTGAGAAAAGTCCAAATAATTATTACTTTACAAAAAAAATTATAACCACCATTGGCCTAAAACAAAGTTTACCATTTTTAAATGAACACATTATGAGCCAGTTATGTTCCGCATACTTAATTTTTAATAAAATCAAAACAATAGTTTTATGTTTACACTAAGCAAAAATAACAGTCATCGTGATGGTTCTCGAGTCTTTTCCACATTATAGCGGTTTCGTACCAAAATCTATTTATTTTCTTATTTGTCCACAAACGTAGATACTCAACACACGTTTTGCATAACTTTTGGGGAATCCAATGATTGTCGTTAATTTCCAGGGAGTATCCAAAGTAATTTTTGTAAGCCTAAATTATGAACGTTGTCACATTCAAACGGAATTCTTTGAGCATATATTCTCCGCAAATTAAAAAAAATATATCCGGATCATTCACACAAGTAGCCTTGACCATGCTATATCAAATTATAATAAAAAAACTTACCAAGTTAGAAATTATGAGCAAAGTAACACTGTAATATGGTGATTTATTTGTGATAGCTATAACTCGTAAACAATTCGCTTGCGCGATCTAATTTTACTACTAGCGCCATCTAGTTATGCATTAATAAACTATAGGCTAGGTTAGCTTTAGGTATTCTTATTTATTGAGTTGGAACAACAGGGTTGTTGACAAATTGTTTAGTCCATATTGTAGATTATTAAAAATTGTTAGACACGTATTTTTTTTGTAAATTTGATAAAAAACAATGGCTTAGTCGTGACTCGTGACGTCAATATACCAGATTTTTTGCATTTTGTACCGGATGCGAAAACTTATAATCGTCGTTACTCAGCCACTTTTTATTTTATTCACAAACAAAAAAATACGTGTCTAATATTTTTTTATTATTTAAAATATGGACTAATTATATTTTGAATTTGCTGACCTTGCCAACATCTCTTTTTTTCAGCGCTGATTTTACCGAAACTAATAATTTTATCTTAACCGCTATAGTTTTCCTGGAAAGTTCATGGTTGAAAGCATACCTCTGATTTTTCACGCTCAATATTTTTTTTAAAACTTGAATATCTTTCAAACAGAACATGAAATCGAAAAAGTTTCTTAGCAAACCGTCCTTCATTTTAAAATACCTATTCAACGATACCTCACACGATGGTATCAGCCAGAAAAAAAAAATCATCCCCATCTTACGTGTACGGGAGGTAGCCTAAATTAATTAATTAAAAATTATTTTTTGTCACCGTTCTCTTACCCTTATTATTACTTACCTGTATACAAAATTACACTTTTCTAGGACTTATAGTTTCTCCGCAATGCCGCGGACAGACAGACGGACGGACGGACGGACGGACAAAGCGAAACTATAAGGGTTCCTTGTTGACTACGGAACCCTAAAAACCCCCAACGCAACAAACAAACGCGATAAGACCGCCACTTGTATAACACATAGATTATAATATTGTGTTTTATTCTTAAGTTTATTTCTATATATTTTCTGTGTTCCAATAAAGAGTTATCTATCTATCTATCTAACGCAACGATTACGAAATTCGCCATTTTGTGGCGGCGATCTTGAATTTTAAATTTATCGTAATTTATGTATTCTACTAGTCAAGCCCTTTCATTTGATACCCATATTGACGGTATTGTGGAGAAAAAAATTAATCCGCCATTTTGTAGCGGCGGCCATCTTGGATTTTAAATTTATTATAATATATGTATTCTACTAGTCAAGCCCTTTCATTTGATACCCATATTGACGGAGTCGTGGAAGAAAAAAGTAATCCGCCATTTTGTAGCGGCGGCCATTTTGAATCGATTTCCACCAAACATAGCTAAGAACACTCTCGACTAACTCTACTTTTAAACAAAAAAAATTAGATCAAAATCTGTTCAACCGTTCGGGAGCTACGATGCCACAGACAGTAACACACACACACGCACACGCACACGCACACGCACGCGCACGCGCACGCACACGCACACGCACACACACACACACACACAGAGAGAGATACGTCAAACTTATAACACCCCGTCGTTTTTGCGTCGGGGGTTAAAAATTAAATCGATAGGAAATTGCAGTTTGTAACCTTAAACTTGTTTGGCATTCAATTAGACGAAATGCATAGAAGCAAAGGAAGTTCGGGTTAAAAAAATAGAACTTTGAAGAGATAAAATAAAGGTACCATGAAGCTGTTTCTTCCAACAATATTTCGACACTCAACTTAATAAAATATTTATAAAGATAAGTAATATAATTAAAACAACAGTCATGAACATGAATCGAATTATGGAGATGATTCATCTACGAGTATATTAATTAACGTAATAATGCATTATAAAATACTGGATATAAGACAAATTCAGTAAATACCAGATATTATATGATATAGGTAGGTACTTAATTAAAAAAAAAGTGCTTGAGACGTTAATTAGCTTTATATTGATTTTATAAATTTAAGTATTAATTATATAAGGAGGGAAGGGAGGCCTTTGCCCTGCAGTGGGACGACAATGGCTAAAAAAAAAAATATATATAAGTAGGTACACGAGGGTGCACGAGGAATTTATCTCTACGAAAGTTCGGGTAACTTAGGCACTGTAGGGAAACTTTATCACAATATAATTAAAAAATATAATCATACCATAGCTGCAAAGAGGCTGATAATTTATACAGAAGAGATAATCTTCTTGAGCTAAAGTTACCAAGAAGCAAGAGAAGACAATCAATACGAAATAGATATCCTTGTCCAAGCAAAGAAAGGGCAAAGCACAAAGACTGTAAACATCAATAACACAAAGTATTGCACAAATTGAAAGGTAATAAGTACTAAGAGGTGAGCGTTTCGCAACGTCTGATCGCTTTCAATCCAGCGATAGTCGTGAATAAATGCACGATGGAGATTAAACATGGTACCGTCTAGACAACCAGACATACCTACACATTACCTCTAAAGTTATAGATATCATTGTTAAAACTCAGACTATTCGAGAATAACAGATAGCGCACCCCAAGGACGCTCGCTCGCCAAGGATAGTTTCCATGAGGATTCAGTTGCTAATGTTAGAACCATTAAGCCATGTCTAACTAATGCCTGCAAAATATACTTCGGTCAGTCTTCATCAGTCTTTCTCTCAAAATGATTAGCAAACAAAACTAATTATTGTTCTTATTTAACGTTTTTCCGATCTGTGTAACTAATTAATCGTTCTGGTTGCAAATCTTGTGTGATCTTATTATAATTTATGTGTCCACTTTTATTAGGTGATGGAGCTCGTATTTCTAGTGCGTGGTATCTGTCCTTACTAAAATAGTCTCTGTGGAAAACCTTGTGAACTTTTCGCTGAAACGAAGAGTAATTTTTCTATCCGTTTATCATATTTATTGATATTTTTATGAAGATTTCATTCTCTTATAGTCTTCAGTCTTTCATATAAGAATGTTCAAGGTTAAAGGATAGCCCGACCAATACTTATTTATTGTATTTGAGTTCAATGTAGTAAAAATAATTCTAGAAGATGGACTTATGATGGATGGATTTATGATTTCTTTATCCAAGAAGAATATAAAAACTTATTTAGCAAAATTTTAGAAACCCTTACAATAAGTACCTGGAATATAATTATTATACGAATAGTTTTTTCAAATTTGAAATAGGTATTCTTAGACTTAGAAAATGGTTTAAGTGGGAAGTGGGTACTGTCATCAGTCAATAGTCAATTGCCTTTTAAACATTTAGAAAAAGACAACAAGCAGGGAAGCGACTAAACTTTTACTCTCTACTAGTCCCCGTCTCTCCTGTCTTCTACCCCTTATCTTTTTGTTCTTTTTTTCATATTACTCGTATATAGAAATTTAATTAACATTATGAAAGCAAAAACCAGATAATGCACAGGTAGGCACAACAAGGTCGTCTGACAATTCATCCGTTAATGCGAATGACCCGGCTGCATCCGATGAATTCACTCCTATATCAATTTGTGCGTGACTCATGCCTTGGAAACCCTTCTACTGTGCTCTTAATTCTTGTTTTTTATTGATATTCTTTTGTTTATTCCGCGAAGCTATTTTCTTCTACGACCTTGAATTTTACCGGTCTGTTTACTGTTTTACCTACTGCGATGTTTTTAACCGACAATTCGTCGCAATCATGTTATCCATCTTCCTCTTTATTGTTTTAATACTTTAATTTTCTAAGCAGTAGTCTAATTTAAATTATTTCGGAATCGGTGGAGCGATTATCAGGTTTCGTCTCTTGATTAGTTAATGGAAAGCGAGCGAAGTCGGTTAAATTTTTGATAAAGAGACATATAGGTTTTGGGGTCTTTGTCCTGCGGTAGGAAAGTGCAAACTAGAAAGAAAAATACAAGACTATAATGTCGATTATTTCTTAATCTTCAAGATTTAATAAATTGGCTACGTAGTTACGTAAAGAATAATATCAACAAAGGTAGGTGTTATTATGAAAACGATTAATTAAGAGAAAAAGAAGTAATCATTGATAACGACGATTACATCTACAGATGTAATTAAACACATGCGATCCCCAATGACGTCACAAACTCGCAAACATAAAAGGAGTCACGTAAAATAAACAAATTAACACTCGGACACACTTTCACATTCGCTCAGCGTGACGGTCACTAACAAGCCATGGGAATATAACCTGTATTGTACTGACGTATAGAGACTATAATAAAGTAAATGATGACAGACAAAAGCCATAAAAAGATGACAACTTATACGTTTATTCGAACAAAGAACGATAAAACAAATAAGCTAGAATAGCACGCGTCGTATCGTTTACCCTGTTGCACAATGACATTATTATTCTTGGTTTAAAACACGTGTTTCCATTAGATATTAATGCTCTACATTCAACGAAATCCATCATGAATCTTGCATCAAACTTCAAAACCAAGGCTGAAGTTTCAATAAAATATACGCTGAGAAATCTAAAGCGGAGACGTGTCGAAATTACCGCAGTTACCAGAGTATTCCCGATACATTGGCGTCACGTTGCACAACCCGTCATTTAGGGCGTCACTAAATCGGGAAGACCTTCACCTGCATTATGCCAAGCTCACAAGTTCCCCAGGGAGTTCGAAAGTGCTACCCGACAGAATCACGAACGCAACACGCGGCGAAGAATTCTCTAAGACTTCGTTGCCTGCTAAACTGGTAGAGTAATAGATACAAAGCGTGACACGCCTGCTAATTGGCGCCGGTAGTACAATAGTTGAGTAACAGATTTCGGAATGAGCTGTACCTGGGCTATGAGGAATAGAATTACAACAACCTCGATAAAGTGCCAGCTGTTTAATACTAATGGCAGAGTTTTCCGGCCATGTGCACGGTATCGGAGTGCTCGAGGTCAGGATTTGCAAACATTCGGTGCTCAGTACTCACATCAATTTTAAGTGTTTGACTTACCTGAACTCGTAAACTCTTGAGTGCAGGAAACTGCGCGATTCGATCTACTTCATCCCATGTCGCCAGGCCGGTATTATTAAGATTCAGGAAACGTAAACGTCTGAAAAACAAAATGCCATGATATTATTACTTGTAGGAAATTGTATTGATCAAGGCTAAATTAGGAAGGTCGTCAAACAAAAAATCTGATCAAAAGTTACGCAAGTACGCAGTAACGGCGAGAATTGGTGGTTCAGTAGGTCAATGGCACTGAGAACATTAAAGCAATTGGTGCTAAACATTACCGATAACAGTTATCAAACAGCTGTTTTACAACTACCGCGTGCGTAATACTCACTTAAATGCGTCGTGGCTTTTCCGATTCCCATTATTGTCTCCGCACTTCTCACACGGATCTGGCTCGAGTGTTGTAACAGGACAGTCGTTGACCAGGAGGGCTTCTAGATTGGGGAAAGCATATCCTAGTTTGGAGATTTCTCTCCAGCTGCTTATATGGTTTCCAGAGAAGTGGAGTTTCTTTAGCTGGTCGTGAATTGGTTCAGTGGAGTCAGGGCCACACAGCCGCGAGCACGCTTCACATTGGTCTTTCTTTTCGATCTCTTGCCCACTTAAATCCACGTATGAATACTCGTTGAGGCTCAAATGCAGCTCTTCTAGAGCTGGTAGAACTTTGAGTAATGCGTGGACGTTGGGCCAGCCAATGTATGTTGAGTTCAGGATTAAATGGCTGAGACTGTCCCATCTTGGCTGGAGAGCTTGGGCAGCTTGTATTTGTGCCGAGAGACGATTGAAGCTAAGATTGAGGAATCTCACTCGCGGCGTTTGTTCCAGTATCGCTAAGACCTACAAAAAATATATTTTGTATAAGACATGTGACTACCTCTATAAGACAAGCAACAATTTAGTGGTAATTTACTTTACTTATCTTTTTTAAGAACTCGTAAAGGTAAACGCTAAATGAAATACTAGCACGTAACACGGAAACGACAGGTAGCTATTATGGTTTATGACTTGCAACCAATAAGTAACTTATTGCTATAGCTAACCATAGTAATTATGGGTTAGGCACGCCTAATTGCAGTTCAAAACATGCACGACAACTCTCTAAGATCTTTCTATTCTCCACTTCCTCATTTAATGCCGCTGTACGATCCTAAGAATATTTATTTGCATAGCAAACAAAGGATTTTATCGATAAGGCAGCAAATATTATTAAACATCTGACATGATTATGGTATCTACTACCATAGGCGGATCCAGGATTTGGTTCTGGGGGGGGGGGGACAAGGTGCTGACGGGCAAAAATATTACAATTTTTACTACGAAAAGTGTGTGTTTAGCTCGCTCTGAGCAGTTAGAAAGTTTAAACATCCTTAATAATATGTGCGCGAGCAGCTTGCTGCGAGCGCCGAGAAAAAAAATTATAATCACATATACAATGATTCGGGGGGGGGGGGGGCATGGCCCCCCGCCCGCCCCCCTAAATCCGCCTATGTCTACTACTACCTACAAATAGTGCATGCCTTAGGAGAACAATGGTAAATGTTGCGAATATTACAAATTCTTAACAAGAACAAAACATATTTATCTTTTCTGTTTCACTAGCCCTACCCTTATCGTTGGGATTTCCAGTCTACTCATCATTATCAGCCCACGTTCGTCCACTGCTGGACATAGGCCTCCCCCATGGCACGCCACTCAACTCTCCTCCTCCACCCGCTCCCCGCGACCTTCCGGATATCGTTACCCCATCTCGCCCAAGGACGCCCTACACTACGTTTGCCGTTTTTTTCCAGTCTACTATTAAAACACATTTGATGATACTTACCTCTTCCCATTCAGTAAGCTTGTTATTTGCAATGTCCAGTTCAACCACATCGGCGCATTTGTCAGCGAGAGCGCAAGCGTCTCCTGCGCAGTCAATATCACAATCGTTCAGGACTAAGAGAGTGGGCACACTGAGCCTTGGTGACCGTTTTGGCACGAAGATGGCAACCGGCATGTCGTCTATTGGAGGGTTCACTTCACCCTTCGCGCCGTACTTCCGCTCCAGGGCTTCGAGGAGCGACGGCATTTTGTACCTGAGACAAGAGAAATAAAATTATGAAGACATGGCCCTCAAATCGAAGTAATAGGGTCTAGGCTTGCATGCAATATCTTAGACCACGATCTCACTTTTCAGTAAGATTATAGTCAAACTCGGTCCTATCGAGCACAACAAAAAATATTTAAGTACTTGCACTCTATTATTCACTTACCTTCGAACGTATAGCAGTAAATATTGCGAAATATATTTAGGTAGGTACTAGGTACTATCTATGATATCTTTCCATGACTTTTGTAAAGTTATATTAAAGTACTGATTACCGTGAGTATATTTCTCAGAACTTTGGTTTGTAGTTTGCTATCTGTTGTTCTTAGTACGATTTCAGGTAAAAATATCGTCAAATAGGTACACAATCATTTTTACTGATACTTTAGGACTCGAGATAAGTAGGTGTACATTTTACATTATATCGATAAGTCATTGTATTTATCTTTTTCATAGTATGTTGTAGTTATTGCGTAGTATAACTACGTAAATACGTTGTTTGTATTGTTTCAATGGATTATATTACTATCTTTATATTTCTTTTAAAGATTTATCCATTACATCAACAGATATTTATTTAGTTCCTATTAATTTACTAATACCTTATAGTATCAAGTACTTGGAACTTTTTACTTGTTTCATAAAACCAACAAAGTTAGCTGAGAATAATTGATGCATTTCTGTGAAGTTATTCGCCAAATATTTCTTTATAGATTTTCACAATAAATTAATAGCCGGATAAATTAGAAACTATTTTATTGGTCAATACGGCGGTGTTTCCGTACAGTGCTCAGCTAAGCGCGTGCGCAACCGACTCAATAAATACGAATCACTTGGTTAACCGATGTAACTGAACACCTGGCAAAGTGAGGTTGGAAGCCAATCGACCGGAAAAACATATTTATACATATACAAGGATGAAGAATGACGGAAGGGGACAGGATAACATAATCTATAGTAAAGCATTTTACAAAAAGGAATAGGAAAACTAGTGCTTGAAGCATCAGCAAGAACATAAGAAAGAGTTTCAAATTTTCGAAATTGAATTTTGTTTGTACAAATCATGTGGACCATTTTGATTCGCCGTTTTTATTAGAATCTAATTTATTAGGTTAACTCCCAACGGAGAATAAACTACGATAAATAAGGGAATTATGTTGTATTCCCGTAATTAGGGAGTCACAGCCACAGCAGGAAATGGTTCTTACAACAACAAACTTCGTTGCTGATGGCAACACAATATTCTTATAGAGATCTTTATTTACAAATTAAGACATAATTGTACCCGTAACTGATGAAAAAGAAGTGCTAAGTTAATCTTGAGATACAGCATGATTAAGTTTCAACACCGTAGACGTCGTGAAATTTTGTAACATTGCGGATGGTTTGGACTTAGGAAACCTAGGAATTGTTTCAAACTTTATTGTAGAAATATTTAGCAAGTTTAAAAGTTGCAGTTGCATAATTACAAAGCATTAACTTCCAGTTAAATTAACTCTTGAGTCTAAGGCTTAGTGGTCGTTCTTCTCTGAAACGGCTCTGTATTTTTGAAGTGAAAACTTCTTTAGCGGCGCTGAGCACTTTTTTTTGTATGGGTAAAAACTTTCAAACTCGCGTCAGGGTCACGTGATGCTGATCGAAAAAGCGTAAGATCGAGGGGAAGGGAGAGGAACTAGTATCTCCCACTCTTTCTACCGTGCTTGAGTGTGCTGCCAATAGTATCTATTTTTTGGTGCTGCTCTGTGAATTTGGTTTAACTATGTCAAATGATCGCAATTTTAGCACAACGAAATACAAAACTACTATTGATGCGGTCTTTATTAGACACTTAAATAGGTTCGAATCAAAACTGTTTGTTTCTTACTTCAGTTATCATAAACCAATTGTATCAGTTGTAAAAATTTGCGATGATGATTCTGATAGGTAATAACGATGGTGTAAAAGTCGTGGAAATTATGGATGGAAGTTGATTTTTTTTAGAGAGAAAAAATTTAATGTAATATATAAAAAACGATATAATATTATAAATAACAACATATAAATTGTCATATTAGTGTACGATAGCGCAATAAATAAACATTGTATTCTACCTCATAAATGATAGTATTTTTATACTTATAATTAAACACAACGTTAATATTGAAGTTTTCACTTCTGCCGGCACTCCCGGAGTGCTACCTTTTTTTTTTTTTATTTTAAGTCAGAATAGGTTATTTTAAATTTGGTAAGTATGAACATAGGTAGTAAAGTATTGTTCAGTGAGCAAAACCGCTGGGCGTAACAAGTTAACAAATAAATAATGATAATATTACGTTAAGTTTAAAATAAGACATTCAAACTGCGTGTACCTCTATATTAGATGGAGTTAGTAACATGACTTTGGGCTATGTCTTGAAGTCGGAAATATATTAACCGATATTTTGGTGATAAAAGTCTAGGTCTATCTAATGTATTCAGAGTATTTCTTAACACAATTGAATGTTAAATTTAATAGGTACCTACCCATTTTAATTTTAGCAAAAGTCTAATAGGTTACGCGAATGTTAAAAATCAATTTTTCCTTGATGATGTTGGAAAGTCGGGATAAAAGTAGCCTGTGTATTCTTCCAGGTTTCCAGTTATCTTCATACCGGGTTTCATTGCTTCCAGTTTAGCGTTTTTTGCGGGAAAAAGCGCCAAACATACACACACACAAACATACACTCTCACATATCCAGTTTCTAACCTGGCGCTAGCGTAGCATTTCATCTCATTATTGGTTTCAACGGACTAAGAAAACAAAACTTTCTGCTTTGGTATAATAGTAGGATATGATTCTATATACTAGGTCCATATACATGACACATAAAGCCTGTCCTAGATTTGAAATAGCGCGTATAATGTTATTGCAAGTGCGGCCGCACTCCAACATTGGCCAACTTCTGATGTCCATTCGATTGCGTAAAGACTCATCATCGCGCATAATCCACATCATGTGTAATCCAATACTAGCGGATATTTATTCAGATATATATAAATGTTCTCTACGGATTTATACGCTAAAGTAACCTATATGTTTCAGGGTTTAAGCTATGTAGGTACTTACTAAATTTCAACTCAATCGGTTCGGGCGTTTAGGCTCGAAGAGGTAAAATCACATCTACATATTATTGCACGATAATATACCTATCTCTATCGTGTACCAGTGCCCAGTGCCCATTGCCCATACTTTCGAATTCATAATATTAGATACCCCGGACTTAACGCGAAATGTGGGACCAAGAAATAACAGGGTAAGTCGAAATCGCGGTAAAAAAACCAACATTGCATTAAAATAAAATAACACCGTGCAAATAATAAGATTTCATGAGAAAAATTAACGAAAACGTCGTAAACAGAATACGACGATGCGCGTGGTGAGTGGTGATCAAAAAGAAAAACCGCGTAACTCCGAATATGCGTAAAATGTGGTTACGTAAGACGGGGTATTACTGTATATTTTAATAAGCAGTAAAAATTGTGGTGTCTGTTCAAAAAGTTTTCAAAAATGTTGTCAATGATACTATTGCTAAATCGCAAGCTGGATATAATAAGGCACTACAAATGCACAATGATTGAGACATAACAGTAACTTACGAGTATATTCTGACAATAGTTCAGGGTTGTTGCTATGTTGATACCTAATTGCTATTTTATTTATAATTACGATACTAAGAATAGGAGGTGCCTATTAAAATTACTACTCAGACCTTTACTAATAGAGTCCGAATTCGCTATTATGATTACCAATTACTAGCCAAGCGCAAAACCACGCTACCAAGGAGCTAACTAAAAAGAACATAACCAGAAACGACAAAGAAATTGTGCAAATGGTGCATAACGCAAATTTGAATTTTAAAAAATCCAAAACTATAAATGATTTCTGGTCTCTTAGTAACGTTGATAACTGATAACCCTTCACACGATACTGAAGCTAAAAACCTTGGCTCGTGGAAATATACTACGTGAGTCTAATGTCTATTATAGGTAGATTGTATGCAACTAGTTAGTTTTATTTGCTAAGCGCGGAGTTCTCTGGCCATGATCTTTGAATTTATTGTCCGTGTCCCCGCACACATCATTAACTATTATGCTGCCTCAGTACGAGTATCTACCTCTTTATATTTAGCTATTTCGTATACATTGTAATTTGTAACCTTTATTTGTTATTAAAAGACTTTAAAAATAAGTTAATTCCTATATCACCAATAGTTTCTCTATGTTCTCATAATAATAATATTAAACACACAATTAAACTTAGTATTTATCTGGATGACGAGCGTAGCGAAATGCTACATATGTAGGACTTCATACCCCTGGCCCGTGGTAACACTGCTACTGGAAAAGGGCAGGCATTACTTATCATCAGACAAGAGTCGGGCGCGTATTGTTCATCTTCTTGTAAACGCAACTATGTATGTCATCGGTTACACACTCGGGATTCACATTTACCATAATGTGGGGTGAGCCTGTCATTAAGTCTCATGTGGTTATTTCCTAGCCATTCTACCTTTCAATTCAGTAAACATAAAGTAAATAATAGCTATTATTATTTACCTATTAAAACCTTATATTTAGGTCGGTGTTATTTTACTAATTGTGGCTGCTCTGAAATCGAAAGTAACAAGGCCGTTACGAATTACTAATGTACTTTATAATGCAAGGTAATAAATGTCTAAACTGGATGCAAACAAACATTAATATTATTTGAGTTTAAAACTTAGTTATTTGAGCTTCTTTAGTGCCTTCTTGGGTAATTTTATTTGAGTATTTCCTGGATAAAATTCAAATTGATAATTCAAGAGAAAATTGAAAGTGATACCGAGTCAAAACTTGTTGAGTTGTCCTTAGAAGGCACGTGTCACATCATCAAATTCTGCTAAACTGGCAATAAAATCGAGTGTAGAAGAAAGTAAACATGCTCCAATAGGTACTTATTGTGGCTGGGGTGGAAAATATACGTTTTACCTTCTTGACAGCTGTCAAATGCAACACCTATACTATTTCACTGTCAAGTGGAACAACAGAAAGTATTCGCAGCCACGCTAGGGGAATTAGTGTAAAAGGGGGAGCTCGAAAACAATACAGGATACTGATGAATTGAATAATTGAGAGAAAATTGTCGTGCTGGTATGTAATGAATCAATAATAATATGTGGAAAAGACAATGACTCCTAGATAGCCCTACAGCAGCTTAAATGACAATTAAAGAGATATAGAATGACAGAATACAAGAATGTAAGAAGAGAAAGAATGCCAAGGTGACTCCACTAGAGTGAATATAGCTAAAATAAACTTTTACTTAGACTATATTATATGACTATACAAAAAAAGGTAATATCTGTTTTATCTAACGATGTCTAAGTAATAATAACATGGCTTAATGATATATCTTCAATGAGAACAAAGGCCCTATAAATCCTTGTTGAGCTGCTAATGAAATTGAATTATCATGAGCGATGAACCGTTAATCTCTGATCACTTGTCTTAATACATCAATAAATGATGGATGGATCTTCGGTGACTCATCTTCAATAGAAAGCTTAATTAGCATAGAAGTACATACTCGTGTCTGGTGCAAACAACATCATTATATCCAAAGTAAATTGGAATCAATCTAAATGCTGAGTAAGAAGTTCATAAATAGACTACCGGTTTAAGGGTGCTCTAATATAAAAAAAATAACAAATAGAAAATCGTGGTTGAATGTACATTGAAAGTACAATGATTTTGATTTAAAAAAGTCGTGAGCTAGATGGGTTAGAGACTCCTGCTGTTCTTTGCCACAATAGGCTTATCAGTCGCACCTATACCTAGAGAGAAAGAAAATATAGAAGGTACGACTACATAATATATGCCTACAATGAATCCCAATTCATCCTTCTTTTTTCGAAATCTTCTTATAAAAACTCACTGCAGAATTTGCTATTTAAAATTAGTTCAAATAAAATTCTGGTGTATCATGAATAATGGAAGGAGTCAGCTCGGTGCTCGATCATCCACCTTACGTCGCGACGGTCGAGGGCGGCGAACCAGACTCCAGACCACAATGGATGCGAAGTCGGGCCACTCAACTACTATTCAATGACATGCTAGACGATAGAATGTGTGCAAAAAGTTTACTATGACTGAAGAATTCTGATCCGATTCAAAAAATTGGTTTATACTCCAACAGAACAGGTTTCGGGTTACTCTAATGGCATTGTCAGAGTCAAAAACTATAGTAGAGCAAATATTGTGTGGCAAATAAGTTGATTTAAGAAGATTTTTTTATCAAATCCTCTATTTGACAGGACCTAACATCGGACACTCCAGCATGTCTAACATTCGTGACCAATAATGTTAACGTGTCCTCTAAATTTTCATAAATTTGAAGAATGTTTCCATGTTGAATTTCTTAGTAAACACATCGGAAAAAGTAAAATGATGTTGCCAGACTAGCACCCTCCTTTCCAACGTTCCTTCTTTTTTTGCACATAATAACCACACCTACATAAACAGTCTGCTAACAATTTATGGCTCTAACAACTTAAGAATATTATTCCGAGAAAGAAATAGAAGCTATTAGCCGATGGACTTTTTTAATGGAAATTTTTCATGTACTCAAGTTGTATTAAATTGGTCTACGTTTATTAGTGGTAGATAATAATTTGTTAATCTGATTAACTAGAATTGGTCATTGGTATTATTGTGCTATTACAATTATTTTCCATAATTCTCTGAAGATATGTATAGGTTTTTCTATGTCATGTTTTATTTTTTCTCCAGTTGAATGGCTACCTACGTATGTGATTTTTAGGCTCATATTAGATGACGCTGAACAGTTCTTATTTAGTTTTGGTAAGAGAACTGTTCATAAAATTGTATGGCCATTTCGATTTAATATTATTGCAATGTAATATAATTCAAAAATGTTGATTCAACTCATTATATCGCAACACTCAAGATCACTTTACAATCATTATTTAAATATTAAAGTTATTTAAGTAAAACTTAAATTACTCAATGATTCTCTAACACATTGACAATCACGATGACGAACCTTGACGAAATTACCCATACGTCCTTCAAAGTGCCACAAAAACTATTGAAGGCATGAGGCTTGGTGATAAAACCACTGCGCATTTATTACCGACACCTAAATGCGCAATTTGCGATGTTATTTGGTTGTAGTTTATATTTTTACGCTTTAAACATAGTTAATACGTTTTAGATAAACTCTAAAACGATATGATAATGTTATTTGACTGGGTAAACAAAAGTTATTTTTAAGTGCTTGAATGATGACTCTTAGGACCAATGTTGTCTTGAGAGCTAGATATTTTTTTTACAAGCTGTGTTAGGTATCTCTTTTTGTATTTCTTGATTTTAATTTTGAGATTTGTTCGTTAGTTTGTTGTTGTTCTTTATTAATTAAAATACGACAGGAATTCCCTTGACGCACAACTCTAATACCTACTCTTATTTTTAGTAGAGTTCTCGTCCTCGACTCTGCTCTACTCAATCTTTTTCGAGGAAAGGGGTATTATTCTAAGTCGAAAACAATGGTTGATAGTCGAGAAGACATTCAGTTGAAGACATAATTGTTTTTTAACTAAGGATACCCTTGCCTTGAAACAGTTGAGAAGAGTAGAGTCAAGAGCGAAACATGACTAATAAAGTTTAAATAGTAATAATAATAATATTTAAATATAATGTAAGTAATGATAAATTACACTGGTAAACAGTAGTTTTGTTTTATGAAGTTTTTTAACGGATCTTGTATGATTTTGCCTCGCTGATTCCAAATCTGTAGTCAGTCTTTGTCTAGCAGCTCTAGTTTTTGAAATATGAGCATATTTCATTTTTAGCCAAAAATACCAAAATTTTAGAATTGAAATATATATTGCTCTTACTTAACATGAAAAAAACTTTATTTTATGAGCTTTTCTTGCATAACTAGAAACATCAGTCTTATTACGAATGCTCCAGCAGTAATCAGTCATCATATTTGCATTTCAACGACCCTGGTATCTCTCTTCCATAGTGCGAATATCCTGATGAACGGATTGTCCTTGTTCTTCGCTTAAATTGCCAAATTTTTCTGGGAAGCGGTCTAAATGGCTAAAGAAGAAGTGTATCTAGATGCTCATGTTACATTCTAGCATCTGGAATTGCAACATGAGCTGCTCAATGTGTTGAATGTAGCCTGGAAACTTTATATTTCATAAAAAAATTTGTACTACCCAAATAAATTAAATCCATGCAAATTTCTCCTCATCTGTCATAGAGCCAGTAAAAAATTGGTCTTTTATTAGTTCACTGATTTGTAAACCATCAAAAAGACCAGCTTTAATTTTTTCTGTGCTATCAATTTCGGAAACATTTAAAACTGGGGAAAGCTTAGCATAGAACTTTTACAAACTGTTTTATCAGACCTAAATTTATATGAAGAGGGGGTAATGATATTTAGGATTGGTCTAATAACCGGTTTTAAATTAGGATAAGTCCATTCGGAACGATTTTTGCGGTTTATTGCGGTAATATTCACAACAACAAAAGTCGGTTTTTGCCAGATCCCAGGACTTTCGAACTTTAAGGTGAATCTTTTTTTATTAGGCCATAAACGTAATGATGTTATGTAACTACTACATACAAAATTCGGCATCCAAGGCTTACTAAACATTTGTAATGGCTTCCCAAAGTTGTCAAAATAGGCCTTTTTCACAGAATTAAACGCACTTAAACGCATTTCCTTAACATATAAGCACACCAAACAGCACAAAAACTATCCGGATCATTTTAACAAGTTCTCCTTTACATAGACATAGCGGTTTATCTAAGAATTTTTGTAATTTTTTGCACTATAAATTAATTCAAGTAAGCAGAGTAACGATATTTCAAGAAGTAGCTGTATCACTAAAACTAGAGCTGCTAGAAAGAAACTAAGGGTAGATTTGAAATCAGCGACGTCAAATTAGTAAGAAACAGTTAAGAAACTTCATAAAACAAAAAAAAACTATGATTTTGTTGACCAGTGTTATATATTATTACTTATCATTTTATAGTCCGGTCAATTTAGACCAAAAAATGAGAGTGAAGTTACATAAAGTCCCAACAAGCTGAATTTTTGTAAAGTTGTTCAAAACATAATTATAAACAATGTCTAGAAGTTCCCCATCATTCCCCAGTAAGGAAAAAAATTAATTCAAGGTCAAAGGTAAAAAAATGAGTTTTTCGCGATTTTCAGCAAAACGGTAAGTTTTATCATAAAAACATCTTAGACAAAATTGTAGATCATAAAATTGTCTACAAAAAATTAGGCTCAAACTATGTCTAAACCAAATTGTAGCTTTATGGGGTCATTAGTTACTGATTTCGTATTCAAACATTGACCTCCTTTATCCCGCCTTAGAGGTTGATTTTTGGAATAAAAAGTATCCCATATCATTTTTTAGGACTTGGTCTACCTTTGTACCAAATTTCAGCTCAATAGGGCCAGCGGTTCTAAATTTACCATACAAACTTTGACCCCCCCTTACCCCCTCTTTAAAGTTAAATTGTGTCATAAAAACTATTCAATGTTCCTCAACACAATCCCAACAATCGTTTTACAAAATTTCAGCTCAATCGGGTAAACGGTTACGGATTTGCATACAAACGTTTTTCGGGAATAATTCCTTTTCCTGAGGGAATTTCAAAAAATCGCTTCTTATTGCACGATGAAATCTTCCAAGGAATACGCTGTCTAAATTTCAGCTCAATCCGTTCGGCCGTTTGGGCTGTGCGTTGATAGCACGAAAGTGTACGAACGATTTTATATAAGAGATTACAACTTTTTGAATCGTTATATCTCAAAAACGGTGGCTAGTAGAAAAAAAAGTATTAAATATTTTTTTGTAGACAATTTTATGATCTACAATTTTGTCTAAGATGTTTTTATGATAAAACTTACCGTTTTGCTGAAAATTGCGAAAAACTCATTGTTTTGACCTCTGATCTTGAATAAAATTTTTTCCTTACAGGGGAATGATGGGGAACTTCTAGACATTGTTTATAATTATGTTTTGAACAACTTCACAGAAATTCAGCTTGTTGGGACTTTATGTAACTTCGAATGTCTAAATTGACTGGACTATTATTCGAAGATAGAATAAGACAAAAGCTTTTCTTACAGGATACAACGTGATAAATCTCTTGATCCACAGACCATCATATCGACTAGAAAATTGTCGAAAAATATTATGGTCCTTCGAGTCAGAATTTTCGTACATATAGGAGAATAGGAGCTATATTTTCACTTTGTATCCACTTCGTAATGCTGGTCGATGGGATGTCCCAAAGTCCAAGTACCACTGGAAGGACAATCTGGAGAAAAACCTTAGAGCGCTCCTAAGCGAATTTAGTGGATTTGGTTTTGGTTTGATAGCACACAACATAGGAATAACAGGCGGAGAGCCGTGTTTTTGTGTCCGAGCCCAAAACTGAGTTTGGGTAGTTTCGGTTTGTTAGTTTTACACAGCAAATACGTAGTTTTAGGTACATCATTAAAGTAGTTTACAGTTAATTCAGTTAATTCCGCACGACCGCAACCGACTCGCAAGGACAGCCTACTATTTATGAACAGGATGTTGCAACTCGCGAGAATTTCGTGTGTTAGTGGAATCTTTACGTTGCTTTTGAATTAGTTTAAGAGATATTTTGCAATTATTGTAAAATGCTCTACTATGGCTTCACGCCGCACGCCTAAGCTAACAGAGTGAAGAGGCTCTTCGATTTTTAAATAAGTAGATTTTATAGTCAAAGGCAGTGAACCAGTGAACAAAAACATTATGGATTTTATGATCAATTGACGTGATCTATGCGATCGTCTATCCATATTAAGTAGGTACGTATAATCGATTATCTCAATGTTGGTGTAATTTAAAAATATTAGAAATAGGTATCTCTAGAAATTGACTGTTTTTTAGGTAGGTAGGTGTGCAATCGATCGACGATATTTGTGCTCCAATGCTAAGATTTTGATAGACATTTTCTAAGGTGTATATAATACAACGAAATGTCATCTCCTTAGACCAGATTTTGGGCATAATGTAGGTTCTTGTAGAACCTTCCTATGGTACCTACGTCAGTATTTATTCGTAGTACCTTCTTACCATAATTCATAATAATATGCCTTACAATACCTATAGGTTTGTAAGTAGTACTTACTACATACCTGGTTTCTAATCGGATATTAGGAACTCTGCCAAAATGGCTATTACATCATTTCTATCAGCTACACGCTCTACAACTCCATTAACACTAGTCGTATAGTCAGTTGGAAAGTCGTAAACATAGGTTTTATACGGAAACAGCTGTTACCTCTGGTTAGATATGAACGCCAAGTTTTAATTGGGTCACGGCCGAAATCGATAACAACGATGTTTCATTCGATTCTTGCTCAGATTTCGATATCGAATAACCAAAAAATAATAAACAAATTTAAATTTGAATAAAAGTGAATAAGCTACTGGCAAAATACAAAATTCATGTGTGGTCAAAAAGAAGCGATGAAGTTTTTTTTTTAAAATTATTTTGTCGCCACAAGGAAGTTGAATAAATACCTATGTACCTACCTATGTATACGTTTACGTTTTCATAACCGCTACAAACTGGTTTAGGTAACTACTGGCTTATCTAGATTATAGTTTTTGTTGTGGCATCTTATAGGCTTCTTACTTCTTTGTAACGTAATAGTTCAGTAAATTAGGTCATAGGTAGCGAGGTCTATTGTAGGTTAGTATAAAATACTATCAAAAATAAATACATAGGTACCTACTCAAGTATTTTTTTTTACTTTTTGAATGATATACTTTAATATTTAGGCAAGTTTCCGGTCGGTGTGTAGCCTTCGGGGCGCTATGAAAAAAAGACTTAGAAAAATTTTGATCAAAAATACTACGCTTTATGTAACCTTCGGGACCCGGTGGGATGTGGGAGTATAAGGGTGGGGAACCCTCCGCGAGCAACCAAAGGTCATTGACCTTGACCCAGAGGTCATTGACCTTGACCCAAAATAAGTGAAATTGGCCCAATTATTAATGATCTTGACCCAATCGCCACTGACCTTGACCCAAAGGTCATTGACCTTGACCCAAAATAAGTGAAATTAGCCCAATTATTAGTGATCTTGACCCAAGCGTCACTGAACTCGACCCAGAGGTCATTGACCTTGACCCAAAGGTCATTGACCTTGACCCAAAATAACTGAAATTAGACCAATTATTAGTGATCTCGACCCAAGCGTCACTGACCTTGACCCAAAGGTCATTGACCTTGATCCAAAATAAATGAAATTGTCGTACCTATATTATAATTACATGACATATACCTATGTAGACCAATCAGTAACCTCGTTTACACTCTTTTTCTGGCGCTTCGCCGGCCGCTGCCGCGGCACGCTCGCTTCGCTCGCTCGGCTCGCGCGTTGCTCATAAGTTAAACCTAACACTCCTCCTCGCTACGCTCGTCGTCGTACCTATATTATAATGTCACTAAATTTGACCCAAAGGTCATTGACCTTTGTATTTGGGCTAATTTCTCTTATTTTGGTTCAAGGTCAGTGACCTTTGAGTCAAGGTCAATATGACCCATACAAACGTCAGTCCTGGTGATGTTCTTAACACAATCCCGTGATAAAAAAATACTGTTGCCGGAATACGAAAACACATGTAAAATATTCAAAGTCCTGATTCCCTTCACAACGATTGATCTTTGGCAACGTTTCCTCGAAATTCGGCTGGGCGGAGGAAAAAATGACCTGGATAATTTTTGTCTTATTTTTGGATGTCTTATATGATAAAATAAAAAAAAATACAAATTTGAAATTTAAATTTTTTGATCAAAAATTTTCTAAGTCTTTTCTCCATAGTGCCCCGAACGCTACACCCCAACCAAGTTTCCATAAAGTAGGTGTAAGCGAACATGGTACCTAGTAGGTATACGAGTATAATATTAATTATTTATTAGAAGAACTCACCTTTACAGATTGATAAATAATCCACAATTTCTAAACAAAGAGTTTCGTATCGCACTTCTATTATCTAGCTGGCATCTAGTTCGTAGACATTCAATGAAATGTTTTTCCACATCCACAGAATTTTTACACAAATGAATTTTTTAATCAGCTGTTCACATAATTTTTCGAATGCGCCTTACATGGATTTGCACACGATCCTCGAAACGCACTGAAAGGAGTAAGGAGAATGTTTACATCAATAACACTGCTCACTGCACAGACGCAGTGCCAGCACAGTGAAGCCAGTGTTTCGTGTTTCTACGCACACTGACAACAATTCACTCACACACAAGAGCGCAGTATCGACTTGATTGGTGGGAGACGAAAGAGGTCAATGACGTTTTTATAGCTAATGCTGTTAGAAGAAGATCAAAATACAATATTTCTATGTGCAAACTGAGATAGAAATACAACAAACGCCTGACCACTTACAGAATGTGAACAAACACTAAGATAATAATTATCTTTGTGTGAAATTTTAGAGGGTGGCTAGTCAAGAAAATATTTGATTTTCTTTCAGGTTAATTATCCAATTTTCAGCCCAATCACGGTAGAACCTTTTAGATAATACTTAAATGATGAAATATTATTGTATTTGATCATAAAATACTGTTTTCAGAAAATCCGCGAGATTCATGTAGAGTTCGTTTGTAAAGTAAGTAAACCTATATAAAAGTTACCTTCACTCGAGTATAAATTTAAGTTTCAAAAGATAAATAACTTAAATTATCATAATAATAATATTTTTTAAGATTTTCATTCACTACATTGTTAAAAAGTGACAGAAATTATTTGACAGTAGGTACAGTGGAAAAAAGCCAAGCAACGAGATTCTATTACTCCTTCGACTCCTATATGATAAACTCGTGGCATGCTAAAAAAACACTGTAGCACAATCATGCTTCATAGTGGAGTCACTAAGCGACAAAAATAGGTCAAACCTGTTTTTTTCATGCAGAAGCATGAAACTTGGCACATTGATTTCTAATGTAAAAATAGGCTGATTTCGATCGGTAGCCCTCGGTAGCACCCCCTCTGGCAGCGAGGAGGGGGGTTGGAAGGGGCGCTTCACCCGGCTTCATTTTAAAAATTCTGGGAGACCACACATAGCTAATAGGTCAAGTTTGGTATCAATTTCGGATAAATCGAGGACGTAGATTTCATTTCTGGAATAAAAAAATTACATTGGTGATGATTTGTTTAATAAAAAAATTAAAAATTAGAATTACGTAACTTCGTTTTTATTGTTCAAATTACTGTAAATTCAAAAATACTAGTTTTTTTAATAAACAAAAAATATTTTAATAAAGTCTAGTTTATGTCGATTAAAAAATATATAATTTTATATTACTTTTCTTAATAACAAACCGCATAAAAAAATCTTTTGCTGTCCCGGGCCGCAATTTTCTTTTAACCGCCATGAAAAGGGTTGTTAGTAAAAAACTTACTATTTCATGCTGAAGTTTAAAACTTGCCACAATTACAATTCCTTACGTTAAAATAAGCCGTTTAGAATCAGTAGCCGTCGGTAACCAGCCTTCTGACAGCGGGGAGGGGGGTGAAAGGGGCGCACCACCCAGCTTCACTTTAAAAAATCTGGAAGACCACGTATAGCTAATACGTCATGTTTGGTATCGATTTCGAATAAATCAAGAACGTAGATTTCATTTCTGATAATAAAAAACGCATTTTATGGGTTTTTAACCAAATTATAACACAAAATTAGTTCTTAGTTTTTTATATTTAGAGGCACTTTAATTCTAAATTATAGTAATATTTTGTGATAAACATAAATATTTTTTAAAAGTTTACTTCAAGTAGATTAAATAAAATAGAACTTTTATATTATTTTTATAAACATTTACTCGTACAATTTTTTTTAAGACACTAGAGTCGCTATTTACTTCTCACCGCTGCGCTGCGTTGTAAGCCCCCATCAACTGTAAAATACGACTATGTACATTCATTTAACATGTTATTGATATAAGAACTTGATATTGTCAAACATAAAATTCAGAAAAATCCTATGGCACATCATAATTTACTCTCCCTGAGACAAACTTTTAAAAAATAGGCCCGAAAGTCGTATCTCTTTAATAATAAACGGCTAACCAAAGTTATGCATCTATTTTTCAATTAAATGTAATGTGGCAAAATTATAAATACTACTGGCACCTACCTACAGCTTATTTATATCGTTATATTGTTTTCCAAGACGAATGCTCCATATATAATATTTAATAATAATATAGTTCAAAACATTTTATGACGAATTATGATAAGCCTTGCATTTATTTATTTAATCAGTCCCATGCACAATATTCTGACAACTGAAAGGTTTTCAGACAAAGGAATGGTCTCCTTCTTGCTTCCTAAACCAAAAGAGAGGATGGGTTAGACTTAACCAAGAAATTATGCCTAGCCTCTCTCAAACAAGTTCCTTGTAAAATGCGTGTAACAAATGCTGGTATACAGACATATCGTGGAAGTAGAAGTATATTTTCCAAATAGTGTTTTTTTTTGTGATAAGGTGTTTCCTACATAGTTATTGATTGTCGAGTAGTAATTACTGCTTGATCTGCAGTTTCATTGACCGCAAAACATCATATCAAAACCATATAGGTAGAGTTAAGTTTGTGTGTGGTACTTTTATGCTAGTCGAAGGATACGGAGTCTTGCTATTTTCCAGCCTCCTGCTTGGTTTTAGAAGCAATAAGCAAACAAAGGGACACCTTATTCATCTAACACCGTTTTGTTGGCCAGTATATTATGCACGAAACTGATTTAATTTATAAATAAAGGGCGGATTGCTGAGATTGATGCAAAACTGCATGAAGACGGTCTTAAAATGTAATGAGCTATTAACAATATTATCTTTGGAAGAATCAGTCTTGGAATGTAACATACTGATATAAAAAAGCTTAAAGCCTGAAGTATTTATAATTTTGCTAGATTACATTTTGTTGAAACAGTTTGATTCATAACAATGTTTAGCAGTTTTCGTTCCGCGATTTGATCGCGTTTTATCGCACCTATTTTTAAAAGTTTGTCTTAGGGAGAGTAAATTATGATGTGCCATAGGATTTTTCTGAATTTTATGTTTGACAATATCAAGTTCTTATATCAATAACATGTTAAATGAATGTACACAGTCGTATTTTACAGTTGATGGGGGTTTACAACGCAGCGCAGCGGTGAGAAGAAAATAGCGACTCTAGTGTCTTAAAAAAAATTGTACGAGTAAATGTTTATAAAAATAATATAAAAGTTCTATTTTATTTAATCTACTTGAAATGAACTTTTAAAAAATATTTATGTTTATCACAAAATATTACTATAATTTAGAATTAAAGTGCCTCTAAATATAAAAAAACTAAGAACTAATTTTGTGTTATAATTTGGTTAAAAACCCATAAAATGCGTTTTTTATTATCAGAAATGAAATCTACGTTCTTGATTTATTCGAAATCGATACCAAACATGACGTATTAGCTATACGTGGTCTTCCAGATTTTTTAAAGTGAAGCTGGGTGGTGCGCCCCTTTCACCCCCCTCCCCGCTGTCAGAAGGCTGGTTACCGACGGCTACTGATTCTAAACGGCTTATTTTAACGTAAGGAATTGTAATTGTGGCAAGTTTTAAACTTCAGCATGAAATAGTAAGTTTTTTACTAACAACCCTTTTCATGGCGGTTATAAGAAAATTGCGGCCCGGGACAGCAAAAGATTTTTTTATGCGGTTTGTTATTAAGAAAAGTAATATAAAATTATATATTTTTTAATCGACATAAACTAGACTTTATTAAAATATTTTTTGTTTATTAAAAAAACTAGTATTTTTGAATTTACAGTAATTTGAACAATAAAAACGAAGTTACGTAATTCTAATTTTTAATTTTTTTGCTAAACAAATCATCACATATGTCATTTTTTTATTCCAGAAATGAAATCTACGTCCTTGATTTATCCGAAATTGATACCAAACTTGACGTATTAGCTATGCGTGGTCTTCCAGAATTTTTAAAACAAAGCCGGGTGGAGCGTACCCTCCACCCCCCCTCCCCGCTGCCAGAGGGCCCCTTCCATTAGGCTACCGATCGAAATCAGCTTATTTTGACATAAGGAATCAATGTGCCAAGTTTCATGCTTCTGCAAGAAAAAAACAGGTTTTGCACTAAAGTCCCCCACTATCATAATATTAGTATAATCTCAGGAGTTCAAAATAAATTTTAAGCTCGAAGGACCAAATTGAATGCGATATTAGCAAATGTATGAACTGTATAGAGCATCATTTTATAAAAAAAATTGTGGCACTGACCATAATGACAGTGACATACTGTGATACTGTCACAGTACCGGTTCGTGACAATCATTGTCAAAAAATCAGCTGGTGGTCAAGGTAGATTTGGACAATTTTATAAATTTGTTTGTTTTATTAAATTGTTTATCAGAAGTGATTACGATTCATATTATGATAATAGTCGAATAAATTTACGAGATAATTTTATCATTTTAAGTCTTGTACCTACTCTTCGTGCACACAGCACCTAAAACATAGTGAGTATTATTTCGATAATAATATTATGCACCTTGAATGTATTTTCGATTGCATTTTTAAATAATAGCTAAGAATTCTAAACATATTCTTTCTTCATGAATGTTAATTCCTACTAGCTATATTATATTATAAAATTTTATAGAGTTGTACTTGGCTCGCACAAATATAGGGAACATAAGTTGAAACTTCCATCATATTTTTAAAATAATTTACTATGACTTTACACTCAATGTAATTTTGTACGCAAACTCCATAAATTTGCTTACAAATACTATTTGGGAAGAGAACAATAAAAAACTTTAGCTATACTTCGTTTCAAAAACATAGATAATTTTTGCAGGGTTCTAAGGTTTTATCAATGAAAATATCATTGATATATTCACATAAACTGTTATATCCGATATATCTTATGTTATATATCTGATATATTATGATAAATATCCGATATATATATCCAATTTATTAAGATATTGATCCTTTAAACACTGCAAACATTATCTTCGTTTTTGAAACGAAGTATAATGGAGACGCATTGGTCAAAGCTGTTGTAAGATTCACAACATAATATTATGTCTTACAGCCAATCAACTCAATAAGAAGAACTCGTTGGCATAAACTTTGATGAGATTATTAATGATTAAGCAACTGTGTTAAACAACAGTTACAAAAACTTAAAATCTTCAATTATTTTTTAATGTTATGCTTATATTTACAGGAAAATTTTGTGTACCTATATGTGTATCATAGCTAACAGTTATACCAAAGAAGAATAAGAGTATTCTTCTTAATTAGAATGACTGGAAAAACTTTGTCGTCTGTCTTGTTGTATCCTCATTACTCAGCCACAATTAAAATACATGTAGACAATACAGGTACTCTTACAATGTTTGATGTTATTCAATCACAGGCCCTATGATGTAATATTTAATAATAATAATTAATAACAATGAAAAAATGTAGTCAAATATCAAACACAGCTACCAATGAGTGAGTTTATTCCTTAACAGTCTAAGCTGTGAAATTGTAAAATTAAATTAGATTATTGTAGTAAAATAAAAGAACGTACATTTCTCACTTCACAGGTGCTGTGTTGTTGATTTAAAAAATAAAAGTTATTGAAATAATGTGTAAGTTTGCTACATAATAATATGTTTAAATCTAATATATAAAATCATAATATAAAAATATGTTTGACGACCTCTGTGGCGCGGTGGGCTAATACCCGCCTGCAACGCAGAAGGTTGCGGGTTCGATTCCCGCATGGGACAAGTGATTGTGTGATCCACAGGTATTTGTTTCTGGTCTGGGTGGTCAATATCTATTATATGTATGTATTTACAAAAGAAAAAGTATATAAGTATTATATCCGTTATCCTAACCACCATAATACAAGCATTAAGTTGCTTAGTTTGGGGTTAAGTGGCGCTGTGTGAAACGTCCTGAAATATTATTTATTTATGTTTTTACTGGATTTGGCTTGGGCTCTTACCAGTTACCACCTTCTGGGCAAAACACAAGACAAGAAGTTATTATGACCATGTTTCCACATGAAGTTCAGCAAATCCAGTAAAGAGGGGTTTACTTAGAGGGATTAATAACTCTATTGAAATACTACAAAATATAATTACTGGGCTAAAGAGTCTTAACATCTTATGACTCTTGAGTAAGAAGCTTTGGTGCAGTGTCCCTTGAATTTTCTTTCTGAATCATTGTGAAATCCTAGGTAGCACTGTAGGTACTGATTATGGGCAGCGTTATCTCTTAACAACAGGAGAGCGTCTAGCTCGTCTTCTACTTCATCACATAAAAAAAAAATGTTGGCCAATAAAACCCTATATTATTTAATCTCTAAATTGTGTATAATTTGTAATATGCACATCAACTTCAACTTCTTATTTAATGGCTTGTTGATGTGGGGTAGCCACAACTTGCCAATGTCGCTGTGAATAGAGAGAAAAATAAACACTGGGGTTTGATAGGTTCAAATAAAATATGCTCGGTTTTTTGAAGTCACAACATAATGTGTAAAAAAATTATGATTATCTCCTCTGTCTGTGATATTGGGTCTGTGTTCAAAAATACAATGAACAATAAATAGTTGTGATTCAATCCATATTGACACTTGAAACAGCCCATTATCCTTGTTCACTGCAGTCATTGGCAGTCATTGAAGAGTTTACCTACAGATAAATACATTATTATGTAAGTTAATCAAAATGGCAGTTGATTAAACTGCTCTATAAAATAGACTATGCTCTATATAATATTACTAGCGTTGGGTAGCTTAAGATTGAGCCAAAAACTTAATATACATTTTTAAAACTTAATTAAACATCCTATTAGAATTGAATGAACTATTCACGGCAGAAAAAAAAAGATATATTAGAGATAGTTCAAGTCACCATCATAGTCACAGGAAAAGATATATAGAAAAGTGTTTCTCCTATTTTTCATCCCACAGGATAAGAAAAATCGACCGCAAAAAATCTAGCGGAACATCCGCTGGGCATTTCCAGTCTCTTATAACACATGAAAAAATACGAAAATAATTTTTCCAGTCAAAACCAAGTTCTAATTCCTCAATACATGTAAGATAACAATAAGATGGTGTAATATAGCATATTTATTGTCGTAGCCAAAGATGCTCAGTTTAGTGAGCAGAAGTAACGCGGCGCGAGCGGTGCGCAAATCCAGTGACATGCTACGGACGCGGGGTCTTTCCACTATGGACGGAAATCGGATGTTCTTTAGACAGGTAAATTACCTATAATAAACGGTTTTGAATAAACTGGATCCCGGTTGTTTCCTATTAGATATGCAGGAGGCAGTTGTTAGGTCATGATAATTAGATTCTAAATTTGTTTCTATTTATAAGTAGGTGTGCTTCTCAAGTAAGCCTTTTTTATCGAAAGTTGTATGGGTTTTTTTAATAAATGGAAGCAACCTCAAGTGGATTTAATTTTAATTAAAAAATAAAATATTCCAAATATAAATATTTTCCAAAAGGCACTTTAACACTATTTTACATCCTTTAAATTTCCCAAATAAAATAAGTTTCCTTACATTTCCAGTTGTTCGACCCAGTAAGCAGTACCTACACATACTTGCTGGCAGATCCGAGCACAAACAAAGCTGTGCTAATAGACCCAGTACTTGAACATGCTGAGAGGGATGCCACTTTAATTCAACAACTGGGATTCAAATTAGTTTATGCAAGTGAGTGTACTTAAATTAGTGTTAGCAATGTGAACTTAAAAGTAAGTTCAAATTTAATTGGTATGTATGTGTAGGCATAGGCGGATTTAGGGGGGGGGGGGGGCAGGGGGCCAAGCCCCCCCTCAGAAGCATTGTAGAGGTACGAATTTTGCACATATTTCATGGTCAAGTTTATAATTTTATTCTCGGCGCTCGCAGCAAGCTGCTCGCGCACTTATTATTAAGGATATTTGAACTTTCTAACTGTTCAGAGCGAGCTAAACACACAGTTTTCGTAGTAAAAATTATAATATTTTTGCCCGTCTGCACCTTGGCCCCCCCCAGAACCAAATCCTGGATCCGCCAGTGTGTGTAGGTATTGAGTATTGTGTGTTATATGCATAATGCATGCTGTCTTCACTTGGTTTACTAGTGGTTGATCTGATGAAATAAATCATAAGAGTATCTAAAAAAAAAGTAATATGTAGCATATGTGTGTGGTGTATGTATGTATTTATTTATTTAATTGCAACGGTAATACAACCGTGGTGTATGTATGATTTTATTTATTTAATTGCAACGGTAATACAACCACACAGTCATCAACACTCAATAATATCAATGTAATTATAAAATAGTGAAATACGTAAAAACGTTACACAATAAACATGAAAAATTGCAAAACGATGATATCATAGTTGAAGCAAAAACAAATAGGTACGCATTTGTAAATAATAAGTGGTTTCCTAGTAAAGTATTATAAGGCTTAGGACAGATGTGCCGCGGTACCTTGCGGAAAAACCTACCGCGCGATATAAGATCCGCCTAAACACGTGGAGGGATTTTTGGTCTTGGCCCAGGGGGCCTATTAGCTGATTCTCATCCACTACGATTGATGACAACTTCGATGTACATTGCTGCGTTCATAGGCGTACCCAGCTTCTGGTCTAGGGGGGGGGGGAGGGGGGGGGGGGCAGGCAAGGGCGGATTCAGATTTTTTTACTGAACTTGAACTTTGTGCCTGTGCTGTGTTATGTGCGCCCCGAGAAAATGTTATATTTTTGGTAGCGAAAATGCTGCAGTTAATTGGCTGCGAACGGTAGAAAAATTAAAATATAATTCCATTAAAAAGCGCGAGCAGCTCGCTGCGAGCACCAAGAAAATTTTATATATTTGGCAAGGTATAAAGTGTGGTTAACTTGCTCCGAGTGGTAGAAAAATTATAATATTGTTCCTTAAAATAGCGCGAGCAGCTTGCTGCGAGCCCCGAGAAAATTTTATATTTTTGATAGCGAAAATAGTGCAGTTAATTTGCTGCGAGCGGTAGAAAAATTAAAATATACTTACATTAAAAAGCGCAAGCAGCTCGCTGCGAGCGCCAAGAAAATTTTATATTTTTGGCAAGGAAAATAGTGCGGTTAACTTGCTCCGAGCGGTAGAAAAATTATAATATTCTTCCTTAAAATAGCGCGAGCAGCTTATTGCGAGCGCCAAGAAAGTTTTATTTCTTGTTCTACAGATATTATATAAGACATACGATTTCCAGGGGGGGGGGGGGCAGCTGCCCCCCCCCCCCCTGCCCCCCCCCTGGGTACGCCTATGGCTGCGTTTGTTATTATACTCATTTTAATGAGGAGGTTTAAGCAAGTAATGTACGCAAAATTGTCTATGAATTCTAGTGTTTTACATGTCGTTTGGCGATAGCCAATAGGCCCTCTGGTGAGACAGAATAGACTTAAAAAAATGCTAATTGGGATCTCAATAAAACCTTGAACAGTAATTTACCTTGTGTATGTAATCAACTTTTTTATTAATTCCAGTGAACACCCACATGCACGCAGACCACATCACGGGTACGGGCAAGTTGAAGACCATCCTCCCCGGCACGCTCAGTCTCATAGGACTGTCCTCTGGAGCTGATGCAGACTGCCACGTTAAAGATGGAGACGAGGTTCAGTTCGGGAACTGCAAGCTTGTATGCTGCGCGACCCCGGGACACACTAATGGGTGTATGACTTATGTGTCACATCAACAGGTAAACGGAATTACATTTATGTTATTATTACCATGTCTATTGAAGAACGGAGACAAGAATCGGAAACAGTTGTTCATGTTCGAGATTTGCAGTTTAACATGCTACGCCATTACGGAACGCACACTTATGGATATGTTTGAATTTTGTCAAACGACACAGCAACAGGTAAAGGGAACTAGGAGGCTAGAAATAGAGGACTGCAGGGGAACAACATAATTAGCAGATCTATTCAGGATCAAGATTCGGAAACTATCGTTTAAGCTCAGGAATTGTCGTTTAAGTTCAGGAACTGTGGTTTAAGTGCGGGTCTTTCCGTTTAAGTTCGAAAACTGCAGTTTCCGAACTTAACTCTTATAAGCTCACGGGTACGGGCGAGTTGAAGACCATCCTCCCCGGCACGCTCAGGTGTATGACTTATGTGTCTCATCAACAGGTAAATGAAAAGATACAAACATCTTTGTAATACAAAGGAGAGTCGAATTAGTTACCTACGCTATTTATGAACTAAAGAACAGCTAAAAAGATTTAAATGATCTAAGATTAATTGGATTTGTCTGCACTTGGGTTAACAGAATAATTATTAAGATGGTAAATAACTTTTATTATTCAAGGCGTAACGTGAGTATCTCGGACTAACCAAAGAGTTTTAAAGTTGATCTTGTAGGAATCCTTTATCATAACAAATTAATTGACTTAACAGAAGATTACAAAGGTGACTATCAATACAATCCACTGTTGTCAATACATTGATAACAGAATACCACACGCTCTGTTGCATTTGATAAGATGCTGATAATACCGATATTGTTTCCACACCACACTAATAATTTCCATTTTTGCTTTGATATTATATGTCTTATGTCTTTGTGTAGACTCTAGGTGGTCTAAATTTACCATCGTTCTATCTCTGATAAAACGTATACGAAAGTTTGTATGTATGTTTCCTTCACTGGGTGTTGTGTTTTTATTCACTACTAGCTACTAGCTACAGTACTTTATGTTAAATCTATTATTATTTAACTTAAGAACTAAAGTCCCATTCATTCATATATTGTATAACTTCAACGGGGGTAGACTTCCTTTGCAGGAGGTCGACTAGGTGGGTAGTGGGTACCCCAACAGTGTCAGTTATTCTACCGCCTGAGGAGCGCTGTGCAAACATTGCTGTGCTTCGGTAGGAGGGCACTGTAGCTAGTGAAATTACTGGGCTGAAGAGTCTTAACATCTTATGACTCATCAAAAGCATTGGCGCAGTGCACCCGGAATTTTACCTTAAAATACTGGGTAGCACTCTGTACTAATTATAGGCAGCGTTATCTCTTACCATCAGGAAAGCGTCTTGCTCGTCTTCTTACTTCGTCGTATATAAAAAACCGGGTGACCCCCGTGCACTTCGTCGCGCTTAATCGATATTTTCTTATAATTAATTTCTTCTTGTTTCCAGTGCATGGCATTCACCGGCGACACGCTCCTAATCCGCGGCTGCGGTCGCACTGACTTCCAAGAAGGTTCATCAGAAACATTATACCACTCAGTACACCAAAGGATATTCACTCTACCTGAATACTATACTCTGTACCCTGCTCATGATTATAAAGGACAAACAGCTACCACTGTGGCCGAGGAAAAACTTTATAATCCGAGACTGACGAAATCGTTGCCAGAGTTCATCAAAATTATGGATAATTTGAATCTGCCGTATCCTAAGATGATTGGTAAGATTTTTTATGCAAGGTGCATATAGGACTAGCTTATGCTCGCAGGTTTACCCGCGTGGACAAATCCTTTCTTCCTACATGAATTTATTTTATTGACATTTTTAAATTTATTTTCTATACTAATTATATTATTGGCATGTTTAAATTATGTACTAATATTTATTGTTAAATGATGTATTTTGTAATGTGGGTTATTAGTTACCTGAATAAAGAAAATTTTAATTTAATTTATCGGAGGTCTGCGTCATAAAACTTATCTGTATTCCAAATTTCAACCCAATCGGTTCTGCGTTTTAGGCTGTGCGTTGATAGATCAGTCAGTCACTCTTTCCTTTTATATATTCAGAATAGAGGTATGCGGTATAAGGGACAGGGAGAATTGTATTATTAAAGAGATACTTATGTCCAGCAGTGGGCGATTGAAGGCTGATGAATCGAGACGAGTTTGATGTTAAGCCATAACGCCTGCCCATTACAATAATTAACAGTTATTTATTTATTATTATTTATTTTCAGCCGGGATTGTCCCACTGCTAGGCAAAGGCCTCCCTTCCCTCTCTCCATTCATATCGGTCTAGGGCTATGGTTGTCCAGTTATTGCAAAACGAATCCAGTTCGTCCCGCCATCTCCGTTTAGGCCTGCCGCGTCGTGTGACTTTTTGTGGCGCCCATAAGGTGGTTGTTCGGGCCCATCATTGTTCGTCGGACATGCGGCAGATGTGTCCTGCCTATAGATGTGAGGCCGGTATATAACCAATCTTACCTATCGGTTAGTTACCAAAAAACCCATTTAATACCCAAAAACACCGTAAAACACCATTTAAAACCTTTGGAATTAAAAAACATTTTTTGTAATTATAACTACATTTCTTGATTTTTTCGAGACGCAATAGGTGTCTTATGTCCATATTAGCTGCCCCCAGCGGTTTTACCCGCTGTTCTATATAATATTATAGTCTATGTGTTCTAAGCTATCTCTATACGAAATTTCAGCTCAATCAGTCCACCAAGAGCAGAGATTACCTAATGTATTTATAAAAACAAAGGAGTAATAAGTTTAAAAGCTCCTTCTTTGAAAAAAATAATATTATCATAAAGAAAATTATAAAACCCTTTAATAAAAACAATCTATTATTACTCCTACTCTTTCAGACAAATCAAATGAACCCAAACTCGTTTGAGCTGCGTCAGCAAGTGGCAAGGTGCAAAAATATTATAATGTTTGCTACGAGAAGTGTGAGTTGAGCTCGCTCTGAACAGTTAAAAAATTCCAATATCCTTAATAACATAAGAGCGAGAAGCTTGCTGAGACTGCAAAAAAAAATTGCAAAATTCATAACTCTAATGTCAAATAAAAGCTTGTAATAATTTAATTCGATAACTAACCAATCTAACAAAATTCACACACTCACATTCTCACCTAAACTACACTCACACAAACGAAAAGGATTTGATTACAGATAGACAGACAACAGATCCTACACCTATCAGTTGTCTGTCAAATAAAAGCTTGTAATAATTTAATTCGGTTTCTAACTAACAATAAAATAATAATGAAATTCACACACATAAAAATAAATATTCACACATTCTCACCTCGCACACACACAAACGTTAAAAATTTGATTAAAGATAGACAACAGACCTTTCACCTGTCTGTTGTCTGTCAAATAAAAGCTTGTTATAATTTTGTTCGATTTCTAACTAACAATTTTTTTCAATAAGTATACTACGAAGTAAGAAGACGAGCAAGACGCTCTCCTGATGGTAAGAGATAACGCTGCCCATTATTAATACAGTGCTACTCAGTATTTTACAAAGGTACGATTCTGGGTGCACTGCGCCAACGCTTCTTACTTGAGAGTCATAAGATGATAAGACTCCTCAGCCCAGTAATTTCATTAGCTACAGTGCCCTTCTACCGAAGCACAGTAATGTTTGCACATCACTGCTCAGGCGGTAGAATAACCGGCACTGTTGGGGTACCCACCTAGTCGACCTCCTGCAAAGGAAGTTTACCCCGGTAAAAGTAATAATAATATTCACACACTCACCAAAGCTACACGCACACACACAAACGTTTAAGATTTGATTACAGATAGACAGACAACAGACCATTCACCTGTCTGTTGTCAGTCAAATAAAAGCTTGTTATAATTTAATTCGGTTTGTAACTTAACCAATCTAACCAAATTCACACATTCGCAATCTACCTATACTACGTACACCCACACACATACATAAAGAGCAGTGCAGACGCCGCACAATACGGCAACGTCGCACGACTAGGGCGGATCCAGGATTGGGCCCTGGGGGGGAAGGTGCAAAAATATTATTATAACGTTAACTACAAAATGTGTGAGTTTTGCTCGCTCTGAACAGTTAAAAAATTTATACATTCTTAAAAGAAATATGCAAAATCCGTAACTAAAATAAAAGCATGTAATAATTTAATTCAATTTCTAACTAACGATAAAATAATAATAATAATATTCACACACTCTCACCTCAACTACACACACATACATAAAAGATTTGATTACAGATAGACAGACAACAGACCCTACACCTGTCTGTAGTTAACATTATAATAATATTTTGCACATTCCCCACAGGGCCCAATCCTGGATCCGCCCTTGTCTTAAGTGCGACGTTGCCGCTTGGTGCGGCACCGGCACTGCTCTTTATGTATGTGTGAGTGTACGTAGTTACAGGTAGATTGCGAGTGTGTGAAAATGCGACGTTGCCGTTTGGTGCTGCGCCCGCACTGCTCTTTATGTATGTGTGTGAGTGTACGTAGTATAGGTAGATTGCGATTGTGTGAATTTTGTTAGATTGGTTTAGTTACAAACTGAATTAAATTATAACAAGCTATTATTTGACAGAAAAGACAGGTGAAGGGTCTGTTGTCTGTCTATCTGTAATCAAATCTTTTACGTATGTGTGTGTAGTTGACGTGAGTGTGTGAATATTATTATTATTTTATTGTTAGTTAGAAAATGAATTAAATTATTACAAGCTTTAATTTGAGTTACGAATTTTGCATATATCTTTTAAGAATATTTGAATTTTTTAACTGTTCAGAGCGAGCAAAACTCACACATTTTGTAGTTAACGTTATAATAATATTTTTGCACCTTCCCCCCCAGGGCCAAATCCTGGATCCGCCCTAGTCGTGCGACGTTGCCGTATTGTGCGGCGTCTGCACTGCTCTTTATGTATGTGTGTGAGTGTACGTAGTATAGGTAGATTCCGAGTGTGTATGTAATGCGACGTTGCCGTATTGTGCGGCGTCTGCACTGCTCTTTATGTATGTGTGTGAGTGTACGTAGTATAGGTAGATTGCGATTGTGTGAATTTTGTTAGATTGGTTTAGTTACAAACTGAATTAAATTATAACAAGCTATTATTTGACAGAAAAGACAGGTGAAGGGTCTGTTGTCTGTCTATCTGTAATCAAATCTTTTACGTATGTGTGTGTAGTTGACGTGAGTGTGTGAATATTATTATTATTTTATTGTTAGTAAGAAATTGAATTAAATTATTACAAGCTTTAATTTGAGTTACGAATTTTGCATATATCTTTTAAGAATATTTGAATTTTTTAACTGTTCAGAGCGAGCAAAACTCACACATTTTGTAGTTAACGTTATAATAATATTTTTGCACCTTCCCCCCCAGGGCCCAATCCTGGATCCGCCCTAGTCGTGCGACGTTGCCGTATTGTGCGGCGTCTGCACTGCTCTTTATGTATGTGTGTGAGTGTACGTAGTATAGGTAGATTCCGAGTGTGTATGTAATGCGACGTTGCCGTATTGTGCGGGCCCGCACTGCTCTTTATGTATGTGTGTGAGTGTACGTAGTATAGGTAGATTGCGATAGTGTGAATTTTGTTAGATTGGTTTAGTTACAAACTGAATTAAATTATAACAAGCTATTATTTGACAGAAAACAGACAGGTGAAGGGTCTGTTGTCTGTCTATCTGTAATCAAATCATTTACGTATGTGTGTGTAGTTGAGGTGAGAGTGTGTGAATTTTTTTTTTTTATTGTTAGTTAAAAATTGAATTAAATTATTACAAGCTTTTATTTGAGTTACGAATTTTGCATATAGTACGGTCCCCAATACAAAAAAATAAAATTTCCGTGGGACACATCTCCGCCATACAGATTATTGGTATGTACTTATTTGTCATATTTTCCTGAACACGAAAAGTGCGGTAGTCACTTCCTAAGTGTATAGAGGGGGTAGTTATGACGTCACAAAGATGGCCGCCAGCCTATTCTATTGTGCGGGTTATTTCCATATCTACTAAACCGATTTACTTAAGTAGGGTGTCAAATGAAAGGTTATTAAATAAGCATCATTTTATTTCTAAGAACTATTAATGTGAAGTAAGTAAGAAAGGAAATAATTCCAAAAACCTAAGCTACACGCGCGCAAACAAACGTTTAGGATTTGAATACAGATAGACAGACAACAGACCATTCACCTGTCTGTTTTCTGTCAAATAAAAGCTTGTTATAATTTAATTCGGTTTGTAACTTAACCAATCTAACCAAATGCACACATTCGCAATCTACCTATACTACGTACACTCACACACATACATAAAGAGCAGTGCGGGCGCAGCACCAAACGGCAACGTCGCATTTTCACACACTCGCAATCTACCTATAACTACGTACACTCACACACATACATAAAGAGCAGTGCCGGCGCCGCACCACGGTAAAGAGATACTCTTTACCGTGTATGTAGAGTTGAAAGCTGGCAACGTCGCATCGAGATTGAGTACTTACTGATATTAAATATAGGCGTTACAAGTAGGTACCGTAAGTTCAGTTAGTTTGGTCCGTCCGACCAAGTGGAGAGATAGGAATTAGTTATAAAAACTACATTGATACGGTGAAAGCTCTGTGTTCGTAATAAAAAACTATAGGTTGAATAGAATTAAAAACTTTTTTGATAACCACAATAAATATACCTACTTTAGGTATACCTAATAATTTTAATTCGGTTTTAACTAAACTCACACTCTTGCCTCGTTACGATATCGTAATCAGTTGTAGGTATCTCGACAATATTGTAGGAAATAGGTTCCTCTCTACTGATATTCTATAAACTTTTATTAAAATTCTATTAACTAATATTTTGCTATTGTTGTTTTGAGGATGATTTATTATATTAGTTTTGCTTCTTTTTTATTAATGTTGTATAATATTTTTACTATAGGTAGGTTTACTTACCTACTTATTGCAGGGGTATAGGATTTTTTTACTTTGGCGACATGGCATTGCTGTAATGTTAACGTAGTAGGTTTTAACTCAATAATTGCTCAAAATAACGAAGAATAAAATATTTTTTTTTATATTTGTAGGAGAGTTTTAAACAGTTTGAAATTGTGTATATGGAGTATTATACCACAAGATTTGGAATATAACGTTTTAAATCGGTGTATTTACATCTGTAAGTCCTGCCCAATTCCAGTTGTCCATGATGATCCAAGTGGAATACTTGGATTTGGGCAGGACAACTGAAATTGAACAGTTGCATTTTATATATTCATTTTATATATAATTTTATAATTTCAACTAAAAAGCGTGTGCCATGACATTTATCCTGAACGAAATTCAATCATCAAGTTAATGGTTAGCAGCTGTTTCTAGTTTATCGATTACAAATAGCTAAATAGCTTATTATCTTGATTGTACTAGCAGTACACATACACAGCAGCAGTAGCTAGTTCTAGTTTCCTAACTACACATTTTTGCTTATAATTGTACTACTAACGCCATCTAGCGAATCTTACTGTAACTTTTTTACTTTGCATTTTGCATTGTCAGGGTTAGTGCCAGTCAGTCAGGCTTTTCAGCTGTACCTCCTCCATTAATTGCAGTATTTTGCCCTTTACTCGAATATTACTGAATTCCTTAAACTTTACTTGTGTGGCAAAAGTTCTTGCCTAAACACCCGTCTTTCGGAAGACACTTAAACTGTAGTTTCCACATGTTTCGGGGAGTGACTCGTTGTATCTCTTCTGGGTTCGCTCCAGGTGGATACTTCTGTTGAACATGAGGGGGCCACAGTTGCATAGTATGTGCAGAGCTGTTTCCTCTGATTCATGGCAAAACCAAAAACTTACAAAAAAACCTTAAACCCTTTAATTTAAAACCTACAAAACCGTTTCAGGTCCCAAGCCCATATACGTTAAATGTTTGTTTAGTTTGCAGTGTCCAGTGAGTATTCTGGTTACTTTGCAGTACAAACTCCAATTAATTAATCAATTGATACTAGCAAATCTACTAAATGTGGGAACTACGAACTGTAGATCGACCAATATCGCTTCTATTACTCTATGAAAGGTGTGATTAAAAAAAAAACTGTTTGTTTCAGACAAAGCGGTCCCTGCAAACAAGGTGTGTGGACTTTACGAAGAGGGATTAAAATAAATAGTATTAGTAAATTAAAACATATTTTTACTCATTTTAAAAGTATACAATACGCGGTTTGATGTGAACGACCTTTTTATAGACGGCCATAATTCGGCCATAGGTTGTGGGGTTCAGATCTTATTTGCAAACAATTTTTTTTCTCTACTTGTGAATAAGAAATGATAGAATATCGCCTTAGACCGCGTTGAGGCTATGTTATAATAATTTAGGCAATAGCTTTTGCTCGTTTCAGTTAAAATATTTATTATTTTTTATGTATTGGGACCATATTATTATATGAAAATTGGTGCTTAAGTTGTAATACTTCTTCCTTTAATTAGTAGAAAAATATTTCATTTTACTTTATAGGTATTATGCGTTTTTGTATTGTAACTAAGCAGATTTTTAAAATGAAATATAAGTCTTTGTAAATCTTGTAAATAATATTTTGTACTAAAATAGTTGTGATCAATGAAATTATATAGATTTTAATATTTTGTGATAATATGTTTAAAATAAAGTGATATTGATGAATTTAAAGGCTCAATGTTTTGTTGAAATTATTATTTTTAATGAGATTGAAATATAATAATGTTTAATAAAGTTTTTTGTTGTTTTATTATATCCTTTAATATTTTTAATTATTAATTTCTTAAAAATAATCCCATTATGGATTGAGTTTTTTAGTAATATTGTGTCTTCTGTAAACAAGATTTCATCTATTTGCATCTAAGATAATTAATGGAACTAGGCATTACTTTGTGGAAATCCATCACTACAATTATTAGTTATTATTTAATATTTATATGCATGCATTAAGGGTTATAACTAAGTCTCTTAAAACTTAGTTAGACTCACAAATTTAGAGCGGAATTAACACTAAATATTAAATAATAACTAATAATTGATATTTGCATCTGTTTAATAATATAATCGCTCATTGTAAAATAATGCAATGATATAATAATACATCTCGCATAAACATAATACATCTCACATAAAAGGTCTTATTGAATTTGCATTACGTAAGAGTTCAGAAACTCCATTTAACTTTACAGTTTTATGCTCAGGTTTTATGTCTAAAGAAATTTTATTTTTATTGCCATTAGTGGTTGTCACTTGTCACCACCTCAAACTAAGCAACACAGCCTCTAAAGTCGTTTCATAATGTATTTCTCAGGTATACAATAAAATGTTCTATCTACAACCGATAAATATTTAATTTCCGTTTCGCTGAGTGGATAGACACCCTAATGAGTGGCCCGCCATGCCAGTCGATAGAGGGGTCCGTCCGTGACATTAGCAAATGTCGCGGAAAGGCCCCGAATTAATGGGCCTTTTGATATATCGCTCAAGTTGGTCGCGCGACTCCGCCGTTGTTTCGAGTTGGTTCGTTTTGCGGCGTGATAAATACCTCTACGCTTTGGCTTGTTGGCAATTTGTTTACAGCTTTTTATTAAAAGTAGGTTCTCGTAAACGTGAGAAATATAATTAGTTACCAGGTAGTGCCCCTCAAACGTACTTACAATAAATTATTATATCATGTAACTAAGATAAACATTGCAAACACGTAAGTATTAAAAAAATCTATGAGTTTCTTGCTCGTTCTTTTAATAGAGGTACTTTGCAAACGAGCGGTAGAGAAAAAATAAATAAATTGACTTGCAACAACGCTCCATTGTAGCCTTTTTGAATACATATAATTTTGAGTTTGAGTTAGGACGCTCGTTAATTTGAGCGGGCCCACGACGGTTTCTTGCCTCGCAAGTTTGTTGTTAAAGATGGTAAGAACAGCAGCTAAGGTGTACCATTGAGCGACAGCGACTAGAGCGGTTTACCAAAGATGTGAGACTTAAATAGAATTTAGTGAACAAATTTTAATTATGTATTAGGTATGTACCTACATTAACGTATTTTTGACAACATGTACCTGGTACCTACCCTGGTACCTGGTATTATTTAGGTAAATAATATTAATTCCAAGAGAAAAAAAGAATAATCACGTAGGGGTAGGTGTAGTGAAAAGACAATTATTGAAAACGCTTATATGAATAGATTAGATTCTACCACAGATCTATTGCTGCGCGTAGCGTGTCTACGAATCTCGTAGCGGTTACGATTTTTTAACAACTGGGAATATTTTTTCATCACTAGTAAAATACATTATACTTAATATGAGGTATCCAAATTCCTACTCACATTAAAAAGGTGAAAGTTAGTTCGTTTGTGAGTTGTGAGGGTGAATGTTTGTTGCAATTTTACGAAAAAAATAATATGAATGGACACATATTTGACACGTCTCGTTACATCTTTGTTAGGCATAGTAAATGTATTCTAGTTGTTTTTTGTAACACCCTGTAATTAAAAGATTTTGTACGGGAAGCAAGATTTTTTATCTTGGGCTATGCAACACTGCTTTCCTGTTATACCGGGGGTAGACTTCCTTTGCAGGAGGTCAACTAGGTGGGTACCCCAACAGTGCCAGTTATTCTTCCGCCTGAGCAGTGATGTGCAAACATTACTGTGCTTCGGTAGGAGGGCACTGTAGCTCGTGAAATTACTGGGCTGAAGGGTCTTAACGTATTATGTCTCTCAAGTTAGAAGCGCTGGCGCAGTGCGCTCGGTAGCACTGTGCTAATTATGGGCAGCGTTATCTCTTACCATCAGGAGAGCGTCTTGCTCGTCTTTTTACTTCATTGTATAAAAAAAAATCAAATTTCAACGTTGCAACAGTTTGCATCAAGTTTCGCAAACTTAGTGGTGCGCCGAGTGAGTCATCAATGTTTAATGCCACTAAACCAGTGTCCGGTACATTTGTCCGTACATTCATAGCTTTACAATGAGGATGTCTGAATACTTAGTTCATATGGAGGGATTTATCCCGCCGTCTAGGTTGAGTCTGCTATCATCTACGGCAGTGTCGAGTCATCAATGTTTAATGACCACTAAACCAGTGTCCGGTACATTTGTCCGTACATTCATAGCTTTACAATGAGGATGTTTGCAGACGGTGTGCCGTGCTGGCAACGACCTTTGCTTCTAGATTTTATTGCAGTATCAACGTTTTCATGAATACTTAGTTAATTTTTTTTTATGTGAAGAAGTAGAAGACGAGCAAGACGCTCTCCTGATGTTAAGAGGTAACGCTACCCATAATCAGTACAGTGCGACCCAGGATTTCACAATGATGTGAATGTGAAATTCTAGGTGCACTGCACCAACGCTTCTTACTCAAGAGTCATAAGATGCTAAGATTCCTTAGCCCAGTAATTTCACTAGCTACAGTGCCTTCCTACCGAAGCACAAAAAAATATAAGTGTTAACTCTGTTCTAAAGCGCTTAGAGCGGAAAAAATATATCATGGATGGATGAGTGCAATAATGGTTTCCACAAAGACAATCGATTCAGTGGTTTTTGCGTCTCTGCATGTGGGTAACTGAAAATCTAACAGAACATAGAACTTACTTTTTATCCGGTTATAACTGGAAATTTGGAACAACACTATCGCTATCTACAATGTACTATGATCGCTCCTTTTATACAAATTGTGGATTTATATCCTTTTATACAAACATAAAGATCTATAAATAAAACTATGAGGCAAATATGGGTTAAAAGTAATGTGCAATTCTGAATCATGTCACAATTTTCCATGAGATGTATGCCGTAGTGTCCGGAGCTACGGGCGTCGAGACTGAGACTCGTCACGTCATCGGGCGCATGCAAATGTCTTGAATACTCCAATGTTCTGGACTCGACGCAGACACTGCACATCACTAATGGCCTGCTTCGCTCGTTGCTCCTTCCAATATGCGATTCGTATCTGTTCCAAAATCCTCATCACCTGCCCACTGGATTTTCTTTATTCGTTATAAGTTATAGATGTTAGGCCTTTGATCACGATATCGCCTGACCTTCTCTGATCTGCTGCAGAAGGTGGTAGCAGATTAAAAACACGAGACAAATCCTTCCCTGGCTTCACTGAATATCGTGCTCAAAACACTGTTGAAATGACCGCATGGCCAATGGCGACTGTTTTGTCCAGCAGTGGGTAGCAACTATTAACTAGCGTCGCTGAAGCCTACCACTCTACCACTAGTATTATTTTCTACTACCTACCTATCTTACAAATTCAAAGATAAAAAAGTAGTGTACAATTCTGAATCAAGTCACTGTTTTCCATGAGGTGTATGCCGTAGTGTCCGGAGCTACGGGCGTCGAGACTCGAGGGTCGTGACGTCATCCGGCGCATGCAAATATCTTGAATACTCCAATGTTCTGGACTCGACGCAGACACTGCACATCACTAATGGCCTGCCTCGCTCCTTCCAATATGCGATTCGTATCTGTTCCATTTACAGCCGCGATACGTGATGTCTTTCATCTTATTCTGTTTGAGAATAGAATAGAATACTTTATTTCAAACCACATACCTATTATATAGGTACAATAATAACTTATTACTAGATGTTACATGCTAGGCAAACAATCGGCGGTCTTATCGCACTAGGCAATTTCTTACAGATAACCTGGGAATGGAAAAGAAAGAAAGGATAAATAAATATAATACTGGTAAGTTAAAAAAATGAGCATTATTCATGATAGTAGTAGGTTTATGAATAATCCTTATTATTATTATTTATTTATTTATTATGGATTTTATTAATTATTTTCATACAACCACTCCATTAAATTTAATCTCTGGGCTGGTGAAGAAAGTCGTAACTTTTCACAACCTCTGAAAGATTTTCAGTGACCGAAATCTCCTTAGTCTTAAAAAATTATAGGCACTTACAAAGTTCCAAGGTAAGCTCATATTTATGAGGGGTAGTGGCGAGCCAACTTTAGCCAATAGGGGCGAAGAAAATGCCAAAACTCGAAACTACTGACCTAAAATAGTCCGTGAGGCCAGCCAAAAATCAAGAATTACGACACAAATCTAACTTTGCGACATACCTACTCTAAAATCGAAGCTATTGCGCATCACATCAAAATCGAGAACGCTGCTAGAATCTCAAATACTTTATGTTGGACGTATTTTAGCTAATTAAGATGAGTCAAGCGAAAATAAGATATAGATTAGAAAACTTAGAATAGAAAACTCTTTATTGCACACCATAAATGTCTCCACAAAAAAATAAGCTTAATATATTAATAAACTATACAATTAGTAAGCATGCCTCTTACCTCTTTTCGTTTTATACCTCTTTACAACTAAATCATTTAGGTAAGTACTTTGCTTCTTGGTATAATATATAAGTACCTAAGTAACTTTCAACGGATAAAATTGCTTGGCGTAACTCGTAACTAGTTAAATGATTTTGTGAAAAACTTCTAAATTAAAGAAATACTTAGTGAAGTCTAAAAAATCATAACAATTTTTATATTTAGAAAAATATATTTAGAAAAATATATTTAGAATTTTAGGATTGATTCACTTTGAGTTTGGATTTTGCCAGGGTAATTTTTAGAACTGTACCTATGTATATTATACCCTGTGCTTATACCTATATGTATAGGTACCTAACCTATGTCCTATAACCTACCATTCGTCGCAGAGAGAATGTAATAAGTTTTATTGATGAAATTTATTCTCGCCTCGCCTAATTTGAATTCATAGGTTATTTTTGTTGACGACGACGATGAAGAGGAAATGAGGTTACGTAGTAGGGTTGGTTTGTTCCTTTCTATTTTTAGGCTCCAGGTCTCTTAGGTAATATACTAACCTACTCCACTTTGTATGTAAATGGTACGAACGTAAATATTTTCATTGGTTGTTTTCTATTTTATCTACATACCTCCACATAAAACATTTCTTGTGTATAAACTACGCTAGTACCAAAAGTTAAGATGTGATAAATAATAGAAATAGATGTCTTGCTATTATGTTGAACTAGGTAGTCAATTTTAGCTTTGAAAAAAAATTTTTTTTTTTATATAGGTAATAAATATACAATACAATACAATAATACTTTATTGCAAACCTGGTTACAAGAAATTGTTCCATAAGAGATTGTTTTATGTAAAGGATTAATACATATAATAGGTAGGGTAATCACTCTGATTAAAATAATAACTGAAAAACATTCTAAATTAAAATATATTATTTAAATTATACACGCAAAATAAAGTTATTATGAACATTCTTTTCCCATAAATTAGGCGAAGTGAAATGCACCGGGTCAACTAGTTCAAATACGAGAACCTACTTAGTTATAAATGGGAATTAATATTCTGTTTTATAACAATAAATATTACTTAACTTCTCATAATTTGTTTCCACGTTATCATTTCGCAGCAGGTTTCAGAGCTATTTAAAGTCTGCCCAAAAAACGTCGATACTTAAAGTCTAGAGTTTCAAAAGATAAGCCTACGCTTTAAGCTGTGAACAGGCGGTATAAAAACTTTTAAGTTTTAGAGATGTTAAAGCTCTAAAAAGAGCTTACGAATACAGTTTTACGATGTGATTGGATTCCTACTTTTTGTATAGTGTAGAAAAAGTTTATAGAACAGTAGCAATCTAATTGCTCGACGACTATTGAACATTTTAAAAGCTCTGAATAACCCCTGTAGTTACAGGGGTTACTCAGAGCTTTTATTTTATTATTAGACATTAATTAGACTTTGATCTTCTTAGTTAAGAAGATTAAAGTCTAATAAATGTCTAAAATAAAGAGAGGGGATGTTGACTTAAAAAAAAATTTTTGTCCATAATGTAGATTATTGTAAAATATTGGATATGTATTTTTTATTGTGATTCTGATAAAAACATGAGAGATACAATGCACTAAAGTTGCTTGATCGTAACGTCACACCACTTAACTGGTACATTTTGTTTAGTGGAGTGACGTCACGCGTCCCAACACAGAATCTTATAAGCGTTATATCTCAGCCCTTTTTTTATTTTATTTGCCAGAAAAAAATACGTATCGACGATTTTTACGATTTTTATATTATTAAAATTACGGACTAATGTAGTGATAGCCTAGAAACAAATTATATTTTTAAAATGTTGACCTTGGCAACATTCCTATTACATAATATTACCTATTATAACACTTTACCTGCCTGAATTTGTAAATGTTCATTACAAGGACAATAATTCTTATAGAAACAAAACGCTATTTTTGTAAAGTTAGGGTGAGTAAAAAGCTTGGCTCTGAGATCTAATAAATTTTTGACAGTACGAGCCATAGCTTCGTCCGAGCATTTTATATGAAAACTAGCTTATGCTCGCGGCTTTGCCCGCGTGGCCAAATCCTTAGCGGAGGTCTACATAAAACCTATCTGTATTCCATATTTCATCCCCAATCGGTCCAGCAGTTTAGGCTGTGCGTTGATAGTCAGTCAGTCACTCTTTCCTTTTATTTTTTATTTAGAAGATGTTTATTTGTAGGATTTTATTATTAAGCGATTGCATAGCTTCTATCGCGGGCCTTGAGCGTGGGGACCGAATCCAGAAATTCCGTAACGAAAAAAACCTAACACCCCCCACTCCGACCGGCACAGCGGTGATACTATAATTACATAAGTTGATAAAAAATGCTATGCAATAGCTTTACCGCGACAGTCTCCGAGTGCCACACACACGTCTTTTTTTTTATTCGCATTAACCAATAAGCTTGTTCTGTTTTACGCTCTAGTGTCTAGTAGTGCGGTTTTAGCATAATCAGCCACAACACATCGCACCGGTAGATGTGATTAGTCGCTGAAGCAGCATCAATCACTCGATTGTGATTGAGTGTCCGTGCTCTGCCGAGTGTCCGGATTATTGGTATTGCTTGCCTAATCCTATTGTACTGGTACGGATGGTAAGCAGATATTCTCTACATTATAATTTGTTGTTTTACTTTAATAATATGAACATGCTGCAATATTGCTCGCTGAAAAACATAAGCAAGAAAAACGTAAACAAGTGAAATTTTATTAAAAAAAATTAACTTTTTAAAAACAAGTTATTACTATAACTAAAAATAAAAACGGCACAACTCACGTCTAATATTGTCGAGAATATCTCAACCACGGTTTCGGACAACGCAGGCGTGAACTCCTGATGAAGGACATCGTAATTGTCCGAAACCGTGGTCGAGATATTCTCGACAATATTAGACGTGAGTTGTGCCGTTTTTGTTTTTAGTTATGGAGAACACTCGCGATAGTTTTAAAAATCGTAGGTTATTACTATGTCGCTATTAAACACGGGTCAAACCCGCCCGGGCCTTTTTATAGCCGTACACGGAGACAAAAAAGCCCAACGCGCAGAGGCCCTTTTGAGCTTATTACTATTATTATTACTACTGTTGCGGATCGACGAGCCTTGTAAATAAATATTCCTTCTTTTTGTACCTGTGTAAACTCCCGTAGCTTTAGTCGCATTTATTGCACATATTATGTATAGATTTCGTGTTTTATAGCTTAAGTACTTTAATTTGATAACTTGATTACGAGCAGTTATGTAAAATCGCTATTTTTTATTATTTGCTAATTTGTTGTTATGTAAAATTTGTCATGGTTTATTTACTTCTTGAATACGCGTAAATAAACTTATTGTAAACGAATATTTGTACTTGAATGAGAAAATGTAATCGCCAAATTGCTAGAGAAAGACAGCAATATGTTAGAGCGAGACAAGTACATATAAAAACCGCGCGATCGCGTATTTTTGCCATGTTTTTGCTTATTGTAGATTATGTAAAAGAATAAGTAAAGATTATGTAATACATGGTAATAGATAATGTCGTAAGCTAGATTTTAAGATTATGTTGACAAAAATCCTACGATGTATAATAAAGTTATGATCGAAAATGTGCCGGGCCCATAGTGAAAAATGTCGAAAATTATTGTAAATTTTGTGTAAAAATTAGGTGCTCTCTATCCGGTAAGGGTAGGGAGTGCCTAAGGTGCCCGGCCAAAAATAATATTACGCTCTACGACTTCGCTTGAATTGTATATTATGTACTAATATACCCTGAAGAAAGCAATATACAGTCCACTATTATTGAAGAACCGAAGTATTATTTACGACCCCCACAATTACCATCTAGCACCAAAGTACTCGTCAAGACGACTCAAATGAGCTCAAACTCGATGGGGCGTTTGATTACAGACAGACAATGGACAGGTGAAAGTAAATAAAAGCTTGTAAAAAATGAACATCATTTATAATTATCACAAACCTTGACATAATATTAAATGTTGTGGTAGGTACACATTTTACATACCTGTTAACTCCAAAGGAAATCATTATACAGGATCATCAGGGTCATCACAGGTTCCGAACCTCAGGCTTTAGGGGACTTTTTCAGAAGGCTATCCTACTATACCCTTCCATATCGACTAAGAAATGAAAGCGTAACAAATATATTTATATACTAGCTGCGGTTTTGCCCAGCGGTCTTACCCGCTATACTTGTAGCCTATGCATTCCATATCGACTAAGACAGAAAGCGTAACAAATATAGGTACTTATACTAGCTGCGGTTTCGCCCAGCGGTCTTACCCGCTATACTTGTAGCCTATGCGTTATTTAAAGCTATCTCTATAACAAATTTCAGCTCAATCGGTCCACCCGTATAGGCGTGAAAGAGTAACAAACATACATCCATTCATACAAACTTTCACGATTATAATATTAGTAAGATTTGCGTCTAAAATACTAGTTTCTAGGTAGCTACCCTACTCTTCACTAGATAATGTATTCGTCCAAAAGTTGGTTGCCTGGAAGAGATCGCTTTGAGCGATAAGGCCGCCCATTGTGGGCCAATGTGTTATAATATTGTCATAATAATTTTAAGTACCTTTTGTTACATTGGACACAATAAAGAGTATTTCTATTCTATTCTACTTGTTAGTGAGAAGCTTATTTTCATGGTTCAATACAATGTTTAAGCTCGACTTCTGTTTCTATAAAGGTCACCGAACACCATTGGAAGTGACAATGATAAATGCAAAGGTGTTCAATGGATTGAATCCTATTGTCTGTTAAACCGATTTATATTAAGTATATTTTTTAACAAGTACGCAAGGGAAAGTCTGAAAGTAGTGCCAGTGCTTAAAAAATTAAAAATAAAAGCATAAATAAAGTATGACTATTCCAATATTCTCTTACAAATCGCGAATTACCATTTAAAAACATTACCTTTAATGAATTTAGAAATAGTAACGTCCTATGTTTTTATGAAGACAATCATTCATAAAAACATAGGACGTTACTATTTCTATTTTCTGTACGTTGCTGAAAATTTGCAGTTCCTATACTTATTTGGAAGCCTCTCAAAGGATTGTCTCTAGTTACAACTTATACTATAGTAGATACATAGCCACTGGCGCTAGCGCACTAAATAGCGCTTCTACTCTAATAATGTATTCATTAAAAGAGAAAAAAAATACATTATTAGAGTAATGTTTTTTTACTCTAATAATGTATTTTTTTCTCTTTTAATGATATTTATTTATTTAGCAAATTATGTTGTTAAATTTGGCAATATATTTATTTTCATTCTTCCTTTTTTTCTTTAAAAAAAAAGTCGTTGATAACGGATGATCAAGTTGGGTGGCGTGTCATGAGGGAGGCCTATGCCCAGAAGTGGACAAACGTGGGCAGATAATGATGAAAAAAATCCTTAATCCATACATATAATAATTGTTAATAAATGCCTAAACCCCAGTCGATGTGAAACGGCTGACTGGGCGACTTCTGTTTCATTAGTCCAATAGACACTAAGGAGTGACAATGAGAAGGGGCGAGGCGTTGAATGGATATTATTACCTATTGTTGCTTCACTCACAGAACCTCGGAGGATCCACCTTGATTACAGCTTACGTAATCTTAGGTTAGAGTTGGATTGTCAAAAACTTATAATGAATTTAAAAAACATGAACAAAAAAGATTATTTGCGCAGTTGAGGTTTAGACCAGGGTAGATCCCTCTAAAAATAATAAAAAGTGAAAAAAAATAATAGTAGGATGAAACCCATTAGAAAAGGAGCGGAATATTATAAAAATAAAAGGAAAAATACTTTACGGGCGATCTGAGGTCGGGAAGGGGATGAGGGTGAGTTTTTAAGAGTAAAAAACGATTTTTCTCGATTTCCGGCAAAACTAAAAGTTCTATCGAAAAAAGTCAAATAGCAAAGTTGTAGGTAATATCAAGATCTAAAACTTTTGTATTCACACTTTTTTCACATAACTTCAAAATTTATGTGAAAAATTCAAAAAACCAAGCTTTTGGTTTTTTATTTTTATCTTTTACAAAAAATATATTTTTTAAACGAAATTTGGTGAAAACTTACCTTTTTATGTCCCAAATACCCTGTAATTTATTTGATTAAAAATATTTATTTTTTCACCTTATATTGAAATAATATCGAAAAAACACCCTAATTTTCAATCACAAATTCACCCGTCAAAATATCAGCTTTTTTCAAAAAGTTCGTATGTTTTCTGTTCGTTGAAATCTCTACTTTCCGATGGTGAAAAAAAATATACATGTTACTACAGTAAATTTTCTCAGAAAATGCAAAAATTTAAAAAAAAATAATTCGATTTTTTTTTTAAAAAATGAAAAAATTACACTGTATCAATTATTATGGTTTAAAAAATATCAATTGGCAAAAATTAAATCATCTTTCGTTTCGGCAAACCTCCCACCCACAGAAGGAGCAGCAGAAAAACATTGTTACAGGGCATATTATCAGCTTCAAACTTGGTTGGGTAACGAACTAACAGCAACAGATTGGGGCTGGTAGCAATTTCAACGAGGAATTATGCCCAAATTTACACAAAAAGAATTAATTCCGGAAATATTGCTCAAAACTATTTGCTGCAGCTGTGAAACTGGATGTAACAGTTTAAAATGTGGTTGCCGAAAACATGGTTTAAAATGCACAAATTTATGTTCAAACTGTCATGATAATATGCCCTGTAACAATGTTGTTCTGCTGCTCCTTCTGTGGGTGGAAGGTTTGCCAAAACGAAAGATGGTTTAATTTTTGCCAATTGATATTTTTGAAATCTCTACTTTCCGATGCTGAAAAAAAATATACATGTTACTACAGTAAATCTTCTCAGAAAATGCAAAAATTCAAAAAACCTGGAATTCGAAAAAAAAATTTTTAAATGAAAAAATTACATTGAATCAATTATTATTGATTCAATGTAATTTTTTCATATATCAATTATTATTGATTCAATGTAATTTTTTCATTTAAAAATTTTTTTTTCGAATTCCAGGTTTTTTGAATTTTTGCATTTTCTGAGAAGATTTACTGTGTTAAAATGTATATTTTTTTTCAGCATCGGAAAGTAGAGATTTCAACGAACAGAAACCATACGAACTTTTTGAAAAAAGCTGATATTTTGACGGGTGAATTTTCGATTGAAAATTAGGGTGTTTTTTCGATATTATTTCAATATAAGGTGAAAAAATAAATATTTTTAATCAAATAAATTACAGGGTATTTGGGACATAAAAAGGTAAGTTTTCACCAAATTTCGTTTAAAAAATATATTTTTTGTAAAAGATAAAAATAAAAAACCAAAAACTTGGTTTTTTGAATTTTTCACATAAATTTTGAGGTTATGTGAAAAAAGTGTGAATACAAAAGTTTTAGATCTTGATATTACCTACAACTTTGCTATTTTACTTTTTTCGATAGGACTTTTAGTTTTGCCGGAAATCGAGAAAAACCGTTTTTTACCCTTAAAAACTCACCCTCATCCCCTTCCCGACCTCAGATCGCCCGTAAATTATTTTTCCTTTTATTTTTATAATATTCCCCTCCTTTTCTAATGGGTTTCATCCTACTATTATTTTTTTTTGTTTTAAAAATTATCGACCCTGGTCTAGTTATCGAAATACGAGTACGCAAAGACGTACACTTTTAATTGATGTCTTAAAAATTACTGAACCGATTTTGATGAAACTTTTGTTCTATGTTGGGCTACAGAATGGTCGAGATTCGATCAATAATTTTGTACTGATGCGTGGAAAAACATACATCCAAATATAAGTTTCTAAAATGTAGTATTCCGGGTATTTAAAGAACACAAACACAAACACGCACAACTTTAAAGAATTTTCATATGTAAACTTTTCGCAGTTGTAACAATATTACGTAGGTACATACATACATATCTAATTTATAACCTCCTTATTTGAAGGCGGTTAAAAAGAAAACTCATAAATATGAATAATATCGAACAGTTCTTAAAACAGTTTTAAAGGGCCTCCTTTTCAGACTGAGTTGGTTTAACTACCTCTACAACCATAGCCAAATTGAAATCCCAATCGCGTTAAATCCTGGTCACAGTTGACAAAGACGAGGACAGTGGGTTTCGGCAGTAGCTCCAAATATCTCCAGAGACACGGATAGATTATTGAATCCGCCGGGGTTTAATCAAACCGGCCCGTTTGATCCGTCCGCTATTAATTTAGGCCTGATTTAGGTATGTTGTTTGTCAAGAGGATGCTGTGATAGTGTGGTGTGACCTTAATTTGAGCTTAATTGGAAGGACATAATAATATGTTCATGTTTATGTATTCATATAAAATAATCATATGTGTATTGTGTATAATAATATAATATTATCAATATGTGTCGTATATGTTGAGATTATAAAATAACCAAATTTCAGCTCTCTTTTAATAAGCTAGGTTTATTGTATTACTAGCTGCGCTCAGCTGTTTTACCCTATGTATTATTCCAGGGTCTAAGCTATCACTATACCAAATTTCAGGTCAATCGGTCCAACCGTTTAGGCGTGAAAGAGTAACAAACATACATCCAGAGATCCATACATTATTACAAACTTTCATGTTTATACTATGTATAAGTAAAATAAATAGATCATTATGTGTGGCAAGTCCTTAAAACGTGAATAAATCTCAGCTTTTTTTTTTGGGTGATTTTCATCATCAGTCAGATTAACAATGTTTTTTTGTATTTGGGGGAATATCGTCGTGTAATTCAGTGTAATGAGCCAACGTATTACTTACATAACAGCTACAAAAAGATCGACGACGCCTTCACTCTAAATAGGTTACTTTTTCCATCTTTCCCTCGACCAGATGTTTTTTACTCCTCTCATCGCGCCCAAACTAAATAATTAGCTACACAAATCGGAATCCGCTGGTAATGACTGCAGCAAAAACACCCCAGCACGAGCGTTAAAGGTTCTATAGACGGACGAAATTTCAGCGGCGATTCTGATCGCGTGGACTCCGCAATGAATCTACATAAAAAATGCAACTTTCATTATTTTGGCACTTTTTATCCATATCTTTGTGTTTTGTTGTCGAATAAACATGTTTTCTTTCTTTCTTTTTTCTCTTATGATGGACTCCGTGATGTCTTTCAAGATGAACTCTAAGATAGAATCCGAGAGGTGTAATGTAGTAAATGGCATCTAATAGAACCTCAGAAGAGTCTCTGATCGTTATTTTACCACGTATGCTTATCAAATACTAGGTATATAGGCCGTAATCATGAGCGAAACAAATTACAATAAGATATGAAATGGAGAAAATAATAAGTGTAGATTACCATCATATTGTTCTGTAAAAGTAGTCTATGTGTTCAGATTCTAAGCTACTCAATAGATTCAGCCGCTTCGGCAAGAAGATACAACAAATACACACATTTATAATACTATTGGTAGGAGAAAGTGGGATAGGACTACTTACTACAGTAAGATAGGAGTACTAAAGTGGGTAGTTATACTCGTATCATACTAGTACTATATTTGACTTAGTGTTTGGTGGCCGCGGTTCGTTAGCACTAAGATCGTCCGTCTATGGGGGCTTTTAATGATGAGTCACGGCAAGGGTTCACCATGACGTGTCGTTCAGTAGCCGCTGCGCACCGCACGCAATCCCTTTCAAGTACAATCTAACATCTAAATGTTTATAAAGGGGGCGCTGGCTTCTATGCTCCCAGGAGTTTACACAGTAGCCAGATGTTAGTTCTATTTTTAGCCACGTGAATCATGATTGTCGCCTGTAAATTATGTTATATGATGAGTAACTCTTTGGTTTTGATTAGCACGTTAAAATGTATGTAAAATTAAAATAGCTGAGTAGACGAGGGTAAACTGACCTGTTTTCCAAAGGTGAGCAATTACAACATGTCTTATTTTCAAAGATTTAAAACTAGCTTTGTATAATTTTCTCTGACTACGTATTATATTTATAATGAATTTGTTAGTATTTTTTACACAACGCTTTTCTCGTTTTATAAGTCAGTTTATTAAACAAGGTTCAACCCTAGTATCTAAATTATGCAACTATGTTCCTCTAAGAACACCATCTCAGCTTTAAAGCCGTGTAATAACGTAACAAATGGCAGCTATTACTCGTACACCCTATCTATTAAAACCAGCGCTCTCCGTCTAGTCTACACCCATTATTATACAACCTCTGCTTAACCTACTGTAAAATCAATCAATCTTCATATACAGGCAATACGAATAACCTACAGCTTTCACCCTTTCACAGAGCAATCTCAGTGTTTTTTTGATGATACCACCAGACTTGAAAATTAAAGAAAAAAAATGACGCATAATCATCGGGAAACCCAGACAAAGCTAGACGAAGACGGCATTCGCGATCCCTCCGATAGAGCCCTCATTGTGCGATGCGTTTCTAGTAGTGCGCGTGCGTTATCCTCCCTCTTCCGTCCTTGTCTGGCGTGTGGAGCGGCAGGTTAGGTCTCTGTCGCTCGCGGGAGGGTCGATCTATACCACGCTAGGTACGGCTACATTGGCGTGCCGAACATTAGTACGCAGGTTTCTGGCGTTGTACGCTAACGTCACCGGTCGTCAGTCGCAGTCCCCGAAGCTACGCGGCCGCAATCATGTCGCGCGCCGTGCTTTTTATTAGTGTTTTTACCATATTTTTGGACGTCCTGCATGCCGGACAGGTAAGTTTCGACCTTATTGTATTTATTCTTAGCTGAGAAAGTACCGCCGGCGAGCGGCCGAGGCCACTAAGTCGAAAATCGATTGAACTCGTTCGACGCGACTAATGTTTTCAAGGCGGCGTTAAATAGTAGCTGAAAAGACGATTTTATAACGCCGATGGGATGCCATAAAAGTTTTTCGTGACCGTTTAATTCAGTTGCGGTACGTCCAAGGATTATAGGTTGCGTAACGTAAGCCTGTGAGTTTTAAGTCTTACCCTACGTCCCCTTATTTATTTTTTACGTAACTAAAATTAAAGGAGCTTAAAAGCAAGGATTAACTGTAGATTGTATCGTGTTTTACGCACGCGAACCTTGTCGAATACAATTATTTAGTATTTGATTGTTTTTAGGATCGTAATTGAGAAAAAAGGATTAGGTAGGTACACACATAGGCAATCCCCAATTACTCTTTTTTATTATGTATTTTTCATTTAACTGGATTATCGAGGTTTTCCACAAATAGATGCAGACTCATTGCGGTTGCATTTCAACCTCATTGTGAATCCATTTAGAATGCATTCATTAAAAATATTCTGACGAGAATAGATCTCACGAGCCCTACATTTTTTTTTTTTTTTATACAACGAAGTAAGAAGACGAGCAAGACGCTCTCCTGATGGTAAGAGATAACGCTGCCCATAATTAGTACAGTGCTACCCAGTGCACTGCGCCAACGCTTCTTACTTGAGAGTCATAAGATGTTAAGACTCCTCAGCCCAGTAATTTCACTAGCTACAGTGCCCTCCTACCGAAGCACAGTAATGTTTGCACATCACTGCTCAGGCGGTAGGATAACTGGCACTGTTGGGGTACCCACCTAGACGACCTCCTGCAAAGGAAGTCTACCCCCGGTAAAGTCTACATGCTGAATGAAGTAAAAATAAAGAATTCCATGATAACGGACTTCATTGCAATTGGAAACTAAATGGACATTCATACCGCCAACCTACATATAGCGAGTTATTAATACGAGTAAAATCTACAGGAAATAAAGAAGACTAAGAATAGCACACCGGATCTTTATAGAGAGATCTTTTTTTTTTCTTTTATAGAGATTACTAATTGCACCACATTTTAACAGAGAATCAATAAATACACTGGAAATGTTCAACCAAACGCATACGACGACGGCATAATATAAAGAATAGATTAATGAAGAAGAAAAGATAAAGAAAGAAAGGAGAAAATTAGGAGATTTAACACAATAAAGCAAATAAATCAAAATTCTTTCACTTCTAAGCTCAAAGCCTGGAAGATTTGTACAAAAACATTAAAAATAATACATCCAATAACACTTGTACAAGATTGTAGAGGAACTTAACATAATATTTATGGACAATAGTCATATTGGCCAAAAAAAAAAAGCTCAATCCGCTTAATCTGGCTTGATTAAGTGAATATTTTATAGCTTTGAGTTTCTCATTTTGTGTTCAATCATCCTTAATTGATTCGAAACCCAAGTTCTATATGACAGCCTTTGCGGCAGAATTAAGAAATATAACAATAAAAACATACAAGCACTACATTGTACATATATTGCAGGTATTTTTGTTAATTGCGATACCCATAAGTAATGGGTATTCTTAATGCCTTCTACATGTACTAAGGTACATAGTACATGCCTAGGCTTTCTTAATGGATCGCTAGGTGTTACGTCCAGACGTCCACTCGACCCCGTCAGTTACGCCTGTCGCCTAGAAGATGAATGGTCATTAGCAATAGGTGTACGGATACCTTTGGGGATTGTTTTATGTGAGAAGAGAAAATATGAGCCTATATGCAAGCAAGAAGTTTAGCAATTGCCAGTACCGCCAATCATCGATCAAATATTTCCGATGTATAATATACCTTTTATCGTTCCGATTTATTCGGTCTTAGCTGCCAATACTGTAAAGTATACCATTAAGTTACTGGTGTGCCATAAAGCGTTTTCTTGACAGCGGTAGGTTGCAACCGCTGACCGCTGAACTGACAGTGATAAAAATACTGACCATGCTCAGAGACGTCAAGACAAATTATGGAAAAAATCCGGGGTCTTTAGAAATTTTGTCAACGCCATCCTATTTTAATAATTATTAAAACAATTAATTAGAGAGAGCCGTTCCACTAAGTATAATCAGAAATATTATTATGTTTGGATAGGTAGATTTGAAAATTGAACGAATTGTTACGTATGACCGCTTTCCGGCTCGATTATAATAATTAGTGAAACGAGTGATGGATTTATGGATTTATCATACCATTTTTCGATTGCATCATCGCAAAAGGCTTATTCGTCAAAGGCTTATTACCTATATCTATAAAGAATAAAATATGCGGAACTTGGCAAATAAAAGAGAGTATACTATACAACAGAAATCAAGGGTCCAAGTAAGATGGATAGAACAAAGTTAAATCAACATAAGTCTAGTAACAGAGTTATATAACTCGAGATGATATAAAGCTACACTGGACAAGGGATGAAGCAAGGCCCAAAGAGAAAAGTTACAAGTACAATGGACATGAGTTACGCAACGACCCTATGAAAGCTACTTGCCCTATAAGGGCCTTGTATGACCTATGATGATGCAAAGGTTAGGTTACGATGATATTACGAAAATGAGCTTGCCTTTTCTAAGTCTGACGCAGCAGAATAAACTGAACAATTTAAATTAATGCATCTACGAGTAGTACGTAAAAGGCAAAATTAATCATTATTTAGAAAACTGAAGATTACTATGCCATGTTTGACTATTACGTAAAAAATCTAGAGTTCTTAGTAAATTTTGGACTGAATTTGCCCAAAATACATGAATTTTAATCATTTTAGAAGCTTTATAGCCATAAAAATTAGTCACAGAATTATGAATTTCGTGACCGATGTTATTAGTTAGTGAGAACAATAAGTGGTAGTTAATAAGGCACACGCAAATTCATCGCAACTCCGCCACCATTAGACCTAAATTATACTTCTAAGTAAAATAAATAAACTAAGTACAGAAATACAGGAGCAAATATCGACCAAGATGGGTGTTCTGCTACTTGTCACGCAACGCGCTTGTCGGCGATGGTACAAAATTGAATTTGCTTTCTTTACTTCGTCACGACATTGCCGTAGCGAGCAGATGGATTGTATGAGATACCATGTTTTTTACTCCTCTAACATTGTTTATCATACTCTTCTTTTGCGGGGTATCTTGTAATTTTTATTCGTTACGTTCATACTTGTAACTTTATTCGGCACTGACATGACGGTGGGAGTAATTTAAGCTTGAGCAGCATTTTTGCTAGTACTTTGAATACCGCTAATACTAATACTAACTACTATAACTATGTTTTATTACTTGGAATAGGGGTTATACAAGCACTTACTGTACACTTACTGTCACTTATGTTATCTTAATTCTAAACATCATCGTAATAAGTATAAGTTTTTAAAACCCAATGTGGATTTTAGACCAAAACCTTCTAGCAAAATTTGTCGCATTTGAATTTTTGAAACCCGTTGTATATCTAGTAAAAAGTGGAAAATAATATTCGAAGTAGAAAACTTATCACATGAAATTATTTTCTAAAATGTAAGACAATACGAAATTCAGACAAGAAAAATGATCCAATATTTTAACTCTAAGATGAATTGTCTCACGGAATGTAGATTAAAAAGTCTACATTCGATATCTCGTGGCTAAAAGCTACTTCAAAATCCAATATTGTTAGTTCTTCGGGCGTACTTTGGCTTTAAATAGGGAGTACGTGCTTGACGCTCCCAAGTTTTTAAGCCTGGAGTCTAAAGTCTGGTTCTCAAAGCACTGCATCAAATGAATATAATATGAGGCCAGTAAGAAATCAAAGCATTATAGCTTCGGTGGAGTAAGCCATACGTGCCGAGCTTAGGAATTGTAGCTGGCAGTTGGCAAGAGTCTGCAGAACGCTAATGGTTATCGACTTCTTCGTTTTTTCTCCTGTGGGATCAGCCATAAAATACATTAATGTATTTTGAAATGAATTTTCACCTTGGTCATTCTGAAGTTTTTAAGAAAGTCCCATTCTTCATTTTGGTGATGCCATGCTTAAGATGTCATTCGAAAAGCTTATAAAAGCACTAACAAATACGAATCTGTCTCTATATTTTTCTACGAATCCGTGGGGTGTATGGAACTTCACAACATTGAAATCGTGATACCAAAGTCAGACCAGTATTAAACACCTGGGCATAAGATATTTTGAACTCTATTTTACATCCAGTCCTATCTTGAATCTTTACTACTTGATATTGGCTTAGTAAATCTTTGGTGACGTTTTTACAGCTGTGTTTATTATTTCATAAGCTTTGGAAATGAGCCGCAGTTTGTCCAGATCAATACTATTATCATGTCGTAACGGAAGATTTCGGCAACTGCCAAATAGCAAGGTTGTTAAGAGTCGTTTGGATGCCTAGAACGAGCCTTGCCAAGAACCGACTTTTGTCCTAGATTTTCAGTTGCATAAGAATTCATTACATATTCGTGAATCATTCTTGCTGAAACACTTTGACCATGGCTTTAAGCTTAGGTGTCTAGAACGATTATACCTCTATAGTTGGTCTATAAGAATATATGTATGTACATATTATTTATCTATAGAGGTATATTAGTTGGTCTATAATATAAAGGTAGATACCTATTTACGTATTATGTCCCTTCAGTAAAATCATTTTGAAAGGCACGAGATCTCGATTTAAATTCTAATGGAAACTTTACAAACAAAAGCGCCGTCACGTCAGCTCCAAATGAATTCAGGTACTCAACGTTAAATTAATTTAAGCATTTTAATGGTCACATTCCCGCTAGAATAATTGGAAAGAAAAATTCGACGTTGTTGAGCGTATCTCGAGAGTTCGGGATGTATTTTTTGGCAAGGTCGGTGTTACCGCAAATGCTGCGGCTTTATTACCGTTTTCCCTTCTTTTAAAGGATTTAGGGGCAGCTTTATAAAGTCGGCATTGTTCTAAAAACGGTCGGGAGTGGCTTTTGTTCTGCGGGATGTGGTGTGATTACAGATAAGAGTTGAGCTCTGTCATTTGATTAATTGCGGACTTCGGCTCTGAAACGTCTGGTTCTGACATGATATGAAGGTTTCTTTACATTTACTCCCACGGTTTGGTTTCGTATCACAAACATGTGGGGATTACTGAGACTTTACAACCTCGGAATATCTCTGAATGATGGGCGCAGTGTAGTGATGATGTTTTGAAGACTTAAACTTGAATTAATGAAATTGAATCAATGTTTCTTATTGCTAAACTAAAAACTAAAAGCTTGCTTCTCATTGATAAACTATAAGTTTTCTAGCTTTGTCATCTTCTTTCTAAACGTAAGGAATTTTTAATAAATAAACAGAAAATAAAGGTGAATTAAACCAATTTCAAGCTCACTGTGAGAGCGAGAGTAACATTTCATAATTTGAAAACCACTGACAAGATTTTAATAACATTTAAAAAAATATAAACACCTGGACGTAGGTGAAACAAAGAGTTCCAAATCGGAGTCGTCGATTAATCAGTGAAAAAATTAAAGAATTCGGCGAATAAAGGTTAAAGAAGATTAAAACATTTATAAAAGCTTTGCGACCTAAGTATTATAGCATAAATAGTTGATGGTGTATGTTAAACAACGGCGTGTAATGGGTGATTCCTGAGAGTCAAAATTTTACGTGTCTGGGGGAATAAACTACCCGTAACATAAAAATTCTACCCAAAGGTATTTTTTTCCTGTTAGTCTAAGGTTCAATCTACTTAATGCATGATAGACATCAGGTTATATTTAGCTGCAAGTATCTAAAAAAAAATGTAAAAGCCCTGAAATTTGATTACCGTGGGCTGTCCCTTACACATTTTCGGAACAAAATATATTTTTTACACTAATTTATAAAAGGAATTTAATTAATTCCTGTGATCAAAGCTGTAAAGGGTGAACTGTTATATGATCAAAAAAATACGCGATGGCTGTACTCAGCGTAGTTTTAGAAAAAATAACAAATTTAGGTTTGTCCCCGGACAAAAAGTGATTCCCATGGCGCGCGACATAACTACCCACATTTCACAAACCACAATACTTAGAAGCTTGTACGCACGCTATTGGCTAACTTCGATTGCGCTCTAAACATAGTGAAGAGAGGCTCCTCCTCTCGTTGTTATGAACTGGATTTACGAAGGTGAGAAATTGATTACCGTGGTTTTGGTTCACTAGATCATTGATTACCTTTTCCATGTTTAAAAATATTTTTTTATCCATTACGGTTTTTTGACTAGGGTGTGCAGTTAGTAAAAGGGTATTGTTTATCATATATTTTATTAATTTTGGTCTATAATTATGGTATTTAAAAATATTGACAAAAAACTATACAATTTTGATTTACATGGTATTGATTCTCATGGTATTTTACCACGGTGATCAATTTTCCCCTGAGTTTTCTTGCGCATTCTTTCACTTTTTACCCAACTACAGCGAAGCCGCAGGTATGGAAGTGATTTTGACAGTTTATATTTGTATATTTCATTATTTCAGATTTTTTTTTTATATTGTATACATCAGATTTTTTTATATTGTACTATAGTAGACAGACCACATTAAAAAGTCGCTCAGCGAGCTATGGAGAGGGCTATACTCGGGGTTTCTCTACGTGATCGAATCAGGAATGAGGAGATGAACCAAAGTCACTGACATATCTCCGCGGATCAGGAAGCTGAAGTGGTAATGGGCAGGCCACATAGCACGTAGAGCGAATGGCTGATGGGGTCGAAAAGTGTTCAAGTGGCTACTACAGGCAAGCAAACGCAGCGTAGAACGTCTACCCACAAGTGTGGCAGACGACCTTATTTAGGTCGCTGAAAGACGCTTGAAGCAGGTCGCTTTCAACACCAGTGTTATATATGGAGGTCTAAAGGGGAGGTTTATGTTCAGCTTATGGCTGAGATGATGTATGATGAAAAAATAAAACGAAACTATGGGCTGACTGCAACTTTCAGTCCAGATTAACCTAACTAATGATAAATGTACAATCTGATGACAGCTTCTGGAGTGAATCCAGTCAGTGACTGTGACTGAGAACTTAATCTCATATTCTAGGACTATATATTCAATATTTTTACATTGTTTAAGACTGCAATACGTTGATTTTATTTAGTTTACATGATTATTATATAGAGAGCCAATTAGACCTTTTTAATACTTTATGTTTGGTGTATATCTGTTTGGATCACCGTTTTTAATCATTTCTATTTTATATGATTAGTATGTAGAGGTCAATATTTAAAAAATAACATAGAATTCAAACAAAATAGTTTTAATTTTGATTCCCATGCCACACTTTATTGATTCCCGTGGCACCAAAAATTTAAATTTAAATATCTTCTGAACAAAACAAGTTATAATGATGCCTATTTGATTGATGTAATTATAATTATGGGAAATTTGATGTTTTACATGTAAAATGCAATAATACTTTGATTTAAAATCTGCCACGGAAATCACTTAAATACGCCCGATCTCAGGATTTACCCTAATATGATCATTCCACTCGGGTAGGTGTTCGCTCCGATGCTCCCATTGTAAGTTTATTGAACACTATCACAGATTTTCGCATTGTGCACCGCTGTTAACTTGAACAGGGCTCGTTTAACTTCATGTTTAATTATGGTTTAAAGTTTTAACATTTTGAAATTCTTGCTGTCTATATGACTGATTTCTCGGGTTTATTTTGAACTAGTGGACCCGCGCGCACTTCGTCACGCTTAATAGAAAATTATCAGTGTTTCTTTAATCAATATCTATTATAAGTATGTGTACAAAAGAAAAGTATATAAGTATTATATCCGTTTTCCTAACCACCATAATACAAGCATTAAGTTGCTTAGTTTGGGGTTAGGTGGCGCTGTGTGAAACGTCCTGAAATATTTATTATTTATTTTATTTAATCTAAATATATAAAAGGAAAGAATGACTGATTGACTGACTGACTGATCTATCGACGCATAGCCCAAACCACTGAACGGATTTGGTTGAAACTTGGAATAAAGATAGGTTTAATGACGCCGCTATGACAGGATTTTGCCATGCGGGCAAAGCCGCGAGCATTAGCTAGTATGTTATATATGCAATGCATGTACATATTACACATATATATAAACCTTCCTCTTGAATCACTCTATCTATTATTGAAAACCGCATCAAAATCCGTAACAACGTAATTTTAAAGATATAAGCATACATAGGGACAGACAGACACGGGAAGCAACTTTATTTTATACTATGTAGTGAAGAAAACTCTCTACTACTAGGAAAGAGCATTAAGCGTAGTTCTTCTCATCGATTTGGTGATGATCTATTATAATAGAAACCCTATTAGGGATGTTGACTAGGTCAAAACAATTTAAAATCTTCATTGGCTTTTCAGCTGTAGTTATTGTTGTTCGTACGATGTCTGTAAGAGGTCACTAATAGCACAGAAAAAGAATACTAATACTATTAGCTATATCAGCCACATGTGTCTAATTTAAAGTTTTGTCAAAATACATATTTCATATTTTATACATAACTCCTCAAAGTTATGTATAAAATACGTATTTTTGGTTTGTACTGATGTTTTACTTCTTACCAGTCAAGTAGAGACCGGTTGCGGGACTAGCGACATTTATAACAACACCAAGTTAAGCTTCAGGCGTTACTTTGCATAGCAGTTAACATAATAATATGTGCGAACTAAATACTTTCTTAATAACGTGCCTTAAGTGCGCTCGCAGCTTTTTGTGTTCGCAGCGCAATATAAATCTTATTTCAACCAGGTCAGGAACAAGAAAAACGCGCAGCAAAAGTAATATGCAAAGTAATTTAACAAGAAAGACGACATCTCGAATAAAAAGCAATTTCACCGTGCAAAGGAGAAAAACATTACCTACACAGCTTCGCAAAAAGAGCTAATAAACATCCTCGAAATGAAGACGAATATTTCACCAAAGAATTTCATTTCCCCTTAATTCTGCTCTAAAGTAGGTTTTAATATTAAACTAACATCTACAAAGGTTCTAGAAATCTAGGATAAGGTAGGTGAGCTTTCTCGGGGAAACCTCTTTGAAATTTAATCCAGTAGCAAAGATGGCGTCGCTGTTGCAGTGGCGTTAAGCCTTTATGGAGATTGTGGCTATGAAATAGGCGACTATGTTACTGTGACTGTTTTAAATGGATATTTGAGAGAGAAGCTCCGTCTCGTCTAATCCGACGAGACGTGTGCTGAAGGTAATCTACTTCACTTCCTTCATAGTGTACTTTGTGCTTCTATAATTGAGTAGATACTCTGCGCATCTACTGTAAGCTTGGAGCTTGGTTAGTCTAATCGATTTCGTAAACCTCTATACTAAAACATCTTTAACCTTAGTTGAAGATCATGTTTCAATTTAAAACTAAATTAAAACAACATTTTCATCACGTAAATCTTAAGAAACTTTGTCTAAATGGAATTTTTCATACGTCAAGCCAATTTAATACGGATTTTCTAGCAAATTTCATTTTAATATCGCTCGTTTAGCGGCAGTTTCTTCGATGGAAACTACGTAGCATGTAGTTTGTGTGCGAGCCCTTTGTTCGACAAGAATACCTGAGGCCTTGGCTTGAAGAAAGAACTGGCTACTAAGACGCCTAGCTCTCAAGAACATGTACTTCGCGCATTCAAGACTTTGAAGTTTATTTGATGAAATTTACCTTATGTGGGTACAATTTTTAATCTAGATCTTTTGTAGAATGAAGACTATCAGCCGATAATTTGATTTTGTATAAGCGTGCATATGTATATGTGTGCACACAGTATATCGGCTCATTTTTTAACTTATTTGGTTTTAAGTATTTTTTACCATTGGCTATTGTAACATTTAAAAAGAATTCGACTTTCGCGCAAGAAAAAACTTAAAACATTGCGTCACAGTAGCAACAATTTATTTAGAGATTTTTTCGGTCTTGAGTACCTACAGTTTTAATAAAGCCCTACTCTTTAATTAAGTGCCCACAATTCGATAGTATTACTAAAGTTTCCCTTAGCACCGTATAATTAAAACCAATTAGTTTAAAAATAAAGTAGCAATCTGCCATACAAAGTAACCATCATACTCGTATTAACGGTAAAAGATCGTCCTATCGTCCTTGACTGGGCCACTCCACTATTTATAGCGAAATAAAGCGGAGTCTAGTCTAGACCGCATTTTACGTATTAAGTAGTAATTACTCCGCAAGCAGGTCCTTGCAGCTGTTTTACGGTTTTAAATCTTCATTTTATTTAATACTTATGACTGTACTGAAAATTTAATAAATTGAACCAAGTAGGGATTTATATAATCTTAGATCGCGTTTTGCGATAAAACCGCCAATTCTTACCCTTAAAATAGATGTTTTACTTTTTTTAAAGTAAAGTAAAGATTGTTTTTAATTTTTTTTTTTATTTTACTTGTTTACAAGAAACAGTTTAAACTTACCCACTAAGCAGGTTGATGCTAGAAAGTAGAACCACAAAATAACCTATATTATAAAAAGCTATAATAAAAAGCTCTTGAAACCACCTCACTATCAGAAACAACCCTAATTTGCTAACACAAGGCAAAACAATGAAAGCGTACAAGGTTCAAATATTCAGTGGCCACCTATTCCTGACCAAAACCAATTAGAATTATACAAATACTAGACTAACGACATGCAAACGTTTGCCTTGAGCTCCAGATAGACTGCAGGCTTCATTTGCCTACCTGGAAATAGAAGTCTAGGACGCTTGAAGGCTGTTTATGAATCGTTCGGACGTTTGATGGACTTGGGATTTAGAACAGAATCTTACTATTTTTTTTATTTATTTCGATGTACATACAGCAGTATTGCTACGTAATTACTAGGGAAACTATGGTGGCCGTACTAGTAATAAAACTGTATTACAACCACCAAGGCCTCCCGTTTGGATAGGTGACTTATGAGTAGGTACATAGTTTTCTTACAAGTAGTTAGTTAAACAGTACACAAATCTAACAAAAATCAAATTGGCAAATAAGGGTATAACGAACTTTTACGATAATAAAAGGTTGATATACGCCATCATAACTACATTACAAAAACGAAAATAAGTTTAAAGTAGTTAAATAATTAGAGAAATGAAATTTACTAATATTATAAACGTGAAGTTTGTAAGAATGTATGGATGTCTGGATGTATGTTTGTTAACCTAAACGGGTGGACCGATTGAGCTGAAATTTGGTATACGGTATAGGAGTAGCTTAGACCCTGTAATAACACATAGGCTACAGTACAGAGGGTAAAACCGCTACGCAGCTAGTTTAAAATATATCTAGTATTCTGATTTGGCACTAATAATATGGGTAAGTTTGCGCGCGCATAAAAATCTCTTTTTTATTTTCTTACGAATCGTCTTGGAAAGCAGGCAACGTATCAGCGGTACCCTTGGTATTGCAGGTATCCATAGGCGACGGCGACCACTCACCATTAGAAAAGACAGTTTTTTTTTTATTGGATCAATGTTAATGGATAAAGCGCCTCCTTGAACCGCGAGAAGTTCATTATAACCATTGTATTACAGAGGGCCTGACTAGTTCAGGGCGCAGTGCCCGTTGGAGCGGCAAATAGGCCCTTCTGCTCCAGTTGGTCGACGATCTAAACATACCTTTTTGCTCAGTTAATACGTGTTATGACCAAATTGAGGAAAATCATATATTCAGCAGGTTTTGATAGAATTTGACAGGTTTCAATGGAAAATTTCAGAGATAATTCGGTCAAAAAGTCTCCGTTTTTTCATAATATTTTGTTTGAAGGGTGTATGGTTTGACGGTTATGTGTATTATGGACGATCTAGAAAGAAATAATTACGCGGTGCACTCAAGTGCACCTATCCCATAATTTTATTTTGGTCTAATGGTTTAATAGCGATATTTTTCAGGTAGTCTTGGAAAAGAGTTAACAAATAACTACTCTGGTCGTAAGTAGGTAGTTTATCTGCAAGAGCGTAAAATTTCAATTAATTAAAAGAAACCTTTTTCATTTATAGTCAAGTAAAAAAGTCGGAACGCAGCAGCTAAAAGAGAAAAACTCCGCAAAGACATTGAAGCAGATTTTACAGTGAATAAACTAATCCTTAACATTTTGTTCCAGCAGAACAATCGTAAAAAATACATTTTAAGGTACAATTTACCGGAATCGAGACAGAATTATTCAGGGTTTACTCCTTTGTTGAATTTAAGACTGCTCTTATATTTTTCTTCATTGCTCTTTGAGTGATAAATTATTTGTTTCTCGGCGGAGTAAAGCTGATTTTCTGCAGACGAAGTGAGGGCGGGATATTACAGTAGAGTAATCGTTGAGGCTTGGACTATTTGTTTCTCTTGACTATAATGATGCAATAAATATAAAACTCTTTGCCTACAATCTCAAATAGTATTTTATGTACCCAAATTTGATCTGCACAGAGTTCTTTGGGGCACGAAGATATGTATCGTGTGTGTATCTTGAAAAGCTATAATAATGCAGCGATTTTTGATGCATCGTCATAAATACAGCCTTGAATGAGGCTCTACGAGCTCTTCTGTATGAATCTAGGCTATATCTAAAACAGCTGCTACCTGAGAGTATAACGACAGACAACAGCAGTAGAGTTAAGACTGTCACCGCAGCAGAAACTGGCATTTTATGATCACCATAATAGATCAAGAAACGAAGAAAAACTAAGATTTACCCGTACTTACCTAGTCAGGTCATAAGTATTGTCACACAGTAAAAACTTTTCTTTTAGAATGCTGGCCACAAAAAAGTTTATTGAATTCGAATTTCGAATTGTTCATGAAAATAAAAATGTATACTTTTTAGAATTTTACTCATTTTTAAATATGGAGTGGACGCTTAAAGAAGACCGTGTTGCAGTTATTGCGTTGCATCGTTGCGGTTACGCGCCAATTCAAATTTATGACATACTGAAAAATTTGAATATAACCAAAAGATTCGTTTATCGTACCATCAAACGATACAATGAAGACTCTAGTGTAGATGACAGGTCAAGAAGTGGTCGCCCTCGGTCTGTTAGGACTCCAGCAGTGATAAAAGCTGTGAAGGCGCGAATTCAAAGAAATCCCAAACGTAAGCAGAAACTGTTGGCCCTTCAGATGGGGTTAAGCAGAACCACGGTGAAAAGGGTGTTAAATGAAGACTTAGGGCTTCGGGCATTCGAAGAAAAACAGGACATCGTTTAAATGCTCGTCTAATGGACCTGAGACTGAAGAGATGCCGCGCTTTGTTGAAGCGGTACGCGAGAAAAAAATATCGAGAAATTCTTTTTTCGGATGAAAAAATTTTTACCGTAGAAGAGAGCTACAACAAACAAAATGATAAGGTGTACGCACACAGTAGTGAAGAAGCGAGCAACCGTTTTCCGCGTGTCTAACGAGGTCATTTTCCATCCTCGCTCATGGTATGGTTGGGAGTTTCTTATTGGGGCTTAACAGAGGTACATTTTTGTGAGAAAGGTGTAAAAACGAATGCAGTTGTGTATCAAAATACAGTCCTGACGAACCTTGTGGAACCTGTTTCCCATACCATGTTCAATAACAGGCACTGGGTATTCCAACAAGATTCGGCGCCAGCTCATAGAGCGAAGAGCACACAAGACTGGCTGGCGGCGCGTGAAATCGACTTCATCCGGCACGAAGACTGGCCCTCCTCCAGTCCAGATTTGAGTCCGTTAGATTACAAGATATGGCAACACTTGGAGGAAAAGGCGTGCTCAAAGCCTCATCCCAATTTGGAGTCACTCAAGACATCCTTGATTAAGGCAGCAGCCGATATTGACATGGACCTCGTTCGTGCTGCGATAGACGACTGGCCGCGCAGATTGAAGGCCTGTATTCAAAATCACGGAGGTCATTTTGAATAAACTTTATTGTCATAAGAATCTATGTTTTGTTAAGTTCATTTTGGTATATAAATGGTTACATAATAAATAAACTTGTTCCAATAATTTTATATTAAACATGTGACAGAATTTATGACCTGACTATATTTAGTTAATGATATCCCATTGCCGGCAGAAGAACTCCCTCAAATCTCTCCACGTATAATATTCCCTGCCGACTAAATAATTGAATTTTGTAATGAAGAATTACCAAGCATATCTTTAGCAATATTGCCACAATAACTCTGTTACACTCCCCGTAGTTAGGTTTAACCTAATAGCTTCATAATTTAGTATTACAGACACGGTACAAAGCTTTAATGGAACAGCGGTTGAGCTACGAAGACTGTTTGAGCCCCAACCACAACGTATCGTTTAATTAAATTCGTGTACGTACTGAATACATGAAGTGCTGATCAAACGCTTCAATATGGTACCTACCAAGATTGAAACGGATTTCAGTCTATTAATAAGTCAGCACGCCCTGCTTTGGTTTTGAAATCAATATTGATTTGGTCATGCTGAGAGCAATATACGACTTATTAGAATTCTCATCGTTGGTTTACTTCCTTTCATTGGAATATCTATGTACGTATGTTTAATGTATTAATGGACACTCGCGCATTTCGTAGCGCCTAGCAGTGCATTGATATATTTACTTATTTATGATGTTAATTAATAATTAAACGAACACAACACTGTAAACTTTCACACTTGGCACTAATTAGGCGATAGTTGTAACGTGCCTTACAAAACATGGTAGCGCCCAGATGAGAAAAGAGTACACAGGGATTTTAACCCCGATATATAAGCTGGTCACTGGCCACGAACGCTGCAAACTTTGACAGTAGACGCTTAAAAAAATACATGATTATAGGTAGGTAAGTCTTTCGCAATCTCGTGTGATAAGGCGACGACGCGGCCGTAGATGGTAGCAGAAAAGTAAAGGCTAGCTAAATAAAAGGCGAGATAGATCCCTTCATGACTGGCTGTTGTAGTTTGCTGTCGATTTCATGGCGTCTGCAACTGACATGCCTAACATATAAACACGCAAACAGCCATACTCATGATCAATTACCACGGTCAAAGGCTCGCAAGGTCTTTGAATAGGGGCGCAGTGGACCGCAGCTGTCCGCACAATGCCCCGCTTCCTGTACTGTTTGTGACAGTCAATACCGATCGCTGATGTCATATCGAGCCAATTTCCTATTGGAACTACTTTTGTGCTGATTCGGATCGATATCAATGACATGGACATGCAAGGAATAAGCTTATATTTTGGGGATATGACATAGATTTGAATATTTGCTATAACTTGGGTTTGTTCAAATCAAGAGTGAATAGGTTTTTACTGAACAAGTGTGCTACAACTTCGACTGCATCGTCACTTACCAACAGGTGAGATTGCGGTCAAACGCTTGTTTAGTCTGCTATAAAAAAAGACATGAGTTTTTAACTCATGAATGTTTGCCGATTACTCGTAGACGCCTGAATCGAAATTTAATTAATTATATTTTGTTTCAAAGAATATGCCTTTCAGGTGGTTTTATTTAAATTTATTCGAAATCTGTCAAACAGTTGTCAAGTTATGACATAAAAACTTACCTCCTTTCTTTGGCTTAAAGTCTATAGTATGAATCTGCCCGTGACTCCGTTTAACATTTCATTTTTAGTACACTTATTGTTATTGATATTATAGGTAGCATAGGTACATTAGAATATCTAAAACGATAGATATAGGGTCTAAATTAAGTAACACTATGTTACTTAATACTTTTTATTATCATCCTAAAAACACACATACATAAGAAAATATCCTTAAACACATTGTAAAGTACCGAGTGGGAGGACGATATTATACAGTTTGCTCAATATTATTCTTCGATACCAAGAACCGTTATATACCTGTATTTTGATATTAATAAAGTTAATACATCAGTAAAATTGGTTTTGACAAGCACTTTTGTCGTGTCGTTAAAGAGAAACTGTTCTTTGATACAAAGTTTTATGTCAGCTCTTTACTGTTTTGATGCTATTCAAAATCTGGACAAATAATGTCGTGTGGGATTTAACGATCGAGTTCGTGATTGAGGTTTATATCATATCAATCGTGTGAAATGATTGTATCTTCATTTCATATCTAATACTATAAAATCTCCAAAGATTTTGTGTGTGCATGTACTATATATCTTCTTATCAAAACTGCGAAACAACAACATTCTAGCGAATCAGGAAGTTTAAAATTTAACCAAATATCATAAAGACTTTATGTGATAAGTGTTGTAAAGAAGCTCCTCATATCAAATAAATATATATTGAGAGAATTTTTCTTAAGTTAAATTTAATTTCGTTTATATATTCTGAAATAACATCTGAAATAAAGAATGTTTTGCGTAACTGCGTGGCGAATTTCAGTTTTATGGAATGTTGCATCTACATATTGCAGAGTTTTGTTCACGTGTAGGCTATGTTATCCAATCCACCTACCCGCTTTGCATTTAGTTGATTGTTTTGCTGATTATATTCGGCTGAATCAAATTGCAATCAACCTTGTTAGCTGCTCGGATGCCCATCTCTAATTCCGTTGTGTATAGATCCAATGAGATTTGTAGCATTGTTAGAGTTGAATAGAAGCAATTGGGTAGCTTTGGATGTTTTTTTTTATGTTACTGACATTTAAGTAGAGGCCTGATGGTGTATTACCGTCACCTATTGAAGTAATAAAAACATCAGTAGTCGTATTTTTTTTATTCGTTATAGGTTAACATTTGACCTCGATCTCGCGTGATGTTAAGCAAAGATGCGGCCGTAGATGGTAGCAGACAAAACCTACAAGGCGGGATAAATCCCTTCCTGCCTTTACTGAACATCTTGGCGGAGCACGTTCATAATGACTGTATTATCGGTTAAGTAGACGGCATAAATCCCTTCCTTGCCTGGCTTCACTAAACATCATACCTACCGAAACATGGTCGTAATCACCGCCTTCTGGTATACATTTATACGGGAGCGTATTCGCACGCATAATTTTTTTTGTCCTAATTTTGTTTCGCCGAAAATGTTTCACATAACTTTTTTTAGCCTAATCATAATTGGGCATAATTATATCTAGACATACTTATGTCTTGCCATAACTGTCAGTTGCCCTAACGTTTTTTAGCATATATTTGTAAAGCATAAATTTGTATGTCATAATATAAGTACGCATAATTTTGCTAGTCCTAATTTAATTTGTCCGAAAATGTTTCGCATAACTTTCTCGGGCATAATCATAATTTTACATAACTATATTAAGGCACACAACTAATATTGTAAGTTAATAATATTATTTAGGAAAGTAGTTTATGGCACCCAGTAAGACTGACTGTCACAAAACCGACTCGGATAATTTAGGTTAGGTTAGGTTTGAACAATGTCCACAGTGCCACGGCAGCGGTCAACAAAGTGCCAAAAATGACCATCCACTTTCTAATTCAGAGAGAGGGTAGTGTATAGAGGAGATTAAAATGAAACAACCGCACAGTAGCTAGTGAAGTTACTGGGCTGAAGAGTCTTAACATCTTATTACTCTCAAGTAAGAAGTTTTCTCTTACCATCGGGAGAGCGTCTTGCCCGAATTCTTACTTCGTTCTATAAAAAAAACCGCGAGAAGGCTAGGTTAGGTTTTAAGTTGGAACATTGAAATTAATAATTCGTTTCTTTTAGTATTAATAATATTTTGCCGATTACAATCCTGGTAATAGTATTATGACAAGATATCACTTTGCTAAAAAATTAGGGCTGGATATATCATTATACTGAAAATAATTAGGGCTGGATATTATTATGTCGAAAAATATTAGGGCTAAATATAATTATGCAAAAAAAAATTATGGTAAGATATTTTAGGCGTTAAAACAATATGCGTAACAATTTTATGCGTAATTGTTATTATGCTTAAAAATATTATGGGAGAAAAATTTAGGCTAAAAAAGTTATGCCTAAAAACTTTAGGCGTTTTGATGTTTAGGCTGAAAAACGTTATGCCACATTAAATTAGGACTAAAAGTTTTATGCGAGCCAATATGGACCCCATTTATACACATAGTTTGATAGGGTCCATATTGGCTCGCATAAATTTTTTTGTCCTAATTTAATGTGGCATAACGTTTTTCAGCCTAAACTTCAAAACGCCTAAAGTTGTTAGGCATAATTTTTTGGCCTAAATTTTTCTCCCATAATATTTTAAAGCATAATAATATGTACGCCTAAAATTGTTACGCATATTGTTTCAACCACCCAGAACAATACGCACCCAGTTTGATATATCTATTCGATTATGTACCTCGTCTTTAACAAAAGGTTTTTTTATTTACCTAATTGTGGTAATGATGCAGTGTGTGAACATTTATTAAAACTTAAAAGCTAAATATGGTGCATCATTTTTTTATCAACAATATTCTATCAACTTTTAATGAACCTTATGTTAAAACATGGTCTTTCAATTTTGTTTCATTAGTGAATCCTTTATGTCATAAGGCGTAATCAGGTCAAAGCTTCTAAAGACTAAATTATTTCATACCGTGCGTACATCGTTTATATTTTACCTAAATTATGTAGCGGCAATTACTTCCAAGGGCAAATATCCCGGTATATTTTACCATACATTATCCTTAGGGATCTTCGTTAATATACCAAAAAGGTTCCTTGAGATTCAGCCCGTATTCACACGCCAATATGGGGAAATGAAATATCCATAAGCTGGGTATAACATGAACCTATATGAGGTAAGAAAATTGCTAGAATACGGCTGATAAACTCCGACGAACGTTGAGAGCATTACGTTAACAAAAGATAAGAAATAAAAGTTTTATTAGCCAGCATTTGTAATCTATATGACTTACTTATTCTCGCCCACGCTCCCATTGACAATGTTTCAATCTTCCATAAAAAGGTAACTGCAGACGTAAATAAAATCTCAACAAAACCAGCATTTTTTATCTGAAGAACAATACATTCGTTTTAGAGTCATTTGCCGCATTAGATGCCGTCGCCGCACTTAATTCCATCCCATAAAGTTGCAGTCACAATCGCCCATCAAATTGTCATCTGCAGCCCTCTGCCCATCGTAAAGAATTTACGCTTCTCATACACAGGGAAAAAACTCCAACATAAAAGCATCAATTCCTCAGAGAATCGAGATCGTGATGAAAGAAAATTTAATGAAGCGCGCGATTCGAACTTCAAAGAGATCCTGACGGCTAATTGGGAAAATATTGCTATTAATAAGAAAATATTGTTAAAGAGGACGTGGAATGTGACCTTAATTTGAAAGTACTCCTCGCTCCATTAAATTGGAAATTCGTCATGAACCTGTACTTAATTCAATATTCGAAATGTTTTGTGCTGAAGTGATTTCCTTTCATGAAATAAATTACAAAAATTTCTGGGAATAAAATATTATCTTGACTATTCCCTTCACATGAAAAAGGTTCGTGTGTCTTATGGATATCATACCACCGTCGCTCTATTTTATGTCTTTCTTTTCCGTGCTTGGTTGTCTGGAAGAGATCACTATTAGCGATAAGACCGCCAATTGTAACACTTCTTTCTGTGTAATCTTAGTTATTTAAGCAGGTATTGTGCAATAAAGAGTTTTCTATTCTATTCTATCATAGAGCAGTAAGGCGAACGCACAGAAGGCGATGATGCGTTCGTTTACCGTCTCGACGTCGACACTCGACCCCTAATAGCATTGTAAAACTTTAATGTGTGCTCTACGGAGCACTGACCACTCTACACGCATTTAGACTTAGCTCTCAGGCACAGCGGTCGTTAATCTGGCCTCGTGCTCAGGAAAAATAAAATAATAAATATGGAGCGTTGCAGTTCTGAATGCCTATTGGCTATTACGCACTAGTGCCTATCACTATTAACTTAGAAGAGGTATAAAATATTAGAGTCATAGAGCGCAAATATTCCTAAATAACGCGACAAAGTTGAAAATGTTTTATTTTTAACATTACGCTATATGATTCTAAAAACATTTTATTTAAAAAGATTTATAGTAATAGATAACATGCGCGTAAGCCAATAGGCCCTCTGATGGATACATCAATATATAGTTCGTGCTAATAATGCACAGGGATGCTTTAATAGAAGTCATCTCTCGAGTAAAGTGATAACAATTGAAGAGCAATGCGAAGCAGATTGACGACATCGTTACAAGAAGCGACAGGGTCGATACATCCTCGCGCTTCGTATGCTCGAAACAGGTAACGTTTAATGAATTTATCTTGTCAGGGGGAACATTAACCGAGTTTAGGAACAAATTACGAGCGCAAACTTGTGTAGCACCTTCCCAGTACGTAATTACAACGGCATTTGCCGAATATTCACGTGAAGCTACCGAGATGAAAGCTTTTTTATCGTCGACGTATCATAGTTCCGTTTTGGCGCAAACGAGCGCAGATACCCGCTTTATTGCTTGACGAGGTGCCAGCTTCGGAGGAAACTCGTAAGAATCAATACACGACACGCTGCAGAATGGCAAAATGAGTCGTGGGAATCAATACCGGGGAAGTGTCAACGTGTTTCACGGCTCACGACACGGGCAAGCGCCGCCTCGCGCTGCTCACTTTTATTAAATGCCATTTTATCGCCACTCTCTGATGCCGTAAAAGCTTCCACAAGTACTCTCCTAGTTTTGTAAAATAAAACAAGAATATTTCGACACGGCGCGTGGTGCCGCCGCGTCTTCGCTCCATCTAGTGGAGTAGAGTTGCCGCTTCGCTACAATGTCTGTTGTTTTATGTATCCCGGCCGCTTCGGTTTTATGTCTTGTCGTTTGTATTATGCGCACTCCTTTCATTTTATTGTTCCGCATTGTTGAATCTCCATTGAGGAATGCCATTGATGAAATTTGTTTCGCTTAATGGTTAGATCTCTGACCTAATAAAGTTAACCCAATTAAATACGGACCTTATTAACTGATTTATTACGACGAAAAGAACAAAATGAACTAACTTTTTAGGCTTTAATTTTAACTGTTATAAAATTGCATCATTTTTATGTGATGAAGATGAGATTTGAGCAAAAAATATAAAGCGCAATCGAACACCTTACATGTTTTTGACGTATACCTACATTTACCTATCATGTGACAAGTGAGATGCAAAAAAAACCTTATAATATGAGAGATAGAGTAGCACAAGTGAGATTAGTATACCTCTAGAAGACGCAGTATAAGGCAGCCGCGGCGAGTGTCCCCGGCTCGGCTGCAGTGAAACGGAGCATGTGGGTTAAGGGCCCTCGGCGCTTTGTTAGCGCGCTCTAATCACTGCCGCCTCTCCACAGCTCAAGGGCTCCTCAGCGCACTAGCGTTTTGTGTCCTCCCGCGCATCACGGCCGCTCAATGCGCCCCGCTGTTTGTGTGCGGATGAATGTCACCTAAATAAACTCAATTTGTTTGTTAGCGTTTTCCCACTTCCATTTTTACGCCGTAACTGAGCGTTTAATGAGATCTCCTCTCATTTTTCACTGAGGGTTCAGAAATTACGTAAAAGACGAATCTAATGAAGATGATTTATACTCTCGTAATATTATGATACCTTTTGTATCGTACGATAGCAATATATTGCTGACAATACAATAAAAAAGATATAGGTAAGCAGACTACTGTAATAATCAAACCGCAGCGGGATCGATGTTCTCGGACATAAATCAGAAAAAGCAATTCCATCTCAATTTGGTGGAGCTGGGAAATGTAGAACTATACTGGCCGCAATCCAAGGTACGGTTTTAAGTTTATCGTATACAGGCTGCGGCCGTATTTTTTGGGTAAACAGGAACGTAATCCGCCGCCAAGTTTCGTGTGCCTTTGAATAACGACAATACCGCAATAGGAATGCGCAATGTGATGGGGATAAGGTCGGGAATGAGTCGGGAGCGGTTCCGTTATCAGCCAAATATGCCGGTCGGAGATACGACTTTCGCATCCATTATTGTTTTGGAGAAATTTATAGCTCGACGGTGACCGTGCCTTGAATCCGTAATTGGATTTCATGAGAGCATTCGTTTGCTTCCTAATCTTTTTTGCTTCTTGTGAAAAAGTTATGATCACGATTTGTTTGTTTTAATGACATTCGGCTTTGTTCATGACGGGGGTCGAGCGGGAAATGAAAACATTGAATTAGCAGCTACGGGTTGCTTTAAAAACATTTTCTTTTAACAATCTTTTATTTATTTCACCTGTCTGGAGCTTGTCACTATATAATCTAATCTTGCAATTTAAATCCACTTTAGGAATTCTTATTTAACTGAAGTTTTGCATGGGTTAGTATAATGATAAGTCACAACATTTGCCTCTTACATCTATGAAAGATGATTCCAGCAACGTCCGATATATTATTATTATTTAGTAGTAAATATTATAAGTATGTTATTCACAAACAGGCACTCTAATATAGGTACACCAAAAACGAATGAAAAAAACATTTGTATCGATTAAATTCTCACCGTTCTGTAAACATAAAATGAAACGACTCAGACATTTCAAGTAGCCTAAAAGTAAGTTAGCATTTAAATGAAAACTACCGGAAGTTATTACTAAGAGATGCCATTCTCGACAATTTCAAATAATTGAATATTTCATTATAACTTGGTAGGGAAGGCTGTATAAATTTCCCAAAGGCTATTAACGAGGCCGAGCCGAGGTGGCTTGGCCTGTTCTTCTCTTGCTTTCAAACGAAAAGGGGCTGAAATCCTGAAGGCAATGGCATCAAAACTCATTTCCGGGAGCTGTCGGCGCCCGAGACGACCAATAAGAATATATATTCGAACTCTTGGTATTTTTATTTAAAATCGTTTGATTTTGTATTTACTTTTTATTGAAGAAACACTGGATTAGAATATAATTATCTGAGCGTTTATCTCGTAGCTGCTTCTTTTCGCTAGTTATATCAAATACTCAGGTCATTTCCATCTTAAACGGTATTATTATCTTACTTCTTATCTACTAATATTATAAACGTGAATGTTTGTAAGAAAGTATGGATGTATGTTTGTTACTCTTTCATGCCTAAACGGGTGGACCGATTGAGCTGAAATATAGTATAGAGATAGCTTAGACCCTGGAATAACACTTAGGCTATATAGTACGGCAGGTAAAACCGCTGGGCGCAACTAGTTAGACCATAATGTTATCTACAATTGTATGTTTGTCGGTGTCAAACTTTAAAAAAAATCTTCTTCCTATCATTTTATGTATATTCCGGCATTAGCCAGATAGAAATAAAAAGCCATAGCAAAAATATTATATAGGTAGATACCTACTTCGCTAACAGGGAAGCGTGAATTTTAATAAAAGCTAATCGCGGTGTTGCCATGTCCATTATATTTTTACGAGAGTAGACTTGGCGACGTCGAGTCGCGTCGCCGAGCTTCGAGTGAAAATCCGCAAATGGGCTTAAAATAATCTCCAAAATCCTGTTCTCAGTGAAAATGTAGCACATTTAAATTGGCAAGGTTATGGCACGGTAGGGATGCGCATTCAGCCCGCCGCGTTGGCAAAACTCCAGGCTTGGCATATGTGGGCCGCAAGTTTTGACATCACGCGCCCCTGTTGACCTACTTTTGTAATTTTTACTGTCCTCTAGGATGTGGCCTTAACAACCTTACTGCTAGGTAAGCACCTAATGGAAAAACTACGTAAATGGACAAGTGGCTTTTAGGTTAAAACTCGGTCATCTCGGTTACTATATCAAAATGTAAGAGAAATGAGTAACTGTGTTGATTTCTGAGTTAGCGCATGCTGTTTTTACGGCTGGCTTTTACCATAAAGTCTATATCATAGCACGTGGTAGTAAATAAGTCGGTGGTGATACAGTGTATCCCCGTACCACCGTTTTAATCGACTTCAAAAAGAGAAAAGTTTTTCAATTTATCGATATCTCCAATCGATTAGAAAATTTATTTTTTGTTGTCTTTTCCAGGTCCCTTTCAAATCTTATCGTAATCGGTAGAGCGATTTAGGGGAATTGGAAAAATATGCAATGAAAATGTGCGTCTTATTCAAAAAGAGCTTAAAGCCTAGTCGGTTTTATATATTTTTTACTTTACTTGTTTCTTTCACTCACTGACTCGTTATAGAAAATCTTATTTTACGCCGCGTGACAATCGAGAGAGATCACGTCTTTGACTCATTTGCGAAAAAAGGAATATAAAAGGTACCTAGATATCGCCCGTAGCACTTCCGTGTTTCAAAGCGAATAGGTACACCAAGCGATAGGACGCAGCAAAGTCACACCGTTCCATTTATTTGCGTTGCTTTTGTAGTGTACCTACAAAGTTATCTCTAGCACTTTGGAGTGGTGACTGTCGCCTTTGAGTTTTGTATGGAGAAATGTTTGAAGCAGATGTGGTCATTGTTGACGTTTCTCGACTCGGCTAAAGTGCTTGTCACTAGCACTAAGTAAACTAAATTTAACTCGTTATTTTGTTAAAACATTAACACTTAATCTATGTTATTTTTGTTTCAGGTAAGTGCTGGTTAAACCGAGAAAATTGCTCATAAATATCTGTTTGGGAAAATGACTGTCAAAAAATACAAATAGGATGGGGGAGAGTCCTCACAGAACATCGTGCCGGAATATGGTAATATTGACCGCGACACGGTTTTGTCCAATGGGTGGTAAGTAGCCACAGTCGAAGACAGAATTTTTTTAAAGCAGAGTTAGGGAGTTCAACCGTTTTAGTAGGAAATCAATCTCATCCTTATAAACCTTAAAATTTTACGTAGGGACCATCAAATATCAATTAAGGTTGTCTAATCGCGTCCTGACAATGTTAAATGAATCCCACGAGCCCTTCATGTCCAAATATTCCAAGCTATTATTTTTCCGAGGACTTCTTTAACCTAATTCCAGTGTAATGAGCCTCGAGAGACAGTCTCACAATGCGGTGTTCAACCGAATAATGAACATCCGCCTTTTGTTTATGATTCTCCTCTTGAATACTGAACACTGATAGCATTTTTTGACAGTTGCTTGTTTTGGTAGTGGAATTCATCTAGAGTGGAAGATCATTGATATCTTAGGGTTCGTTTCTACTTGTGCAGCGCGGAGTAAATTGGCCAATAACAGTGCTCGGATGGAGTTGTCAAAAAAAATCAAGCATTGAGATTGTTGCGGTGGAAATTTTAGCTTATTAGTTAGTCTTAACAGTCATTATTACTTTATTATTTTTTGTTTATAATAATTAACCGTTTATAATTATTGAACCTTAAATAAAATCGGTACCTTTAGTAATAAAATCTAATCGGTAAATTTAGTAACAATGAGGGCTATATCAAGAGGGTATAAATTATATTTCCTCGGCAACTACAAAAAGTGTCAACATAATATTATGTACGAGTATGTATACATCGGTATCTAAAGTCCAAGTTAATACATAAAAGATATAAAATGTGTAGTGTGGTAAAATATTCAAATGAACATTTGCATTGCTTACAACTTAAAAGCGACTACGTCAAAGCTCTGCACCGAAGCTCTCTGTTCAAAAGGTTTTCAAATATCTACTGAAATAGGGAAAAACCTTGCTTTAAAACAATTTTACTCAAAATCTAAAGAGGCCTTTAAATCTATAATCTTCCATAATCCTAAAGCTGGGTACACACTAAACAACGCAGGCCAACGAAAGGGTTCGATCGTTTGCGCTGTGTGGACGAAGGATAGCGCAACCAACGACCGTGCGATCGACGACTATCATTCGTGGTATATATCCTTTTTTTTGACTCAGGAAAAATGTCATTACTCATTGTCTAGGGCGGTACGTGGGGCTCCCCCAACGAGGATGGGCACGGGAGGGAGACCTACTAAAAATCTGGGGGTTTTCCAACGGGACGCCATAATGCCAGGGCAGCGTGTACGCCGAAGCACTCGTCCGCGGCTTGGTGTGTATCCGGCCTAACGGGTGTGGCAAGGAGCTTGCAGTCTCTAGCCGCAAAAACATAGACAACGCCTAAAATATTCCGGTTGACATTTATCCGGCCCAGATCCTCATTTCAGATTTCATCTCTCGGATGGACGTGCTTTTTACTTTTTATTGTCCCTATAAAACGGAGGCGTGACCCTGTTTAATAAATTCAGTGTAGAGTCGAGAGCTCGATGCTCCGAGACTTGAATAACAACTGGTGAATTTATTACCTCATCCCGGATATTTTAGTGGTGCTAATTGCTCTTGCGTGGTCTCAATTTGGAGATTGGCTGTTAAAAATTAGGTCCTCAAAGTGTTTCATTATCCTGATTGTAAATATGATATACACACACATGCACATAGACATGCAAACACATAGACAGCATGAGCATGTTTTTGCATTTCAATAAACTTTTATCTATATATCTACGTAAATATATTATGTATGTACCTAATTGTGATAATCAATATTGTAGAGCATATCACACAGCGCGATCTAACTCCAAGCTAAGAAATTCTGTACTTATGTAATAGCCAGGTTCCAGATAACGGATAGTACAACTTTCTTTTCTAAATATATTACCTATATGATATACCTACATAATATGGTACACGTATGATACACCTCCCTTTTGAAGTCTGTAAGTAAGTCAACAGCAAAAAACTGTAATTTAATTTGTAAAAATCGCAACATGTATCGCAACGACGCAAACTCGTAACTTTATGTTTTTAATTCTGTAGAATAAAATAACATTTGCAAGTTATGTTTTTATTTTATCGAATGTGTTTCGATGAAAGCAAAAAACCAATTTGCCCAGTCCACATAAATATCTCCATTAAAATTGAATCCCATCCTAAATGTGCAAAGACCCGAACCCATATCGGTCTTTATTTTAACGGGTCCCTATTTTTCGAGTCCGATCCAGGATAGATAAAGATCGCATTAAAATTTCATCCGGGTCACATAACACGTGCGCAAAATTAATCAGGTGAAATGAGAAATTATTAAATTTCCTTTACGTGTGAGCGCTGACACGCGCATTCTATCTCGGCCGGATATTACTGGCTGATGCGATTCGGATATAAATCAGCTCGATCTGTGTTGCCACATTTCACTTGGTTTTTCTCCTTATAACCCGCAAAATTTGTGAAGATGAATCTCGGTCGTTTCGACGCGTAAACCGATTTTTATAAGGGTTATATTTTATGTTACAGGCTGCCATTATTTTTGGATTATGGCTCACTTTTGTGTGGACTCTTTTTTGTAGACGCTTATCGATATGGGAAAGTTTGGGGAAATTTTATATTACAGAATCTTTTAACACCCGTATTCTTAATCTTATCCTCACTCTCGACTCTACTCAATTTCGAAAAAAATGGCATTGTCTGTACCATAAAAAAAAATGGAGTGCCTATTTCCTCGAAAAAGCTCGAGTAGAGGGCAAAAAAGCAACTCTATAATACCAGTATTTCTTACGTAATTACGAAGCATGACCAAATGTAGCCTAAGCCTAATAATGTTACCGTTTTCAATACCCTAGCGAATTTCATTAAGTTCCCTTGCATGTTATGCAACAGGCAGTCCACTGATTAATACGTGGCAGAGAGGTTCATCAGTATTCACCGGGCAGGCCTCATCAGACCGCGTTATACTGAGCCTTACGGATATAAATCACGGATAAGCAGAGGGCCTATTGGCTATCGCCAAACATGTAAAACACTCGAATTCATAGACGAAATTGCGTACATTAATTGTTTAAACCTCTTCATTAATATGATTAAAATAACAAACGCAGCAATGTACATTGAAGTTGTCATTAATATTAGTGGGTGAGAATTAGCCTGGCGTGATTAGTCAGTCACATTCTCAAATTGACATAAAAAACGCATGTTGTCACAGTAGCAAAAATCACAGTCGCTTCAGATTGTCACAGTAGCAACTTGTCACATTCGCATATTGTCACAGTCGGAAATTGTCACTGTAGATAATATATTAGTCATAGTAACAAAAAAAAAAGTATGAATGCTGAGACCCTAAATGAAAAAAATCGTTACTCGGGCTTATCGCTAATATGATAATTTGCTACTATGACAATTTGCGAATGTCACAAATTGCTACTGTGACATTTTGCTACTGTGACGATGTACGAAAATGACATTTTGCGTCTAAATTCTAAATGTCACATTGCGTATGTGAAAAAACCCGCCTGCCCCTTTAGCACAATAAGACATTGACGTAAGAGAAGCAACTCTTGTCTTACTTTAAAAGTAATTCATTAACGTTTGTAAGAGCACAATGACATTGAGAGTAGCTGCAAATTGTATGCAATGACAGTGCGAGTAGCAAGAGTAGCGTCTTCATATGTGTCAGATTACTCTTGAAGTATTGTCAAAAGTTGCTACTCTTACGTCAATGTCGTGATATGCTAAGGCCGCTGATCCTAAATCACAAAGGGACTTCAGCCACCTGAGTGCATTACATCTGTTAGCTTTAGATCCTATGGAAACAGTTTGTGTTTGTCCAATCCGTTCGGCAGTTGTTTGCGTCGCTGCCGTTACATCGGGACCCTAGAGGTTAGGATTGTGTTTGCTTACAGCTTCCTATCAAACGATTTGAACTTTGGAATGTCCACACATTTTTAAATTGGTCACGTTACTGTGCATAGACCTTTAAAAATATTGAAAGTATGTTGGCAGCGTTGAGTATTGAGTTCCTCTGGTATTAGCTAATTTAAAACGGTGGCGATCACAATAAGTCGACAAAAATGTCTACCAACAAATAATTTCGGCGTCTCTCAACTTGACAATAACGAAAGAGGCAATTTAACTATCAATAGTTTATTATGAGTATTGATAAATTAAGAAATGCCTCTTCCTATATACGGTTCTATGTCTCATAAGAACACTTTATTTATGTCGGCTTATAGTGCTTGTCATCAGCGTTAATTCGCCAATTCCGCCACGATGCACTGTTAAACGTGGTTACTGGAAATTCAGTCCACAAGAGAATTGACAGACCTGAGACAGAGACAGCATATAGAGCATTCTTTATAATATGTGAGAGAGATAACGAATAAATAAGTGACTATCGAACACGGTATCGTGCCATCGTGAACTTTTACCCTTTTATCTTCTAAAAATGTTGCATTTTAAACTAGGAATATGTTTAAAAGGCAAGCTCGTGTGCCATTAGTGATGTCTGCATATTTACTCCACGCTACATTCCCCGCATAAACTGCGCCCCAATTACTCGTGTAAACTCTCTAGTGAATCCTAAAAGAAATAAACTGCAATAGCACTAACGACTAACAGCAGCAAAAGTAGATTTTCGCTCTAGTAAAATTTAAACTGGAGTCAGAACAACTAGGTTTAAAGAGCGGGGTTCTTCATTCCGCTCTTCATTTACGAGATTGCTAGTTACGGAACTTTCTTTAAAAGGTTTAAAAAGACGTTTGAATCGGTTAACAAGAAAAACGGTGTAAAAGTGTTTTGAACAAGCTTTTTGTGCACCTCATAGTGGCACTAATGGTTTTTCTTATGCTTGACGTGCTTGGAGGTCAGATGATATTGCTTTTGTTCGAAAGAACTGGATTAAACTGGGTGATCCTACTGATAGGCACTGGCCGAGACTAGTTACCACCCACTGGACAAAACTGTATTGCCAAGCGGTCATTATGACCGACATCAAGGCGTCTGAAGGCGACGGTTGCTGCTAAACATCACGTGGCTCGTCTGCTTGTGAGTCTATCATAAACAGGTGGTGAGAAGAAGTGAACATACAAAGACTAGACATAACATATTAAAATCTAGTAGTGGCAGGACGAAGGCAAAGGGGTTATATGTTCAGTTGCAATAGAGGTATCATTAGGCCATTGAATTCCAAAAAATATAAATTTAGGAGTAAGGTCTTTACACAACTGTGGGACCGTATATACTAGAAAAACAAAGAATGAATTTACAAAGGAGATTCGGGAAGTGAAGGTTTCAAACTACATATAAAACTTACCTACGTCCCTCATGTGTTTCCAAACGGGTGCATTACTCCTCGGGTTTCAAAGCGGTAGGAACTTTGTTTCATCCGACAAAGATATCCGTTAGTTCGATTTTGTTTTGTTGCCGAAATGCGGGACAGTGTCGCATCGGCCAGATTGTACCCATCGTCCCGGTTATTGAGTTCGGAAAGGCTCCGATTGTTCGCTTGGAAACAAGTTTAAAATGTACGAAGTGAGATTGCGACTCGATAAAACTTCAAATTGAGATTTCGTACATTGATACTGTGTTTTTTGGTTGAGATAAGTTTTTATATGTTGCATCACTTATCGATAACCTATGGTATTGGATAATGGCCATGATTTTTTAAAACAAATTCCGTAAAATAGTAATTTTTATATGATATACGTAATGGGGTTTCGTCTTCCATGGAACAAACAAAGAAAATAAATACTTTGTGAGTTTTATGCTAACGCGCAAAAAAGTGTAAGCAAGCCACACTTTACACGCTTACAGTTCGCTGACACTGTTTTAGTCGTTCGATTGTTGGTAAGTAAGTAAAAAAGCGTGTTCCGGCAAAATGTTTAGTAAAGGTTTATCCCGCCTTCTAGGTTTAGGCTGCTACCATCTTCGGCATCATCTTCGCTCAACATCACGCGAGATCGTGGTTAAAGGCTAACTTATTGTGAATAAAAAACAACGCTTAACGGATTGGTTCTTATGATGTAGACTTCTACTAAGAAAGAATTTCTTCATGTGAGGAAGGCGTACAAATACTAAAATCCTAACTTATACTAATATCCTTGCTAATTTGGTCTTAATGACAAATATAGGAGTGCGGAGCTTACCATTTCTTCGGTATATAATGTAGAGAAGTAAGCAAACGAGCGAAACACTCTCCTGATATTAAGAGATAACGCTGCCTATATAATCAGCACAGAGCCGTCCAGAATGCACTGCACCAACGCTCACACAAGAATCGATCGTAACATGTAGAGACTCTTTAGCCCAGTAATTTCACTAGCTACAGCTATATTTATTGAAGATAGTAAGCCCATTTGAGACTTGCTTTGTATGTTTTCCTTATTTGGCCAACGAATTGTAAGCTCGACCATCGCCAATATAGCCTGAGGCTTCCTTCTCGATTTATGAGCATAATAAACAAGTAATTTATAATCTTCTGCTAAGTTGGGATGGCTAATCTTTGACCCTTTCTGAACTATAGTAATTATCTTAAACTTAAGGGCACAAGATATCTAGGAGGTTGTTAGGTCATGTTGATGACCTTCACCTTCGGGGCTTGCAAACTTGGTACGTGGATCTTGATACTTGCTTAGCCTAACAGTTTTACTGAAAAAAAAAACCAGAGTCTAAGCTTAGTCTTGGCTTCAAAATTGGAGCCTAATTGATGCTTCCGTTTAAGCGTGAGCTGATTCGCTGCATAGTAGCGGTTGCCCATTAATTAATTGGCAACAATCTAACTACAGATAATTGAGAAATACTTAAACATACGCAAACTTTGGCCTTTAATATGTTCATGTCACATGCTCATTAAATTTTGATCTATCAACGCACAGCTCAAATCGATGGATGGATTGAGTTAAAATTTGGCACACATAGATACTGTCGCATAGATATTTGCTCAAAGTATTTTTTAAAGCGGGTAAAACCGCGATACGCTATCCCCTTATATAAAAGTAACATACACAAATACATAGTATTACTTTACAAAATAAAAGTCTAGCTCGCGAGTAGTGTAACCGCATACCCTCGAGGCTTTAAACTTTATCTAGTTCATAGTAAATTCCAGCGAGTTAAGTAAAATGGAGGAGTATTGCACAGTGCACGCCTAGCGTTGTATATGGGCCACTACTTGCACCGGACCCGCGACAGTTTTACAACCAAATACTCGTTTGGAACGGATGTTTTCGCTCCTCCAGGCTACTAGAGTACTAACGTGGAATTCTGTAAGGATTCTGGGATATTTGGGGCGTACTGTAAAGGCAGATTTCGAATTGAATTATCTTTTGTCTTGTCTTGTATGTTTTACAAGAAGGCAAGTTTTTCTTAACACGTTAACTTTTATATTAATTTGTAAAAACCAATGAATAGTTCTGCACGTCAAATGTGATGTTTAGCCATTTTAGTAGTAAGTAGGTCGGAAGTCCGTTGTAGGTTTTATTAGATAGAGTACAACAACTGCATCATAACTCAGTCATCATTCTTCATTCCCATACTCCTCCATGGCACGCTACTCAAATCGGTTCTGCGTCTTCCCCCTTTAACCGCTCCCAGCGACCTTCCGGATATCATAGACGTGGTCTCCACTCTAAGCCTCGCGTGATTGCCACAATAATTATAATCAGCCTTTAATTGTTTACTATTGGACAAAGGCCTTCCATTGATTTTACCACTATCCCCCATCTCTTTTTGTCCTCATCTAGCTTCCATTAATTACCGTATTTTTGTACAACTAATATTGTAGAATTAAGATCATCCTTATAACGTAGTCAGTGAAAAATAACATCAGTTCTAGGGTTTGCCTCAAGAGCTTCAAGTGACAGCTCATCAAGGAGAACATTCTAATGAGTTACGTGACACGTCACCAAGTTTTAATGAAAAACTTGGAGGATACTAAATTATACGCTTTTTAGAAGAAAGTGGGACTCAGGGCTCATTATATTTCCGACGGTTGGATAGGGCTTAGTTGGTGGAACAATTTGCTTTACTCCTTCTTAAAGTACTTACTTTATAACACTTCTAAATATTTTTTAAAGTCTTTTTTAGAATTTTCTTCAACTCTTTCTGGACTATTTTATTAAATAGTTATATCCTAGCATTTAAAGCAGGAGTTTAATATGTTAGTATTGTATATTAGTAGGATTTTAATTATGAAATATTGTATTATCTACAAAAAGTAATTTTCTGGGTGAGGCTTGGTACTATGACCCCAAATTTTCCAGTCCTTGGGAATTAGCATCATTACGTTCCGTAACCCTCATTATAATTAAAGTCTTACAGTTACCAGGTCGTCGGCCCAATATTATAATTTGTACTTCATTAGGTCCATACCAATAACCAACGAGTAACTGGAGTCACTACGGCCGTCCAATAGCCTTTGTCCCCGAGGACATGACTTCCTCCGAGAATCAATTAGTTAAGGATTACTTCTTCTACGCGAAATTGAACCTTATTCCTTTAAGTTACGAAGGGCCTTATCTTCAACGATGGTAAGTCTACTCATTAAAACTTTGGCCGTCGTGTCGCCCTTTATAATGACCTACGTAATGGATGATTCCGTAAACTTTTAAGAGTTTTGTCTAATTCAAATGCTGTGTCATCTTTTGACTGAAAATAATTAAGGATAGGTACACCTACGCACTATTTCCAGCATTTTCCGCAGGAAGCGATTGTACTTAATTGCAGCTAACAGTGTGGCGGCTAGTAAGCGGAAAATGTTGTTAAAAATATCCCAATTTGCAGTAGATCAGGAGTCTTCCATCCGCGTACTGTGTATTCGGTTGAACGTCAGAACGGTCGAGAAAATGCAGCGGTTGACTAGCAGCGGCATCACAGTGCTAAAACTATAATTTTGAACATATTTTTGATGCCGGTTAACTAGGCGGCTGACCGTATTGCGACTAGCCACATAGTTTGTACGTATCCTTAAGATTCAAGACTTCAAGCTCTTATTCAAGCTCGCTTGCTTTCTTCTTAATCGTCAAGTTTCAAACTGTTGCATAATAAGCGTTAATTAGTGTGCTTATTCCGTCTCCAAAAACCACATATACATTGTGGTGTTCAAAGTAATTTGAGAGCGCGGTCCAATTTGTCGCGCTGGTTGTTCCCAAACTTTCTTCTTTGTAAGTTCTTCTGTAGAAATGATCATTTTTAAACCGTGTTTACTCGCGGTTTATGACAAAAGTTTTTGGACTAAATTGCCCTCTTTTTGGCCAAAGACCATGGAACAGACCTTTGTTGACGGTGGTCAGTTTATTTAGGAGTTTGAGCTAATTTTGTAAAAACTCTTTAATTGGGATGTGGGGCCCTGTTTATACAATCTTGGTATCCGTGTAAACATATATACGCAACGTGCCTACTTTTAAGTATAATTAAAAACGGAAAATGCAGATCTTTTATGACTCAAATACAGTAATTAGCTGTATCTTTTAACATGGACGCTACTTTAATCTAAATATATAGATGCAAAAGGCGAGTGATGGTGATGATCTTATGTAGGTTACAATGTTACATCATGCAACGATGTTTTCTTAACTTCCAGATTATTTTCTTGTGAATATATCTAATCAACCCATGTCGTCCACTGCTTGTATCAGCTTCTAGCACAACACGAATCACTTCTCACGTTAAAACACTCTTCTATAATAAAACAAGATAAGGCACACAAGCCCAACCTTCTCCAGACATTAAACAAATAACAAAACTCAAGCTTTTTTACAGTCTCAGTAAAAAAAAATATAATTAATATTTCCAGCCAGTATTTCTCTTTGCATCCCTAATTGGAAAGTTAAAGGACCACTTCATCATTCATAAAACGTCATATCAATCATGATTATGAGGAACGAGAGTACAAGCCGAGGGCAGAATCCGACCGCTTGTTTCTTGTAATCAATCAGTTAGACTTTTATTGCTATGGTTATGGTGCGGGATGGGGACTCAAGGACCTATGCAAACGGAAGACGAAATATTAATAGGAAATTGAGAGGGAATGTATAAAAGTACATTAACATAATATAATTTATGCAAATTAAAGATGAATAATTTTCGCGTAGAATTTTAAATTGATTTTTGATAGCTTTCAGTTTTTTTTTTACTGTTTCCGTCTGTCTGTATAGGTCTCTCTCTTCAGTCGGTCCCTCAAAGTTGAGGATCATGACTCCCTTCATGCTGCTTTCTCCAAACTATTTTCTTCCACTGGGCCCGATCTTCGGCAGTGTGGAGTGCTTCGCTGACGGAAATTTCCAGCTGTTGCGTGACCTGGTCTGACCATCGTTTAGGACTTCTTCCTCTAGGCCTCTTGCCCTCTACCTTGCCCGTTACAATAAGCCTCTCCAGATTGTCACCATCTCTACGCGCAATATGGCCGAAGTATTGCAGCACCCGTTGCAGACATACGGAAGGCAGTCGATTCTCCTTATCTAATCTTAGTTCTTTAAGAATAGACACGTTAGTACGGAATGCTGTCCATGGAATCCGCAGCATCCTCCGCCAGCACCACATTTCAAACGCGTCAATTCTGTGTCTGTCTGCGGCCTTCAGGGTCCACGCTGTGGGTCTGTATAGGTACCTACCTAAAAAAAACTGAAATTACTGAAATTTATAGGGGTATATTGATGGTATTGATAAGATAAATTAGCCGTTTGCTAAAATTGGATTATTAATGAGCATGAGTTGGTAATTAATAATTTACTATGTTTATTACAGAACATAATATAGCTTTTATAAATAGTAGTGCATTAATAAGATATACAATTTGAGATAACGTTATCTCCAACAATATACATCATTCACCAGAAAAAGAAATCAGATCAGTGGTGGGGCAAATCTGACTTCCAGCGACATAATTTATGGCTAGTGAAGTTATTTTTTTATATCTATGCTAGTGAATTACAGTGAACATAGATCACTTTATTTCCAAAGTTCGATCACAAAATATGAAACAATTTCTATCAAAACAAAATGTAACTACTAGCGATTCAATTTAAAAATGTCGCTGTAAAAGTTCATATTGTAAAATTACAAGTATGACAGGCGAGCCGAGACAGTCTTTGTATCACTTTGTAATAAACAACGAGTAGATATAAACGCAATTTCAGAGCTTGTAGTAGCAATTGGTTTGATATTATTTATCTTTCTAATATAAAAAATAAAGTGGAATCATGGACAATAAAACTACAGGACTAAGTTTGCTGATAAAGAAAATGAAGTACAAACAGTAAGCCCACACAATGATCAGACTTTATTGTCAAATATGTCGTAAGAAACTGGATGAGAATCACACAAGAAAATGGGTCGATACGGGCTAAGTGAGCCCATACGTTAGTACATAATATGTAAATACACATCTATTCGCACACTACATAGACTTTATTAAGGCGGGGCTTTACGAGCAGATTAGGTATTTAGTGCGGGCAAAAGTTGCTCAGAACGCCCGTTGGAAACGTGTGGCGTACGCTTATCGTAAAACGTGCGCGGTCATTGACCCTTGGTGATTGATTCTTTGCATGTAGTTAGCACACATACATTCACAAACACGTCAAACTTATTAAAACCCCGTCGATTTTGCGTCGGGGGTTACAATGTGCTAAAATTTTTGGACAAGATCGAAAAAATGAGACACGAGATAAATATTATAGTAACACGTATTTTTTGTTGAAAAAAAAAACAAAATTAGATTACATTTAATTGATTAGATTAGATTAATTAAATTGGACCAATTAATTAAATTAAATTAAAACAATAATTCAGATAAATTCAGAAAAAATCTGATAAATTAAGATAAATTGAGAAAAATCTGATAAATTCAAATAAATTCTAAAAAAAGTCTGATAAATTCTGAAAAAATCTGGTAAATTCAGATAAATTTAAAAAAATCAGATAAATTCGAAAAAAAATCAGATAAATTTTGAAAAAATCTGGTTAATTCTGATAAAATCAGATAAATTCGAAAAAAAATTAGAAAAATTCTGATAAATTCAGATAAATTCGAAAAAAATCTGATTAATTCTGAAAAAATCTGGTAAATTCAGATAAATTAAAAAAAATCAGATAAATTCGAAAAAAAATCAGATAAATTCGAAAATAAATCAAATAAATTCTGAAAAAATCTGGTTAATTCTGATAAATTCAGATAAAATCAGATTAATTCAGATAAAATTAGATAAATTCTGAAAAATTCAGATAAAATCAGATAAAATCAGATAAATTAAAAAAATCAGATAAATTCGAAAAAAAAAAACAGATAAATTCGAAAATAAATCAAATAAATTCTGAAAAAATGTGGTAAATTCTGATAAATTCAGATAAAATCAGATAAATTCAGATAAATTTTGAAAAATTCTGATAAATTCTGATAAATTCAGATAAAATCAGATAAATTCGAAAAAATCAGAAAAATTCGAAAAAAAAATAGAAAAATTCTGATAAATTCAGATAAATTCGAAAACATCAGATAAATTCGAAAAAAAATCAGATAAATTCTGAAAAATCTGGAAAATTCTGATAAATTCAGATAAAATCGGATAAATTCGAAAAAAAAAAACAGATAAATTCGAAAAAATTTAGAATCCAGATTTTTCTGAATTTATCTGATTTTTCTGAATTTATCTGATTTATTTCGAATTTATCTGATTTTTTTCGAATTTATCTGATTTTTTTAATTTATCTGAATTAATCAGAATTTTTCAGAATTTATCTGAATTTTTTTCGAATTAATCTGATTTTTTCGAATTTATCTGATTTTATCTGAATTTATCAGAATTTACCACATTTTTTCAGAATTTATTTGATTTATTTTCGAATTTATCTGTTTTTTTTTCGAATTTATCTGATTTTTTTAATTTATCTGATTTTATCTGAATTTATCTGATTTTATCTGAATTTTTCAGAATTTATCTAATTTTATCTGAATTAATCTGATTTTATCTGAATTTATCAGAATTAACCAGATTTTTTCAGAATTTATCTGATTTATTTTCGAATTTATCTGATTTTTTCGAATTTATCTGATTTTATCAGAATTTTTCAGAATTTATCTGAATTTTTTTCGAATTTATTTGATTTTTACGAATTAATCTGAATTTATCAGATTTTTCAGAATTTATCTGATTTTTTTTCGAATTTATCTGATTTTTTAAATTTATTTGATTTTTTCGTATTTATTAGAATTTTTCAGAATTTATCTGATGAATTTTCGAATTTATCTGATTTTTTCGAATTTATCTGATTTAATCAGAATTTATCTGAATTTTTTTCGAATTTATTTGATTTTTTCGAATTTATCTGATTTTATCTGAATTTATCAGATTTTTTCAGAATTTATCTGATGAATTTTCGAATTTATCTGATTTTTTCGAATTTATCTGAATTTATCAGAATTTTTCTATTTTTTTTTTCGCATCTATCTGATTTTTTCGAATTTATCTGATTTTATCTGAATTTATCAGAATTTATCAGATTTTTTTTCTAATTTATCAGAATTTATCTGATTTTTTTTATTTATTTGATTTTTTCGAATTTATCTGAATTTATCAGAATTTATCTGATGAATTTTCGAATTTATCTGATTTTTTCGAATTTATCTGAATTTATCAGAATTTTTCTAATTTTTTTTTCGAATTTATCTGATTATTTCGAATTTATCAGAATTTTTCAGAATTTATCTGATTTTTTTTCGAATTTATCTGATTTTATTTTAAATTAGTTCAATCTAATTTAATAATTAGTTTATATTAATATTTAATGTGAATTAATTTAATCGTATTTAATAATTAATTCATATTAATATTTAATTTAAATAATTTAATCTAATTAAATTATTAACTTATAATAATATTTAATTTAAATTAATTTAATCTAATTTATTTTATATAGTACGTGTGTGTTATATTTTTTAATAATCGACTAGAAGGACAAAATAAAGATTATAATATTTATTATCTAATTACAAATAAATTAAACCCCCTACACGCTTCTGAGATTTGGAAATTCACAATATAATATGTAAGTACTCCTAAATAATTCAAACGCGCGTGTGTAATCGTAGTGGAGGTGAGATCGAAGTGCACAGGTCCGACGCTGACAGTGGTCACCGGCGTTCTGAGTGCGTGCGGTAATGCTCCGTGGGAATTAAAATTCAATTAAAAATCATTAAATAAACTTATCGATAAAATACCCGCCATAGCCATCCGTTTGAATGTTATGTATCAAATAAAGTACTCTAAATGTTTATTTTTGTCCTAGTTTTACAAATATTTAAATGGAAGGAAGAAAATTAGGCATATTTAAAAAAAATAAAACTATCGAGAAAAAAAACAATTATCATGTTTCTGTTAATTAAGATCTCTTGTTCAAAGATTGAAGTTACACATACTAAAATATAAAGTAGTAGATCTTCTTAAAAGTTTGCTATATTAGGCTTTGAAAAACATACATTTCACTTACCATAGCGCCTTAAGTAAATTATTGTTTTTTGTTGTTTATATGCAAGTATGTAGTTTAAAAGTGCAGGAAGTCCGTGTATGTACATATATGTATATGTATACAAGAAAGTGGGCTAACAAAAAGGTGCTTCATTTTTGTTTCAATTAAATTCTTCCAGTAATTTTTGAATTCTCTAAGTGGAATATAATATGAATGACGCAGAGAAGGTAATTGGAGACAATAAATTACGTGGAAAAAGTTCTGGAACGCTTAAAACAAGCGCGGAAAATTCGTATAAAACCGAAGGCTTTTTGTTAGCTGTGGTTCTTTCATTTGCATAAAAATATGTGTATTATAAACGTTGGCGGGCGATAAATTAACACTCGGCAAGATTTATGGAAACGGTCTCATATTTTGTATTAGCTGGAAATAATAATAATGATTCATGATATTTGGTTCAACAATATTATTGGATAAGAATTACACTAATGTTATAAATGCGAAATTTTCTAAGGATGTATGGATGTCTGGATGTATGTTTGTTACTCTGTCACGCCTAAATGGGTGGACCGATTGACTGGAAATTTTATATAGAGATAGCTTAGACCCTGGAATAACATATAGGCTACAGTACACCGGGTAAAATCGCTAGGCGTAGCTAGTGGTATTATAAAATAATTGTACTGTAAAAAATTGTATTTCCTCGATAAGTTTTCGCGTTTGAATTTTACTGTGATACTGATTTTAAATTATTCATTTGGCATTGAGACATTACCACCAACAAAATTTGTTTTCAACTCAAAATCAGCAAATTTAAATTAAAATACTTTATGCGTTATTAATGTATCACGGAATAAATAGGGATGGAAACGGCCATTAACATTAAAATCGAGGAAAATTCTGAGGAAACAATGAACTATTTTTTTATAAAATAAAACGGTCAAGTACGAGTAGGACTCGAGCACCGAGGGTTCCGTATAAACCTACGACATTCTACGGAACCCTAAGGAAAAGTGGGTATAATATTATATACTATAGGTTTTGATGCGAGTACTTGCGAGTTTGAAAATATGCCGCTAAAATCGCTGTTTCTTTTGATTTCGTTGACATAGATGTTTGATTTTTTTACAGCTTAAAGTTATTATAAAGCTGAGTATTTGGTATGAATTTCAATTTAATACCTGTACGCGTTCTTGAGGAAAGGGATAATAAATACAAAATTATTAAAAATATTTTTTTATATGATGTAACTAAAAATTTACAGTTTTCGCAATTTTTCCTGTGCCTGTGATTTAAGACGTTGCTGCGAACCAAATTTCAAGATTCTGAGTTAACGGCAAGTACCCTGTAGGTTTTGATTCCCTTGAGAGTAGTCGCGAGTTAAAAAATACAGCTAAAATTGCTGTTTCTTTTGAATGTGTTGAGATAGAGGTTTGATTTTATTACAGTTTAAAGGTATTATAGACCTTAGTATTTGATATGAATTTCAGTTTAATACCTGCACGCGTTCATGAGAAATAAGGTAGTAAGTATGAAATTATTAAAAATATTTTTTTATATGATGTAACTAAAAATGTACAATTTTCGGAATTTTCCCTTTATCTGTGCTCTAAGGAATTGCTTCTTACCAAATTTCAAGATTCTACGTTCACGGCAAGTACCCTGTAGGTTTTGGTTTTTTGAGAGTAGTTACGTGTTTAAAATTTCGGCTAAAATTGCTGTTTCTTTTGAATGCGTTGAGATAGAGGTTTGATTTTATTACAGTTTAAAGGTATTATAAGCCTTAGTATTTGATATGAATTTCAGTTTAATACCTGCACGCGTTCATGAGAAATAAGGTAGTAAGTATGAAATTATTAAAAATATTTTTTTATATGATGTAATTAAAAATGTACAATTTTCGGAATTTTCCCTTTATCTGTGCTCTAAGGAATTGCTTTTTACCAAATTTCAAGATTCTACGTTCACGGCAAGTACCCTGTAGGTTTTGGTTTTTTGAGAGTAGTTACGTGTTTAAAATTTGGGCTAAAATTGCTGTTTCTTTTGAATGCGTTGAGATAGAGGTTTGATTTTATTACAGTTTAAAGGTATTATAGATTTGAGTATTTGATATGAATTTCAATTAAATACGTTTACGCGTTCATGAGAAAAAGGGTAGTAGGTATAAAATTATTCAAAATATTTTTTTCATATGATGCAAAAAAAAAATTTTGGTTTTCGCAATTTTTCCTTTATCTGTGCTCTAAGGAATTACTTCGTGCCAAATTTCAAGATTCGGAGTTCACGGGAAGTGCCCCGTAGGTTTTGATTTATTTGGTAATGTCGAAAATTTGCTGAAATTTGCGACATATTCGACTATATCTTTTGATTGCGTTGGCCTAGAAGTTTGAAATTTTCACAGCTCTAATAGGCAATAGACCTTAGTATTTCCTATAAATTTCAGCTTATTACCTCCACGCGTTTTAGAGAAAAAGGGTCTTGACAGACAGACAGACAGACGGACAACAAAGTGATCCTATAAGGGTTCCGTTTTTTCCTTTTGAGGTACGGAACCCTAAAAAAGTAAGAAGACGAGCAAGATTCGTTACAGATGGTAAAAGATGACGCTGCCCAGATCAGTGCTCAAGAGTCATAAGATGTTAAGACTCCTCAGCCCAGTAATTTCACTAGCTACAATGCCCTCCTACCTACGAGTTATCCATGACTAGTTTATGCTCGCGGCTTTGCCCGCGCGTGAAAATCCTTTCTTAGCAAAGGTCTACGTCATGTGACCTACCAGTGTTACAAATTTCAAACCAATACGTTCAGTGGTTTGGGGTATGCGTGGATAGATCCGTCAGTCAATCAGTCACTTTTTCCTTTTATATATTTAGATTATTAGCTTGATGATTGGCGATTCTATTTAATTAAGAAATCTGTGGTATAAACCTACTTAAGCTAACATAACATTAATTTCAGTTTTAAGTAACTCGGTCGATCCAAGAACGCGCTAACGTGTTCGTAAACTTAAAATAAACAGCTGTATTTGGCTCCGGGCGTTTTAAATTTCCCAGTAAAGTGAGTTTAGTGCTAGGTAGTTCTGAAAGTCCTCATTAAGGCGGTTCTTGGCTGGGGGCTTATCTCGAGGGTGTACTGGCCCTGACACACTGCTCCCCTTTCCTATATAAACTCTAGACTTTAACTGACATTTCATGTTAATTTTAACTATAGAAAAGGAGTTATCGGAAGGCTATCAATATTTATTGTCTATGGAGATAATATTATAGAAACTGTGTGATATTTATTATTTTACGGCTTTCAAACAAAAAAATACTTATACTCGTTTGTATACGTAATTTGCTGTTGAAAAATACTTTTCGACCTATGTATCATCAGATCTTCCAAACATACTTACAAAAAAAATTACTTTTAAAAAATCGGTGGAGCCGTTTCGTATGAGTTCTATAGCAAACACTTTGAGATACAATTTTAATTTTTTAGATGAAAATATCAGAAGTATTCAGAATTGAAACTATTTATGTGATCAAATTACTTTAAAATTGTTAGTCTGATTTCAATCGTCTTAGGGCACCGTGGAAGTCTCTTCGAAATCGTTTTAGTAGTTTTCTAGATTTTGATAAAAAGTGCGTCTCGACTTTGCTCTTTAAAAGCAAGCCGTTTTTTTTTTAATTCTCCAGCCTTTTTAAAAGGATGCTTGCAAAAAACCTTTAACCGTATAAAACGATGGTCTACCGCATGTTTTTTACGTGGAGGCTTGTAGCCTGAATCCTCAATAGGTGGGCCGATTCAATGCGGTTTTCTCAAATGGAAACGTTTAGGTACTTACCCGATAAGATTTGATTAGGTAACCGTTTCCGATGGAGAATGGAATGAAAAACCTTGGGATAATGTAGGTTCTGGTCGAAAAAAAGTTAAGAAACTCGTAATTTTAAACATCTACCTCTAGTAAGTATTTTTCTGGAAAGTTTATAGGTACCTACAAAGTTATTATAAATAATTATGTAAAAGAATGGATGTGTTTATATCTGCAAGACTAAACGGCTATATCGATTGAGCTAGAATTTGGGATGTAGCTAAGACCCTGAATAATAAATTAGTAACTTTTTGGTAGGTAAAACGGTAGTAATAAATAATGCAATTAGGTAGTAAGATTTTATCGATAACATTTTATCGACATTCTACCTCAAGTCTAAATGCCAGTTTCCAGGACGTATCTCGACGAAGTTACCAGAAATTTTTAATTAAAGCCGCTCTTTAGGGAATCAAGATTATGAACCTCCGAAGTTACTCGTAGTTCCCGATGCGAAGGTGAATTTTTAATGAACTGAGCATATCTCGCCGATTTTACTTTTCGTATTTCATTCGGAAGTTTCGTTTTAATGGAATTCCGGTATTTTGTTTATTTTATTGGTTTTGAGTTGGAGAGTTTGGAGTTTGTTCGAGAGGGTTTTTCTTCTTCGTTTCTTTAAAACTTGGTTTTAGTAGTACCTCTTCCATAGGTACGAGTAAATTAGACGATAGTAAGGTACGGGTGACCTGCAGGGATATTCACTTATCCGTTAGGGAACCGAACAGAAGACCAAATTCTCAAAAATGTATGAAATGACGTATTACGTCGTATCGATTTAACAATACGTCATTTCATACATTATTGATAATTCGGTCTTCGGTTCGGTTCCCTGACGAATAAGTGAATATCCCTGCTGGTATGTACAACTAAGAAGTATAGAAGACAGCCAGCAGGCACCGCGGTAGCACCGGTAGCGTAGCAGGCTACTTTCTGAAGTTATACTATTTTTAACCCCCGACGCAAAAACGTCGGGGTGTTATAAGTTTGACGTGTCTGTCTGTCGGTCTGTCTGTCTGTGTGTGTGTCTGTCTGTGGCATCGTAGCTCCCGAACGGATGAACGGATTTTGATTTAGTTTTTTTTGTTTGAAAGTAGAGTTAGTCGAGAGTGTTCTTAGCCATGTTTGGTGGAAATCGGTCCAAGATGGCCGCCGTTACAAAATGGCGGATTATTTTTTTCTTCCACGACCCCCTCAATATGGGTATCAAATGAAAGGGCTTAACTAGTAGAATACAGCCCACTATATAAAATTTAAAATTCAAGATAGCCGCCATCACAAAATGGTGAATTAGGTATTGCGTTGGGGGTTTTTTAAATTTTTAATTTAATTCACTTGTTTATCTTTTATTAAAGTATCTTAACAATTGTAGCGTGCTGAAAGTTTTTCAGTAGAGCTGACCAAACGGACTGTACTTTTGTGTAATCTTTGTCTTATACCTACTTTACTATACATACTATATTTGTACCAAAAAAATGTTTTTTTTTATATTTTTATCCTTAAATGGTATGTACGTGCGAGCGTCAAAGTTTAATTAAGAATAGCCACCAGCGTAGCGACAATTTTCATTGTTTTTTCATATCAATTTCTTTTTAATTTAAATATTCTTATGTTTTCAATTTATTCGCTCTCAGAAAGTGTTGCTTGCTCAACTTGCTACGCCATAGCCCAAAACTAATAACAATCAAAACATCTGCTGCACTTTCAAAGTAATTAACTGGAAACACTGCAACACAAAACTTAATTACTCCCCCATTTCATGGAAAATATGCTAACATTTCCACGACTAAATAATGTTAAGAATTTTGCAAGCACGAAACGACTCTAAAATACAATATTTTGCACAATTAAGTCATTAAAGCAGCACCTAGTGTCCTAATTAAATATTTAACTAAGAAAAGGGCAACGTGATTAAGATTGTATTCATTAAAGAGGCGCCAAAAAGTGCTCGTACTTCGCTTTGGTCGAATGTGGTGCAATGGATAAGCTGAACGCAACTTAGATATTATTTATGGTCTCTTTATGGAATCTGACACTCAACAGAGCCTGATGGTGAGCTGTTCTCGTTGCTTATGTACATCTGCAACATAATATGTTATTAGTTGTAAAAATAATATTATTAGGTATTTATTTCTATCGTTTCTTATTATAACACTTTAAACTTTGTTACAGCTATTGGCCTGGTTTCTGGTTTTTCCACCTCTATAGCCTGTAAATATAGTCTTGTAAATATAGTCTTACCAAAACAGTCCATTCACATTTTCGCAAACAGTGACTGAGAAACCGATTCCTTTTGAAATTCTTTAAAATACCATCCACGTCGCGTTGCCTTAAAGGTGCTGTGTCGATGGTACAAAACGCTATGTTGATCGCCAACATTTGGTAGAAGATGGTACCTAAAGAAGAAGAAAAAGTAAGACGTCTGCAAGACTATTTGTATTACGCGGTATCGGCCATTGCTGACGCTTTGTCGGTCTTCTCAATAATTTTATGACTATCCAACTAAACTCAAGGATATAAAAGGCGAAGCTAGGCTCGACCCTGGGTTTCGGACAAAGATTGGTTTCGGACAAAGATTGGTTTCGGACAATTACGATGTCCTTCATCAGGAGCTCATGCCTCGAGGTCGCGTCGCTGGCTACTGCTGGCCCGCACTCTCGACAAGACCCCCGCGCTGCGAGAGGGGCGGGGGTAGGTCCTCGTTGTCTGAAACCAGTTTCGATCTAGCTTCGACTTTCATATCCGTGAGTTTAGTCGGTAGAGTTATAAAATCAATAACACTCGCGTTGGTCATCTCGATGATTGAAATACAGGTATAGTTTTTTGTGACTTGGAGCAAGCCCCTCGGAGTTATCTGAAGGGTCGTCGCTTCGTCGCCGCGGCCTTATCTCGGAGAGGCGGTGCTCCACAGCTTGCCGAGAGCCTCTTTACATATTCATAACCTGACCTTTCACTTATGGAACTTTTAAATGCTGACAAACTGCAATCTCAATGTACCTTTACAAGGACTATTCCATTTTATTAGAGTTAACTTTGAAATTTATGGTGAAGCGACGCGTTTTTCGCGAGTTAAAAAGTTGAGGTGAGTGTAGGACCCAAAAAATTTTAGCAAGCGCCTTAATTGAAATGTTTTTCAGTAAAATTATAATATACATATATTAACGCAAGATAATGCGTTTAAGTTTCTATCGCAGCTTACAAAAGAGTTGATAGCTTTGAAACGACTAGACCGATTTTCATAAGACATTATTATAATATAGATTCATCTATTAAAAACCTGTTTTAAAGTAAAAAAAAACCGAATCCAAATAAGTTTACACCTTGTTTCAGAAGATACGGTGCCACTGACACACACAGACACAGCTGTCAAACTTATAACACCCCTCTTTATGCGTCGGGGGAAAACACACGACAATATCACATATTCTACCACATTTACTTATCTCATAAATTCTGTAAAAATTAAGCAATTATGCATAAATATTCAAACATGAAAAACATGTCTGTAGCCTCAAGCAGAATATTCTCGTCCCGAATATTATAATTTCAGGCTTAAAATAAAATAACCTGTCCACGTGAGTTATGTAGCTATAACGAACAATATACACAATAGTTCCTTTGTAATAAGACTATTCAGATAGCTTATCACGACATAATGTTAATAGATACTTATATCATAAAGACCACACATAATGTAATGTAATGACACAATTAGTAATAGGATTATGTCGCTTCCCGGCAGATAGGTTCAATAACAGGAAGCTCCTCAAATAACCCTTTGTTAGATTAAGTTTATAAATATAAGTTCATTTGAAATAAAGGTTAATCTGATCTTGCTCTTCAAGCAATTAACTTGTCTTTTTAAAAAGCCTTGTGCCCTCGCACACGACATAACTGGCGCAGTCGGTAGGATCGGAAGAAGTGTAACAGTTTTACATAGAGTAAAATCCTCGTGTAGTCCTTGTTCCTCTTTCGGCAAACAACCTACGAGTGAGCGCGGCACAGCAGCAAGGCAGCCTGAGGAACAGCAGATTCAAGACGCCTACACATCGGCAATGTTCGTGGGGTAAGCAATAAAATCTTATTATCCCCGAGACTCCCTATTTCCTACCATAGATATCAATAATACCCGATAGGTTGTTCTGTATATCTAGGTATATTATATATTACAAAAAAGTGTTGTTAACACTGTAATATTCATAGATCCCTGTCAAAGTAGTAATCAATCAAATCAACAGTTAAAAATGTCTGTGGACAAGACTGGTTATACTGACACATCCACTGAAGAGAAGCCAATAGTGGCCAACTTCACTCAGTTCCAGAAACTGATACCAAACTACGACGGTAGTAGAAGTACTCTTAACCACTTCATAAATAGTGTTGATAGGTTACTCAACATTGTTACAAATAAAGATGACTTAATCGTCAGTTCTATTATATTAAGTAAATTGACACACAAGGCTGCTGAAGCGTTGTCTCAGCAGCAAGACATCCAAAATTGGGATGAAATAAAAGAGATTCTTAAAAGCAAATTCGGCGAATTTAGATCAGAATTACAATTGGCCCAACAACTTACAAATACTTACAAAAATAATGATTCTATAGACAAATTCGGTGATAAAATGAGATATATTATGAACGCATTAATTAACGGTTTTCCAGAAAGAAAAACATTTTATGAAAAACTAGCTTTAGATGCATTTCTAGACAAAATAAACCCTATAACATCAGTAACAATTAAACAAGCAGAGGCACAAAACCTAGAACAAGCAATTACAATAGCCAAACAAGAAGAAATTAAACAAAAGAATAGAAAACTTATGTTAGTAAAATCCGCATCCCAAACAAAAACAACACAATCAAATAAATATCAGAAACCTAACAATTTTGTAAAAAAAGATCAAAATAAACCAATTCAAAGTTCTGATAAAAATAAAAATAAAATACACTTTCAAAACGCAGTTAATAATGACGAAGATAGTGAAGACTCCCAAGAGGAGTACCAAGATAATAACACAGACGAAGAAGACGATTCTGAGGAAAATTTTCAGCAAGAATTTCAGGACATAAGTCTAACGTAACATATTTAAATAATATCAATAATTATAATCGTCTCCCATACATTTTCATAAACGAGTTAGGTGGTAGATTTTTACTAGACACCGGCGCATCTCAGTCACTAATAAGTCCAAAATATATTGAAAAAATTAACAATAATAACATAAAAATTAAACACGAAACCCATTACATAAAAACAGCACATGCCACATCTAAACATAAACGTGTTGCATATATAAAACTACCAGAGAAACTTTTTAAAGAGAAAATTACACATAAATTTCTAATATTCAACTTTGATTCAGACTTCGTAGGACTTATAGGTCTAGATCTATTAATACCATTAAAAAGTAAAATCGACATGAAAAATATGACACTAAACACTGAAAAGACAAAAATACCCATTAAAGACGACATCAAAACTAAGACAAACATAGATCCTAAATGCGAACAAGTGGTAAACTTACTTTGCAATTATCAAGACGGCGACTATTTTATAAATGGTCTAAAAACAAAAAATGGAATACTCATACCATCAGCTTTAGTCTCGGTAAAAAACGGAAATGCACTAACTACAATAATTAATAATTCTAATAAACGTATAAAAATCACAAACAGCTGTGAATTAAACTTACAACGCATAAATTATCACAAAAAAATATCTAGTAACAAAAGCAATATTAAGACAACAGATTCACTAACAAAACAAAACCACGATGAACTATTAAAAAAAAATCTAGATAGACTTAGAACAGACCATATGAACCCGGAAGAATACCGTGAAATCAAAAAATTATGTTATAATTATAGAGATATTTTTCATTGTGAAGAAATACCATTGACATTTACACACGAAATTAAACATCAATTAAAGTTATCAGACAACAAACCTATCTATGTTAGAAATTATAGACAAGCACCTAAACAAAAAGAAGAAATAAAGAAACAAATCAATCAGTTACTACAACACAACATCATACAAGAAAGTAATTCACCCTGGTCCTGTCCTGTACACATAGTACCAAAAAAACTTGATGCTTCAGGTGAACAAAAATATAGATTAGTAATAGACTATAGAAAGCTAAACGACAAGACAATAGAAGATAAATACCCATTACCTAACATAGATGACATTCTAGACAAATTAGGTCGAGCACAGTACTTCTCTACACTAGATTTAGCCTCAGGTTATCACCAAGTAGAAATGCATAAGAACGACATCGATAAAACTGCATTTACAATAGATCGCGGACATTACGAATTTTTGAGAATGCCATTCGGGCTCAAAAACGCACCAAGTACTTTCCAACGACTTATGGATTCAGTACTACGCAACATAGATAATGTACTAACGTACCTAGATGACGTCATAATCTACTCTACGTCCCTTCAAGAACATCTAGAAAAGTGTAAACAGGTTTTCGATAGGTTCAGAAAGCATAACCTAAAGATACAACTTAATAAATCAGAATTTTTACAGAAACAAGTAAAATTCCTAGGTCATACACTCACAGATAAAGGCCTTCAGCCTAACGAAGACAAGATAGCGGCAGTAAAAAAATTCCCATTACCTAAAACTCAGAAAGAAATCAAATCATTCCTTGGACTAATAGGTTACTACAGAAAATTCATACAAGATTTTGCAAAATTAACAAAACCTTTAACAAAATGTTTAAAGAAAGGAAGTAAAATAGACACTAAAAATAGAGAATATATAGGAGCTTTTGATAACTGTAAAAAAGTACTTATTAACGCACCTATATTACAATACCCAGATTTTGAAAAACCCTTCATACTAACAACAGACGCCTCAGATGTAGCTTTAGGAGCCGTGTTATCACAAGGTCAAATAGGCAATGATAAACCAATAGCGTACGCTTCAAGAACGCTATCAGACACAGAACAAAGATACTCTACAATCGAAAAAGAACTGTTAAGTATTGTATGGGCAATTAAATACTTTCGTCCATATCTTTACGGTAAAAAGTTTACCATATATACAGACCATCGCCCACTTACATGGATAATGTCCATTAAAGACCCCAACTCAAAATTAACTCGATGGCGTCTAAGACTAGCAGAATACAATTTCGACGTTCAGTATAAAAAAGGTAAATCAAACACAAATGCAGATGCCCTATCTAGGGTCAAAATACTACATTATAATAAAAAAACAAAACCTAAAAACCCTACAGAACCACAACCTTGTACATCAACAACAGATATAGACACCGATTTATCCAATATAGACATAAGAACACTGTTAGACATGCCAATAACACCCGTAGAACAGGATAATACAGAAAACGACACACATACGCAAACATCTTCTATAGACATGTCAATGACACCTGTAGTTAATGACTCACAGGAAAATGCGGCATCACAAGTAGACTCACATAATATAGATAACAAAATACCGGAAATAGAGGATGCAATTGATAGGCAGCTAAAACAATTCCACATAAGGAAAACAGCTGGTAACACATACAAAATAGAAGACCGTTCAAAAGGAAAAATAATAATAAAAGATGTTTATATACCCATTAACGACACCAGAGACGAAATAGTTAAGTTCCTTAAAGAACATACCATTCCTGCAAGAGTTTTTCATTGTTTTTTTCACCACGAAGAGTTCTACCCAATATTTTGCGAAGTCTATAAAAACATTTTTGATAATAGGGGCCCTAAACTAATTAGATGCATGAACAGAGTCACATTAATCGACAATATCTCTGAACAAAATCATTTAATAAGGAGATACCACGAGGGTAAAACAATACATAGAGGCATTCAAGAAACATACAAACACATACATCGTAACTACCACTGGCCCAAAATGTTATTAACTATACAACAATACATAAATAACTGTGATCATTGCTTGAAAAGTAAATATGAAAGAAAACCATTGAAATTACCCTTATCATTAACAGATACCCCACACAAACCCATGGAACATATGTTTATGGACCTATATAGTAGTGGAGGTGTAACATTCTTAACATTAATAGATAATTTCACAAAATATGCCCAAGCAATGCCCCTTAACTCAACCACCAGCATTACCATAGCAGAATCTCTACTAGGAATGTTCTCAGTCATAGGAGTACCTAAGAAATTAACGACAGACTCAGACTCAAAATTCGACAACGATGTAATCACTGAAATATGTGCAATGCATAATATATACATACATTTCACAACACCATACAACCCAAACTCAAACTCGCCCATAGAAAGATTCCACTCCACTCTAGCAGAACTAATTAGAGTCCAAAGAATAACAGACAATAACGACCCCATATCTTTAATGAAATACGCGATAATAGCATACAATAACACCATCCACACTGCAACAGGATTTACACCATTTGAACTATTATACGGACATACAGACAGTAGAAACCCATTAGAGTTACATTGCCCTAAAGAATTTTACCAAGAATATGTATTAAAACACAGACAAATAATGGAAAACACAAATAAACTAATTAGAGAAAAACTATCGAACGAGAAAAAACAGGTAATCAAAAAAGCAAACCTGAACACAGAAACAGCCCCATTTAAAGTAGGAGACTTGGTCTATAAACAAGTAGCAAAAACAGCTCGAGCTAACAAACTAGAACCAAAATACTTAGGACCATACACAATTGTCCGCATTCACCCAGAACAAATAGCAGAAATAGTAGGTAAACATGTAAACGCAAAAACCATACGCGTTCACTTCCGCTTACTAAGGCGACCGGGAAATTTTTCAGGTACGCCATCACCGTTATCGCAGTCTTCAGACTCGCCGCAACCACAGCAGTCATTCAGCCCATAGACAACCACAACGGTGTACTTGTCTTAACGGAAGCTAAAGCTCAGTATCAAGTAGACACATACCACTTAGCAGTAATATACAACATTACTAAACTTAAAGATATATACTTAGACATATGTAGTAACTATTATACTATAAGATTAAAGTTAGGAAACACAACTAACACAAAAAGTATTGTAAGACAAATTAACTACCTCATAGACACTATAGAAAGTAGATTACTATATTTAGGTTTAGAAAACGTAGGATTTAGTTCTAACTATTATAGATATAAACGAGGGCTTATCGACGGTTTAGGATCAATAGTAAAAGCCATAACTGGTAACCTCGATCAAAATGATGCAATTAAATTTGATAACGAAATAAAAGCCATGCAATCAGCCGTTAATAAAGATAGATCAAATCAAAAGCAAACACTAAGCATAATGCAAGACTTTATGCACAATTATGAAAACAGCTTAAATCACATAAAAAATAATCAAAACGAAATAGCATCAACAATCAATAGGTTCTCACAGCAAGCTACCGATTTTGAAACAGATTTTATAACCCTAAATATATATTACGAAATTGAGACTTCGTTTCAGCAGCTATACGATAGATTAGAAACCCTAGGAAATGCATTAACATTTGCACACCTAGAGAGAATGCATACCAGCATAATTGACCCGGCATTTTTAATAGAGGAATTAAATACCATACAAAATGAAATACAGGGAATGTTAGCATTTGCCCCTAATATAAAAAGCATTCATTTGTGGGAAAAAGCAATTCTAGTAAAAGCATATAGCACAAACGAAACAATAACCTTCATATTAGATATACCTATAGTAGCTGAACAACCTTATAACCTATTACACCTGTACTCCATTCCCAACGATAATGACACCATACTTATTCCTAAAAATCCTTACCTTGTCTTGGGAAATAATGAGTTTGCATATCCCCACGAACCATGCACGGAGATCCTGGAAGACGACGTCATCTGCAAACACCTGGAATGGCATACGCTATCGCACTCAAATGACTGCATCGCACAGCTAATACAACACCAAGAACCACACAACTGCACATACGCAAAAGCAAGTTATGAAAATAACATCATTCAACAAATCAAGGATAACAGCTGGTTAGTCATAATGAAGCAGGAAGAAGTTGTGAAGACAATCTGTAACAATGACGTGCAATACCAACGAAGCAAGGGTGTTTTCCTGATAACAACAGATAACAATTGTAAAGTACAAATACTAGACAAGACCCTAATGACCCACCAACGCTATATTAACACAAGGGAAACTATACCGCTACCTAGAGCACAGCAAACAGCAAACATCTCACCTATTAAAGTAAACCTAGAAAACATTAAACTAGACGAACTTCACAAAACTATGCAGCAATCCAAAGACATCGAGATTCCTGAAAATATAGAAATAATCTCCAGCACACCAAGTTGGACTTCAATCACATTATATTGTATACTACTCATGGCAGCAATAGCAGCATTAATACACAAATTTTGGTGGAAACCAAGATCATCGCGAATCGCAGCCATGCAGCCCGAAGCAGAAGAAATCCAGCTCCAGCAGCAACCTTCGATACGGCTTCATCTTAAGGGGGGAGGAGTTATGTAGCTATAACGAACAATATACACAATAGTTCCTTTGTAATAAGACTATTCAGATAGCTTATCACGACATAATGTTAATAGATACTTATATCATAAAGACCACACATAATGTAATGTAATGACACAATTAGTAATAGGATTATGTCGCTTCCCGGCAGATAGGTTCAATAACAGGAAGCTCCTCAAATAACCCTTTGTTAGATTAAGTTTATAAATATAAGTTCATTTGAAATAAAGGTTAATCTGATCTTGCTCTTCAAGCAATTAACTTGTCTTTTTAAAAAGCCTTGTGCCCTCGCACACGACATAACTCGTGTCGGCTTTTTATTTCATTTTGGGAAGCTGTTTATCCGAAAAGCTTTGTGCTAACACGTCCACGTGAAGTGTTCATTTAATTAACTATTTTAACTTGGTACAGACACCTTTTTAATTTGTTGGGATTTTTGGATACTGCGTAACTGTGCAAAGCAAGTGCTACGTAGAGTTCTGTTTTGTATTATTGAAATAGGAATGTTGATTAGGTCAGCAATTCTATTCTGATATAAAAAAAAACTATTACAGAATATTGAAATTTCTTCCTTGTGTTGAATACAAAATGATCAAGCCAGATTGGTGAATTTGAGATGTTTTTTATTTGTATGAATTTTTCAATTTTTTCTTTTTTAACTCAACTACACAAATAATAATTGGGGTTTATACTCCAACAGAACAGATTACCCTACTTATACTGTCAGAGTCAAATCACAATTATAGGCTGTGTGGCCAACCTATAGGTAAATTTTCCAATTTTTTCTTTTTTAACTAAAATACACAAATAATAATTGGGGTTTATACTCCAACAGAACAGGTTACCCTACTTATACTGTCAGAGTCAAATCACAATTATAGGCTGTGTGGCCAATCTATAGGTAGGTACATACTTGTAGTTCTGTGGAAAAAATAGATACGACTCAAACTCAAAATTTATTTAAATAAGAAGAGGAGTTATATAAGTTAAATAATTTGTTGTTGTTTGGTTGCATAAATAATTTAGTTGGCACCAACTAAGACTAAGATATAAGTACACCTTTTGTAATTTGTAACATTTAACTAATATTATACTCGTATATCAGTTATAATATAGGTATATCCCATATCGCCGCTTACTCAATAAAAGTGGTGTGTATTATAGAGATAGTGGTTTAACCTCCTGTGGATAAGTGTTGGAACAACATGGCGGTTTATGGCTCGATATTAGTCGCTACCAGAGACTACTCGAAAGGGGAGGTGTCAAACGCAATTACTTCTTTCTCCTTTTCCTTTTCTTGCTGACGTACGATAACAATAGTTCATGTTTTTTTGTTTACTTAGTGTTTGTAAGTAAATACATTTCACGCGTTAACTATGCCTTACATTATGTTAACTTAATTGACTTCAAGCATAATACTGACAAGTAATCGTTAGAAGTCATAAAAAAGCAATATAGGATATGTAACGATAACAATGCAAGGTGACAGGAAAAGCGTGTTTCTAATTCGAAACACTGCTCAGAAAATGTGTTGATTTGTGTGCGTCAAAGTGCAATAGGTATATTTGACTTAACTACAGAAAGAACCAGCAGCAAACTGTGACCAAAAAGAGTCAGGTAGAGTCAGTCTTTTCAGTCAGGCATTTGTGAGATTATTATATGACTGAAAATTATGGTGAGCCAGCAGCAAATTATGACCAAAAACAGTCAGGTAGAGTCAGTGTTTTCAGTCAGTCATTTGTGAGATTATTATATGTCTGAAAATTATGGTGAGCCAGCAGCAAATTGTGACCAAAAACAGTCAGGTAGAGTCAGTCTTTTCAGTCAGTCCTTTGTGAGATTATTATTTGTCTGAAAATTATGGTTTCCTTTCTTGATGTTTTTGGTAAAATTAAAATTGGTTATTTAGTTTCAGTCATTTTAATTAGCAAAATGTATGGCGAATTTTTAAATTGGTTTTGTGTATTACGTGCAATGAAGGCAATAATAATTACGATTTCATACGTCGAAAATGTTTTGGTGAAGATATTATTGATTGTAATAATTAAATTCTCTGCTTGATGATTTTTACTGTCAGTATGTCTTAGGCTTAAGAAATCTTTTCCATTACCAATGCACTCCGTTCCGTGACTGTCCCATTTATAATTTTGTCTAAATTTTAATTATTAACGAAGAGCTATGTGATTTTTATGGTGCGTTTATTTTAATAGTTTAATATTTTTGGTCTCTCAATAGTAATTTAGTTATATAGCTCTTAAGTGCTGCAATAAAAGAAAAAAAGTAAATTTATTCCTTATTTTTATCCAAAGAGTAACGTAATGGAAACTTAATATACGATTCCTTGAGTTTGTTAAGTTGATTTTATTATTCAATATATTTTTTATGAACTTTAAGGTACATTACACTGATTAAACAACTTTTTATTGCAAAACTTGCTTTATTTATATTATTTATCAACATTAATAAGTAGTTTCAGAATGGAATATATTGTGATACCTGAGTGTAGTAAAATCTTAATTTTTCCGTTAATCTATTAAATTTATTTATTTTAATACCAATTTCTAATAATTAAATGATTAATTAATATATATTGGCCACAATAAATGCTTTTCCACGATCTTACAAATTTTCATCAATTTTTCCGCAGTGTACAGTTTTTTTGAAAATGACCCATAAAAGGAAAAAGTGTTAAAAGTAGCGCTTAAGAGCTCCTCTTCTAAGAGCTCAGTGGCTGCCAGTATCTTCGTATCTCACCTCATTAGAGAGGAGTGAGGATATAAATCAGTTCTCGATCGAGATGTGGGAGAGCGGTGATTTGTTTTGATGTGCCTATTATCTAATAGTGTTAATTATCGTATCACTCTTTTATTTTGTTTTATTTCTTGTGTGTAAATTGTTTTCGTTTAGTTTTTAAATCACAACTAAATTAAATTTTAAATATTTGTTATAGATATCTTGCGACATACTCGTTGAAATTCTCAAAACATATTATGTCAAAAGCACTTTTAGAATGAGAATTTAACACTGGGCGCAAAATGAAGTGTGGTGTTAAATATGGGTCTAGTTAAATGTAAAGTAACGCCTAATTCTATTAATTGCTATTTAAGATTAAATTAAAAATTGTAAGTTATCTATTGAAAAAAAAAAAATTTAAGTTTATCTATTAAAAAGTAGTCTATGTTCTATTATAGAAACCAAACAAGCGTAATTTAAAAAATAAATAATATTATAATACAGTTAAGGCAAAGACTTGGCAAAGGAAAATACTACATCGACATATACCTTATTGAGAAAAAAGATGAGAAATTAATATTTTCCCCGGCCTCATATATTAATGTAGTTGAAGCCAGACGTAGATAGCACAATAAAACGACATCCGTCCCGTCGTTAGCACGAGACTATCTCCTGCGAGTTAGCGCTGACGATCCAGATCCTATGCACTTTAATGTGTTTGTATATTAGTAGCATACTATGTATTATGTATGGTACCGTCTGGGCGTGATAATAGGGATTAATATAGTTCTCATATTGTAGATGAGGTTGACGTAGATAGCACAATAAAACTACATCCGTCGTTAGCACGAGACTATCTCCTGCGCGTTACCGCTGACGATGCAGATCCTACTTTTATGTGTTGCCATATTAGTAGCATACTATGTATTATGTATGTCTAGGCGTAATAAAAGGGATAATGTTTAATATATTATGTAGATCTCAAATAGTAGAGGCCAGACTTAGTACAATAAAACGACATCCGTCCCGTCGCGTCGTTAGCACGAGATGCTATCTCCTGCGAGTTAGCGCTGACGATGCAGATCCTATGCGCTTTAATGTGTTCGCATATTAGTAGCATACCTACCTATTACTATGTATAACTTTATTTTTATTCTTTTATAAAATCTAGCAACTTATACAAAAACAGATTACCTGATTCATCGGGCGCAATAAAGGTTTCTTTTAGTATTTTAAAGCTCATATAATAGCGTGTATAATTTTTAGCCCTCTTTCTGTGTTTTTAGTCTATAAAAAAAACTTGTCATCAATTTTACGAACTGTTTTGATATGAATTGTTTAACTTTTTATCACAATTAAGCACGTTCATTACAAATTACAAGATAAATATATAATTTGAGACATACATTAATAATACATTTAAGACAAAATTGCAAAAGGCAAAAGTAATTAAATAAAACTCAATTTTTCAAATATAGCTCTTCTTCAAATGAAATTTGAAAATTAAGCTCGGGAATTTAAATATTACTTTAATGGTAGTTTATTTAATTTGAAGAATAATCTAGCTTTTAAAAGAAAATACTGCAATGCGACTAAACATAAAGTTTGAATTTTATTGCTCCCAGACTGAACTCAGTATCATCAGTATGAACAAAAGTGGCGAATCATTACCTACTCTTGAAATAAAATACCGTCTGCACTGAAATAGATGAGTAGACGAAGGTATTTTTAATTGTCGCTGCAAAACCTTTCTTTTGCAGTCCGGGAAGGCCGGAGTCAGAACACGTGCCGGTTTTGCCCACTCTACCCTATTTCCCTTTATTTTTTCTCTCCACTCTATTCTCTCCCGTCGACTTCGTTTTGCTCAGGTATTTTTTATTCGCTATTTTAGGTATTTGTGTTTTTTCAGTCTCTTTCCGTGTTGTGTTTGCGCGGCATACTAAATAGTTTTTATTTTTTGTTAGAAGCTCCGTAGTGGAAAAAGCTTGTGAATTCAAAAGCTTTCGTTCGGCACTTTCCATCGCTTTCAGTTTAAAGTGAGATGCGGTCGAACGCAGAGGTATTCAAACGGAGTTTAAAAAAAATGTTATATAAAAATGTTTTTAATAAAAACGGCAAAACAATAATTTTGATACTTTCATGCAAAAGGAAGCTATGTAACTTAGAAATTGGAATAACACCTTATCCTATTTAGGGATTGCAATCCGGTGTCATTTTCAATCCGGCCGGATCCGGCCGGATTTCCGTCAATCCGGCCGGATCCGACCGGATCCGGCCGGATTGATCAAATCAGGATGATTTTTGCTTTTTACTACAATAAGTGATTTAATCAAGTCACTACTCTCATATTACGTAATACTAGCTGCGCCCAGCGGTTTCACCCGCTGTACTGTAACCTATGTGTTGTTCCAGGGTCTAAGCTATATCAAATTTCAGACCAATCGGTCCACTCATTTAGACGTAAATGAGTAACAAACATACATCCAGACACCCATTCTTACAAACTTTCACGTTTATAATATTAGTAAGATGAAGGTAGTTAAAATCGACTTTATTGCCTAACCAATGTTAAGACCGTTAAGACAAATAGATAAAAACATATTTTCATTCAGAACAATTAAAATTTAGTAGGTAGTGTAGAATTAGACGACATTCTGAATTAGTCACGTCGAATTCCTCAGTGTCTGAAAACCAGGCTTTACAACCAGAGGGCCTATTGGCTAATTCTCACCCACTACGATTGATGACAACTTCAATATACATTGAGGAGGTTTAAGCAAATAATGTGTTTTACATATCGTTTGACGATAGCCTTCAGTGCATCCTGCCCACCATGACATACGCCGCCGAGACATGGACGCTAACACATGAGGCTGTCTACCGCATCAAGGTAGCACAGAGAGCCATGGAGCGCGCCATGCTTGACATCAAACTTCAAGATCAAGTTCCAAACATCGAAATTAGGCGAAGAACAAAAGTTCAAGATGCCGGAACGAGAGTAATGGGACTCAAATGGAGTTGGGCAGGTCACCTGGCTAGGCGAGGTGACGACAGGTGGAGTAAGATGTTGACTGAATGGTGACCAAGGACAGGCAAACGCAGTGTCGGTCGTCCAGCAGCCAGATGGATGGACGATTTGGTAGAATTGGCGGGTCGCACATGGACTAGATTGGCACAGGACAGGGTTGACTGGCATAACCTGAGGAAGGTCTATTCCCAGTAGTGGGATGTAGAGGGCGGTGGATGATGATGACGAAGTAGAGTAGGTAATACTTATAATTTTACGAAGCAACGAGTAACTCAGTCTTTCTAGATTTCACTTTCACAGATTTATTTATAAGTAGGTAACAATATTAATTATTATGTAGTATTTAATAGATACAATAGTTATACCTTACTCTCGGTGACGAAAAACTCGCACGCATGAATACCACACGCATTAAAAGTACCTACGCATGCAACAGCTATATTATTTTGCCACAAACTACTAGCACCGGATCCGGTCTCCGGATCCGGTATATTTGTACCGGATCCGGTAACCGTTAAATGTGCCGGATCCGGCCGGATTACCGGATCCGTTTTCCGGATTGCAATCCCTAATCCTATTCTACCTACTAATATAAATGCGAAAGTATTTTATCAGCGGGTAAAACCACAGGGCGCAGCTAGTAACATTAAATTAATATTCAGCACAAACCACAACGTTAGTCTGCAAATAAAATTGGAAAAATATACATAGAATAAATAAAATATTTTAGTAGCACACAATAAAAATAAAAATAAAAATAAAAAAGCATACAAATGATTCCCCGATGGACCAAATAATTCATATGCAATATGCATTCGATCTGGTCCAGACAATAGTTCCATAGTACTGTAGGTGCGTCTGTTCGTAGGCAATTTATCGCTTCAGTCTAGACTTTTCCCATAAAATTTCATAGAGCGTCGCTTCCAGTTTGTTCCTACGCTGAAATATGAGTGCCATTGCAACTAGGATTTGGTTTATTTCACTTTGGGATCCAATTATCTGGGACCTATATTGTGATTTACTGGTCAGTTGTGCGAGTATTTTTACTTTGCTCTCTCAGCGCTGATTTTATAAGTAGTGTGTGGGAAGTATTTTTGTGCCTACAGGAAGATCTTCGTCATTTTATTAGCCTACATTTGACCACTGTTAGAAAAACACCTCCTCTGTGGCACGCCACTTAACTTGATCCTTTACATCTTCCTCCAACCACTCCAAATAACAGACAAAAACAAAACGTACTTTTCTCTCACCCAACTATATCTTTTTAAAATTACTGTGGAAAAAATAGCAATTGGTACGACATATGATAAACAATAACGAAACCTACTCTTTATGCGCTTGCGTAACATAATTTATTGAGAGTCTGGTTATTAAACAGAGTAAATTTACTTTTCCAGTACAATAACTAACATATGGCATGTCATCAACTTTAATTAAGTGCACAACCACCAAAATATATGACACATAACGACGCGATAAAGCGGGATAGATAGACCATTGTCCGTCATCATCAACGTCCGCAAAGTGCAATATTTTATGGACATCGGACACAAAGCCAGTGGAGCGCGCTCCGTGCCGCGACTGTCGCCATAAATCTCCGCAAACTACGGACAAGTCCCGCGTACCGTCGGATTGCTTTAATTTGCGGTTTTCACGCTTAATGTTTGTTTACAGTGTTGAACACGCGGCGCAAACGTCCGCACTTCCGACTTTTCCGTCCGTTTCTCCGCAAAAAAACGGAAAGTTCCTGCTGCCAAATAACTTGGGAACTCCGCGTTCCGTTCCGCAATGATATGCAAGAGCTTAACTAGTTTGGAACTTTCGAGATTCAACTGCGCCAAGTTATCTAGTCTTCGATCGGATTGAATTAGTTACCCATTCAGCTGTGGACCATTGTAAAGATGTTCATCTAGATTTGTGTTAACTTAAATAGGTAGATTACCTACAAGCCCTAATATTATAAGTACATGTCAATATATGGATGTGTCATTTCTTAACTTACCTTGACTAAACAGATTGAGATCTGCTGCAGGGCTATTCACTTAACCGTTAAGGAACCGAACCGAATAGGTCATTTGATACATTTTTGACAATTCGGTCTTCGGTTCGGTTCCCTGATGGATAAGTGAATAGCCCTGCTGAACCGAAATTGGGCTTGTTACCTACATGCCATATTTTGTTTACCCTGATATAACACATTACATTTCAACGGGTAAAGCTAGTGTGAATTATGCTATAACGCTAAGGACTGGGGTTCAAGTGAATGTTCATCATTTTACTCTGTATCCTTCATCTAAGGAATTTGGGATCCAAAATTCCGACATCTACAAATCCGAGGTTGAGCATAATACGGCAGCTTCCAAATTCTTGTTCAATCTTCAAAAACAATAGCCACCTAATAATACCCATTCTATTATTTTACCATCAAAGCGCACAGATTCTATGAATGGAGTTCGAAACTAATCCAATTTGGAGGCTTATAAATAGTGGATAGACAATACGAGGAAATAGGTAAGATTGGAAAGTCTGAAGTTTCTCCGTAAATAGCAGTTTTTCTTTCGAGCTGCTAAAAGGTGCAAGGAGCCTTGTCGCCGACAAATGAGAAATTCTTTGAGTATCAGCAACGAGTGTAAAGGATAGGGCTGCCTATGTAGAGTGTAGAGGTACAATGAAAATTACTTTACAGCTCATGTGTCATGGAACTCTTCAAAAGGCAAGTGAACAGAGTCTTGAAAGGTAGGCAACGTACCAGCGGTTCCCCCGGTAGTGCAGGTAGGTATCCAAAGGCGACGGTAGCCACTTACCATCAGGTGGGCCGTCTGCTTGTTTGTCACCTATTACATAAAAAAGCTTTAAGTGATACACGTCCGATACCACGTAATAACGTTAGTCAGGTAGGCTATTATTATTTTTAGGGTTCCGTACCTCAAAAGGAAAAAACGGAACCCTTATAGGATCACTTTGTTGTCCGTCCGTCTGTCTGTCTGTCTGTCTGTCTGTCTGTCAAGACCATTTTTCGCAGGAACGCGTGGAGGTAACAAGCTGAAATTTATAGGAAATACTAAGGCCCATTGCCTCTTAGAGCTGTGAAAATTTCAAACTTCTAGGCCAACGCAATCAAAAGATATAGTCGAATATGTCGCAAATTTCAGCAAATTTTCGACATTACCAAATAAATCAAAACCTACGGGGCACTTTCCGTGAACTCAGAATATTGAAATTTGGCACGAAGTAACTCCTTAGAGCACAGATAAAGGAAAAATTGCGAAAATTATAAATTTTTATTTGCATCATATGAAAAAAATATTTTGAATAATTTTATACCTACTACCTAGGGATTGCAATCCGGTGTCATTTTCAATCCGGCCGGATCCGGCCGGATTTCCATCAATCCGGCCGGATCCGACCGGATCCGGCCGGATTGATCAAATCAGGATGATTTTTGCTTTTTACTACAATAAGTGATTTAATCAAGTCACTACTCTCATATTACGTAATACTAGCTGCGCCCAGCGGTTTCACCCGCTGTACTGTAACCTATGTGTTGTTCCAGGGTCTAAGCTATATCAAATTTCAGACCAATCGGTCCACTCATTTAGACGTAAAAGAGTAACAAACATACATCCAGACACCCATTCTTACAAACTTTCACGTTTATAATATTAGTAAGATGAAGGTAGTTAAAATTGACTTTATTACCTAACCAATGTTAAGACCGTTAAGACAAATAGATAAAAACATATTTTCATTCAGAACAATTAAAATTTAGTAGGTAGTGTAGAATTAGACGACATTCTGAATTAGTCACGTCGAATTCCTCAGTGTCTGAAAACCAGGCTTTACAACCAGAGGGCCTATTGGCTAATTCTCACCCACTACGATTGATGACAACTTCAATATACATTGAGGAGGTTTAAGCAAGTAATGTACGCAATTTTGTCTATGGATTCTAGTGTTTTACATATCGTTTGACGATAGCCTTCAGTGCATCCTGCCCACCATGACATACGCCGCCGAGACATGGACGCTAACACATGAGGCTGTCTACCGCATCAAGGTAGCACAGAGAGCCATGGAGCGCGCCATGCTTGACATCAAACTTCAAGATCAAGTTCCAAACATCGAAATTAGGCGGAGAACAAAAGTTCAAGATGCCGGAACGAGAGTAATGGGACTCAAATGGAGTTGGGCAGGTCACCTGGCTAGGCGAGGTGACGACAGGTGGAGTAAGTTGTTGACTGAATGGTGACCAAGGACAGGCAAACGCAGTGTCGGTCGTCTAGCAGCCAGATGGATGGACGATTTGGAAAAATTGGCGGGTCGCACATGGACTAGATTGGCACAGGACAGGGTTGACTAACATAACCTGAGGAAGGTCTATTTCCGGTAGTGGGATGTAGAGGGCGGTGGATGATGATGACGAAGTAGAGTAGGTAATACTTATAATTTTACGAAGCAACGAGTAACTCAGTCTTTCTAGATTTCACTTTCACAGATTTATTTATAAGTAGGTAACAATATTAATTATTATGTAGTATTTAATAGATACAATAGTTATACCTTACTCTCGGTGACGAAAGACTCGCACGCATGAATACCACACGCATTAAAAGTACCTACGCATGCAACAGCTATATTATTTTGCCACAAACTACTAGCACCGGATCCGGTCTCCGGATCCGGTATATTTGTACCGGATCCGGTAACCGCTAAATGTGCCGGATCCGGCCGGATTACCGGATCCGGTTTTCCGGATTGCAATCCCTACTACTACCCTTTTTCTCATGAACGCGTAAACGTATTAAATTGAAATTTATTTCAAATACTAAGGTCTATTATATCTTCAAACTGTAATAAAATCAAACCTCTATGTCAACGCATTCAAAAGAAACAGCAATTTTAGTCGCAATTTTAAACCCGCAACTACTCTCAAAAAATCAAAACCTACAGGGTACTTCCCGTGATCTTAGAATCTTGAAATTTGGCACGAAGCAACTCCTTAGAGCACAGATAAAGGAAAAATTGCGAAAATTGTACATTTATAGTTACATCATAAATTTTTTTTTTTTTAATAATTTCATACTTACTACCTTATTTCTCATGAATGCGTGCAGGTATTAAACTGAAATTAATATGAAATACTAAGGTCTATTATACCTTTAAACTGTAATAAAATCAAACCTCTATCTCAACGCATTCAAAAGAAACAGCAATTTTAGCCGTATTTTTTAACTCGCGACTACTCTCAAGGAAATCAAAACCTACAGGGTACTTGCCGTTAACTCAGAATCTTGAAATTTGGTACACAGCGACGTCTTAAATCACAAGCACAGGAAAAATTGCGAAAACTGTACATTTTTAGTTACATCATATAAAAAAAATTTTTTTAATAATTTTGTATTTACTATCCCTTTCCTCAAGAACGCGTACAGGTATTAAATTGAAATTCATACGAAATACTCAGCTTTATAATAACTTTAAGTTGTAAAAAAATCAAACATCTATGTAAACGCAATCAAAAGAAACAGCAATTTTAGCCGCATATTTTCAAACTCGCAAGTACTCGCAAGGGAATCAAAACCCACAGTATATAATATTATACCCACTTTTCCTTAGGGTTCCGTAGAAACCCGTAGGTTTGTACGGAACCCTCGGTGCTCGAGTCCTACTCGTACTTGACCGGTTTTATTTATTTAGATATTAGTTCATGTTATTTCGCAGATATTTTACCGTGCATGAATTTAATGGATAAATATACACGAGAACAAGTAAGTGAAAAATTTACTATTCGTAAACTAGTAACGTAACCGAGACCAACGTAACTGTCTTGAAATGGGCACTTTATTCACTGTAAAGAGATTTAGGTAATAATTGACGTACAATTTTGAATTAACTCCAACAAGATAATTAATATTTGAACATTTCTTTTAAAATTAAGACAAAGAATAGAGAGGGAGAAAATATTATCAACATCTATAAACAGAAGTGGTCAACTTTACGTGATTGTTTACATGAACCGATCCTTATTATAACATTTTATGTAAAAAAATAATACAAAATGTTGCAAAAACATTGCTGTTCCTATTGTCATTACATGAAAGTGACATCCCTATTATAAACACACGAAGTTGCAGCGAACATTAATCGAAGCAACCCTCTTGCTCTCAAAGACTCGAATATCTCATGTTCAACGTGTAGGGGAGTTAATCTAAGATACCTGCAACGAAATGAAACGCCACTTTTGATTCTAATTTTGTGAATGATTGCGATGGTTTGGTGTGACAACATGACGTGTAATTAAGCAATTTACGTACTAGTACGTAAATTGCTTAATTATGTACATGATTGTGATATCTCTGTTCTAATATTCGAAGAACTTGTAGCGAAAATTAATCGTAATAAAGCTAGTGAAATGACTGGGCTGAAGAGTCTAGACAACTTATGGTTCTTAATTAGAACCGTTGGTGCACCATGAATTTTACATCATTGTTAAATCCTGGATAGCACTGTACTGATTATGGGCAGCCTCATCTCTTAACATCAGAAGCGTCTTGCTCGTCTTCTTTCTGCATAAAAAAGCAACTCTATGACTCTCAAAGAGTCGAATATCTCATGTTCAACATGAAGGGAAGTTAATCTAAGATACCTGCAACAAAACGGCACTTTTATGGTGTTTTCTTTGCATACGTTCGAAGTGTTTACTTTACGCCCTTTATATGAGATGTGCGTGCTTACGGTTCGTTTTCAGGTGGTTTTCTCGTTAAGAATGACACCCACTTTCGGATACAATACCTATTAAAAAAGTAATTTGGGTTTATATTATAGCAACAATCTTTTTTAAGCCTTTTATAACAAGAATTTGATGAGGGAGGGCGAAAACGCGTATGTATAAAGGTTATGCCTGATATTCTGACGTGATTCGTGTGACAAGTAAATTTAAGTGAAGTGAAGTTTGGTAACGCACATTTTGACTAGTATTTAGAATTTTATTGAATCATTTTTTATAAAACTTGCAATGTGCCCTAAGTTAAACTAAAAATCGGTTACAAAATTTTAACCCAATCTCTTCAGCGGTTAGGATTGTACGTTGATAGACCAGTCAGTCAATCAGTCACTCTTTTCTTTAATTATTTATTTAGATAAACAAACGAAAAATAGTGTTTGGTAGAGCACATAATTTTCTCCAGCCTTAGGGCAACTGGTAGAAAATGCTATTGTAAAAAAAAATTAAGTGTATACTCCAACAGAAAAGGTTACCCTACTTACCCTGTCAGAGTCAAATCACAATTTATAGGTTGTGTGGCTTACCTATAATATGTTGCTGGTGTATAATATGTTGTAACATTAAGATAGTCCAAGCTTTGTGCAGAATAATAAATAAGTCAATAACACGGGAACAATATTGCGATCGTATTATTATCCCCATGTAAAATGTTATTCAAACCAGAAATTTCCAAAAACAGCTTTTATAGCGTCCATTGTCCATAGGCGGGCGACGACTAAAATAACTCGGTGATTCGTGTAGTGTAAATAATTCGATAGAGAACGATCCCGAAGGACGGTAGGTACCTATCTACTATAGAGTTACGTATAGATAAACAAGGCCGAGCAAGACAGAAAATAATTTCTTGAAGATGTATGACAAGATAGAAAAGGAAAGCGAATCAATTGTTATTGTGATCATTTTTGGTTACAGGTTTGTACGAAGCTGTGGCGTGGTTTGTGAGAAGCGTCAGTGCAGTGCACCTAACATTTTATATCATTGTGAAACACTGGGTAGCACTATAGTGCTACCGCTTCGTACAAACCTGTAACCAAAAATGGTTACAATAACAATTGATTCGCTTTCCTTTTCTATCTTGTTTACTGAATATAAGGAGCGTTATCTCTTAGTATTAGAAGAGCGTCTTGCTCGTCTTCTTACTTCTTTGTATCAAATTACCTGCTAAGACTTTAAGTTAAGACTAAACTACTACTCAGAATTTTGATTATTGTCATATTGAAAAGTTGATCTACGTTGATTTAATGCTAAATCTGTGGCACAACCTACTCGTAGTCAGGCCGTCCCACGCAGTATGAAACGATTCCATAAAATATGATCAATGTTAGACCCTTCTTAGATTTATAATTAGTGATTAATTTTAGACCCTTCTTAGATCTTTTAGTTATTCACTGTAAGATTCTTGTCTGTTAAGGAAATGTGCGTAGGCGTTAAGATATTTTAGTACCTTTATTTTACGAGACCTATATTCATTTTCTATGATATACTTATCGGGGGTAGATTTTCTTTGTAGGAGGCGATTAGGTGGGTACCGCAACAGTGCTATTCGTCTGAGTAGTGATGTGCAAACGTTACTGTGTTTCGGTAGGTGGACAGTAGCTAGTGGTAAATGACTTGACTGAAGAGTCTTAACAGCTCTTGACACAGCTATGACTCTTGTGTAATAAGCGTTCATGTAGCGCACCTAGAATTTTACATCATTGTTAAGTAGCAATAGTGCTGCTCTCCTGAGCAGCACTGTTGATACTAATTATGGGCAGCGTTATCTCTTACCATCAGGAGAGCGTCTTGCTCGTCTTCTTACTTCTTTATATAAAAAAAAACATTACCTCTTAAAAAATAAATTATTTTATGATTGTTAAAAATATGATTGAATAAGCTAAATTAAACTTTTCCAAACAGTTGATTGATATAACATATAGATAATTGTGGTACATTAACAGTAAATTTCTATTATTTACATGACCTTTTTTCAATAAACAAGTCCTGGAGAGAAAAAATAAAACCTTTGTATCCACATTTTCATATAACATAACATAGTCTATTCTTAATCTGGTAATGGAAACACCCACGTAAAAATATAATATTAGCTTTATATAGGCGGCATCGACCGACGGAGCAAATACGGACCTACCACCTACTCGCATGAATATCCTTCTTTAGGCAAATAATACACAACATTATTCATAACAGAAGGACGACATTTCATATAATACGTATGTATATTCCTCTTCATAAAATAGAATTGAATAGAAAACTCTTTATTGAAACACTACAAACATACAGAAAACTACAGTTAGGTTAAAATACAGTTAGGCATTTTCACAAGTCTCGAGAAAAGTCGATATTAAACTAAAATAAAATAAAAATGTTGTAACATCAAAATTGAGATGCCTACTGAGCGTTAGACGATAAAAGGAACTTATAAAGAAAGTTTAGACAGCTTGGCCTAATTTTAACTAATATGTTTCGATTTTATGTTTGTGTACAATAATAAAGAGATATCTCGTATAATATGTAGAGTATGAGACTCTGACACACAATAGTCTAGAGATCCCAGAACATCAGACGTTTATCCAAGCCTTGCGCTTGGTCTAGGTACGTAGTAATAGTATCTATTCTTTGTTTTAGGTGTAAAATGAACCTTCTGTATTCACTATTTTACGCAAAAACAGACGTACCTACAAAACCTATAGGTATATTTGCGATTGTTATTCGTACATCGAAATGCTGTCAGGCGTGGAATCGCGTCTGGTTCGATATCTCAATATTCAGAGCGTTGGCCTCACGACTCGACGCCGAGTGGAGAGTAATGGAGTAATGGAGCTAGGGGTGACATGATGGCCTAAAGTTTCAGCAACACAGCTAGGTAGTCACATAGGCAGAAGGTTCGATATCTCAATAGGTATTCAGAGCGTTGGCCTCACGACTCGACGCGGAGTGGGGAGTAATGGACCTAGGGGTGACATGATGGCCTAAAGTTTTAGTAACACAGCTAAGTAGTCTCAAAGGTCACAAAGGTCAAATTTGGCTTTGGTTATTTGCTTCATACTTTACCAAAAAATATCTTACCGCGAAATAAACGCGCAAGTAAAATCAGTGCAAATAAAGTAACCTGTTCTGTTGTCTATAATCCAAATATTACTTTTTATTATAAACGTGAAAGTTTGTATGAATGTATGGATGTCTGGATGTATGTTTGTTACTCTTTCACGTCTAAACGGGTGGACCGATTGAGCTGAAATTTGATATAGCTTAGACCTTGGAATCTGGAATAACACATAGGCTATACATAGCGGGTAAAACCGCTGGGCGCAGCTAGTATTATTTAAAAACTGCCTGATGTGTCTAGTATCCTACAGGCGTATTTTTCATAATTACCTCTAAATCCTTGATCTATAGTTATCACTGACCATTAATCCTACAACATTTTTCTGGATATTTTTGCGTACAAAATCTACTTGATACGAGTATCACATCGTTTGGATATTGAATCAATGAACCGAGGCCACTATTCCGTCGCGACGTAAGTCTAGCGTCGCACGATAACGTCGGGTAATGGAAACGAACTCGATTGCGCTGATAGACTGAATGAGGAATAGATCATGGGAGCAGGAGACTAGAGAATTTTCTTGTTTTTGGGAGCATCTCACGACCTTTGCATTTAATGACTGAATAAAATGGTTAAAGACTAAAACAATTCAATATAAAAACTGTTAAGATGGGGTAATTTTTTCGTAAATTTTTTGGTTGGTTTACACATAATTTTTTTTTCATAAATGACATGCCATAAAGGTTATTATGTCATTATATTACAATCTAGCCTAATTTCAAGTAAAGGCTAATAAGATATACATGTGCCAAATTTTGTATAGGCTGTTATTTTGGAAGGAAGTAGATTAACGAGACAAACCAGACGCTTACCTGATTAATTTTACACCGACTATCGCATTTATATAAACTAAGGATGCTGTATATATTTCTACGAATAAAATATATGGCTGACTGAATCTATACAATGATTAAAAACAATTAATTCGGATTTGATAAAATGATCTGCAATATTATCGACGTTACAGTATTCACCAAACTTAGCACGACCTGTAACACCCTCCTGCAGGGTGATTCACTTATCCGATACCGAAACCGAACCGAGTGCGCTACCGAAAGGAAAAGGAACCGATCGACAAGTCAATTCCGTTTTACAAAACCGACTGGAAAGTATCTTCGTAAATCTTCGGTTTCTACCGAGTAAGGAACCACCTACACGGCAATTGGACAGTAAAATAGAGCATAGATTACAGATCTAACTGCTTACGAAAATAGTTTTATTTTAGTAGATCATTGTAGAAAAAATATTTACCCATAATCTGCTGTTGAAAAGTTATTGTGCAAAAAGTTTAGCGAGCACACTTCGTAAACATTTCCCATCTGTGCCTCCAGTGATGAGTGATGTAACTTGAGTTTTACCCTTTTTGAGATTTCTCCATATAAATAATGAGATAAAAAATAACGGGTTTTTCGTCTTACTCACGTTCTTCTATCTTCTATAGTTTTAGGAGATAACTTTGTGAAAAGTGATACAAGTACCACTATTTTTGCAAAAACAACGTGATTATGAATATATTTCAAGTTATATCTCTGATTTCATCTAGTCAATAATCAGTATTTTGTGGTTAGTGGTACAATTGTGATTATTAACATTTTCACATTTAAAAAAAAACTTGAATATTGATATAGCACTGATCATATTACTTTTCACGATTTTTCACAATATTTGCCAGCGTACAATTCAACTTATATCTAAAAATACTTAGATTTTTTTAAATGTAAGTAAAAGTGTGTATTATAGTGAGATTTGAAGTCTTAACGCCAATCAAACCTAAAAACTTAATGGCTAATGTGTAATGGGGCAATTTTTGTCTAAAGTCCACAATTGGGGACATATTCTCTAAAAAAGTTCAACAGTAAACCGAAAATTTCAACAACTTGCTCAGTATTGAGAGATTTGCAAATTTGGACAATATTACTAACAACATGATTTATTAGGTATAGGTACTTGTATTATTATTAACAATTGATTGGATAAAATTGTCGTAGGTGCGGATACAACTCACTGGTTTTTCGTGAATACCGTTACCGTCGTCGTGGTACCGTACCGTCGTCGTTTTACTTAAATAATTTAAGAAAAACTATAATGCTGAATGATAAAAACTCTTTTATCTACAAATTATCTACCTTGATTAAAAGCTAATTCAGCACACATAGTTAGCCAAGGAGAATTTTTTGAATCTTGTTTTAGCTCTGCTGAAAAAGGATGATTTTCAACTTATATCACTCATGACAGCCATTCATTGTCAAGCATCAATCATCTTTGACAATTCAAATTATAATTTGTCGGTGTCAATCTTCTTCATTATTTTCAATCGGTGGATTTTTATTTGCTATTTTATCTTAATTTTAAAATTATGAATATAGTTAGTTTTCTTACAATTCCTTCCTGTTCATATCTGTAATGAGTATTAATTTGATTTAAAATTGTGCGTATTCTCAGAGCACACGAGTAACAACTATTATATCGGTATATTACTTGTGAGATACCTACATTGTGTTTTCATGCAACGGCCAAGTCGATCTATTAATTTAAAACATAAAAGATTTTATCGATTTGGTAATACATGGATCTTTTACGGTAGAAGAACTGCGAGTTGCGAGACTTGGTTTTTTTACAAGTTACGTTTTTGCAGGCATATTTCTTTCGTTCTTTTATAATAAGCTGCGCCCAGCGGTTTTACCCGCAGTACTTATGTAGTCTATGTGTCTATGTGTGTGTGTGTGTCTTATGTGTATGTCCAAGGTCTCAGCTATCTCTTTACAAAATTTCATCTCAATCGGTCCACCCGTTTAGGCGTGAAAGCGTAACAAACATCCAGACATCTCGATATCCATTCTTACAATCCTTCACATTTATAATAGTAAGATTGAAAAAGCAGGAGAAGATAATGATTTCTACAAGTTTTTCACTTAGTAAGTGTTTACTAGGTCGCCAGACGCCGCTGGATGCAGGTCGCTTCCAACAGGTACATATGGAAGTCCAAAGGGGAGGCCTATGTTCAGCAGTGGACGTCCAATGGCTGACATGATGATGATGAAGTGTTTACTTTCATGTGTCCGTCTGTCTGTCTGAGCTGAAATTTTGCATGCATGTATAAATCGGATAACAATTGCAATTTTATTTTGAGATCGAGCTGATCTGATGATGGAGCTGGAAGGTGGCCTTAAGAACTTCATAATTAATCGACGCAACCCATCGAGTTTCGGCTCATTTGATTCGTCTTGACGAGTACCTAGGTTGGTGCTAGATGGTAATAATGATGAAAGCTTGTATTAAAAAGTTATTTTAAAATTTTACTTCCTAATAATTCTAGTTTATATAGATGTGATGCGTACGCATTTAGTTCCTATTGTTGATATATTTTTAGCGCTATCATATTAGGAATTAATTATGTAAGAGCAATGTTTGGTTTGATATATAAAATAAATTTAGTTCTCATTTACTACGTTTTTGCACAGAAGATCCATTGGAAGCTTCTTTGGAGCGGCAAGCTGCTGCTCTCGAAAGAGTGGCAGATGGTGTGCAGAACCTTTCCAAGGCCATCACCGAGGGGTGCAATAATCTATCAACAAATCTAGCAAATGCGCTAGGGAATATAGCAAGAACTATTAAAACGTACGCGACTTATCAAGAAGAGGCTTTAAAATGAAAATTGGTACACACATTGGTACCTACCGCTTACATTTTGATCATTAAGCTGTTTATTAGATTAATATACATTGTTTCAGTTCAATGCCTTAAAAAGCACCTCAAATAAGCCAATAAAAACTCAGTATAATTCTTAGCCTTTTATTTTTACTGCAACAAAATGCAAGAAGGTACCTAATTTTTACTGAGTTTTAAAACTACTACTTATACGCACGCAAAGTAACAATACTCTACATTATGTTATGCCCGGGTCTAAGCTACCTCTATACTAAATTTCAACTCAATCGGTACTTGAACGGTGACCATCCGTTCAAGTGTGAAAGAGCAACAAAAATACATTCTTTATCATTATACATACATTCTTTAAAACTTTCGCGTTTGTAATATTAGTAGAATATTATATCAGCGTATACAACTCTGCAGATAATTTATAATAATCTATTAATTATGGCTACTCGGGCCTGTAATCCTCTTTGTAATAGGAAATTATTTTCTTGGCCTTCCATAGGTTCTGCGATCGAGTCATCACTGCTGGTATCATATTCGCAGTTAGGCCATTTTTTAAGCACATTGTGTCCTACACAATATGCACAATACAATATGCCATGCATTGTGTTGCACATGCAATAACAATTCTTCCACATTTTTCTGGTGCATACTCCAGCACGGGACTTTTGTTTAGGCATCTAAAACGGCTCTTTAAAACTCCAAAGCACCGTTCAACTGAGTTGCAAGCCTGAAAGCAAAGTACTAATTTAATGTTAACTAATAAAACAAAAAAAATATAATCGTACGTATAGCCTTAATATCGGCTAACGTCTCTTGCGTGCTCGAGCCTCCGGGTCTGAGTAGATCCGACAGTAAGAGGCCGAAGGGGCTGACTCTGGTGCCTTGGAAGAACGGGAAGTGCTTAGTGTGGGACGCTACTTGTGCCTGCACTGTCGCCGCCAGCCACTTGACGTACCATCCACTCACCGTCAGCAGCCGCGGAAGACGCCAGTTTGAAGAATAGGAGTACGCTATGGCATTATCATTTCGTCCACGTTGCCGTAGAGACCATAGGCAGTTGGGGCAGTGAAGCGCGCGGTTTCGTCTGAGGATCTCAGAAAAGAGCGGTGACTCCCTCTCCGGCTCACTGATCTTTATTTCCATTTTACTGTTAAATTCGGGTATTGAAGTAGATAAAATTCATATTTACGTTTATTTATATAAACGTAAATATGAAAGCAAGAATGACAGGATTTCGGTATCGAATCAAGTGAATCTATCAAAATGACTCTTCCGAAACGAAAAGGCACCGATCGTAACGTCAAATGCAATTCACAAAACCGATTGGTAAGGATCATCGGCAATCTTCGGGTCCTACCGAGTAAGGCACCACTTACACGGCATTTCAGCAGTAAAATTGTGATATAAAGAGGTAATATTATTATAATGACATATCAGTGCCATTGATTGTCAGTACGAATAATAAATGTCGGTTTCAGCCAATTTTATTGGGAATTTTAGAATGTACAATTTATTAAAGAAATTTTGATTTTTAAAGAGAAAAAGAGCAGTAGAGTAATAATTGAATTGGAACATCCTAATCTTGCAAGAGGCCGAGGTTTTGGACGCTAACATGACGTGTAAAAGAAAGTTGGACGACTAGTAGAGAAATAAAATACGTCTTGTTAATATTTTGATTCCTTGGAGTGTTGATGTGAGATGCTCTGCCTGTGTTAAAACATACAAGCGTCCGCTCATTTACCAAAAGCATCAAAGGTGACTGGAACAGCCGCAGAGGACGAGGAAATGATTCTAGCAGAAGACGAGTGTGATACACAACAAATTTCTTCCGTTCCCTATAGGGACCATTTGACTCTTGGGAATGGGCGCATTTATTTTATTAAGGCTGTTTTCCAAGCTCAAAAAACTACGGTCCGGTGTCCTAAACGCTGGCTTTTCTCTTACCTTCGCCGAAGTACAATTCAAAAATCCTACATCAAGATCCGTTGCAGAATTTTTAGAATTTATGCATTCATGAGGACGAACAGACAAGTGACAACACAAACAACTTTGTTTTATACCTACTGTGTATGTGTTATGTTAATGTATCCAACTTTATAGCCCCTTTAATAACTGCAAGTTTTTTACTTTAAATTATTTAATTAGGTAAACCTACTTATTTATAATGTATCCCTTTAATTTAATTAAAAATAATATTATGATAATTAACACTCTTTATTGGCTGTTGTTATTTATTGTTGTCCTTCATTTGTACTTATAGTACGTAGGTACTGTTAACTGTTACAATTATCTTACTAATATTATTATAAATGTGAAAGTTTGTAAAAATGTAAGGTTGTATAGATGTGTGTTTGTTACACTTTCACGCCTAAACGGCTGGAACAATTGAGCTAAAATTTGTTACAGCGTAGACCCTGGAATAACACATAGGCTACTGTAAAGCGAGCAAAACCTCTGGGCGCAGCTAGTGTGTGTATGTATATGTAATACGCATTTTGCGGCTAGCCAGACGGCAGATTGTCCGGCTGTCCGTGGGACTTGGGACACGGTTGTAAAATTGCGGCTAGCCGGTCGCGTAGGTACTGTGTAGGATATCGCAGCATCCGTCCGCACTACCGTGCGTACAAAGACTGCAGTTTTTTACATTGGTCCGCACTGCGGTCAACTGCAAAGTGCATATGTAATTTTACACGACATGTAAAAGTTGAATACCTATGCTTTTAACTCATTATAATAGTAATTGAAGTAAAGTACGATATTTTTAATTTATCACACGTATTAAAACCGCATTAAATAAGCGAGAATAGCATCAAAATTTGTATTTTTTAAGTATAAAACTTTGATTCGAAAGCATTCCGCGGATCAATTTGTGCCGGAAGAAAATCTTCCATTGCACCGATTTTTACGTCATAAATCCTCGACTCGGTTTCAAATACGAATAAGTGAATAGCCATCATATCGATAGATACGTCATTTCATTTCGACGTTTTAAAATGGCACGGCGCGGACCGTGAATCGGTTCCCAAATGGATACTTTTTATTCGGGAGCCAATAAGCGTCGGAAGAAAGTCTGTCATTGTACTGATTTAATCATTGTCAAAAACCATCGACTCGGTATAAAATTCGCATAAGTGAATAGCCATCGTACCGATTTGTACGTCACTTCATACATTTATAGCGTATCAAATCGGTTCGGTCTCGGCTCGGTTCCCTGACGGATACTTGAATAGCTCAAAATTGGGAGCCGTTGTTAAGTTCCTTAACCATCGGTTCGGTTCCCAAATACGGATAAGTGAATAACCCTGCTGAGCTATAAACGAACCCGAACTGGCCCAAAACTTTGCCTATTAACTCCTTGCTTTCTCTGTGCTCCTAGTCACTGGAAACATTACTAGGATACTAAGTTCCCCAATTCCAAAAGCGTCTCGGCGTGGGATGTCTAGATCTCAAACTAGAATACTAAGATTTCAAACAACAGTCTTGGAAGGACCGGTTGGCTGACCATGCCTCGATTAGATATGGCGAGTGACTTGCGCCAGTAAATCTTTGTTTCAACTTGACAGGCAAAAGTTCAATGGAACGATTTACTTTAATACTCTTTTTTGTGATATTGTTCTGTACGTTTTTTAAACTCGTTCTAGAGTATGTAATAAATATAAAAATAGGTTCACATAATTTAATGTATTTATTATTGTTAAAAGATTGAATAAATATTATATTGAACGTTGTAAATTTACGATATAATAAAAGTTTAATAAATATTTAATTTTACGATCAAAACTAAAGATAATGAAGACTATAAAACTCATTAATATGATAATGTCGTTAAAATATAATGTAATTAATAAGCTTATGGAGGTTCCGTTTTAATAAACGTTCAGGTACCTTAGGCACGATAGTTTGAGCTACATAATATTATTTAAATTAGTAATATAAAAAAGAGCTATTGATTAAGTTTTTTAGTGGGTAGTTATACCCGTGCAGTCGCCATGCACGGTTAGTCCAACATAAACCTCCTGGTACCTACACGTTACGCGTTTTTTCCCGGCGTCAACTAAAATTAGGCTGATCTATACCAACGCACACTTTAAATCGTTAGGCGAATATGGTTGACTTTTGGCACATACATACGTTTTATGACAAAGAAATCCGCCAAGAAAAGATTCCTTCACGAGAACAAAACCACGGATGTAAGCTAGTCAAATTATTAAGCGAGTTCATAAAGGCGTGTGTGCCTCGAGCGAGTTTTCATTGCGATTATAATTAACTTTCGGTCAAAGCACGTCGAAATTGACGTCACTTGCACCGGTTTTATTTAACTTTATCCGGGTTACGGACTCATCCCGCTTTACCCGGATTATGAGCTGGTATTTTAATTGCGTCTGCAGTCGCTCCGGCGCTCGCTAGTTGAAATTTAATATTTAACTATGTAGATATTCTATTTTCTTGAATGTATGCTCGTTCGACACCACAATCTGATGTAAACTTAAATTCGAATATTTCAAATATATTTTTGAAGTGAAAACTTCTTTAGCGGCGCTGAGCACTTTTTTGTATGGGTAAAAACTTTCAAACTCGCGTCAGGGTCACGTGATGCTGATCGAAAAAGCGTAAGATCGAGGGGAAGGGAGAGGAACTAGTATCTCTCACTCTTTCTACCGTGCCTGAGTGTGCTGCTCTGTGAATTTGGTTTAACTATGTCAAATGATCGCAATTTTAGCACAACGAAATACAAAACTACTATTGATGCGGTCTTTATTTTTCTTTTGTTATTGTGTGGGTTGTATTGGCAATTGGCTGGGATTAGCGATAGTCACAAAAGAAAACGTTGCGTTGTATATTTATCTCCCAACAAGAGTTTTTCAATATTTAGTAACCGCTAAAAACTGATCACTATAAGACTTTCAGTATGCATAGCTGGGCACCGTTAATCAAATAGTTAACTTCGTTAATCGTTAATCCGCTACAAAAAAAGTTAGCTTCGTTAAACGTTAAAGCGTTAAATTTCGGAAGAATTAACGCAAGTTAACGTTAATCGTTAATTCGTTAATATGTGCAAAATTGCATTTTTGAAGTGAAAACTTCTTTAGCGACGCTGAGCACTTTTTTTTGTATGGGTAAAAACTTTCAAACTCGCGTCAGGGTCACGTGATGCTGATCGAAAAAGCGTAAGATCGAGGGGAAGGGAGAGGAACTAGTATCTCTCACTCTTTCTACCGTGCCTGAGTGTGCTGCTCTGTGAATTTGGTTTAACTATGTCAAATGATCGCAATTTTAGCACAACGAAATACAAAACTACTATTGATGCGGTCTTTATTAGACACTTAAATAGGTTCGAATCAAAACTGTTTGTTTCTTACTTCAGTTATCATAAACCAATTGTATCAGTTGTAAAAATTTGCGATGATGATTCTGATAATAACGATGGTGTAAAAGTCGTCGAAATTATGGATGGAAGTTGATTTTTCTGAGAGATAAAATTTAATGTAATAATATATAAATAACGATATAATATTATAAATAACAACATATAAATTGTCATATTTGTGTACGATAGCGCAATAAATAAACATTATATTCTACCTCATAAATGATAGTATTTTTATACTTATAATTAAACACAACGTTAATATTGAAGTTTTCACTTCTGCCGGCACTCCCGGAGTGCTACCTTTTTTATTATTTGAGTATTTCTCAACCTCCAATGTTTGTTTTTTTTTGAAAAAAGTTGTCTTCGAATTAGATCAAATTTTGCCTTTTATTTATTTATTAAAAATCACATCTCAGGACTACTTGGGATATTTCTTAATATTTTGTAACATCGAGTTTCAGAAATACTCATTCACATACATTTTCGAAATACTTACACAACGAAATTTTAACTGCATAATATATTTATAGGTCTTTCTTACATTGTTCAAGAAAAATCCTTTTTTTATGACAAACAACCAGCGTAATGCATTTTATGGTGTGAAGGAGACAAACATTTATGATTTTCACGAGACAGTAAATTAGGACTGGTTAGACCGAATTGGTTGGACCGAATTAGGGAAATAAGTTTAACTACCTATTTTATAAAAGTAAAAAAAAGAGATTTAATGTGTGAAAAGCTTTGTCGTTTTAGAAAAAAAAGTGCATAAATATTTATTTTCATCTACAATAAAGAAAGTATATTTAGAAAAAAGTGACAGATTCGTAGTAGATTGTACAGTAGGCTAAAATTTCTTTTTCATTCTGAAATACATAAGTATAGCCACGTGATCTTCGGTCCGTCTCATTGTACATTGTAGGAAAAACGGCAAAATCATTTACATATTATGTTGTAAATTTTTTTTGAGTCCTTTTTAATTTAAAGTTACAGTAGGTCACAATAGGCCAGGTCTGGCCGCAAGTGATATGAAAGCCATAAAAATAATAATTGAAAGTCTAATTGAATTATAAAAGAAAAACGAAAACAACATAAAAAGAAGCAAGTCAACTGGCCCGTTCTAAACAGCGCATGCAACTATGTCCTAATCTACGTCCAATTGCAAATATGGTGCGTGGGAGTCGCGTGGGCATCGTAACATTAGCATGATCGCAATGCAGTTGACAACTGCACACGCAACTTCACTGATAAAAAGTTAAACCTGTTAGTTTCTTAGTAAATTGGCCCCATCGGCGTTGGATGCCATTCCTTTATTACTGCGTGGGAATTGAAGCAGTTGATTTAAATACTTTATTGAGGTTTAAAACGAAATGACATTAAAAAGAGTAGGGGTTCCATAATGCGGACTTGTATGGTTGTCGTACGAATATTATTAAAAACAATGAAATTCATTAAAGAGATTGAGGATACCTTGTTGCAAACTGGTGGGGGTTGTCATAGGAATAATTTAAAAACAAAGTATGTTTTCTAATACAATTTGTATTCAAAATTTTACAATCTGTGTCCGTGAAGCTACAAAACTGCGACAACGCAACGATGTACGAGCATAATATTTATTATCTATTTTTATTATCTAACCAAGTACGTATCAAATGGCCTAAATATTTTTTATTTATGTGATGAAGTAGAAGACGAGCAAGACGCTCTCCTATGTTAAGAGATAACGGCTGCCCATAATCAGTACAGTGTCACCTAGGATTTCACAATTATGTGAATTCTAGGAGCACTGCACCAACGCTTCTTACTCAAGAGTCATAAGATGTTAAGACTCTTTAGCCCAGTAATTTCACTAGCTACAGTGCCCTCCTACCGGAACACAGTAATGTTTGCACATCACTGCTCAGGCGGTAGAATAACTGGCACTGTTGGGGTACCCACCTAGACGATCTCCTGCAAAGGAAGTCTACCCCCGGTAAACCAATGGAACCAATTAAGCTGAAAATTGGTATATAGAAGCTTAAACCCTGGAATAACAGAGTATAGGCTACATTTTACCGTTGGGCACAGCTACATATTTATATTATACATCTTCTAATAATGGTAATGGTGGTGGTGGTAATGGGTCTATTTATAAATATTCCGCTTTAATGACTATTTTTTTGTTAATCTCGACAAACATCTCAGATCGAGGATGGTATAGGCTGAAAACCAGCGCTGCGCAGAGTTTCCTCACGCAGCATTAAGCTGAGTCTATGCCAATTGACAGCAAAATTACGTACGTGTACATAATATTATATACCTATGCATACACTTTTTTGTCTTTATGTAACTTTTGTAATTTTTGAATGTCAATAAATTATTTTTTCCTTTTTTTTACTTTACTTTTCTTAACTAAATTATCACTAAACTTCTTCTTCTTCTTAGTCGTACACTCTTGTCAGAGTGGTCGTGGTTGTTCTGAAGCTCGGTCTTCTGCTTGGATTTTCCCGATGGATTTAGCGTTGTTTGTCCGTTAATGGCGTTGCGAGAGCACTGGCTCATAGATGCCTCTGTGGCCTTCTTGGTGAGGTCAGTCCAGTAAGTTGGAGAATGACCTCTAGCTCTCTTCCCATCAATTGGACCCTGCACAAGTCTCTCCATAGAGTGCTCTGTCCTAGAGATGTAAACAAAGAACTTCAAAATCACTAAAACTACATCTTTAATTAATAAAATCAAATGACTTACATTCAAGTCAGGTTGTAAACTTCAACAAAGCACTCGGTGTACTTGGTATTCAAACTCACAGGGCTCAGTTGAAGCTAGATTACATAACTTGGGAAAGAACCCCTAACTTGGGGATTATGTAGATAGATGCGGTAAAATGCCGCAAGGTGAGTTAATTATGTATGGAGGTGGCTGTCCTAAAGTTCTCTGTTTTGTTTTGATACGGATTGAAATGAGATTGACGGACGATTAGGGTAATTTAATTAAGTGGTATTTTAATAAATTATTTTGGACCGAACGTTTAAAAATACATTTAATTTTGTTTGAGTTTATAAAGTTGCCAATAACTTTTCGACCATATATTTTTTAATTGAATTTTAAAGTGCCTACCTGTATTCTAAATTTCAACCCAATCCGTTTAGCGGTTGGTCCTGTGTGATAAATAAGTCATTCAGTGATTGACGCCTTCCTTTTCAGATTTTGTATGAATTAATTATTTTCTTGGTCTCAATAAAGAGTATTTGTATATTGTACTTTAATAAGTTCCTTACAAAGGTAAATTAAAGATAGGAATATAAAAACACAATAAAAAACAATTTGATCTGCTCGTAAAGTCCCACTTCTGGGCACAAGCTCCTCTTGCGAACCCACAAGGAAGTAATTTTCTAAGACAAGAGCTTTCATAACAAAGGAAACCACCAAAACTTAATACATCCCCAGATATCCATTATATAAATGTAGTTCTGAGTTTCTCCAATTTATCCGCCTTATCTTACTCGAAAGTACCGTCAAAATAAATCATATAGGGTAGGCGTTCTCACTAAGGCAGGATTCGAAACGTAATGCGGGAATCCATATTTATTTAAGGTTAGGCGTGAATGGGGCTTTTGATCCCGGGTGAAAATCGAAAAAGGTTTTTGAGGTAATTTTAAATGTTAAAAGGTTAAGGACTTTTATTGTAGAAATTGGTTTGGAAGTATTGGAAATCTACACAGCTGACTTCAAACTTTAAAAGTTACTCGTAAAACGAGATTATTTTTGTTATACATAGAATACAAAAAAAAAACTAGTAAAAGATTCATTACCGTAAGTTTACTTTTCGGTTTTCTCCGGTTAACACAATTTACTAAAATTTTCCATGTCTTTAGATATTGCCGAATCATGTGAATTCATAGCTCAAGACTGTTACAACTTGAGAGAGAATAGAAATGCCTTATAATATATTTATTAGGTTTGGTTCAAGCATGGTAGAGCATGATTGTAAGTCACAAGTCGTGTTAATTGCGCAATTTAAGTTAAAACCGTTAAAATTGTGTCGTATTTAAATGCCATATGAATCGGTTCAAAATTAACCATAATTTTCTTAATAAAAAATTACATACTTTTTAACAACCTACACAAATCTCCAAATTTTCATAAAAAAACGTTATTTTAAGCGTAAATCGAGTAGTAATCCTAATAAAAATGGGCAAAGTGTGACTTATTTCAGTCACGCTCATCCCGGTCCTGCGCCATAATTTACGTTTCCGACTGGACTATAAATCACGAACTGGCTGAAGATAAATTATACCTAAACTTAAGCTGGATAAATATACTTGATGTTGCTTGAAGCTGGACGTTTTGAGCTAAATAGGCATTGCGGAACTATTTTAGTGTATTTATATTATGTAGAGGTGTATCAGGATCGTACCAAATGGAGGGAAATAATCTCTGCCTACCCCAACGGGAACCAGGCCTAATTATATGTTTGTATTTATGTATATTTTGTAGTGTACATTGTACATAGTCAAAATGTACGAATAGTTGGTGCAGTGCACTTAGAATTTGACACTGTCAAATGGGGTAGCATTGTACAGATTATAAGCAGCGTTATCTCTTACGATTAGGAGAGCGTCTTGCTCGTCTTCTTACTATTTTGCGTAAAAAAGTGCAAGATGCTTTGACGTCCATAGTAATAAATTTGAGTAAAAATAAAAAAGCATTTATTGCCTCGAACAAAGCCGCGAGCATGCGTTATAGTTTCATTGATAATTTTAATCAAAATTTCCATGAGAATGGTCTTAATGAGATCAAGAATTTATTCAATCTTCCGATGAGTGTGTAGATCCATTGAATCACGTCAAAGGACCGAGCGAGTAGGCCAGTGTGTGCGAAAGAGAGGTCCATCAATGTGAATAGGCTGTATAGACAGACAGCGCTTTGATGTGGCTTTTATGTCATCTATCAAAGCATGGGGTATTGATCAATGGGCATGGTGAGAGATATCACGCCGTCTCTCCTTTGTGGAAGTTTTTGTACGAACATTCATATTGGCACAGAAATAAATAGGCTGTCCTTTACAAGAATGGGATGTTGGCAAAACATCAAGAATGGAAAACATTTTCTTAGACCAGCAATCACGAAGTTAATGGTTTATTTTTACCGACTGTTGAAAAGGAGAATGTTCTCTTCTAAATTTTAATGTTCATAGTTAAGCATTATTTGGCTTATTAACTGTTTAATTTTTTTTTGTTTTTAATTAGACGATCTGTTTAAGAAACAACCTTTTTTAAGTAAATAAATTTTAGCTTAACAGCAAAACATAAAACTGATACAAAACAAATCATTATCCCGTTCATAGAATATTAACAAGATATCCCAAGAGTAATGGATCCAATAAAATAAACAAAGAACATCATTACGGCAAGTTATTAAGTCAGAACCACCGTCTTTTGTTTATTAAATCAAATGCGGGTAGTTCGCAAAGGGCATCATTCACGGGTGACCGCGCGCGCGCTCCGTGCTCATTCGGGTGGAGTGCGTCGTGTGCGATGGACGTGGGGAGCGTGATAACGCTTTTTATAGAATAAACACACATGCTGCCTATTGTAATCTATGCAAAGGTTAATTAATATATAGGTATGAAACTAATTCTATTAGTTCATATAGAAAATAAATATGCGTAATTTAAATAGGTAAGCACGCCATTTTGCTCTAGTTGCTCTATAAATGAATAATAATATTTTCTTATCTCTCAGAATTTCGTAATAATAATCACAAATATAGTTAAGGAATCAAAATATTGACTGTAAATAATTTATCAGTATTCGGACAGAGACGAAGTTCAATAATTCATCATTCAAAACAATTTTCCTTCCCTTATAAATCTCTATACCCAACGGCGGCGGCTTGGGAAACATTAAAAAGCCCTATTTTTTCCATAAAAAGGAAGCCATTTCCTTCGTTTTCCTGATGAATTGACATCCATCGATGTCAAGCCGAACAAAGAAAAATCACAGTACATTTACTGAAACCGAACGACCGTTTTAAAGCTTGAGACTTCGCAATAGACTAACTGATGCAGATAAATGCGAGGGTAAGCCACGGAGAAAGGGCTTTTACAAATATTAACATTTTGTTACTCATCTTGTCAACCTTCATGGCTTGCCATTCACAAATTAGATCACGTCTACCTCCGAATAATAAACGAAATTACGCAATTATGTTGTTACGTGATTATCTTCTATTCTCTAGACAACATTATTTTTCGGTTTGAAGCTACCGAGACGATATTACTTTTCATAAACATGTTTATAACACAATCACAAGGTCTCTTCATTCGGTGTACAATTACCGTGAACAGCTCTTATCTTAAGCCAATAAAACCTGCGTAATAGCAGTTTCCCTTCAGAGGGTAAAGGTAAAGTTTGCATTTGACCTTACGGAGCGCTACAGGGAGCCTACCTCCCCCCACTGTGCGGGTGTCTAAGCCTCACCGATACAAACTATTCACAACTCTAACACACAAGAAATACGGTAGAATTTATTGAAACAAACCTCTCGTCGCGTTTAAAGTAAAAGCTACCTTGAGCTCCTGTAATTAGGTACACAATGAATCAATTTGTAATCGATCACGTCGTAGATATTTTAATAATGAACCTTATGCGGGGAAGTTAAGATATAATATCGTTTGAGGGGAAAAGGGTTTTCAGGGTTATTGAAGCGTAGTTGTTTAGGCACAAAGTTGATATTTGCCGAGCCGATGTTTTCCTAAACCGAGGGTAGTTTTCACGTAACATAGCAAGGATGTATATGCTAATATTTTTTATCTTATTTTAGGGATGGGTCGATCGAATTTGCTCGTATTTTAAGGGACAAACGTTTAGCAATATAGAAGCAGTAAAATACAGAATAAAGGGTATCGGGTATTGATGTGATCGTATATTACGCCGGCTTATCGCTAACCCTCGGGGCTACGAACAGTCTTCATTTAAACTGTAAATTGTTACTCAGATTTTATATTTGAAGTCGGGATAGATCAGTTTAAAATTCGATTTACCTAGAGTTTTTATTTAATGATGAGTTTTAAAATTAAATAATCGCTTAAAACTTAAATGTCACTTTGTATTTTCAAAGGAGACAAACAATAACTTAGTTTGATAAAGAACTTAGTATTCTTGATAAGTTGCCGACAATAAATTACAATAATATTTCACAACTAAAACTTGTATTGTTCGGAACCAGACAGCTTTGAACTCGTGAAATCTTGGCTTGTAAATGGTTCTTAAAAAAAAAAACTTGAAAGTTATGATCTCTAGTCACCAATAGGAGTTCAGTCTTAAAGAGTAAAGATGAGTTAATTCTGAGCTCTTAATAATGATAAAGTTAATGTGTATCTATATGTCAGCCAGTTGGTTACATTAGCCAGTCAATTCGACGCCTAGTCCGTTCATTATAATGCCGGCATTTAATCACTTGCCTAGACCGCGGTGTTGATTACTGACGCGATGCGTATATCAACAGTTGACCTTTTTCACGCGTACAATATTATTTAAATAATGAGGCTAAATATTACTAATAGACTTACACAGGAATTAATATTTCACAGGAAATAAACAGCTCAATTTTTAAAGTTTACATAGTAGATACCAAATACTAAACTAAAAACAAATCATCAGAAAATTAATTATTAGTTGCCAGTTAAGGTGGGTTAACGGACACAATAATGACCACTTGGCAACATGGTTTTTCCAGTAGTAGGTACCCAAATAGCCACGGCCAAAGCATACCACTTAAAATGTAGCGTATGGAACCAACTTTAAAAAAAGTTAACTTAAACTATGTGCTGTCCTTCGGTAGGAAAGCACTGTAGCTTGTGAAATTACTGGGCTGAAGAGTCTTAACATCTTATGACTCTCAAGTAAGAAGCGTGAGCGCAGTGTACTGGGTAGCACCGTACTAACTATGGACAGCATTATCTCTTACCATCAAAAGAGCGTCTTGCTCGTCTTCATACTTCGTTGTACCTACTTATACTATGTATCTAATAAGATAAGATAAAAAATTTACCCTTATATTTTTATGAGACATATAACCCCAAAGGCTTATAAAGCACGAAATAACAGAACTTATTCTCTCGAAAATTTTTAATAAAGGTGTATGTAACTATTCAAGAAACATTTTGCAACAAAATTGCAAAGTTTTGCAGGAAAATGCAATTTATTAGCGCGGTGCAAACACGAAAGCCTTTCCTTCAACAAGGTCTTGAGCTGGCTGCAATATGTCAGACATTGTAGTATAAGGCTTCTATGGAGTTTTGGCGGCAAGCCTTGATCATATCATTAGCTCCACGTCTTTTGCTTAATAATCGTGTAGAATTTGATTGTTAGCGTGTAATAATGGTGGAATATTGCGTGTTAAGTGTTTTTGAATGTGCACAGATGTAGGCAAGTGATATGGTGCTGAAATATGAATTTTGGTGCCCCCTCCAAAACTCCTCCGAACTTTCAGTAAAATTCCACCCATTTTACTGGAAGACTGACGTGACTAGACGAGCTATTAAGCTCACTCTGACTCTGACCTGACTAACTTATTACATAAAAAATAACATTTAACTTGACACTGGCAAAACACGAAAGTGGAGACCATAATTTAATATCCCGTGAACATTCACGAATTTTACTCGACACTGGCAAAATGCACATGTTGCCATATTATTAAAAAGAAAAAAAAAAGGCTTCTATGAGGTCTCTTTGTATCTCAAGTATAAACCGTTAGTAACCAATGTACTCTTAGAAATATTGAGGGAGAGTTCGTCTCAAATGCATGGCTAAATTTAGGATTATATATTACAACAGAACCCGAATTACACTGATAGAGTCAAGACACAGTTTTTTGTGGTCAGTGGTCAACCTACATGTTTTGGGAAATTTCTCGTATTTGGAATACCGATTGGATTATTTCGTATTTAGACCCTGGATTCATACATAGGCTTCTTTTTAGCGGGGAAAACCGATGGGCGCGCACAAATTGCACCTGTCAGCGAACAAAATGTTTCCGATGTCTAGCCAGGTAGAAAACAACAAAAAAGGAAACTTTTAACTGAGGCTATGACCTCAATTCCTTGTTTTCCTCAAAGAATAGACAAATACACAAATCGTGCAACGGCACACCGAAGAAAAAACATAAATGTTGAATATTCACCAGTTTCTGAATCACTTACAAACAGTAACTGGCAAACACAAAGCGCGCGTGAAACCGTACATTGAAAAAAACATATTGTGTTCCGCCATTTTGTTTCATATGCTTTTTTTTCGCGGCATTTTTCGGAAAGCTTCTGAAACAGGCAGTTTTTTGTGTGAAATTTGAAGGTATGTCGGTCACTGAAGGTCTATATTTTGCCTTTTAGCGCTCGTTAATATGTAAAAGAGTAAACAAGTGAAATTTTAAAAAATACTTTTTATAACAAGCTTTTATTATTATAACCATCTAGAATCATGAAGTACTCGTCAAGACGAATCGAATGAGCCCAAACTCGATGGGATCGCGTCGTTTAATAACGGCCATCCTATGGCCATCTTCCAGTTCCATCATCAGATCAGCTCCATGTCATAATAATACAAATACAAATCATTTATTGATATCATTCAGATACACGTCGCACGTTTTAGTTCCATAATAATGGATTATAAAATATTACAATAAAAAATTACATTATTCGGTTATATCAACATCAAATTAGAATAATAATTCAATATACAAAAATCGATAGTATAATAATAGATTCATTATAATTGTAAATAATAATAAGTTATAAAAATAATCAAATTGTACATAATAATAATGTAGTAAAACTTACAAGTTCATTTTGGACTTAAAAATTCGTCATAATTATAAATAGCTTGCTCAATAAGCCAGCGTCGTAGGCGCGTCTTAAAACATGTCATAGTACCGGCAGCAGTGACGTCACTCGGTAACTTATTGTACACCGCTGGACCCATAATGTGCGTGAGCCTGGAACTCTTTTCCAGCGTTCTGCTGAGGCTTGCCAGTTTTCCGGCTCTTCTGTGCGAGCCGTCATGCTGTACGTAAGAATCAATATTGATTCTTACATACACTGCAACCTGCATGACTACTAGAGACGGCACAGTTAGTATGCCGAGACTCTTGAAATAGGGACGCGCGGAGACGTCCTGCGGCACTCCCACTATAGCTCGCACGGCCCGTTTTTGCATCCGGAAGACGCGCTCCCACTGTGCAGCGCGTCCCCATAGCTCGGCGCCGTACTGCAGCAGAGAGTGAACCGTAGCGAAGTAGCAGGTGCGCGCTACCTCAGCGGACACCACCTTCGCTACCCTCTTCAGTGCAAAACAAGCGCTACCTATTTTTGCACACAATCTGTCTATATGACTTTCCCACTTCAAACATGAGTCCACCTCGAAACCGAGGAACGTTGTTGTGGCTGTTTGGTCGATAACTTCCCCATTAATCGCCACAGACAGAGGCCTCGTTCTTCGACCAGATAGACAGAAATGGAGGAAGTGCGTCTTTTTTAAATTTAAGGCCAGACCGTTTAGTCGGAACCACTCCGAGAGCTGTGTCGCAGTTTCGTTCATTCTCTGCTCTAAAAGATCTATGGACCCGCCTGTTACAACTGCGGCCACGTCGTCTGCATACAGTTCAGCTGTCGTCACTGCTTCAGGCAGGTCGTTTAGAAGTAGAGAGAACATAATATTGGATACTGAAGATCCTTGCGCCACACCCATTATAGAGCTCTGCGAATCAGAGACCGCCTTTCCTCCATTTCCCACCACTACCTGAGCCCTGTTTATCAACAGGCCCTTAAGTAACGAGAACGGTATTGCAATATTGCATTGTCATCCGATTTATACATGCATGCCAAATTTCAGCTTAATCGGATACTGGGAAGTGGGTCAAATTAAACTTGCAAGATTTGATTACAGATAGACAGACAGACCGACAGACAGACATAAAACAGACAGGTGAAAGTAAATAAAAGCTTGTAAAAACTGACGGACTCACTCATAACGAAAACTCTGAGTGCTAGGAGTCTGAAAATTGGCATGAGGGTTCCTTTTAAGACGTTCCTATAGTGAGCACCTAACTAAGAACGGATTATGCAAAATTCACACGGGAACGGGAATTATTTCGAAAACAAATTTGTATGAAAATCTATAACCGCTGAACCAATTAAACTGAAATTTGCTAATGGGATAGTATTTTTTTCCAAAATTAACCTTAAGACGGGTTAACGGGGGTCAAAGTTTGTATGGGAATGGGTGGTGTTGTCAGCGGTGCCAGAAACGCTCCAGAATCATTTCGGTTTGTTGTGTCACACTACAACACTGTATAATAATGTGTTTCCACACTAAATGTATGACTAGAAACACACTGATATAAATCTAGTATATCATATCACTATATCACACATATTTTCACAGTATTGTGACTCTAGCGACGTTTGTATACAATACTCTTACAAATAAACACATTTGATTTAGCTTAATTTGATTGATTCTATAAAAAAATGGGAGCAAAGCCGTACGCTTAGCTTACTTTGTATAAAACTTACGACATAATGTCAAGTCGATTTGAGTTTATTACCCACGTTGTCTAACCAGAAAAAGCTGCGTTTAGACAAGTGCCTTGTTAACATTTTAGTGAGTTTGTTAAAGGTTTTATGTTCTTCAATCGGCTTGTGCTTTATTGCTTAAGTTTTGAATGTTTCCACACAATGTTACGAATCAGTCCTTCTGGTTGGCTCTGTCTGGTTGGTATACAATCTTATTATTTTGATAGTGATTTGACTCTGACAGTAGGTTAATCTGTTGGAAAATATAAACCCCAATTATTTATTTTTATAGGGTATAATATTACATATCTTTTTATTGCTCTCCATACATATTATGTATAATATTTAAGATCATATTGGATCAATCGGACTACGTGAACTTTTTTTCCCGTTGGTTCGATTAATCGAATTGTAAACAGAAAATACTTATTTATGCTTACGTAAAGGTCATGAACACGTGTTTTGTGAAGGTCTTTAACTGTAGTCTGTAGTATCGATTTCAAACATCAAAATCTTTATACGACTTCTTATTGTTTAGTTTAATACGAAATTAGTCCCTCATTTGTTTCTAAGTAGAATGAGTTTATTATGGATAACAAACAATAGTGTATAACCATAGAGGTACATAAGGAATAAGGACTCAGCCATAGGGTCCGCGTGACTGTGGGTCAAGCACAGACATTTCGTAGACTTGTCTTTCTGTCAAGTCAAACTGTCATCCCATATATTGTACTTTTGCAAGGCCTGGCGGCTTGTCAAGTTTCCATATAAAAAAACTCTTACCGAGCGTGGCACGAATCCATAGAAATAAAAATCTTCATCTGTTTACAAATTGATAGTACTCGAAGTGTCAGTGACATATTTTCAGTGAAAAATAAGTAGTTTTTTAATGGAAATCGTTGCTTAAACTAATAAATAAAAGAAACGTTGCCTTTAACTGATAATGAAAAAGTGACTACGTGCAGCATTAAACAATGCGGTGCTAAAAAATCCGTATATAACCCAACATTGACTTTTCATAGGTTAGTAAACATTGTTTTTCTGTTTGTAGATTTATTTTAATTTTTAATGAATATTGTGCGTAGATTATGTTAAATAAACCTAATATGGCATGTAATCGTAAGGCTTTTATGTCTAGAAAATCGGTATTTACTTAGTTGATTCGGTAGTGTTTGTTTACGAGTTCATTAGTGATGTGACATGTCGATAGAGATCGTTTGATAAAATTAATTATAATATGTTTTATCAGGTAGGTAGGTGATATTATGGTTCTAATTTAATTATTAAAATTATGTAGGTATATAATATAGCACATACCTACCTGATGTCATAACACATATAAAATACGATCTTTAATTTTCACAGATTTCCAGCTAAGATTTCGCTGTAACGGAAATGGTTAGACATCGTTGAGGAGGAAAACATAAAAGAAAATTTAAAACGACCAGCAAAGAGTCTAATAGCTAATTTTCACCCTGCATTGCTGCGCTTGTTATTTTACGCATATCAATGAAGTGGTTTAAGCAAGTAATATGTACAAAAAATATATAATTCTGACTACGAAACGTGTGTGATGGCCTTGTTACGAGCGGCTATATAAGACATTCGATTTCCAGGGGGGGCAGCTGCCCCCCCCCCCCCTGCCCCCCCCCCTGGGTACGCCTATAGAACCATTTAAGTATTAACATTAAGAAAACTCAACAAATAAATTCGAACCTATATAAATGTCACTGTTAAATTATTGTAGGCCCATTAAGCCCTTAGCACAGCCCCGCCCTAATTCTAACACAGTCTTACAAATTAAATTGCAATGAATAAATGAATTTTTATAAATTCTTTAATCTCTTTTTAATTTTTAATAGTTATTATTTTTTGACATTCAATATATATATATATTTTAATTATCTCTGACATACAAACCTAATATAATAATTATTTTTAAATGGATCATTGACATAAAATTTAATTTAATCTTTGTAATTTTACTGCTAAAATAGCTTTTTTATGTTTACATTTGCATGCTTTTATTATAATTGGCTCAACATGTCTCAGCACTTAATACTAAACTGTACCACCTGAAATACCATGTTGTATAAGCAAATAAAGATTATGAATTATTATGAATTATGAATTGATAAATAAAGTTCGGCCATTTAAGAGTGAAGAATTTACTATACATACATAACTTCAGTCATATTTTAAATGTTATTATAGTAATAATCGTATTTTATATCTATCTGATCATTACAATAGCATAATAAATCACAGAATGTTTAGTTATTCGCTTAGAAAAATTCAAAAATCTCTGTCTATGAACAAAACCCATATTTCTGTTCGATTTTTATCGACAGCTTTCATATTGGCTCGATATTGTCATCTGCACATCACTTGGCTGTTGACCGCTGTGACGTAGATGCGCGCGCATCGCCCGCAAAAATTTTACACGCAAATTTAGCACTAGCGCCCTGTCCTTCTCTTCTTTGTCTATGTACTTTTGTGAATGTATACGATGACAGTTTGCAGACAGCAAGACAAGTCTACGCATTGTCCATGCTAGAGGGGCTGGAAGTATGCTGTCGTCGACGATACGCACTGATACTGCATAATACACGTCAAATTTTTACCAATGAGTTTCTACTTTGAATGAGCTTATCAAAACTAGCCAACAGCCTCCCGCACTTCACCATTTTAGCGATTTTCTTTTCAGACAAAAATCACGAAAGGGGGTCTATTTTGGTTCTATTGTCTATGCCATAGTATACCTAAATGTAAGGTACCTTTCGGTCCTTTTAAGGGTCGGGTGAAATATTTAGGTAACGGGTTAGGGATGAGGCATCCGCTCTATGCCAGGCATTTGATTATTCACTACTCTGGTTTTAATAGGAATTTTATAGGTCAATCCTGATGTACCTTATGTCAATTTATTAAATTTTTTTTATGATTTTTCTCGTCATCCTGTTTTTCATAAAGTTTTACTGTTTTTATTGGAATGGTTAAATTGTATTCACGTGGAAGTACTGAGAGAGTTAATTTAAAACCCGTTTGTTTAACGCTACACTTTTCTCCCTGCTGCCTTCTTCAAAAGTCTTATTTCCGTTCTAATTATGTCTCTGTTTGGTAATCATTTTCGCTAATCTTGTACCTATTAATATTGTACTTCTAATCATTGATAAAGAAATCTAGCATTAAATATATCTAGCTCAATAAGTTTCTTTGTAATTATTTGGTATGCAATAAAGTATTATTCTATTATATGCTACTTCTATCTCACCACAAACTCATAATAAATATTATTCCTATCCCTGCCTGGTTGTCTGGTTGCTTTTAGCGAGCGAAAACCGTCAATTGTTACACGTTACTTATTAAATTGCGTTTTAGTTTTAAGTTTTTCTGTATTTTTGTGGTATTGCAATAAAGAGTTATCTATTCTTTCTCTATAATTTGTCTCTCATTGCGAAAATTTAGGAGATTTCAAGATAAAGTTCAAAATGAGTAAAAGTATTTCATAACAATACTAATAATGAACGTTCATTGTTCCAGGTACGTACCGAGAGAGCCTCGAAGTATTCCAACAGGTTTAATTAAACTGAGCAAACTTCAAATAATTCAAGGTTTGATCGGCATTCTTCGGAAACTTTGCGCAAGGAGTGAGGACCCATTTGTAATGAGATATTTTGTAAGGCGTTTAAGACGTTTTACTACGAAAACTGCTTTCAAAAACTTGCTTTAATTTGTGGGACCAAACGGAAACCATTTTCTTACAATGATTCAAGATTTTTTCCTTTTAATCCTACTCAGACTGTGTACCTGGACATATGACACCAAGAAAAGAGAATTGGTGAATACCTTCTTTTGATAACATTCTACCTTCAGGGAGGGATTTATCTCGCCTTCTAGGTTTACCCTGTTACCATCTTAGGTCGCGTCATCGCTTAATATCAGGCGAGTTCGTGGTCAAAGGATAAACTATAATGATTAAAAAAATTACGTAAGTAGACTGCACAGATCATAATATATTATGTAAAAGGTGGGTCACATGTCATGTGGCATATCTTCAGTTAAACTTACCATAAAGTAAATTACCGGGGGTAGACTTCTTTTGCAGGAGGTCGACTAGGTGGGTACCCCAACAGTGCCAGTTATTCTACCGCCTGAGCGGTAGTGTGCAAACATTGCTGCGCTTCGGTAGGAGGGCACTGTAGCTAGTAAAATTACTGGGCTGTAGAGTCTTAACATCTTATGACTCTCAAGTAAAAAGCGTTGGCGCAGTGCACTGGGTAGCACTGTACTAATTATTGGCAGCGTTATCTCTTACCATCAGGAGAGCGTCTTGCTCGTCTTCTTACTTTGTTTTAAAAAAAATTACATCTTTGGCTACGTATAAAATTTCACCGAATTCCACATTCTTATCATTCTTCTGCCAGTCGTATTTTTTCTATTATAGTACTAAAACTGCTCATAAAAACTGGGTTGTATAAATTTTGTATGACCACTACAGTTCACCGTACAATGAAGGTTTTGCAAATGGGGTTTTTTCGACAAATCATAAATGTATGTAAAAACTATAGCAAAAAGGTAGACACCACTTACAAAAACACATATGAAGTCAATTTTAAACGTATTTTTCTACAATTTACTCGTATGAATAGAGTTGTAGAGTGAATAGAGTCTTGAAAGGTAGGCAACGTACCATCGGTGCTCCTGGTATTGCAGGTATCCAAAGGCGACGGTAGTCACTCACCATCAGGTGGTCTGCTTGTTTGTCACCTATTACATAAATTAAAAAAAAATGACTGAAGGAATCTGTGTTTTCAAGTCTCTATAGACATAATACAATGAATCAATCATAACGTGAAATAGCAATAGGCAAACACTAGCGGAGAAAAAGAGACATGAAATTTTGGACCGTCTCGATAATTAGGATCGCATTGATAAGGGAACTTATTCTTTCAAATCAAATCAAATCAAATCATTTATTGCAAGATAAAGGGTACATCGAGTTCTTAATATAATTTTATACATAGATTCTTCCAATATCAGCCTTTAGAAATTACTATTCCATATAATATAATTATGTGTACTATACAGCGTTAATTTTAAAAGAAATAAATTTACTTTCAAAATAATTACAAGATCAATAATAATTGGGAGGGATTTATCCCGCCTTCTAGATTTACTCTGCTACCATCTGCAACCGCATCGTCACTTAACATCAGGTGAGATCGTGGTCAAAGACAAACCTTTATTGAATATATAAAATAAATGTATTCTTTTTACAAGCTTTTATTTACGTGAAAGTAAAGTGTTGTCTGTCTGTAATCAAATCTTGCAAATTTAATTTGACCTACTTCGTGGTATCCGATTGAGCTGAAATGTCATGTATAAGTCGGATGCATGTATAAGTCGGATGACAATGCAATAATATTATGACAACGAGCTGATCTGATGATGGAACTCCGTAATTAAACGACGCAACTCCATCGAGTTCAGACTCATTTTATTCGTCTTGACGAGTACTTTATGATGCTAGATGGTAATAATAATAAAAGCTTGTTTTAATATTTTTTTTAATTTCACTTGCTTATTGTTTTTTGTCTTCATAGAAATTCATGTGCGGTGTCTGTCTTTGTTAGTGAAATGTATGTAAGATGTTCAGTTTTATGGGATCATGGGGTCGTGCGTTACAGCGCCTCGAGCGAGGAAGATTACATCTTTATGATATCACACTCATATTCAAGGCATTTCGAAAGAAATTTTCAGGAAAATGTTCTGCGAAAGGCGATAAGACTTTTTTGTGCGCAGAAATAGTTAAAGTCCAAGTCCCGAGTAAGGCGACCTTCACGACTTTTTTAACTTATTTTTTTAGTTGTGCAATTTCATTTTGTTATATACATTACAAAGTAGATAGAGAGTTTGGGTGCACGGGTACGTCAGCGGTTGACACTTCGGCAGGACTTTTAAAGGGAAGACCGTTCGGTGGTGTTGCCCTTCTTTGGCGTAAATCCATGTTTCAATGTGTGTCTGTTATTGACTGCCATAATCCTAGGGTTTGTGCAATTAAAATATCAGTAGAATCATATAGTATATTAGTATTTAGTATATATATGCCAGTAAACTGCGTAGAAAATTTGCCTGATTTTACAGATTGTCTTGGGGTTGTTAGTTCCATAATTAATAGTAATGACGTGGAATGTGCGTTCATAGTAGGAGATTTTAACGCATATCCAAATGAACTATTTTATAAAGAGATGACTGCTTTCTGCGAGGAACAAGATTGGGTATGTGCTGATATTATTAAACTAAATTCAACTTCCGATAAATACACGTACATCAGTGATGCCAATGGTTCACATCGATGGTTAGATCATTGTCTGGTAACTAATGCAGCATTTAGTTTAATTAATTCTATTGAAATAATTCATAACATTACATGGTCAGATCATTTTCCTTTGCTTATTCAGTGTAATTTAGATAATATTGTACGTAAAACAACACCACCAATAGATCCGGATAAAAATAAAATATTTTGGGGAGAACGAACAGAACAAGAAAAGAATAAATACCACAAGTATTGTCATCAACACCTTAGAGAAATACATTTTCCAGAAATTTTTACTCAGTGTGCTGATAAATTTTGTGATAATTTTGACCATAAGATAGTCATAGATAGAATGTATGAAGAAATAATATCAATACTCCGAAATGGTGCTATAATAGCATCAGAAATAAATGTAAGCAAAAAAGGGAAACGTATTATAGGTTGGAATAAATATGTATTTCACGCTCATAGTAAGGCAAAGGTTGCGTTTCAAATGTGGGTATTAGCAGGGAAACCAAGATCTGGACCATTTTATCAAAACATGTGCGACTTAAAAAAAAGTTTTAAAGGTAAACTCAAATGGTGTCAGAATAAGCAAGAACAAATAAAAATGGATATATTAGCGGAACATAACAAAAATAAGAATTTTAGAGAATTTTGGAAACACACGAATAAGTTGAACGCAAAACCTGGTCTTCCTGTAAGCGTGGATGGAGTAAGTAATTGTAAAGACATTGCGAACCTATTTAAAGAACATTTTAAAGTAGAATCTACAACACCAGATTCAAGTATGATGTCCAATGCTGTGTTCACTGACCAACAACAACTTGTAATTAGATTCTCTGCCGTGGAGATAAAACAAGTGATCATTAAAATGAAAAGAGGAAAATCTCCAGGTCATGATGGACTCAGCATTGAACATCTCACATATGCTGGACCCCACTTACCTCGCATTCTGTCTATGTTCTTTTCTCTCTGCTTAGGACATTCGCATCTTCCCGCTAATCTCATGAAAACTATAGTTGTTCCAATAATTAAAAATAAAACAGGTGACATATCAGATAAAACCAATTACAGACCAATTTCATTAGCCACAATAATTGCAAAAGTTTTAGACAGTCTATTAGGAAAACATTTGGATAAACATCGGAGCATTCAGGTCGTTGTCGACGGGCAGTGTTCCGACAGTAAGCCGATCAATGCCGGTGTCCCTCAGGGCTCTGTGTTGTCACCGACGCTGTTTATCTTGCACATCAATGATATGCTACAAACTAGTGGTATGCATTGCTATGCGGATGACAGTACTGGTGACGCTCAGTATTGTGGTCGCATCAATGCCCCCCGTGCCGTAGTGGAGGAATGCAGGAACAAACTGGTGTCAGACGTTGAAGCTTCTCTGGAACAGGTCTCAGATTGGGGCTCGCTGAATCTGGTCCAGTTCAACGCAACCAAGACACAAGTTTGCGCGTTTACCGCTAAGAAAGTCCCTTTTGTTGTCGCTCCTCGCTTTCAGGACACTCCTCTCAGGGTCTCGGATAGCATAAAAATTTTGGGTGTCGACATTTCTGCTAATGTTCAGTTCCGTGGTCACATTGCAGGTAAGGCCAAGCTCGCTTCCAAAAAACTTGGAGTGCTCAATAAGGCGAAGCGGTACTTTACGTCGAGACAGAGACTGCTTCTTTATCTAGCACAAGTCAGACCTCACGTAGAGTACTGCTCTCATCTCTGGAATGGAGCACCCAAGTATCAGCTTGACCCTCTTGATGCATTACAGCGTAGAGCTGTCAGAATTGTTGACGACCTCAAGCTAACCGAACACCTAGAACCGCTCAGTTTTCGTAGGGACGTAGGATCCCTTTGTATCTTCTACCGTTTATACAATGGGGAGTGTTCTGAAGAGTTATTCGACCTGATTCCGGCCTCGCGCTTTTATCACCGCACGAGCCGTCACCGCTCGAAAGCCCATCCACACATTATTGATGCTTGGCATTCTCGCACTGTGCGATTCACTCGCTCCTTCTTGCCGTACACCTGCAAATTGTGGAATGAGCTTCCGCCCGCGGTATTTCCGATGAGCTATAACATGGGACTCTTCAAAAGGCAAGTGAATAGAGTCTTGAAAGGTAGGCAACGTACCAGCGGTACCCCTGGTATTGCAGGTATCCATAGGCGACGGTAGCCACTCACCATCAGGTGGGCCGTCTGCTTGTTTGTCACCTATTACATAAAAAAAAAAAAAAAAAAAAAAAAAAAACATTTAAATTTACATGACGCTCAATTTGGTTTTAAAGCGAATCTTTCTACCGAAAGCGCTATTTTGACTCTTAAACATACAGTAAGGTACTATACAGACAGGAAAACACCAATATACGCTTGTTTCTTAGATCTCAGTAAAGCTTTCGATTTAGTGTCATATCCAATTCTGTGGCAAAAACTTCATGACTTAGATCTTCCATCAGAACTCATTAACATATTTAGGGTATGGTATAGGAAACAAGTGAACACAGTCAGATGGGCGAATGATATGTCTGAAGAATATAGACTTGAATGTGGGGTGAGGCAAGGTGGTCTTACATCACCGAAACTTTTTAACCTGTATATGAATAAGCTAATCGGAGAGCTCAGCAACATGCATGTCGGATGTCATATAGATAACACCAGCATTAATAACATCAGCTATGCAGATGACATGGTGTTGCTGAGTCCGTCGATTGCTGGTCTTCGAAAACTCTTAAAATGCTGTGAATTATATGCCCATAAACATGGCTTAAAGTATAATGTAAAAAAAAGCGAATTATTGATTTTTAATGGCAAAAACAGAGCACCCAGTCACGTTCCTCCTGTATACATATATGATAAACCACTTAATGTTGTCAATAGTTTTAAATATTTAGGGCATATAATCACCTGTGATCTTAAGGATGATCTTGATATAGAGAGGGAACGCAGAGCGCTGGCAGTACGATGCAATATGCTGGCCCGTAGGTTTGCTCGAAGTTCTAATGAAGTGAAGCTAATACTATTCAGGGCATACTGCCAATCTTTCTACTCGAGCAGCCTATGGGTAAAATATACGCAGAAGGCTTACAGCGCTCTGCGTGTCCAATACAACAATGCCTTGAGAATGCTTTTAAAACTGCCGCGCTTCTGTAGCGCATCGGGTATGTTCGCGCATGCGCGTGTAGATGGTTTCCATGCCATGATACGAAAGAAGACCAACTCTCTGTTTAACAGATTACGCGGCAGTAGCAATTGCATTCTCAAAACCATTGCTGACAAATTTGATTGTCCTATCCAGTTACACTGGATTAAAATTATAACCGGACAGATTAAATAAAACTAATTTTCTGATTATAAATACTTATGTACCTAACCTTACTACAAGTGTATTAGTATAATTAAGTAGATTATAATATAAAGTGTCATACTGTATGGATCTTTGTTATCTGACAAATAAAGAAATTTAATTTAATTTAATTACTGAATCTGCTTATTCTTTGTATAAATAATAATAAATATTATAAGTAAGAAAATAGAGAACTAAATAATTGTTGAATTACTTGCAAATGTGTTTCATTGTAACCTATTTATAAATGAATTTTTGAGTTTGATTTTGAGATTTCAGAAACATTCAGTGTCGCCGATAGGCGGAGATAAAAAAATGTAGGTACCTATATATTTTAACAAAATTTCACTTCCATTAGGAAACTGATTGAAGTTGATGTACCATTCAAAGGTCTAATAAGTCAATGGCTCATAGTTATCTGGTCGATGGACAAATTTAAGGATAGCCAATAAAAAATTTACGCGTGCTATAAAAATGACGTAAAACTGGATCCGCGGTGGAAATTGACCGCGTCAGCATCATCATAGACTGCGGTCGGAATGAACAATCATTATATATCTGGGATGTATAAAATGTTAGGGAAAAATGTAGGTGCTTTTTATAGGCATTTGATAAAGTTTACTTTTTTGGTTTCAATTTTTGTTTGGAGCATATTCAAGGGAAATTTCTGTTTCTAGAGCTTCCTTGGTCGCTTGTGCCTCAAGAATTTTGTGATATCCTTATTCGATTCTTAAATTTGAAACATGTTTCGAAAGTAAGCTATTTTATAATACTTTTATACCTACCTACTTTAATTTTTTTTAATAGTTTTTTAATTCTGCCAGAATCCTGAGCTAGAATTACTAAGATTTCTTTTAAGAAATTTAGCTATTTAAATAATACGAAACATAATAATATTATGTTTATATATTGCCCAAATAATAATAGCCCACCTTCACAATAATGTCTTATACAATAACAAGACGTTCGCTAATAATTATTAGTTATTTATTAATATTTAGTGTTAATTCCGCTCTAAATTATAAGTTTAACTAAGTTTTAAGAGACGGCAAGGAATTTAAACGATACCAATATATTATTTAGTATCAATTCCACCACCGAGTGCACCATCCGCCCACCCGTATATGCATGCATTAAGGGTTATAAGTTATAACTAATTTTAGTGTTAGTTATGTGGTTAGGCGCAACTTAGCTAGACCAAAAGGTACGAAACGACGACGACGACGATGATAAACCGCTGCCAGTCGCTACGCATAAAATAGACTACAATGCTGACACGTGTTTCGCCTCTACACGAGGCATCTACAGAAAGATGTTTACTCGCCGACCGCTTGACAATAATTATATATAATGGATTTTCGCAAAGTAACGCCTAATTCCAGTTATTATGTTCGCTAATAAACAACGAAAGCTTTTATAAACAAACGAAAAACCCACACTAACGACGACAGACAACTTACAGGTACGATTGTAGCAAAAACTAGAGCGTTCCGATTGCTAAAATAATGGCACCATTACTGTTTACCGACCACTTTGGTTGAAACAGAGTAGTTTTTCCGCTAATCCCCTCTGTTAATGTTTACACATGGGGGGAGGAAATAACAACGCTGCTTGCTGAAAAAAGTTATGAAGCACCTGTAGTAGGCCCACTTCACGCAGATATATTGTGCGTACTCTACTTACAACTAAGCTACAAGTGTTTATTCATTTATTGACCAAATAAGCAAAAAATAGAAAACTACAAATCTCTTTCCTTGAAGTAGGTGATACATTTTAAAACAATTTAATATATTATAGCTATTATAAAATTTGTATGCAAGGGAGTTTACAATGGATCTGGCCAATTATTATGAGACATGCAAAAAATGCAGAACATTTCAAACGAAATTTGCGTTTGTGAGCATAAAGACTCCCAAAAGTCCTTTGTATGCAACAAATATATAAAACGAACGACACGAGGCCAAAGTGAATATAAGTGCGCTTATGCCGTTGGTTTGCAATGATGAGTAGTTTAAATACTCACGAATCGTTTAGTGTAAAAATATATTAAATATTTTTCATACGACAGAAATGTAATGCGAGTGGGCTTACTACGGGTGCCTCATTACAGCAAGCACAGTTAGGTAACATTATTTGTCTGTGTGTTAACACTACAAAAACTTCGTGCTTCAAGGGAAAGAACGGGTATTAGTGGTTGGTCACAAAACTACGAGTAAACGTGTGAAAATTTGTGAACGAAAAAGGTGCTACGAAAATAGTGTCGAGGTGTAAAAGTTTGTAGGTAGTAAAGTTTACTTTGCGTTGGAGGGGGTAAAGAACTGGGCGTTATGTTGGTAGTTAAAATTTTGAATGGAGTATATTATGTAGTCGTCTAAAATACATAATAAGATGTATATACTCTCAAATTCTGAATATTTTGTCCAAATTTAAAGTGGCCACCATCAATTTATTAAAAAGCGGGTAAGTAACGCACTAAAGTTGCTATTGGGAGGTGACGTCACACGTAATACTGCAGTGTGTCCGCACCTAACAACATAAGCCAAAAATATATTATCTAGTATTTTATTAATTCCCGCCAATTGAACACATAATATCTGTGTAATCTTATTTCTAAGCTATATTATTGTTTTTCTGTGTGCAATAAAGAGTTTTCTATTCTATATTAAAGCTTTTTTTTTAAACAACATCTCTATTAAAAGGTCACCACAGGACCTAGAAGACGACTTACGTCGAGTAGGCTTATGCTTACGTAGACGTTTCCGAACCTAAACATTTTACCAACGCAGCTGTTTCCCTAAAAAGGATCTACTCTAGCCAACTCAACAAAACAAACCGAGTCAAGCAATCCTTCGCGCAGCCACTGCCAACTTAATGCCGCTGCGGGCCGTAAGCTTTACAGCTATTTGTTTAGCTTATTCCGCCCTGTAGTGGGGAGATAACGGAGCTATTTCATTGTAATGGCGTAATGGCACCCGGGGGCCGGAGATGAGGGCTGCGGCCCTATAACTTGATGATGGAGGTATTGACTACATGAACAGCGAGTTAGATTATTATGTATTTTGGTGGGGTGTAAGGTGTAATCAGGCTTTCTTAAATAACGTACCTACAATTCATAAGATGTACTAATTACATAATATATAAATAAATACAAATTCCCTGTCAATTTGACGAAAGGGACAAATACAATTGAAAATACAAGGGAAAAGCAAAGAGCTTAAAACTCATTGGGGACAAGGGACATCGCCAAGCGGTCATTATGACCATGTTCTGGCATGATGTTCAGTGAAGCAAGGGAGGGACTTATCCCGCCTTCTAGGTTTAGTCTACGCGAGTCTAGTGCGATATTGTGCTCAAAGGCTAACCTATAAATAATATGAATAAAAAAAGTAATATTATAGAAAAAAAGGGTCTTGACAGACAGACAGACTGATCCTATAAGGGTTCTGTTTTTTCCTTTGGAGGTAGGTACGGAACTCTAAAAAGTAGGTAATTTAAAAAAGGTAATATTATGTTCTTGTAAAATGAACATTAAAATATGTACGCGATAACCCCCGATTAATAAAATGAGCACGAGTTGAAATCGCGATAGTTTAAAGTGTAGTTATGGAACTCAATGTCACAGTGAGTAGCGACTAACAGACAGACAAATTAGATTAGTGTAACGGGTGCAGTGGACAGTGCACTCTGCGGTCTGATATCGCGCGTGTGATGGACAGATATGTTACACTCGAGTGTCCACTAGTCTAGATATGGCCTTATTGGAAGCATATGAAATACTGCTTTTAAACTTCCGTAAAAATGTATTGGGGGTTTGAACTGTATTCTCAATTGATTAACCGTCAAAGTCCTAAGCGACTTGATCGGGCCGCAACCGCCTGATTCGAATTTTAGCCTTGAAGTCTACATCCTTTCATTGCATTTGCCAGTTAAGATTACTACATAATTTATGCTCAGTGTGATAAGACCGCCGATTTCCAACCCAGTGCTTACTAAAAGTAAGTTCTTAGGAAGATCTAGCGAAATCTAGCTAGTGAAATTACTGGGCTAAAGAGTCTTAACATCTTATGACTCTTAAGTAAGAAGCGTTGGTGCAGTGCACCTAGAATTGCACATCATTGTGAAATTCTAAGTAGCACTGTACTGATTATGGGCAGCGTTATCTCTTAACATCAGGAGAGCGTCTTGCTCGTCTTCTTACTTCTCCACATAAAAAAAAAAAAGATCTTTTCAAATATTTGCTTTGCAATAAACTGTTATTCTAAAGATCAACTAGAAGATCAAGATCAGTAGTCTTTTATCCATCGGAGACGGAATTTTATCAAACGTTTTATGCCTGATTCACTTTCAATATCTGTAAGGTAAGGCATATATACTATCCATCCAGCCTTGCCCTACATTCATACGTTTCCACTCAACCAAAAACCACGCTCGTATCGCCCAATCCGGCTCTACGTCACCTTTCAAATAGAAACTCTTTCCATTTAACATTTCCCACAGATATATAGCAAAATAGATGTTGCAAGTTCGCCTATATTAAAGCAATGTTCCATAGTCAACACTAAGCTCTAGCTATCTCTGCAGTGTTACGTCAAAACACGAAAATAATAAAGTTCATTTATTATTGAGTGCTATATACTTATATCTAAGTTAATCAACAGTTAATTGTAAGTTAACCTTTTCCTATTTTTGTCAGTTCCCCTTTATGTCTTGTACATTTTCTCCAGTCTTAGGGCAACTAACGAGAAAATGGTATTGTCGCATTAAGTCCTAGCTTTGAGCTGAATAATAAATAAATAAAATAATGTTTGCTTGTGACCACGGTGCATGTTACTGTGCCGAAACGTTAAGGTTGGTTTTGAGAATTTTGAGAAACTAAAATAAAAATAATAACGCGAAAAGACCCTATTATTAAAATTAACATGAGTTCAAATCACGAAAGTTTAAAGTGTTATAAATAAATAATTTGTTGAGAAAATGAAAAGAAAATCTAACACTCTTGGGTATTATATTATAAAGCGGTGCACATGCGACATCTATACAGATATATTTCAGTGGTATTTTCAAACCGTTTCCGCTATTTCCCCTCGACATCGCATGCCAAATTTTTCACCGAATATTCGATGACATCGACAACTAGGGATGGGAGAGTAAAGTGACAGCTAGTCCCGCGGGAACGATTAGTCTCAGGGAAGACTTAGGGTTGCAATATATCAGGGGTTTTGTCCCCGGTGTGGGTTAACACCTTAGGAAATATTTATATTCAAATAATATTAAACAAAGAGATTCGTCAAAAAAGTAGATGAACTTATGAACACTTTATCATACTTAATCGTAATTACTTATTACATAGAATAAATAACGATAATTAGTTTCGATTAGAAAAGCAATTGTTTACGTTAGAGTTTTGTTATAAGCATAGGTTATAATATAGGTATCGGAAGGTAAAGCTTCAGATAATTATGAAAAACGAGTTCCAAAAATTTGATTTTCAACGCATATTAAAAAAATCCACGCAAAAAATCAGACATCATTATAAGTAAGTACTCATTATAATGAACCAAGTTTACATTTTTCACGAAAAAATATAGAATCTTTGGATAGTTCTTATGAAAGCGTCTGATACATTGAGGTGGCTCACTTCGTCCACAATTCCAAGGGTGTCGTCAGCCTGGTATTATTCTGAAATATCAGGTGTAAAATCTTAGAAACTCGTCTTTTTATTTCATAGTTCCTTAGGTACTCAACACACCAAATTGTTAAATTCCATGCAAAAAAGTCGCAAGTTTAGCAAGTTTCGTATAAAAAAATGTTTTTATGTGCGGGGTAACTGGCCCCCTGTCCCTAAGGAATGATTTGAAGATGGGAGAAAATTTCCACGTGTGATACACATCTCTCCTACATCGTTTTACAGCACATTCAAACCATAAAAAGAAATAGGATCCATTCTAACTTATTAAAGCTTTAGAAATGTGTTTACAACATTTTTGGTACATTGAAGCCAGTTTTATAAGTGTATATTGTATAAGATGTATAGTAGGTACTAGCTAAGCCTAATGGTTTTAGCAGGTGAAAAGTAGCATAAAAGCTATACTAGGTCTTAAGCTATCTATGTACTAAATTTAAGCTTAATCAGCTATGAAGTTTACGTGAGACGAAGTGTTAAACCTATTCTAAGATACTTGGTTTGGCCTTTAAATGAATAAGTTTGACAGATATTTGACACCAACGTTTTAGCTTCTATACATACATAATATGATAGTTATCTTAATACACTTAGGGTGGGTGCTAAGGTCAAATGTCAAAATTTAAAGTAAAATGTTGCAACGGGTAATTGGCTTAACTAGAGATTTGACAAATTGGTTATAGTTAAAGTCAGCCGGTGCAATCCACCCTTACTTGGCCACAGCTAGCCATCTTAAGGTAAGTAAGTGTAACTAGCTTTTTAGAGGGAGTGGCTTAGTTAATTTTCTCATCCCATAAAAATAAAGAAAAAATAATCATACACTACAAGGCTCAATCAGAATGTATTAACAGTATTAAACCTAAATAGGCATTTGTTTGCGCAATAAAGTGCTATCATCCATAAACAAAAACACATCGTAATTACTGTCCATTGAACGTTATTTTATTTGACAATTAATTAACAAATCATTTTCATAATCGAGTTTGTTAACAACGGTTAGCTGTTTTAAATAAAAACTTCGATAACGTCCAGTGGCGAATTTAGGGGTACCAGAGGCGAAAAAAAATTTGGGGAGGGGGTAAATTGTTTCAATTCAAAATAAACTCATAAAAATCTATACAAGCTTATGCTCGCGGCTTTCCCCGCGACGAGAAATCCTTTCTTAGCTGTGGTCTACATCATAAAACCTGCCTATATTCTAAATTTCAAGCAAATACGTTCTGCGGTTTGAGCTGTGCGTTGATAGATTAGTCAGTCAATCAGCCACTCTTTCCTTTAATATATTTAGATATAATATAGAAATCAAATTAAACTAATCAAATGTCAGCACATTTTCACATCAAATGCAGATTATTACATACTCCAGTCTCCAGCAAAACCCTCTGCTGTCTCTTGCTCTCTTCAAGACAAAAGTTCCAATGATATTATTATATTTTTGTTATCTCGTTGGATAGACAATGAAATTTGTTATGTACGACGTACGTATTACATTTTGTTTTTCATCTTTTTCTCGACCTTTTATCGTATAATATTGTGCTATTAAAATCTCAGCATTCTCAAAATCTCGGGCCTCACTTCTCAGTAAAGTCCCCTAAATGGAAATCCTGATTCTGCCCCTGTTTACGTCCATTTTAATTATCGTTAAAATGGCATAAGAATAACCATCCCCAGTTTGCAAAGTGCCCTTCACGTGAAAGCTTCACTCGCGTTCGGAATTTTATTCGCAAAGGCTACATTTTATTCGAATGAAATCTGGATTTTCACTTCTCACTTTTAGTAAGCGGTTTAAAGTTTAAAGTGGGGAAAGCGAACGCACTTTCAAATCAAATAGTATTGATATTTCGAATCGCTTTAACTCTTCGATAGGATTTTGTCATCTTAATAATATTTCATCTGAATTTTGAATTTCACTATTACTTCGTCTTTTGAGAGGATCTTATTGGTTATGTTTTTATGTGTATGGAGTTTCGTTTGCCATAACTCCTACAGATCGAGGCTGTTTAGTAAAGCCCAGTAGGGATTTGCCCCACCTATGATACCGACAACATCAGTCTACGTCGTGTCGGTAAGATAGAATCAATAAAATCGAATTCAATACCGCGCCGTTAATTGTAACTTTATCAAAAACGCATTCAATATGACCTAACGCCTTCTACTAACACAGTACAGCGAGCAAATACATTTGCATAAATTGCCTAACAAAAAATAATACCTCAGGAACACATCCTATAACCTATGTCCCCTAAATATGGGGAACACATCCTATAATATCTTCTCCATCCAATGGTTGTCTAAGTGAAATCGCTCTTTAGCGATAAGACCGGCGATTGTACATTTAACCATTAACATTGATCATGTATTGTGCCATGAGGGAGGCCTATGTCCAGTAGTGGACGAACGTTGGCTGATCATGATGATAATGTACAAGTGAATTAAATTAAAAATTAAAAAAACCCCCAAAGCAATACGTAATTCACAATTTTTTTGATGGCGGTCATCTTGGATTTAAAATTTTATGTAGTGGGCTGTATTTTACTCGTTAAGCCCTTTCATTTGATACCCATATTGAGGGGGTCATGGAATAAAAAAGTAATCCGCCATTTTGTAGCGGCGGCCATCTTGGACCGATTTCCACCAAACATGGCTAAGAACACTCTCGACTAAATCAAAATCCGTTCATCCGTTTGGGAGCTACGATGCCACAGACAGACATACACACACACAGACAGACACGTCAAACTTATAACACCCCGTCGTTTTTGCGTCGGGGGTTAAAAATAGAATAGAATACTCTTTATAGTAACACCACAAATATACAGAGAATCATAAAACTAAAACACAATTTCGTAACTTCAGTGTAACATTTGGCGGTTTTATCCCAAAAAATGATCTCTTCCAACCTGTATTGTATTTTTTATATTAAGCCACCACTTAACACACACTTAACACTGGTGTACAATAAAGTATTATTATGTACAATACAGTGGGTGGAACATAGAACGCCAGTCTATCATAATAATCAATCCAAATGGATCCTACATCGCAGTAAGCGAATTACACCCCGACCCCAATAATTCAGTGATATTATACGAACATCCATAGTGATATGGTCCGAGATTCCAGTGGTTTATTGTAAATGGATTAATGTATTATTACAATGGGATTACGCCACAACATAATTAGTTGGTGGTTTTAGTGAGGCATAACATTATTGCTCGTGGAGCGGAGATTAATCGAGATCAAAGCCTGATCATTGAACTCTGCTATAATTATTATAATGTTAGTTTATGTTTATGAAAATGTTTAATTGGATATTTAATATTCTATTTAGGATAATTAATATAATCGCTAAAGACGATATTTTCTAATTAATATTTGCTTATGCTTGCGGATTTGCCCGCGTGGCAAAATATTTTCATAGCAAAGGTCTACGTCATAAAATCTATCTGATGATTCCAAATTTCAACCCAATACCTTCAGCAGTTTGATCTGTGCGTTGATAGATGCAGTCAGTCAGTCACTCTTTAATTTCATATATTTAGATATGTAATGTTTTGTGTTGCTATGTCATTTTAAACAAAACAAAATATCAAAGGAATATTTCGAATTTTGTGTTTGTATATTTGGTACATCTAAGTAAAGATTGTAAAGTATTTATCGACAAAAAAAGACAAATCAAGCTAGTAAATAAATAAAATAATACCTCTTCCAAAAACGATGAAGTAGTAATTACTAAGTTTATCAACCCAGTGTAAATAAATGAGACGAAGTGAGCTAACTTCCATTGAACTTCCTATCTGGTATTGTCGGCGAGCCTTTGTCTGACTCCCCCAGTGGTACGAAGCCTCGCCGAAATGCCTCCATTTCACGCTAATGACACTATCTTCGGGGAACTTTGGCGGGTTTTTGTAGATGCTTATGTGGTGTGAGAATGGTGGCATTTTGTTTTTGTTTGGAAATGTGGAGTGAGGTTTTTGTTGCTTTGTGAGTGATATTTAAAGACTGACTTGAGATTTCACGGTACAAAGTACTCGTATTTATGTATATGCTGAACTTCAACCCAATCGGTTCAGCGGTTTTTCTGTGCGTTGATATCAGTCAGTTAATCAATTATGATTTTCTTTTATATCTATACTATTATCATCATCATCATATCAGCCGTAGAACGTCCACTGCTGAACATAGGCCTCCCCTTTGGAGTTCCATATGTACCGGTTGGAAGCGACCTGCATCCAGCGTCTTCCGGCGATCTTTATAAGGCTATTATAGGTATATGTTAAAAGAGGTAATATTAAGATGAAAGAATGAAATATTTGCTACAAACGAAATAAAAAAATAGTTAAAAATACAAAAAAGAGGTAAAGGTAGAGGAAACAACTGCGATCTTAACGAGAAGTTAATAAATATGGTTTATTTATTATTCTTTTGTATTATTTGTTTACCGATCGTGATTTCTTAAAAACATAATATTATTATGTTCTCAGAACTGTTTGGTACAAGTTTTTATCTGCGAGTGGGCGGAGGCGCTTGTTTCTAGAACTTTCTGGAAAGTTCCGTATCTAGCCCGCGCCTGTAAACATGATATTAGTTTCAAACACATTAACGTTACCAAATATGTAGTACATGTTTTGCGGGTAAACAGCATTTCTAGGACTATAATACTCGCTTATATGCTTGTTGACGGTACATCCCGTCATCAGAGGGGCTATTCACTTATCGATACGTATTTTTTTGCAAATAAAATAAAAAATGCCGGAGATATAATGCTTATAAGATTCTGTATCGGGGACGCATGACGCAGGATGTCACACCACTTAACAAAAATGTACTGGATTTAGTGGTGTGACGTCACCATCAAGCAACTTTAGTGCATTGTATCTCCCACGTCTTTTATCAGATTTACAGTTAAAAAAATAAGAGTCCAATATTTTTCAATAATCTACATTATGGACTTTGTTTTAGTCAACATCCCTATTGAATAATATCTCAGGATGACAGGCTTTTTTCACTGGGCGAAACTACTCACTTAATATCCAGTGACAAAACCAATAAATTGAAGCAAACTTTTACACATACACAAAAAGAGAATCCTATTCAAATTACCCTCATATACAATTTGAAAAATGCTAGTTGAATTTTTTCAAACTCCATGTCATTGGGAAACAATACGGGTGGGAGAACAATGCTCTCTAAACTCCCCCCCCCCCCTTTGATCAATCCTGTTAATTAAGATTGAACTTTACAAAGACATTGTTCCGTTTCTTTTTAATGGGAGCAGTAGCTGAAGTCTTGATCGTTTTGTTGTTACTCATTGTAGTCGATTTTTATAGTACTTTGCTTCTAAAATACGAGTTTTATTAATGTACAAGGGTTTATTGAGTAAAACAACCGAGCCGAGCGATACAACTTGGGTATCTTCAAGTCACGAGTGAAGAGACCTTTCTGGACATCTTAGTTGATTCATCATCTACCACACCACTTCCCATCAAGTTGGATGTAAGCAAACGTAGGCCTATCAAGTATAAAAAAGGTCAAAAAAGCAGATACAAACTACGACTTGCTTACATGATACTGCAAATTAGAAACTTGGACTAGTGCTTAGAGTATGCGTTTTCCACCAAAAATGCTAAATAAATGTATATTATGTTTATGTGTGTTTGTTATTCACATCCAAACGGCTAAACAGATCGAGATAAAATTTGGTAGAAAAAGTAAAACAACACAACAGAAAAACGTGTAGTTTTGGCTCTTTAAGCTTAGGCTTTTTTTTCTTTTTAAGCATGTAACACTAGACCTAGCTAGATTACAATAGAATAAACATGATATACCCACTTAGTTGTTCAGAAAATACACGAAAATATTGATTTTTAAATAGGTACCCATTTAATTATTCCATCCAATTAGCAAGTTAAATTGTATTAAATCGTTAACGTAGCTCAACAGTATTTGTTTAGGCAAATTAATGATTTAAGTGTTCACAGCTTGAGACCTAGATCAAACGTCTGGCACTAAAAGGAAACACTAAAATTTAGTACAATATTAATTTAATGAATTTTCATGTTAAAGCTGAATTATTATGTTTAGGTTGTAACACAAGGGTTTCTTTCTTGCGATTCTCTCACTCGCATTATATAATGATTTTTTTAAATATTAATTTTAAAAACTTGAATTTTTTATTTCGGTGAAGCTTTGAAATATTTCTGTTAAAGTACTTGCAGTGTGATAACTGGCAAAAGATTTCCAAAATACAAATTATGTATTCTCACCCCCCCTGCCTCCTCCGATTAACCCCCCGTCTGACTTAGCCATAACATATACCTATACTTATTGATTATAATATAGATACGTTTAACACAATGTGCAGATGTTTCAATGATTGCGCAAACAGTATTTAATTTCGAATTTCCAAGTAACAAAATCAGCTCAAACAAAATTCCAGCAGTCCCAATAGATTGGATTTGTTTTTAAATCGGATATCGGATCTGATCATGTTTACATTATCTGAAGGCATCGGAATTCCGAATTAAATTAGAGAATTCTTTGATTCTCGTAGCTGCCCACGGCTACGATGCTACGCCGTAGCTGTGCTACGATATACCTAAATTCGTAGACAACTGACTGTGTTTACAACAGTTTTATTCGCTGAAAGGTGTATGTGTCATTTTAGGATCTAAGCTACTTATATACCGAATGGCAGCTCAATTCAGTAATTTAGGCGTGAAGATGTAACAAACACAAATCATCTTTACATATTATATTATGCATTCAGTTTCTAAAAAGTTGCAAATAATAAACTTCCTTTTCTTCTAGAGACTTTCATTGGTATCAAAAAGATTCTCAGCTGTACAGATTGTAGGACAGTCAAGGCTATTCAGTGGTTTATTTATTGTTTGTGCCTATAGCACTCCTTTATATCGTAGGTATATACTTGTATTTTTCAATAACAAAACTATAAAATTATTATACACTAATATGTCATTAAAAATACATTATTTGAGCATTCAAATAGAAAACGCTTATAATAAGCTGTTTATATTCGACCAGCACTCGCTCTTACAAACACGAAAAGATGCAACGAAACGGAAACATGGAAATGATCGAAACAAGCAGATTGTCGCGTTTCATTATCGGATTGTCCCGTCGAATGCTTCCAAAAAGTTTCATTAACCAAAGAGGTGATGCACCGATGGCAACATCGCTTTTGTAGCGGTTTCGAAAAAAGAAAATAGTATGGAATTTTATATTATATGGAAAATAGTAATAAGTATGAGAAATGGTAATATCGCTTTTATTACGGTTTCGAAAAAGAAAAAACAATCGATTTTGTCGATAGTGGATGATTTGACAGTTCCTTTGTTTGGTTGTACCCCTGTATTGAAATCTACGAATGATGTATGGAAAAATTATAGCTTGACTTATTATTAATCTTCTTTTCAATTTATTCACTCAGTAAAAGCTTAAAACAAGCTGTTAAAATTCGATTAACACATGAACTTACAAATACGAAAAGATGCAACGAAACGGAAACATGAAAATGATTGTCGCGTTTCATTATCGGATTGTCCCGTCGAATGGTTCCAAAAAGTTTCATTAGCGAAAGAGGCGATGCACCGACAGTAACTGGCACATTCGCTTTTGTTGCGGTTTCGAAAAAAGAAAAAAGTTCGTTCTAGTTTTTCTTTGAAAATAGGAAAGGGTTGGGAAATAATGAACTGCTGGAATATTGTCTTTGGCATACGTTTCTTGTTTTCTTTCCTCGTTCAATATTGAGACGGCGTTTGAATAGGAAACAGAATAATGTGGGGATGGAATATAGAGTGACTTTTTATTGTTGAACGTGATGTTAGAATATTTAGCTTAAATATGCGTTGGCAGACCAAATGTTCGGTGGGTTTTAACATTTTTTACGAGTACAGCAATTGCAAGTTGTCTAGCAAATAGCTATTACCGAATTTTAATGGTTCAGCGTTTCAAGGCCTGTTCGATACATTAAAAAATATGTTTGCAATTTGATATTTACAGCATATTAAAAAATACGCTGTAAATATCAAATTGCAAACATGGTTATTGCAGCCTATTTGGAAGCATTTCAGTCAATACAAGACTAGTGCAAGCAGCGACGTTGCATATAAATTATGTTGCTTAACATTATCAGAGACAAGCAACATTACATTTACGTATCATTACTATGACATATTGCATTGGTACTTATAATAACTAGGATTGGAATTATTCGGCGTTATCGCTTGAAATCAGGCGAGAGGTAAGCACATCTTGAACAATAAATGATAATGCATATTTATGTTAGACACTGATACATAAGCAGACGGTCCGCCTGATGGTGAGCGGTTACCGTCGCCTACAGACCTCAGAAATTTGCAACACAAGTTGCTATGCCAATGCGGTGTCGGTCTTTATCGACATATAGTAGGCGCAGTAAAATTTGATCACGGCCAAAGCCTATCAGTAGTTCAGTGAGTCGTCAAATCCTATTCATTTTAAGTTGATAACCGTAATACTAGGGATCCAACAACTTATTCCCACACGTCTTTAAGTGTGCCTACGGCTCAAGAACTCATCGGCAGTCACTCAATAAAATTACACCAAAACCCTTCATCAAATCATCAAACTGGCTTCCTTACTACATCAAACGAATATGCCCCCAATTACAATAAAGCTGGCAGGCAATAAGGCCGAGAATTGCTTGTACTTCATCAACTAAAAGGTCCGGCGGGCGGCCATCGACTATGTATGAAGTCAAAGGAGTCCCGAGGGAATTATTAAATGTTATGTGTAGGAATGGTTATGTTTTTGTTATGGGCTCGTGATGGAAACGGTTTTTGTTGTGTTATGTCTTAGATGTTCGAGGAAGGACGTGTTTTTTGTTTATTTTGAAAAATTTATTAGAAATTGTAGGAAACAATTTTCCCGGATTTGATTAACATATTATTAAACTACTGGTGTGAAAAGAATAAAATTATAAATACAAAAAAAATGTTTTCCAATCTGAATAAATACATAAGAGAAAATCGTGGCTGATTGATTAACACATTTTAGACCACTGAACGGATAAGATCGAAATTTGGCACACAGATAATGTATTACGTAGACATCCGCTAAAAAAATACTACTTTACGTAGCAAAGCTCCATGTCCATATAAACTTCTGATATACATTAAAATATTGATTTAAGTGAACTAATAGGTCGTTTTGATAAAATCGAACAACAATTTTAGAATTTCTTTGTCTTTTTATGGTTCTATTGTTTTTACTTTCTTTGTTTATAACAGATATCTTAAACGTAAAAACAGTCACAAAGTAGAGGGCAATTTGGTTTAAAGCGGAAACTGCAGTGTCGGCCGAAGTTTGAAACAAGCTCCAGAATATCTGCAACAAAGGATAGTTCCGCAGAATATATTTACGCTTCCCTCGCTTATTTCCTACGATATTAGTTTCGTATGGAAAAATTGTACTTTTCTTGAAAATGCTCTGCGAAAATAATGTGAATGTTTTGTTTTATACAAATAAAAGGCAAGCAAGACGCTTTCCTGGGTGGTAAGAGATGAAGCTGCCCATTATCAGCACAGTGTTACTCAGGATTTTACAAAGGTAAAATTCTGGTTGGACTGCACCAACGCTTCTTACTTGGGAGTGGGAGTCATAAGATGTTAAGACTCTTCAGCCCAGTAATTTCACTAGCTACAGTGCCCTCCTACCAAAGCACAGTAATGTTTGCACATCGCTACTCAGGCGGTCGAATAACTGCTGGCACTGTTGGGGCCTAGTCGACCTCCTTTAAAGGAAGTCCACCTCCGGTAAATGTGGGTTTGTCGTAGTATTATGTTTTCTTGTAATTTTCTATAGTAATCAAGACTTTTTTTCACTTATGTTAGATGTGATATGGTCGAATTAGATAATTGCTGTCTTAATTTTATATCAACAGTGTTTACGATCTAAGTCATAAAACCTATCTGTGTGCCAAATTTGTTCAACAGATTCGATAGATAAATTATTTATTGAATCACGTTTGTTTTTATATATGTAGATTTTTAACAATGGTACCATATTACATTATTAATGCGAAAGTTTTGTGAGTGTGTAAGTGGGTGTGTTTGTTTTGAGTGCGATTGAGCGGTAAAGATATAGCTTAGACCCTGGAATAACACATAGGCTACAGCGGGTAAATTCGCTTTGCCCAGCTGGTATTATATACTAGTACAAATACTGTGACCATCATCATGCTTACTTTGCCTAATAATCAATTTTCTCTCTTAGAAAAAGTACTAAAATTGTATATTACTTTTCTCTGACATTTCCTAGAATCTTTATACCTCCATACAACAGAATGTAATAAAGCTTATATTTCAATTTCTCAAAGCTTCGCGTTTACGTTCGGAGGTCATTTTCCTCGTTAAATTTAATATTTGTTAGCCTTCTTTCAATGGCAGCCCCTGGAGAGGCTTGGATATGATTAGCATTTTGATGTACATGAGTTAACGTGGTTGGGACGTATTGATGTTTGCTGGAATGAAAGTGTATTGAGTGCTTCTTATGTTATTAGCGATTTTTAATATTATAAATTACTAGCAGTGCCCAGCGGTTTTACCCGCTGTACGGTAGTCTTTGTGTTATTCCAGGGTCAAAGCTAACTCTATACCAAATTTCAGCTCAATAGGTACACCCATTTAGGCATGAAGTACTTCTCCAACAAACATACTATACACACTCACAAATTTTCGCATTTACAATATTAGTGTGATATTTTTATTTAGTAACTAGCTGTGCCCAGCGGTAGGTAGGTACTACCCATTAAAAACCTACGTGTATATCCAATATCCAGCGTTTGGTAACCCATAGTTCTATTATAATAGTATCTATACTGTTGTAGATACACTGTACTGTTGTACTGTTGTACAGTATTAAGAAGTTCGAGGAAAACCGCCTTCAAACTCTGGACGAAAAACGCCAATTACGCAAACAGAAACCTAAGCCCTCCTACACATACACTTACAACTCTACAGGACAGCTCTATTGCTGCTCCTGCAGAAAAATATTTAAATCCAAATTTGGTCTTGCGAGTCATATTAGGGCTCACGCTAGAAAAGATAATTAAATTTTTAGGGTCGCCGTCATCGAAATCGATGAGGAGGACTATATATATATCTATACTAGACCCACCGATACAAGACCCTACGTTCTGCGATTGCCAACACCCATGCCCAGCGCGGCAATTATGGGCAGAACCCAACATGGCAGTATCTATTAAATGAATCTTATCTAAGAGTCCAAGAGATATAGGTAGCAAGAAATTAAAAAAATAATGCTAAAATAATACAAATACATCAACTATTAAATAAAGTGGGTACTACAGGGTAAGAAATACCTTATTCTAGCAATATCTCCAAAATTACATTTATTCTTCAAATACAGTTTAAGACGATTTATGATTACTCGTAAAAACGTTTTCTAGTTATAAAGTTTTGAGTAACGAGTAAACTTGAGCGTTCGGATCTTACCTCGGGAAGTACCATTCTTAGATCGCCTGATAAAACTTCCTAATAATTCACCACTTATTTTAAAAGTCCGGGGTTTAAAGTATATGTAACACAACTTTATAGACTAAGGACACACACACAACTTTATAGAAACCAAGACACAGAAAAATAGAAGAGATTCATTATTTTTGATATATTGATGCTAAAAATCATCGTCATCATCAGCCCACGTTCGTCCAAGCTGGACATAGGCCTCCCCCATGGCACGCCACTCAACTCAGTCCCCTGTCTTCCTCCTCCTCTGTTTCCGCAAATGTAAAAAATATTGATAGAGATATCTATTTTAAGCTGGCAAACCTAAAATGTGTTTTTATATGAGATATTTATCCATTACTTCTTTGAAAAAAATATATTAAAATATAGAGCAAGAGGCAATATGGGACACTCGATAAAATATTACAATAATTTTAAAAATCGTAGCAGAGTATGATGCACGAGAAATTTTTCTAAATGCTATATAGGCTGACCAACGCTATATACCTACATAATATTATATAAGTTTCGTAATTTTTTTTAAAGAAATTTATTTAAAAAAGGGAAAGATTATCTCAAGATTAAGATTATCTTTAAACCGTGAAGCCATAATTATTGATGATAAATAACTTAAGTAAAAGTTTTTAAACTTGGATATTTTTCGAACAATTTATTTTTCAACAAGGTCAAAAGACAGCAATAAATATCAACTTAACTTGAAAGTTTCAAAAGCTCTTAGCAAACTGAGATTAAACTTTGATCCACTTCTTACTAAAGATATTTACTTTGAACTAATAAAACTGTGTTTCGATCTTTTACTTTCAAAGGTATTTTAGCTGAAAAACATAACTACTCGTATTTTTAATTATAATACGTACTTAGTAAAAGTAGTTGTTTGTTACCTAATGTTAAAATAAATGGAGATATAAATTGCAAAACTAAGAACTATGTTTCGTTTTCGGAGTCATGTAAGCAATTCTTCAAATATCTACCATAGGTAATTTATTAAACCTAATTATAGGTTGAAATTTGGAATACAGATTGGCTTTACATTAATAAATTTTTGCATGCCTGACGGTGAGACATGGAGTACTTATAATTTCTAACAATAACATCTGTAAACCTGTATACCTATGTGTGCAAATAAATGATTTGTATTTGTATTTATGACGTAGATCTCCGCAAAGAAAGGATTTCTGCACACGGGCAAAGCAGAGAATATAAGCTAGTTTAAAAAGACATATAAAAAAGACATTAAAATTATAATTTCTAACATCACATAAAATAACCAATGATTTTCACCGTTCAGTCCACGAAATAGCAAGCGTAACCAAAAATGGGAAAGATTTTTCGCGAACCTTTAACCCCCAACCCTATCGAGGCGTACGTCGCTTCAATCATCAATATCGGCGATGAATAGTTTATATTGACACGAGCTGCGAGATTTTCGAGGGCTCAACATATTTCACAAGCATATGGGCAACGACACAGACATATATAGGAAAGATACCGAGAGTGTGAGTGCTATTTGACTCGCGTGTTTTTTAATCTCGAATTTAACGTGCTATTAAGCTATTATTCTGGATACCTTAAACCTCCACCAATCGTTTGACCTGTTATAGCCAGCAGCCAAGATAGCCGCAGGGTTATCATGGCGTCACGCTGAGTCTGCCCCCTTTGGCTGCTGTTTTTTTTTCTATGTCTAGTATATACTATTATCACTTTTGTTATTCATGTATGTATTAAGTAATAAATATAAATAATAAATATTTCAGGACGTTTCACACAGCGCCACCTAACCCCAAACTAAGCAACTTAATGCTTGTATTATAATATGGTGGTTAGGATAACGGATATAATACTTATATACTTTTCTTTTGTAAATACATACTTATAATAGATATTGAAAAACCACCCAGACCAGAAACAAATACCTGTGGATCACACAAACATTTGTCCCATGCGGGAATCGAACCCGCAACCTTCTGCGTTGCAGGCGGGTATTAGCCCACCGCGCCACAGAGGTTGTCAAAAATTAAGTATGCCAATAAAACTCATTCATTTTCATTTTTTTTTATATATACAGCTTTCAAGCAGTCGGTCTCCATGGCCCTATAGTTTTTTTTATAATGTATAAAATCACGTGTTATCAAAGTCATCTAAATCAGCTAGACCGATTTTATGTGCATATTTGAAAAATTGTATACTTTTCAAAGAAGTTTCACGAGTCAGCTAGTATGATAATGCATTTTTGAATTTCTATAGAGGAGGTATGTAATTTTTATGAAGATTAACATTAATACGTTCAGCGACACACCCTGAAAGCCTAAAAGATACACATCTATGAGACAGTGTATATCTTAAATAATACATATGGCGAAAAGGGTGCTAAAATTTTCATTGCTTTAATATGGAGCATTGCTCCACACAATTCAGTTACGGAAAGAATGTGAACTGGGTATCTATCCGAATACTCATCTGTGAGTACAGCTGAAAACGTTTTCCCCGGGCAAGTGTTGCGCCAAATATGATTTTATTCTGTCTTCTTTACGAGCGCTTGTTTGTTTTGAACTTTACGCTTTGTTTCCTGTACATAAAAGACAGATGGGAAAATAGTTGTTGAAGTTATGAATGCGATATTCCGCAAAACCCCAATGGGTTTTCAATGGTGTGACAGCTTTGTTAAACAACTAACACTTCTGAAGGAACTATTTTTTAGTAAGTCTCACAAACTCAAGTAGTTCCTTTCAAATAAATTCAGTTGATATGTTAATTTGTTCTAAGTCAGTAGTCGCAAGTAATGTTGCGTGACTAATCAATTCACGGATTACTTATTAAGATTAGATTCGACATGTACAAAAATTCACCGAGAAAATGTAACCTAGGTCTATAGTTAAGGCAGAGAACATAATCTGACGACAGACGAGTCTACAGATTACATACTCAAACTAGCTTATGCTTAGCTTTGCCCGCATGGCAAAATCCTTTTTTAACGGATAAAACTCTGTTATAAAACCTAGCTGGATTCCAAATTTGAATATAATCCCATCAGCGGTTTGAGCTGTGCGTTGATAGATCAGTCGATCAGTCACTCTTTCCTGTTATATATTTAGAAGATTTATTTTATTATTCAGGATTTATCGCCTAAGTCTGATTAATAAAATTAACGCAATAATACTCGTATATAGTGCTAGTTCTAATGCCTTTGAAATATTCATGGCCGTTCTTCTCCCAACTTATTCTTTGCTTGAGTTACTCAAGGCGCGGTCACAAATCGCTATTTACCCACACCTACACAGAAGGGTCGATGAGTTTCACTATAACCTTCGAAGTCTTCGTAAACATAATAATATAATATAGCTTTCTTCTTTGTGCTGTGGCCAGAAATAAAACGGGGTAATTTTCTTGGGCGAAACGGTCAACTAAGGCAATATTGTGTAAAGTTTTTATGTCAATTTTATGTTCTTGGACAAATAAAGATGGAGTGGCTGTAAGTGGCTGTATTTAATTTGGTGACACGAGTTTATTTGTATAAATTTTACGAGAACAAATATGAACAATTTTTTTCACTCATAACCAAGATTAACTGTGGTTTTCAAAAAAAAATTAAAGCAACAATAGAAGAAACGACACTTCTGCTCACTTAAAATATCATAAATTTATGGTTATCTGGAGAAACATTAACGTTATTGTATTACTTATAATGATTTATTCTGATTAACATGTCTGTATGCTTTCAAAAATCAACATCAAAATTAATAAAATCTTTTTTACAACACTGCCTTAATAACCTGATGTAGGTTCATTCATCATTATCTGAAGAGATATCACAAACTATAAGTACATAGCTAATTTAACAGGACCTAAATCACTCACTAAGCCGTGAACCAAACAAAGTCTAACACAAAGCCCTAGCCACTAGAACTACCTAAAACACTAGAAACAGGTCCAACTTTTCTCATTAGCATAGAAATCGAAACCCAAAGCACGGCGGGGAATAAATCACTTCCTACGTGACAAGACTATGTTGAAAATAACCGCTATTTGTAATATTGTTGAAATTTACTAGTGCGCATGAACTTTTAAAGCAAATAAATAGGCCAAGCGCTAGTCGGTCAATGTAGGCTTCCATAGTCCTGGCAAATTTAATATTAACAGCCTTAACTTTAATCAACGAAATCTTTAAAACTAATAAAGATATCTTAACCGTTAAAGTTTTCTGGAAAGTTCATGGTTGAAACCATATTCTTGATTTATGTATTATATATTCTTGATATCGTTGATGAAAGTTAAGGCCGTAAATATTCGATTTGTCAGTACTACGGAAGCCTACATTGCGCTTAGCCCGAATAGCGCTTGGGCTATTTTTTATTTTTACAAACTTTTTATTTACTTTCACCTGTCTGTTATCTATCTGTCTGTCTGTAATCAAATCTTGGAAGTTTAAGTTGATCCACTTCCCGATTTCTGATTGAGCTGAAATTTGGCATGTATAAATCGGATGACAATGCCATATTATTATGACATGGAGCTGATCTGATGAGCAGGAAGGTGGCCATAAGAACTTCGTAATTAAATGGCGCAACTCCATCGAGTTTGGGCTCATTTGATTCGTCTTGACGAGTACTTTGGTGCTAGATGGTAATAATAATAAAAGCTTTTTGAGACAAAACAACATAACCTAGATATAAGATTGGATATTGTTAAAGGTTAAACGCATTAGTAAGTGAAGGGCAGGTAATGTAATAGAGCTGTAATATCCTGTAGCCGATTGCATTAGTGCCACTCCGGTACCGGACGCGGTCCGCGCGTACTTCCGAACACTGCCTCCAGTTACAAGTAATTAGTTCTAATATCGAACTTTAACAAGAAATATAGGTTCGCTATATTTCTACTAATATTAGAATTGTGAAAGCATGGGTGTGTGTGTGCGTCGTGTGTGTATATTAAATGCACAGTTGTTGTCTCTTCACAGCTAAACAAATCGATCGATTGAGCTGAAATTTCGTATATTATTACTTCTAAGCTTTTACTGCTTTCTAAGTAATATAGGTTAGACCCTAGAATAACACAGGCTAGACTTTATACTCCTCTTTAATACAAGGTATAAAAGTGATCAAAACTAAACCTAAAATGTTGAGTGTGTACCTATAAACTTCAAATTTTTGTTACGTTCCTGCTATGTAAACCTGGTACCTGTTCCAGAGAGTAGACTATAATACTAAAGCGAGGTATTAATATAAGAATATTCTCTCCGTAGCTTCACAAAATATTGCACCAAAACATGTAAGACACGACCTTCAGAAAAGCGTAGTATTTTCAGGATTTAGTTCAAAAAGCTGTAACGTTCGATGACGCGAGGACGGAGGACCCATCCTATCCTCGCAATATCGAATGCAGAGTCGCATCCAATCAGAACCCAGCTAGTAAGTGATTGCATTCAATCAACCGGCCCGCATCGAACGGTTTTCTGCGGGCCCACATTTTATTAGTTATTTTTGTTAGACCTGCTACCAAATAGACTTATTGGAAAGTTTTTATAACTTTAAGCTGGGGTTTTATGAATTTTGCGACAGCTGCGCGACTGGTGTAAATTGTGCAATTACATGTGGTTGAACTTAATAAGATTTGCAATAAAAATTATATTTTAAAGTGACGCATATACATACACATAGGCGGATTTAAGGGGGGGAGGGCAGGGGGCCAAGGCCCCCCCCAGAAGCATTGTAGAGTTACAAATTTTGCACATATTTCATGGTCTAGATTATATTTTTTTCTCGGCGCTCGCAGCAAGCTGCTCGTGCACTTATTATTAAGGATATTTAAACTTTCTAACTGTTCAGAGCGAGCTAAACACACTTTTTGCAGTAAAAATTATAATATTTTTGGCTTTTTGCACCTTGCAAAATTTCTGTAAACATCATCTATTTTATCACCAAACCAAAATGTCCAAAAACTAAGTGTACATAGTACATGTAGTCAGAAAGAAAAGTGTCCAAATATCGATTTCATGGCGCTATGAAATTTTTCATATATCCGTAATACATTCGAAATTAATTCATATCACGATAATGGAGTCACTCCAATAATAATGATTGACGTGGAGTATCGGTGTCACACGCGATACTCTCTCGTCTCGTATCGGTTTCTACTCGTATATGTGGACATAATATCTCCATAATAATAATATTTAGACTTGTTATCCTCACGGATTAACCTGCATTTAGCAAATAGCGTTGTTACAATATCTATATCTGCTAAATTTCATCTTTAAAGTAGTTTAGTTAATATAATGCAGTTGTAATTTAGAGGTTGTTTATTTTGACAATCGCCTTCTTACCCTTATCTCACTAAGTCGAACCAACACAACATGACTTCCTTCTCCGTTCCACTCTATCACCCGTCATATCCTCATTCACACAGTTCATCTGAACTTTTTACGGCTTCCTCTTCCAACATCACACTTTGTTCAGTAAACTAGCACAAACAACTCCGCGTTTAATGCTTACTACATTTTTTATTATGGCATTGGCAAATATCACAACCTACGGCGCCACCCTGACAGCGCCCTCTCAAAAAAAAAAAATCTTCCTGTCAAAGTCAACCTCGCAAATGGACGTCGTGCGTCCGCGCTCGAAATTAAATTAAAATAAAATATATGTGCGTGCCAGCCGCCGAAGTTATATAAAATATTGAAGAAAACTACATCAAGCCAACCAAGACGTGGAGACACACCAGCACCCTGGGCCCAGGAAGGAAGAGAAAAAGGATCCTGTGTTACGAGGTTGGCGTCAGTGTCATTTTTACAATAATTTCATATTCTTTACCTAACAACTTAACATATTTTTGGACCTTCGAACTGTATTTCGAATGTCTTCAAGTGTTGTTTGTGCTAATTTCGTGAATTATCATAAGTTTTCATCAGTTTACATCGTCAAAATAGTCGACCAAATTCGGCCGCCACGCGGTCAAATCACATACATTTTCACTGACATTTCATCATATTTTTCTTAGGAAGCGTATTGTTTTACGACAATCCACTAAGAATTGGAAATACCTATAGTTATATTACGTGTAACAATAGTATTTTGCTAAAAATATTGCATTTTGGTCGATTATTGACACATCGCGGTGACAGGCAGTGTCATTCAACGCCATTTTGCCAACTGACAAGGGGCTCGACGCTATAAGGCTATAGATATTATTACTTTATTTTTTACAATCATAACACATTACATATTTTACAACACGAACTTACTATTTGTTCAACAAACATAGTTTTTTTTATGTTAACGTTCTTATTAGAGTCTTATTAGATATCTACGTACCTAATAAGATTTACAAAGTTACTTTGGAGACGGCCCTCCAAAGTAGTAATTTATATTTATTTACTTTTGCTAATAATATCAGACACAGCATGTCGGTATTATAACATTGTATTGTGGCACTAGTATAGCGTACTGGATACAAGCAAACATTCATACATCATTTCGTGTTTTGAACGAGTTACAAAGTAGAAACATTTTTTAACTTTCGAGCGTTATCTAGCCTTATACGCATTCAATACTGATATCTATACACATTATATACTTTTATAGCTTATCTACATTTACAATTTGAAAACCAAGTGTTAATCAATTAGTTTGTGTTGCATTTCAGTAATCTATAACTAAAATGGAGTGCGATCAACTTGCTTTTGATCGCGATGTTTGCCTTACTAGTGCACAACGTATAGTAGATTGCATTCAAAATGAAGCCGAATTTCGCGTGCGCGCAAAAGAAGTAGGTTTGATTAAAAAACAATTTAATGCAACTCAAATTAAACTTGAGAAACAGTTGGCTAAAACCGGTCAATTTAACAAAGACGAATAATTGGCGATAAGAGATAAGTTTAATACATTGTACTTCAAGGTTCAGGTGGCTCTTGACAAAACAAACACCGAACGTAAACAAAGCGTGGCAAATACAACAGCTGTGTGCCATTCCGCACTACCCAAGATTAAATTACCTCCGTTATCTCTCGGTACTTTTAATGGTGATGTAACTGAATTCCTTGCATTTTACGATTTATACCTATCGTTGATTCATTACAACCCGCATTTGACAGACGTTGAGCGTTTTAGATATTTATTATTATGGCTAAAAGATGAACCGTACAACTTAATTAAATCTATACCTATAACTGCGGCGAATTATGAAAATGCATTACAATTATTACGTGATCGTTACGAGAATAATCGGATCATCGCTACGCGACATTTTGATAAAATCATGGACGTACCACCCATGAATGAAAAGAACTCGCAGCAGAGTTTACGTACTATTCTTAATGTTTACACGGAAAAATCTCTCCGCTTTAAAATCATTAGAACTTCCAGTTTAAGAATGGAGTTTTATGCTTTTGAATATTTTACTTCGCAAGATCACTCCGGAAATCCGCAAACGTTTTGAAACGTCTTTAAAATCAGCGAGTGAAATTCCTGACGTATCCTAATTACTAAACTTTCTCGAGAGGGAACTATCGGCCTCCGAGGTCATGGCAGCTTCGGCGGCGGGCCGCGCACCCGGTCCGACGCGTCCGGCACACGCAGCCGGTGCAGCCGCGCGCCCTGCTTCGGCTGGGGGCTCCTTCCGCCGCGCCGGTGCGCACGTCTCGCGCTCGCCCCAGCACGCGGCCACCAGCCGCGACGTGTCCAGCCACGCCGCAACGCACCATTCAGAAAATTCGAAAAATATCAAATGTTTATTTTGCAAAGACAATTCACATGTTTTATACAAATGCGAGAATTTTACGGTCGGCGGCATGTTCAGTAAACTAGCACAAACAACTCCGCGTTTAATGCTTACTACATTTTTTATTATGGCATTGGCAAATATCACAACCTACAGAGCCACCATGACAGCGCCCTCTCAAAAAAAAAATCTTCCTGTCAAAGTCAACCTCGCAAATGGACGCCGTGCGTCCGCGCTCGAAATTAAATTAAAATAAAATATATGTGCGTGCCAGCCGCCGAAGTTATATAAAATATTGAAGAAAACTACATCAAGCCAACCAAGACGTGGAGACACACCAGCACCCTGGGCCCAGGAAGGAAGAGAAAAAGGATCCTGTGTTACGAGGTTGGTGTCAGTGTCATTTTTACAATAATTTCATATTCTTTACCTAACACACTTCCAACTTCAACCCAAAACCTTATTAATCGCTTTTCTTGTTTGTTTTATCAATATTTAAAAATGTAAATGGTATATTGATCAAACCATGAAATATTTTTATATCATATTCGTTCATCCCCTTACACATAATTAGAGAACATGAATACGAGTAAATGCGAGAGTGAAGAGCTCCCGGAATTATCATAAAATGATGTTTTTACGTGCATCGTGTTTATGAAAGCTCTGCTCCAGCCAATCGTTCGGAAATTGCATACGTCGCTTTACTCGATTTTCCGTCGTGAGCACCTCGATCCGAACCCGCACTAATTGCTGGCAATCTATTGCTTTTTAATGTGTTTGCTCCAATCCGGAGCTTTATTTTTGCCGTTTTTTTAACCCCGGAGCGGACGTAAACGATGACAATAATTTGAATTGCAAATCGACGATTGGCGCTCGTCGTGTGAAGTGTTTGGTGATTTGCCGAATTTATTAATAGGTTGTAAGTATATACACAGTTCAGTGCTCTTCCTTGTACCTACTAGTTAGTACTTTGAGTAAGTTAAGGTTATATACATAGCTAGATAGATACTATGGGTACTATGGGTTGGGTGATAGTATGGGTCTATGGGTACTATGGGTATGTAATTTTTCTTGGGTCAAAAAAAGGTGATAAATTATGTAGGTAACATTGAACTTTACGTATTATTAGGGAACATCTCAACTTCACCTAAATCTATCTTTATCTTAAACACAACATTAAGACGGTGGTCCCATAATGATATTTTTATAGTTGCTAAAATTTAATAACCATGAGGGCAAACTACGATGTATACAGTTACGAGTGCTATACATGTAGTTAATAACAATAAACGTCCACAACAGTTATATTTTCTGCCCCATATTTCCTTTCCACGCAACGCCACCTGCATAAACTCCCCTCGCAATAATTGTCATGATTTTAATTGTCACGTCTGATTCATAATATTGGTCTAGACGGTATTGATCAAGCCCCTTCTAGTGCTTGCACAGAAACTACACCATTCAACCATATCACAAATGCATAAGGTCTAAAATCCCTTGTAAATAATTTCTAGCGTGTTTACGTAAAGGGAGTGCATGATTCAGCTGTAAAAGTACTCAAACGGATAATTTATAAGGCAAATGGTGAGTCATAGGCGATTGTAGGGAAGGCAATTTGTGAAATTGTCATGAAACGCAGAATGCTTTCGTTGCTGACTTCCTTCTGAGTGGATTAACTGATTAGGACATTTTATTTCACTTTTGTTACTAGCACACATATGCATGGTTTTTGCTCTTGACATTTTATTGGGATTAATGCTCTGTGTCCTATGAAAAATAATATAACGCGACTTATCGTATTTTCTACTTATATTATATTATAAATGCGTGTAAGAATGTATGCGTGCCCAATGTACACAGTTGGTCATCTCTTATAGTAGAGCAATAGTATAAAAAAACAAGCACTAGAAACATCATATTATGCGGTAAATTGAAGTAACACCCCGTCGTTTATGCGTTATAATTACACAATACAGAAAAAAATGCAACAAGTACGTAGTTTATTTTTTATGAAAACAGCGAAACTTTAGTTACGTTCCCTTGTAAGTTGTATCGCACAAATAAACCAAAAGCAAATCTAAATAATCCGAGGTAGTTACAGTTTCGTTTGAGTCCGCTAAGTCCACAAAGTTCGGTCGAGTTGCAACAACTATGTACGTGAGACGCAACTGAATCAGATATCGAGCTGCCGACTCAAGTACCTTTGCCCGTTGCACATAGGTTACAGCGTTTAGGCTAACTTTAGGGACGCCCTGTGTCTAGTCCTCGTAGCCTATAAACCCCCTAACTTAATTTTTCTTTTTACATCCATTGTAAATAATAATAATAATAGACATAACAATAATCTACAATCTACCCTTTTTAGGCTAATAAGTAACTAATTTAGTTCTAACTTAAACTGCTACGAAGGTTATAACTTAAGAATGTGTTCAATAACACGTATTCTTACGGTATCTATTTCAGCAACGACACTTTGTTCATGTTTTCTTTGTACACAGCACTAACACTACCTATATAATTTCACTAATCACTACACTGGAACGGTCTCTAACTCGAAAGATTTTTCCTTAGTCTTCTCACTAGTCCCGTGGTGTCAAGAAGCTGGAGTGGTAGAGGCGGCGCGCGATTGGTGGGCTTCCGTGAACTATTTGATTACGTTGGTCACGAAGTCCACTTTCAGGTCACGGTGGTTTTCATTTCTGATGATACAATTCTGATTCAGCTCCTCGGTACGGCTTCGTAGCCCATAAACCCCCTAACGCTATTTTTTATTTATTAATTATAGGTTTGCCTTTCTCCACTATCTGACGTTAAACGACGCTGCGGCCGTAGACGTTAGCAGGCAGAACCCTAGATTAAATAAACATGTTGCCTAATTTTAGCCTAAACCTAGAAGGCCTTTTTTAAGAAATAACTTCGAGAAGGTAAAAAAACGTCAAAACTTTTATGTCCATGGTGTGTGGCAACCCTGTTGCAAGATTTAACCGATTTTAACGAGCTGAAGTAAGCTGTTTCCATTCCACATTAGGATTCACTATCGACAGCAGGAATCGCTCTGACTTGTGTAAGTGTTCCAACTCTCGTGTCCGAATTCGGAATTATCAGGTTTTATGTCAGAATCAATTTCCAAATTTTATGTTTGATCCATTTTGTATGCAACTGACAGCGTAGCGTTATCACTTAATATCAGGAGAGTATCAGGCTTGTCTCGTTTATCTAATTGCATAAAAATGTTTACTAGGTAACTTTTTTTTAGTTCAGATGACGATGTCGTGTGCCTTATACTTACCTGCACCTGCAGCTGAACATTAAAATTAAATATTTATTTTTTCATTCTTCTTCAGGAGCATGTTACCCTCGATTTCAAAATCGAGGGTAACTTCAGCAAATACGTATTATTTAATTGATATTTTTTAGCTAATTTTTAATTTTCTTCTTTTAAAATTAGTTCAAAATAATGTTTAGGCTGAGATCTTAAGGATTATTTAATTAATTATAACATTTTTAACAAGTGTTATAATTTTTTTGTGTGTTATTTCTCTGTATTATTTTTGTTTGGCGATGATTTCCAGAATTCATTTAAACAAATTTAAACAATCAATTGGGTAAACGTACCTATTAAAAATTGTTGAAGTTAACATGTGAAATATAAGTAGTAGAAAATTCAGGATTAACATGCACAGTTTTCCACCGGAAAAATTGCAGTGAAAATCTGTTATTTATTTGAGAATTTTCGCAACACATTTCATTTCGACAAACAGAAAATTTCGAGTGAATTCATTCGGCTAACATGTGCAGATAGACAAAATATAAACAGGCATTACTGGCAAAACAGCCTGAAACCAACAATCTGAAAGTGATTTGTTAAAACAAACCGAACCTAAATTCAGTAAACTCGTTACGAGGAAATTTATATTGGCAATTCGGAATTTCATCTCAACGTTATTGCTACACACAAATAAAAACATTTACAGAACAATCAGGCGGGCATAAACACGCGTGAGCTTTTTAAAAATTCACACATTCACATGGCTTATTTCACGTATAAATACCAAAGCTATTTTAACAAGCGCTTTATTCGCTGAATAAATACGTAACCGACGTCAGCGTTGTGTCAAAATGTCACACACAGACGCGCGGTATCGGGATACAGCAAAACCGGTACTAACATCCTAGTAATATTAAATACGAAAGTTTGTATGTTTGTTACTTTTTCACGTATGAACGATTAGGTTTTGGTATTGACTTGTACACCGACATAGCCCGGCGTATTAGCAAGCTGAAGCGGTAATAGGCAGGCCACATAGCACGTAGAGCGGATGGCCGATGGGGTCGAAAAGTGCTCGAGTGGAGACCACGGACTAGCAAACGCAGCGTATGACGTCCGCCATATGGTGGACAGACGACCTTGTAAAGGTCGCCGGAAGACTCTGGATACAGGTCGCTTCCAACCAGTATATATGTGGTCCAAAGGGGACCTATGTTTAGCAGTGGACGACTTATATAGTTGAGATGATGATGATTGACCTGAAATCTATTCTATTCTTTTATCAGCCACGTAAAACCACTCAGTCTTGTGCGAAATAACTCAGATTCACTCGAAATTACCATAAAATTTACAATAACTCGCCGAGTTCACTCACACCGAAATTTACAGCCCAATATTGTACCAAAGAGAGAATAAATGCCACGCATGCCTATGTACCTCTATTTAATAAGGCAGCGGCGGCGCGTGACGGGAGCACTCTCATGTCATTACCATCCCTTTAGGAGCTATTAACGATGGCACCGACATCACATTTTACCCGTAGGTATTTTGGTATATCCATTTTAAAATTACACCTGTGTACTAAACTGTATGTTACGGATGTCTATGGAAATCATTTGTAATTTTAAAGCGGTTTAACTTTATATCAACTCTAATAGTTGATCAATTCTTTGTAGAGATGATATTTTTATTTTTACTTAATAATTTTCTTTTTTTACGCCTGAAGCAAAAAAGGCAGGATGTGGCATCGTAGCTCTCGAACGGATGAACCGATTTTGATTTTCTTTTGTTTGAAAGATAAGGTTGTTAAGTTACTCGGGAGTGATCTTAGCTTTGTTTGAAGGATTTTTATTCTATTCTATATAGGTTAAAGAGATTTATGAAAATTAATTTGCCTTTAAACTTGGTCAGCTTCAGTAATTATAAAAGAAGCGTGGGTAGGATATAATATATGTATACGGACTGTATTAAGAGTAATCTATAAGGGTCATCGAGCAAAAATATTTCGAAGCCATTTTTTAATTAGCACATTTTTTTTGTTTCAGTCTGAAATTGACGTTCGACCTATATAGAATATTTTGATAGTGAAGTCAGAAAAAAAACTAAATAGGTTACGAAACATCCTTTGTAGGTCCAGAAAATAATAACCTTGAGAAAACCAATATTCCGTAAAGCCTAAAATTCATTATAGAGAAAGGAAAAACGGATTCAATCGAAAAGGGCCCGTCCTTGAAGAGTGTTTGAGAAAATGTCGGACCGAACCTTGAAGAAGGAACCAATGGAGGCTGCAAAGTGATCAAACTGAAGCAAGAAAAATGACGTCACGATTGTTTGACATCTCACTCATACAGCCCCCGTAGCACATTTCGATATTGACATAAGATTAGCAACTTCCGTCCCACTGTCAAGAGTAATTGACGTTTGTAAGAGCACAATGACATTGGGAGTAGCTACAAATTGTATGCAATGACAGCGCGATTAGCAAGAGTTGCGTCTTGATATATCTCAGTTTACTCTTGACAGTTGGACGGGAGTTGTTGTCTTATGTTAATGTCAAAGTGTGCTCGGGCCGCTGAATACGTAGGTTGACGATAGTATTTTGTTTTTAATTTGTATAACGTTAGTGAGACGGCAAACCTGATGTCATTTTTCCTTCTTTAGTTTGGTGTACACGGCGCAAACTCCATTGAATATAACTTTCTTGGGCCGAACGGTTGTGACTTGTATTGTGACAATTCGATTTGGTATTAGATCAACGCTATTGAAGAGCTGGACTCGACCCAACTCATTTCTTTGATATCTGTCTATAAGTCGTGTGAAAAATGGGATTGTAAAATCTTTTCTAGGCTTTTATTTAGCCTAGTATTGCGTTTTATTTGTGGTAGGCTTCTTTGTAGACGCTGTACTACACCTGTGAGTATAACACACCTGTCGAATCTTTAGCTAATTCGATGGCGTGCAGGTGGCTTTGTTGATTTTTGCACTCACTTCACAACATTTGAATTTAATTACTTAAAATTGCAAGAAATAGATGTTGTTCGTACCTGGGGCACAGAGAGAAGGGAAAGGTTCTTTTTTCTTGTAAAAAACTGCGCTATCCTAAAAATAGAACCAAAAATCAGATCCACACGTCAGTGCGGGCGTGCTAATAATCTTGAGCCCGCAGTGCAGCTCGACCTCCCAATATAATTTAGCTAATGTTACCGACCTACATAAACACACGCTTATAGTACAATCCTCGCTTTATTCAGCCTTATGTGGGAGGATTCACCGGGAAACTACTTCGTTAAAGACTCACTTAGGTTGCATCGGTCGCTATTTAGTACGGAATTGGGTGATTTTATTGTAAGTAATGATCAGATAGACAGGGAAATTCTGGGAGATCCTATTTTTTATAGAGACATACATCTTATGTCTGATTGACTTGAATACAGTGCAGTGTTGCTTAGAGCACTTAGAATAGAATAGAAAACTCTTTATTGTAACACCACAAATATACAGAGAGTCTTTAAAAAGTAAAACAGAATTTCGTAACTTAAGTGTAACAATTGGCGGTCTTATCGCTGAACTCGATATCTTCCAGACAACATAGCATGGAGAGAAATTATTACTGTAGGCAATATAAATCCCTCCCTATCTGGCTTTTCTCCATTGTATTGTCACTATAATGTAATTTTGGAATTTTTTTAAACACTATTTTTATACAAAATGTGATGTCCGCAGTGCGGTTACAGTAAATTTAAGTAAGACCAGTAAATACGAGTATAAATATTATACAGAAGATAAACTGTAAATATATAGTGAGCACATAGATTATAATTATTTAAATGAAAATCAATGGTTTACGGTTAATGTTGGTAGGTACAGGCTTTAAATAATAATTGGTATAATGATGACAAAATGGGCTAAAATACAGCGTAATTAACTGAACATATTAATTAAGCTTTGGGATTAAGTGACACACAAATTGTATATTTCAGGATCATGTTTGGATCCGTATACGTAATGTTAATGATTTTCTGTTTTCAACGTTTTTTTCCTTTGCATAATATTTTTAGGTTCCGTAGTCAAGTTTAAATTTTTTTTTGATCGCTGCCCCCTGCCCATCTAAAATCAGAACTACTGTCTTTCAAAACCTGTAAAAATCAGGAATATGGTTTCAACCATGAACTTTCCAGAAAATGATTGGGGTTAAGATATCTTTATTAGTTAAAGATATCGTTCGTAAAAGTTAAGCCAGTTAATATTCGATTTTAGAGGTATATTCTATATACGATGGTAACTTCTCACCATCATTCGAGCCGTGTTATGTGGTCTATAATATAATCAGCAAAGTAAGTATTAAAAAAAATCCCATCTAAAAAGTAATCTTTGCTTACAAATTCAACGAAACCTCATTTGCAATTTATATAGTTAATTACTATGCTTACACAGCACTATAATGTCAAAGCACTACATGTCCGCTAAAATATTTATCAAAAGGTATTCCCGCTTAGAAGTCAGCGCAGCGTCATAGCGTATTCCAAATTATGTCGACACTAATTCCAGTGCATTTTGTGTCATATTCCTTTCATTTCCAGCGTAGCGTATGCATATTGCGCGTTTTATCATTCAAGTATTTATTTGTAACGGAGTTTTATTGCGAAAAAAGCGCATAATTTTGCTTTTTCAGTTACTGTTCTGACGTAGCTTTTATGAAATGAAATATTGTTTGTCTGAATTTAAGCGATTTGCAAGTTTATTACAATCGAAGTGTTAACGAAGTGTTTAAGTGTTAGAAATTCTACAACTCTACAATGCACTTGATGAATGATATTATACATCTTATTAAAATAGATATATAGGTAGATAGATAACACTTTTTATATTACACAGAAAAAATCTACAAACATTATAAATGCGAAAGTATGGATATGTGCGTATTTTCAAGCGTAAACGCTTAACCGATTGAGCTAAAACTTGGTGCTAAGACCCTGCGCCTGACCCTATAGTAAAACCATTAGGCACAGATAGATATCATTGGAAAGTATGATTGTGTGCATGAGTTTGCCACCTCCTTACACCGAAACTACAGAGCCTATTAAGCTAAATATTAGTTATGTGGGAAGCTTTTAAGCTACCAATTTTAGCGTTTAAGCCATAAAAAGTAACACATACATACGTATCACCTACGGTTTAGGGTTTACCTTATAATTTTGCCGCTGGACACAGCTAGAATACAATTAAATAAAAAAAAAAATAGCACTCCGGGAGTGCCGGCAGAAGTGAAAACTTCAATATTAACGTTGTGTTTAATTATAAGTATAAAAATACTATCATTTATGAGGTAGAATACAATGTTTATTTATTGCGCTATCGTACACAAATATGACAATTTATATGTTGTTATTTATAATATTATATCGTTATTTATATATTACATTAAATTTTATCTCTCAGAAAAATCAACTTCCATCCATAATTTCGACGACTTTTACACCATCGTTATTATCAGAATCATCATCGCAAATTTTTACAACAGATACAATTGGTTTATGATAACTGAAGTAAGAAACAAACAGTTTTGATTCGAACCTATTTAAGTGTCTAATAAATACCGCATCAATAGTAGTATTGTATTTCGTTGTGCTAAAATTGCGATCATTTGACATAGTTAAACCAAATTCATTATTTAAAAATTCAATTAATGATTGATTTTTATCGTCTGCAAAATTTATATTGAAATCAAAATTAAAAAATAAAACGGGCGCGCGCTTGTCTAAGCCCCCTGTGCCGCCTAAACAGAGCAGCACACTCAGGCACGGTAGAAAGAGTGGGAGATACTAGTTCCTCTCCCTTCCCCTCGATCTTACGCTTTTTCGATCAGCATCACGTGACCCTGACGCGATTTTTAAAGTTTTTACCCATACAAAAAAAAGTGCTCAGCGCCGCTAAAGAAGTTTTCACTTCAAAAAAAACTCTAGTTGTTGACTTGCAAAACCCGGTGTTGAATATATTTTTTGTGTAATAGTTTTAGTGATAAATATTCGGTGTTTTCACTCGCTGGGCAGACGTGAAATTGCCAATTTCCTGAACTCTGTCCGACCGGAACCGATTTACGTTTCGTAGTGAGATAGCCGCTGCGAGATTCATTTACTGATATGGTAAAATGCTGTGAGTGATTTCTCTTTCCTTACTGCTTTGATTTTGAAGGAGATCTTTGAATTCGTGTCAGGTTTATCATGTCATTTCATTTTCGCTCATAGTTTTTAATATTTTTATTCAAAATGGTTTTTGAAGTGAAAACTTCTTTAGCGGCGCTGAGCACTTTTTTTTGTATGGGTAAAAACTTTAAAACTCGCGTCAGGGTCACGTGATGCTGATCGAAAAAGCGTAAGATCGAGGGGAAGGGAGAGGAACTAGTATCTCCCACTCTTTCTACCGTGCCTGAGTGTGCTGCTCTGTTTAGGCGGCACAGGGGGCTTAGACAAGCGCGCGCCCGCCCGTAGCGACCATTCGCAATCGCTAAAAAAATGTACTGAGATGACAGCTCTCGTCGCTAGTCACGTGACCTAAGCGATTTTCGCTAAATTTGGTAGACAACAACACTGAACGAGAACGAACAATCGCTAAAACAACATATAAATTGTCATATTTGTGTACGATAGCGCAATAAATAAACATTGTATTCTACCTCATAAATGATAGTATTTTTATACTTATAATTAAACACAACGTTAATATTGAAGTTTTCACTTCTGCCGGCACTCCCGGAGTGCTACCTTTTTTATATTTTTTCTGCTATAGAATAGAAAACTTAGAACTAAAACAATTGTCAACAATTGTGTTGAGCAATGGTTGTTCCTTATGTGTTTTTATATTCCGTGACTCAGATTCTCTATAATTATCAAATAATTATAGACAAAATCCCTCAAAGACAAAATCTGCCGCTTTTGTGTGAACTAGCCTGATACCATCGAGGACATATCCAATAGAGGGGCAATAGACAAAGTTTTCCTTGAAATAAATTTTTTCACAATTTGACGACTCCGCCCACTTTTCCTATTGGCTACGCTGGTTTTAGTGATGGGCAACGAAAAAGTTTCAATTTAAAACTCGATTATGCCAAGTAATCGATTACAAAGCGATAATATAATATTTTTGACTAAGAGGCAAAACATACGCTCGGTTGCAAATCTTATCTTTTGTTTTAAATGGTGTTAATGTCGGAAATCATAAAGGAAGACTTTTGTTTTCCAAGGACATTGTTAGTTCCGATTTCATCTTATAGCAAAAATAGCGTTTAGTTTTAAACAAGTCAAATATAAAATACTAGCTTATGCTCGCGGCTTTGCCCGCATGGCAAAATCCTTTCTTAGTGGAGGTCTACGTCATTAACCCTATTAATATTCCAAATTTCAACCCAATCCGTCCATCGGTTTAGGCTGTGCGTTGATAGATCAGTCAGTCAATAAGTCAGTCACTCTTTCCATATATAAATTTAGATTCTTAAAGACATCCGATTTATACTCATGCATGCAAAGTTTTAGCTAAATTGAAAACTGGGAAGTAGATTACATTTTACTTTCAAGATTTGATTATAGACAACGGGACAGGCGAATGTAAAAAAAAAGCTTGTGAATTAAATAAAAAAAAAATTGCCCCCTACGCAACGCTTTCCAAATTACCTATTTTGTGGATGGTGGCAATCTTTGATTTTAAATTTATCATAATAATATTATATACTACATACTACTACTAGTCAAGCCCTTTCAACTTTAATTTGATGCCCACATTGACGGGATTATAGAGAAAATAATTAATCAGCTATTTTTTAGCGGCGGCCATCTTGGATTTTAAATGTTTAAATGTAATGCATAAATATTACTAGTCAAGTCCTTTCATTTCATACCCTTACATTTGACGAGGTTGTGAAGAAAAAAAATAATCCGCCAAATTGTAGCGGCGGCCATCTTAGATCGATTTCCACCAAACACGGCTAAGAAAACTCTCGACTACCTTTCGACTCTACTTTCAAACAAAAAAACAAGATCAAAATCCGTTCATCTGTACGGGACCCAGAAGTAAGACAAAGTACATGAGCAACAATGCCACAGACAGACAGACAGACACGTCAAACTTATAACACCCCGTCGTTTTTGCTTCGGGGTTAAAAAGAGGTCAGGTTTTTATGTTTTAGTTTTTGGTGAATAACTTTTAAAAAGAGTTTTCATTTCTTGTTCGGAACTTATTTTAGTCTATAACAAAAAATGACATTTTCATGATGTGGATGGTATATTCTCATCCGCTCATAAAAAAGAAAATATTAAATTTGTAGGTATCTCGATTGAAAAAAAAAACAGGGGTATGGCATCGGAGCATTTTTATATTTTAGCAAATTTTATATTTGTATATCAATACTGTAGGTTTTCACTAACCTACTCGCAGCGCCGCGTGATGCGACTAAACAAGAGGTTATATGATAATATTGTAAATATTATAAATAATAGACATAATATTATAAAAGTGTCTCCCTGTTGTATAGATAATGAATGATACGTAGCTTTTTGTGCGCAAGTCTGACTCGCATACGCCATAGGTTTTATATACCAAAATACGAGATGATCTTTTGTCACGAAAAATGACGGTAACTTTACGCAACTTCACGTGTCATATTTTTTTGTTACATCCTAAAATACCTACTTACTTTACTTTTTATTTATGTTAAAATTTCGTTGAAATCAAATTTTTAGGGTAGTTCCCGCGTGCCCCACTATCCGCCCCACTGGTGGGGCAGGTGAAACTGTCAAATAATTTTTGTGTCTCACGCACCCCACTGATCGCGTTTTGGTGGGGCAGGTTCTTCCAAGACACCATCAGCCTAAGACTACGAGAACTTTCCGAGATATTGATATTTTAATTTTGATAGCTGTCATTTGAAATGAAGATTTCCTCAAGACCCTTCATTTCTTCCATCACTTTCACATATTTGCAAGGTAGATAACAAGAAAAAGGTACCAGGAGATCATAATTGAAATGAAGTCGTACATACGAGTATTCGTTGACTTGTACTGCTTTGCCTGTACCTGCGTCTATTAATGAAAAAAACACATGTTATCCCATTCATATAAATTACACAAAGGTACATAAAAGTTCGAATTAATCAGGAAAGTGCGACTAAAATAACCGCAATACGAGATTTTAATAATATATTATCAGATGGGATGATTTTCTTATGTGTTGTTTGTCTTCTAAATAGTACATAGTTCCTTATAATATCTGATCTCCTAGTTCTTCGCAAAATATTTGCATTAATAACACCATTCATCATTTACGAGTAGTCGTGCCCAATAAATTATATTTTTGCATGAGTTACAGCGCCCTGATGGGGCGCGTGAAGTGTACTTTTTTTAATATTATCACCCGCCACACTAAAACGCAATCAGTGGGGCGCGTGAGAAGCAAAAAATATTTGACAGTTCCACCTGCCCCATTAGTGGGACGAATAGTGGGGAACACGGGAACTACCCAATGTTTACAACACAAGTGAATTAAATTAAAAATTCCCCCAACGCATTCAAAATATGTAATTTTGTGGTTGCAACCATCTTTTAGTTTTTCAGATGTTAGTTTATTAAAATCTGTTTTTTATAGTTTGTAGTTTTCTACTAATCAAACCTTTTCGTTTAATTCCCATGTTGAGGGAGTTGTGGAAAAAAATGTAATCACCATTTCATGGCGGCTAAGAACACTAGACTATTTCTACCTAAAAAAAACAATCTCAAAAAATCAAAAAAAAACCGTAATACAGAGACAGACAGACATGTTATACTTATAACACCCCGTATTTTTGCGTGGGGGGTTAAAAAATAAATTGTGACGTTACTGCCATGATAAAATTTTATGAGAATAACCCTCTATAAAAAATCATCTGCTCTAGTTGTCAACTTATAAATGACATAGACTTCAAGGTGACTGTCCATTATACCGTATCATACAATAATAATAATTGTCTTAGGAACATGCCAAACCGAAAAATAGCATCGGGCCCTTTTTACACTAAACGATTCGTGAATATTTAAATTCACCTTTGAAAATAAACGGCATAAACTCACTATTTTTTTTATGCATAAACTCATTATTTACTTTGGCTTCGTGCCGACTGCAGCTACTCCTTAAAGAAGATCCTCGTACAGGATCGAACCGGTCGGCACAAAGCCGAAATAAATACAACTGAGTTTATGCCGTTTATTTACAAATATGAACATCTGGCCCATGCCATTATTGCTCATAGCTCAAAATTAGGTTTTGGTAGATAACCGCATTAATATATATATATATATATATATATATATATGGCAAATGCCTTTATTGAGAAAAACAAACTAACAATACTACAGCTACTACAGCAGTAAAGAACACTTTTATTAACCACAGATCGGCCACAAGCCGATCTACAGAAAATCCAAGTGCTCCAAACCACTGTCAGTTGGCAGAGTGCCCAGAATGCTGGCAGCATTGCCACGTTGAATGGCAATACTTATACGTTGGGCCAAATATACCCCAGCATTTTGGTCACACGTCGCCTCGACCAAGCGCTCAGATAAATTTTGGAAAATGCGGTGAGCTCCCGGACCCCAAGGACCCAAAGTATCTACCCCAAACGGCTCAAAAATGTAACCTCTATCGAGGTTAGCATATTTACGCCGCTTGAGCCGCTCAGCAGAAACTGCCGCCGCACCAGCCGCAATTTGAGTCTCTGGAAGATGTGAGGGCGCCAGTGTATCAACGCAAGTCGCGTCCCACACTAAAGGCCGACCTAACTTCCAGGGAATCAAAGTCATACCGTCAGGTCTTTTACCATCGTCACGCATCAGACCATTCGGTTCGAGAATGGCTGCTACATTGGCGCTGGTAAAAGCCCGGCGGATGATGTCGTTGAGACTGGAGTGGCGGGAGATTCGGCCAGCGCTCCGAGAACATGAGAGACCATGGTGACCGAGTTCGTCGACTGCATTACCACACTGACAGCGGTGACCTACATAACATGCTGCACCCAGGCGCAAACAAACAGCTACACGAAAAGCAGATGAATCTAAAAGATTACCAGTATTAATGGAAGGGATGGCTTGCAACCAAAAACCAGATTCCCTAACAGAGACTGCTAGAAGTCGGGCACGGTCTGACGAGTTGGGACACGTTTGTATTAGACTATTCCGTGCCAACTCGCAGAGAGGCCCATCCCACAGTCTCTGTGAAGATGGTACTTTAGGTAAATCGGTATTGGGGCAAGCTGCAACCCAAGCATTTTTTGCCTCAGCTGAATTAGCTATAGCCAAAGATGATAATGCGGGGTCTCGCGAGGGAGCGAGTATTTTTTGAATGAGATTGTCCGAACTATGCACTGAGGACAAAAAAGCCGGGAGAGCGACACTAGAAATTTTACGGACCCCCAGGCCCCCAAACCTGATAGGTAAGGAGGCTTGAGACCAAGCCCTGTCATCCAAGCTCAAATTCAGGACCGACATCAGGGTATTTTTTATGACGTTGTCTAAGCTTACAAGAAGCTCATTGTGTTTCCACAATGGACAACATCGTAAAACGTATGTATATATATATATATATATATATATATATATATATATATATATATATATATATATTGATAGGCATGCAAAAATGAAAATGGTACTGCATTCTCGTGATTAGATTCTGTTTTGAACACGGGCAAAATACGGGAGAAAGAAGAAATGCAAACGGGCATATGGTACGGTATAGTGGGCAAACCCCTTAAAACTCATTTCTTGCAATGTTATTTTGGAACATTTTCTAATAAACATACACATTACACATTAGCTATTTTTAACATATTTACAGCTGAACTAATCAAATTTGGTATAATAGGTAGCTTAGGCTCTATAAGCCTCTCTAGGCTCTTGACAAAAGGTAACAGTAGGTACTTTTCAATGGGTAAAACTGGATAGGAATAAATGAAGCTAGGACATGGGCCTACAGAACATATTATGCGCTAGTTGTACCTAAAGATAGCATGCAATTAGACCTGGTCGACGATGTGGTTTGCATTTGTCCTCTAATCGATTATCATGCATCGATTCAATCGTCAAAATATTCACAACACTGGCTAAATACGAGTCAGTAGACAAGGATAGCTATTTGGAGAATACGCTTTATTAGAAAGAGAGGCAATTTGCCTGACCAGTATAACTTGATCCCTCGCTAGAACAAAAAATAATCATAATTTTGAGGATTATTTTACATTTCTGGGGATATTAAAATCGATTTAATAAATTTAGATATTTTATATGTATACTTTATTATATAATAATACAGTAAACAGTTTTATAAAAAAATAAGAAGTCGTGAGTTTTTTGTTAAAGAGAATATTCCGTGAGGCCCGCGTAGTTCCTTAAACTGGCCGCTACTAAACGGCGCGTCACGTGGCGCTACGAGTGGGGTAGCAAATACAACCAGTGTTGATATACAAAAAATCCGCCGATGCCCTCCCCCTGCCTGATACCAACTATTAAATTTAATGTCGTTAAAAATATCTGTAAAGTATGACAGACACTAAGATTGCGGAACTCGTACCAATGACTGGTGGGTAGTGTGTGACGTCACAACCTCACGGCGGATTTAATAAAAGTTGGAGCAATTGGTGTATAATATAAGTTCAATGATGTAAAAACATCTTTATTTTGACCCAATAATGCATATATTCTAAATATATAAAAGGAAAGTGTGACTGATTGACTGATCTAGCAACGCACAGCTCAAACCACTGCACTGGACGGTTTTCATTCGCTTGAAATTTGGAATATATATCCCACCAAAAACATTCTGTAAAAAACTAGCCAAGTCTCGATAGAGCTGCTAGTTTATCTCTAAAAAGTAATGAAATCTAGACAAAGTCGTGCCAAGTATAAGGTTCCTTACTGCGATTTCTTTATTATTATTGTTAATTTTGTGTGACTTGGCCGTTGAAGGGTACACAAGGGTACAAAACCAGATGCTCCATGACACTATTGCACCAAATCTGTCCGCTACCCATTCACGATAGAAAATTTCCACTTGGAAAACGTTGATTGAATAACCAGTCAATTGTAGGCTGGATAAAGCTGCGTATTTGAATAATACTTATGATTAGGCGATCTTATACTTGGCACGACTTTGTCTAGATTTCATTACTTTTTAGAGATAAACTAGCAGCTCTATCGAGACTTGGCTAGTTTTTTACAGAATGTTTTTGGTGGGATTTCACTTATTTTTGTAGAAACGCTATAATATAAGGTTAGCAGAAATACAAACCTTAAGCGCGTTTTAAAATACAGTCAGCGCCATCTAGATACGTGTGCGTTCACTCTTAGTCCAATGCATCATACCTAATATTATACTGGGAAGTGGGCCTAATTAAACTTGCAAGATTTAATTACAGACAGACAGACCGACACACAGGTGAAAGTAAATAAAAGCTTGTAATAAAGGCGGTATGTCGATCTCTTCTAATAGTTTGGTTGGGCTCTTGTGATAGATTCGTTATAGGTTAGCCTTAGACCACGCTAGATATCGCCTGATCATAACTGACGATTTACGACACATATAAACACACAAATATACATATACTATGCCTTATATTATATTTTTAATTAATAAGTTGGATATTACACAATTTTAACCATTTACTGCAAATGTAACTTTGTAATCCTATACATTTATATGAGATTACAAAGTTATTTATGCAGATTAATTATCTCGAAAACGAGACCGAAATTGCATGTTTTTTTAGTTTTCCTATGGTTTATACAATAAAGTCTAAGTATGTACCAAATTTCAGCTCTCTGAGTTTATGGGAAGTACTAGTTCTATTTTGATGATCATGAGTGAGTGAGTGAGTGAGTGTCGTAAATGCGAAACTTTGCTTTCGCTTAACTTCGGAACTTAATGACCTACAGACATGAAATTTTGGATTTTAAGTATGTAATTATAGCTTACTGGATGACGAAAATTTCTGTGTTCTGGTTTTATCCAGAGGTTCTCAAATAGGGGCCTGAAAATGCGGCGAAATGGTTCCTGTAAAGGATGGTACGGCAGTGCTTGCTTCGCGCTCGACTTGGCGGGGGCACTACCGTGCCCCCAGATAGATTTTATGATGTAGACGTCCGTTAAGAAAGGATTTTATCACGAAGGCAAAGCGAGCATAAGCTAGTTCCTTATACTATGTTACCTACGACCTACCTATTGGTTAATAGATATCTATGTTACGTCAATAGTAATATTAATTACGTCTATACCTTATTGTCTGCGAGTAAATTGGTCCTACAAATTATGTTAACATTGACATAATCCTGACACGTAGTTTCAGTAATGAGTTTCACTCATCAAATACTATAATGTTCTGGGATTATAATTTGATTGCGTTTGATATAATGTGAAACGTTTTATTAATGTATTTTAATATCTGATTTTAATTTTATGTGGTCAGGATTTAGGGATATTAACATTTGTGGCTTGTAATTGGTCAAAGCTTTTAGTTAACAATAGAATAGAATAGAATAGAATAGAATACTCTTTATTGCAACCAAAGAAAATTACAGTTTTACTTAATATTAGCACTGAAATACAATTTGGTCCACAATGGGCGGCCTTATCGCTGTTTTATTAGAGATCACTGTTAATTATAGAATTAAGTTGACCTCACACGGGTTTTCGCAAACCTTATCCTCCTCAGTCCAAACATGCTATATGGATTTTGCTTTATATAAGAAACTAGCAACAATCCGTGGTACCTGTGAATCAAGGTTTTTATCCCGTGATATAAATAAATGGAGTGAAAACTGTCTCATGTCCTATCCCTAGACTTGAAATATCTCTATACCGAATTTCAGCTAAAATCGGCTCATCAGGGCCTATTTATTTAAAAAAATATTTTTTACCAGAAGAGGCTGACCCCACATATAATATTATATTTATCATATTATACGCACCACCATATGCCACTTTATGCCTACTCTATCTGAAAGTGTTAATCACATTAATGTAAAATTACATTTTTTCTCCAAAATGCCTCTGAAACGAACGGTGAGTGTAAACAAGCGACCAGTGCATTCAATTACACGTGACCTGCGATGGACAGCGAAGTGGACGGACGCAGGTGGAAGCCAATCAATCGGGCTTTTACTCAATAAATTGGGGTTTTACCAGTTTTACTCGATGCCCTAGATACTCGCTACGGAACTACTGCAGACTAGCATGTATTACCCACATTGACTGCGCGTGTTATAAATTATTAAGCTGCGGTTTTAAACGTTGAAAAGTAGCCTATTTTTAATTTCTAGGCAAAACAGTCAAGGTAATTAAAAATTGTTTAATAAATACAAGTATATTATTAATTATTACTTTCTTTTCAAAAGAACAATTCTATATTCGGCGTAATTTTAGACTTTTTGAGCTTAGAACCTCCTAGAGATTTGAATTTAGGCTTTGACTTTGATCTAAATATATAATAGGAAAGAGTGACTGACTGGCCGTTCTATCAACACTCAGCTCAAACCACTGAACGGAGTGGGTTCAAATTTGGAATACAGATAGATTTTATGACCTGGACCTCCACTAAGAAAGGATTTGTCACGCGGGCAAAGCCGCGAGCACAAGCTAGTAAGTTATAAAATAATCTAGCCTGCCAATTGCAATAAGACCGCTTAACCTACTTACAACATATAGTAATAAGTTCTGTGTTATTGATACACCCTTAGTTTTAATTTTGTTGTTTGTAAAATTTACTGTATATGTGGATCAATAAAGTGTTTCTTATCTTATCTTATCTTATCTTAATAAGTTCTGTTGTATAATTTTGGTTTGCAATAAAGTATTATTCTATTCTATAAACTGGTTATTTCTCTATTTAAAGGATTTTGTATGGTAAAGTAACAACACAGCATTCTATTCAATCAGGTCGGCTGCCAACAAGCGTTGATCTCGAAGTCAATCAATCCAGCTTTGCACTGATACATTGGGTTTACCTTGGCTCTATCAAATTCCGCACGCAATTGTTTCAAAGGATTTTAAGTTTTTGTTACCTAGCTTTTGTCAATTACTCATCATCAACTTTCCCGAACTTTTTTGACATTGTCAAACAATTGTCAAAATAAACAATTGGTGCCTAATCATTCAAACGAGCCCGTGGGCGTTCTCCCACCAGATGGACTGATCAAGTGAAAGGCCCCCCTCCTACCAAGTTTTGCTCGGTCGTCAGGGATGCAATGGACAGGCACCGGTGGAGGCAGATCGTCAGACGAGTCACAACACAAACGTCCATAACCAATGATGACCACGATCCTCAGCCATGAGGGGACGACTCAAGAGAGAGCCTAATCATTTCTCAAGCCTTGAACACGACCTCGCGTGATGTTAAGCGACGATGCGGCCGTAGATGGCAGCAGACTATACCTAGAAGGCGGGATAAATCCCTCCCTGGCTTCACTGAACATCATGCCGGAACACAGTCACAATGACCGCTTGGCGATACGGTTTGGCATACTTTAAATCATAATTCTGTAAACTTTAAAATCATAAAATTCGTAGTTATAGTATCTAGGATTAAGTGAAAGATTACCTTCATACCTATGATTTAAATCGAATTATATTAGATTAACATCTTGTTATAAAAGTTTTTTAAAGGCGCTATCAGCCTAAAAAACCATCAATGTTGTGATTGATACAAACTAGTTTTAAGCGCTGGCTTGTATTAGCTTTAGATGATTTATTAAATAAAGAAATTCAAAAATCAAGTATCTAGGATTATTACTATATATAGGTAATATTATAGTTATGTGAGAAGATGTAACTATATACTATATGCTCTACGAATAGGTCGACATACTTATTGGTGATAAATTTATTGTACTTTCATTAATGAATCCATAAGCTCCTGACTAGGTCAGGTGCTAATGGCTTCTCCCATTTATTAATAGTCCCTAGTCAAACTTCAAATCGCTATCCTGTAAAATCTTAAAAATCTAGTTGTTGTTTTAAAATTATTACAATATATTACAATATAGTAAGAAAATGTTACTTTGTTATAGGAATAGGTATTACTGTATGTGTATACTACGAGTACAAGTGGCTCAAAATCAACAGTGTCACGTCTGTTTGAGTATGCTCTAGCTTTTATTAATTTAACGTAACATTTTAATTAAGATTCCAATCTGTAAACAGACGAAATATGGAATTGATGAAGAGCCCTCGGCATAAATTATTTAGGACTCCTTTGATATAAGGGACGATGACATAAAGCCTCTCAACCGCAGCGTATATATTATGACAGTAGATCAACTTGTACTATAAAATATTTTTTGTAATGATTTCCTTGTAACAAAAATATTTTACAGAAAAACAGTCAAAGAGTAGGTACTCTTGGTACGACTGAAAAAAATGTCGTGACTTGAGTAGAAATTCCATTTGCATTTTATTGTTAAACAAGCTGTACCCAAAAGCCAAAAAAATGGTGTAGGTCTTTACACGAATAAAGAACACAACAAATATCATTTTTTTTCGGAGAAATTTAGAAAATTATAACAAATCACGAAAAACACAAAATGCTCGGCGTGTGTGTGCCTTTCTCATCAATCAGAAGTTAAGATACTGTTACTACAAAGTTATATTATGTCCTTCTGTTGGTTCGTATCCCAATCTTCAAGATATGAAATAATATGTTTGTTCAATGGAATATTAAACTATTTAAGGAAAAATTATATAATTTATGTGAACATTTATACCTGTTATAGATCTATTCTAAAAATTCTAATAAAATGAAATGTTTCAATAAGTTTAAAATATTGAACAGTTCAATATCGTAAGTTAAAAATAACGTCGATTTACTTTCAATGACAAAACCTAAAAGCTATACTATGACTACGCTTTTCGTCAAGCAGTATCAAATTGTTTTACATAAAGACTTTTTTGTGAATAAATCTAAAAACGCACCATCATCAAATTCTTAACATTATTAGGCGATGACGAACAATACTTGCTAAACAATATTACCCGGTGTCAATATTACCTAAGAAATAAAAGATTCATAAAAAGAAATAAAAACAAAAACGAATCATCAGTTTGCATTGACCAGACGCGACGCTCAATCCAAAATTAAAAAGTTTACAAACACGTTCAGCACTAACCTTAGGGATTGCGACACCCCAATAAAAAGGTTCGATTCGTATCGCCTTCACCCTTGTTCCTTTTTTTGCCCCCATGAGGGGTAACCCTGGGAAGGGAAGGGGGAGATGCGCGCGCATACAAAATCAATATAGCTGGTGTTACGCACAAATAAGGTGGCGTCACTCGATTCTCGATAGAGATGTCATGGTCATATATCGATATCCATCATTCGATTTCTGAGTAGCCATATTCCGAAAAACATCGATATTACGCTTTTAGGTTTCAGAGTCGGCCTCTTTCGAAATTTGATTACATATTCAAATGACTTATAATTAGTTTAATGCATACTAATGAGCCAATTTGAGGTTATTAGTTGAGCTTTATTAGCATTGATAAAGATGAGCTTTTATTAGTATGTTAATTTTAGTAAATTGTTGGACGTATTCTTTTAATTATTTTTTTGGAAATATATAGAGAAATTTTAATTGTAAATAAACTGTCTTAAATCATACTAATATTATAAATGCGAAACTGTGAAAATGTGCATGTGTGAGTGTGTGATACCTCTTCATGCGACTGAACAGATTCAGCTGTAATTTAATTTGTGAAATGATTAATTAAAATTTGCTTTAGTTTAGACCCTTAAATAGGACATAATAGTAAATTTCGGCACGTAAATCCGCTATGCACAGAATAAAAATCTCTATTATATTTAGTTGACTATATCTCTATAATAGATATGGTCAAGGAAAGATAAAGGCTTCACAAATGACCCTTGATAATAATGAGATCGAAACCTTCAATTAATAACCCGACGCTGACACGAACACGATCGACTCCCAAACAATATAAGCAAGTAACAAAATATAGCTCATAATAGCGCGTTGATTGAGTCGATAATTTCAAGGAGACTATCGATACATTATGTCCTTCACTATTTATAGATCGGAGTTTAATTTTTTAATTGTTTTTTTTTTCATATCGACAGATTATAATTGTTATGTCGCTTCTTTCTTTTTGTAAGTTTAAATGCTAAAGTATAGATGGTGCTCAGAGTTTTGGGCACAGCTAATTTATTTAAAATGTTTGTGCTAGATTCTATTTTTATTCTGAACTTTAATGTGATTAAGATCTGTAAAAAATATTTTCATATTATTATAAATTTAGATTAAGTGGTTTAGTCAAAAGGTTAAAGGTCACGATTAATTTGAAATATTCTTGTTTAATAGAAATAAAATTTCTCAACATTTATGAAGTATAAAACTCGTACAGGGAAAATTCAAATATATTTTATTAGCTGCGTTCATCCGCTGAGAGTAGCCTGTGTGGTATTTCTAAGGTCGTCAGCGTTATTGGTCAGCCTTTCATGCCTGAAAAAGTAGATACCAAACAGCTAGATCCATTTAATCTTAGTAAAATAGACGTCAATTATGGCAGTCATAGAGTAGTCTGGTAGATACGTATAGATCGACAGGCATTTCAAAAACGCAGGACCAATTTCGATTTGTCAAAAAACAAAACTAGTTATGAGGCGCTAGTAAGGACATGTGAAGACGGTCCATACAAACCTGTCAACCAAAAACTAACTTTCCTTACTTTTCTTTTCTATCTATCCGTAAAAAATGTTTTTAAATCTCGCGGCTTTTAGCCTCTTTACATAATCCTAACATAATCTTGTACATTAACATCGTAAATGTTATCGATATTTAAATATAATGTAATATTTTATCGACATTCCCTAAAGTTCGTTCCCGTGCCTATTCCTTAGGGGACTATGGCATGATTAATCACATTTTCCGAATTTCACCTCGACAATCCGTTCTGAATTTGTTAATTTATAATTCTTGTTTGCGAATACAACAATCTGTTTTATAGGATTTAGAAGTATAATAAATATAGTTGTGTTACTAGAAAACATTGCAGCAATCGCAGGAAGACCTGCATGTGAACTGCTCAGGACAGAGTTGCATGGCACGAAGGGGAGGAGGCCTTTGCCCAGCAGTGGGATGATATGGGCTGACAATGATGATATTAGAAAACACAACTATGTGTATGTTTATCTTTAATTCATTTAACTTTTATTTTTGTTGAACATTGGCCTCGCCTTTGGACTTCCGTCTTCTGGCGATCTTTATAAGGTCGTCTATTCACCTTGAGGTGGACGCCCTACGCTGCGTTTGCTTGTCCGTGGTCTCCACTCGAGCACTTTTCGACCCCATCGGCCATCCGCTCTACGTGCTATGTGGCCTGCCCATTGCCACTTCAGCTTGCGAATACACTAGGCTATGTCGGTGACTTTAGTGCGTCTACGAATCTCCTCATTCTTGAATATAATTATATACAACAACTAAAATACTTTAATATTTAAAAAAATGGATTATAAGTAAATAGCTATGACATAAAATCAAGTAAATAGGTTACTCCCCCCAAATTAACTATAAAAATATACACAAGTTGATGACGCCCATTTATTGCGGCTGACGTTTAAAAACAAATGATAACAAAAATTGGGTGGTATCCCGTGGAATCCAATTAATTTGAGAGCCTTCTCGTTTTCGTCGGGACGTGATTAAAATAACAAAAATAAGGGTTCCGTCGGCATGTTGACCGCGGAACCTCACAAAACATCTATTAGAAATTCTGAGTCCGAAAGTGGATAAAGGAATATGTTCTAGATCGTATTTTATATCTTCACGTGAGTTTTTTATAAAAGATTTGATTTTTTCAGTGGGGATTTTTGCGTTGGTTCTTTTATATGTGACAAATTGATAAATTGCAGTGCTTTCAAACACTCAAAAATAAATCTTTAGGTTGATTTTGTTTTATAGTTCAAAAATATCGGAATTAGCCTTATCACTTAGTTCGGTAGGTGAGTTTTTTTTTTGTATTAAGGTTTAGTCTGCTTTTATCTAGGGCCGCATTGTCGTTAACCATCACGCGACATCGTGGTCAAATGTTAACCTTTCACTACATAGTACCGCTACATAGTACTACACATAAATACTATATAGTAAAACAGTCACTTCCCGTGACTGTTCGTCAGTCTGTTTCTATGTATGCTTAAATCTTTTAAACTACGCAACGGATTTTAATGCGGTTTATTTTAATAGTTACAGTGACTCAAAAGGAAGGTTTTTGTTTAGTGGCAAATGCATAATGTAGTAGTAAAATACTATTTTTTTTGTTAGGAGCTACGAAGTATGCGTGGTTCCTGTAGTTTAAAACAAAATGCGATCATTTGTTGATCCAATCCCTGCTCCCAAGAGGCTAGGCGTAGTGCTCGGGACCTTAGGACGAGGGCGTGAAATCTGCCGCCCCTCGAGGGACCAAGCGTGACTTATAGATCAAACGCTGCTGATGACATTAATTTGGGATTTACTTTGTCAGATGCTCTATACTATTTACTAAGGGTTTGGGGCTTTGACAAGTTTACGCTTTATGCCATTGATGGTAAACAACAGGTTTTTATACTGGTAGGCTTCGGCCGTGCTAGTTACCACCCACTGGACAAAACCGTGTCGCCAAGTGGTTAATTATGATCACGTTCCGGCATGATATTTAACCATTACCTGGGATCGGGGGTAGACTTCCTTTGCATGAGGTTGTCTAGGTGGGTACCCCAACAGTGCCAGTTATTCTACCGCCTGAGCAGTGATGTGCAAACATTACTGTGCTCCGGTAGGAGGGCACTGTAGCTAGTGAAATTACTGGGCTAAAGAGTCTTAACATCTTATGACTCTTGAGTAAGAAGCGTTGGTGTAGTGCTCCTAGAATTTCACATCATTGTGAAATCCTAAGTAGCACTGTACTGATTATGGGCAGCGTTATCTCTTAACATCAGGAGAGCGTCTTGCTCGTCTTCTACTTCATCACATAAAAAAAATGATGTTCAGTGAAGCCAAGAAGGGATTTATATCCCATCTTCTAGGTTTAGTCTATTACCATTCATGGCAGCATCGTTTCTTTTAAAAATAGCAAAAAAGCCGGAGGTCAGTACGTTGTTAAGCAGTTTTTAAAGCCAGTTTGTTTTTGGCGGATCAGTTTATAACTTACATCATTATTATATTCTATGCGACACTGCTTTTTAGAAAAGTACCTTTATGACATGAAAGGGCAAGAAACTTGAAGGGTTTTAAAATAATAATTGTTTACATTATTGTTCTTAATAAAATGTTATGTAAGCCATTCTATTCTACATTACTAATAAAGCCTAATATTAATTTAAACTTAAACGTTACGTAACTTAAACAGCACACTTACCTAGACAAAGTAAGCTATCTCATTTGAGCCAACCCTTTCACTGTACTTAACTTTAATGCTTTACCTACTTATACCTACCTACGTACACCTTCATATATGTATGTATCGTATACAGTGTGCTTATTTTCCGCCTGACGATAATTAAAATGTTTGGAATGCTGAAATTTGTAAAAAATGTGAATTGCTCATGCCTTGACAAATTACTATCATAATGGGGTTTTGGATGACGACATAGTCATTTAGATTTTTTGATAAAATTTTAGATTTGGCTTTTCCAAGCAAAGCCAAATTAAATGAACTCTCGTGTAATTGTTTGTAGATATGCATTACTATAGGAGACACTAGCTCAAGGTCGTTCCTGGTGCAAAGAATGTCCATCGCCATACAACGCGGAAACGCTGCTAGTGTTATGGGCCTTTCCACGGAACGGCCCGGAGCGGTCTTTTTTGACAATTTGTAATATTTAAAATATTTTACAATATAAAAGTTCCTTTATATTGTTATTTTCACTCTATGGTTAGTATATAAATGGAGGGGGTCACGACCCTCACTCATGAGGACTACGACTGATGGAGGGAGTAGGTACTAAATTATTTTTAACCCCCGACACAAAAACGACGGGGTGTTATAAGTTTGACGTATCTGTCTGTCTGTCTCTCTCTCTCTCTGTGTGTGTGTGTGTGTGTCTGTCTGTCTGTGGCATCGTAGCTCCCGAACGTATAAACCGATTTTGATTTAGTTTTTTTTTTGTTTGAAAGTAGAGTTAGTCGAGAGTGTTCTTAGCCATGTTTATGTTTTTTCCATGGTGGAAATCGACCCAAGATGGCCGCCGTTACAAAATGGCGGATTACTTTTTTTCTCCACGACCCCGTCAATATGGGTATTAAATTTGGGTTATTAATTAAAGGGCTTAACGCGTAGAATACAATGCACTAAGATAAATTCAAAATCCAACATAGCCGTCACCACGAAATGGCGAATTACAAATTTTGAAAGCGTTGCGTTGGGGGTTTTTAAACTTTTTAATTTAATTCACTTGTTCATAATTCGTTCAACTTCAAATACTGTCTCTATAATCTGTACCAAACACACTGTAGGTGTTGTGTCTACATAATATATGTAGGTATGTTGAACTTGCCACCCAAGTTTAGGGGAAACTTGGCCGAACTCGGTCGGTGTGAGGTCCCAAGTTCTGCGTGACAAATATACATTATGTGCCGTGATGGGAAATCAATAACGCCTTAAGTAGGTATTTAGCTTTTTGCTTCCATCGGGTTTATTGGAAATTCGACTGCCTTTTGTTTAAGTTAGGTAGTATACCTTAACGTAGGTACGGGACGAAAAAAATGAGAATTTGACTTTAAAAAAAATGAAAAATTAGTGCAATTTTCAGCGATAGATAGAATGATTAAAGAGAAAGGTTTAAAGGCGCAAATACCTGCGAAGCCGGAGTATTTCGCTAGTTATAGGTACGCACAGCTCAAACTGCTGAATTTTAAAATACACAGCCCTACCAAAAGTTACTATCCTTTCAAGATGATTGAGGCTGCTGGAGCTAGAATTTATGTACTTAAATTTTTTATTCTGAATTTACCCTGTTTGTAATCCAACACACACACAACATTTTAAAGCTGATATTTTATCCAATAAAATATCTGAGCTAAGCATAATTAATTTTACAGGTTCATTAAACCTAAAGGAGCTCCTTATTGAGTTAATATTTTATATTACTGTTGATAGAGTTGGGCTATGCTCGGGGTTTCGCGATCGAATCAGAAATGAGGAGATCCGTAGACGAACTAAAGTCACCGACACAGCCCAGCGGATTAGCAAGCTGAAGTGGCAATGGGCAGGCCACATAGCACGTAGAGCGGATGGCCGATGGGGTCGAAAAGTGCTCGAGTGGAGACCACGGACTAGCAAATGCAGCGAAGGACGTCCACCCACAAGGTGGCCAGATGCCCTTATAAAGGTCGCTGGAAGACGCTGGATGCAGATCGCTTCCAACCGTTATGTATGGAGGTCCAAAGGGGAGGCCTATGTTCAGCAGTGGACGTCCTATGGCTGAGATGATGATGTTGATAGAGTTTAACTAGTATTTAATTGTACCTGCACGCCAATCAAAATGTTCATATCTTTTTCAGAATCACGTGCACAGTAAAACTGGTTTACCCGAAGCTTTAATTAGAACAGTAGGTAACTAAATGATTTATAATGAAAAATTCACGACGAATGAAAACCTACTCGCAAACAAACGGACGCTTAAAAAACTGCTTTGGAAAAGTTTTACCGGACTTTCAAAGGCGTCCATTTCAAAGAATCAACTTTCTAAAAGAATTGCGCAGACTTTCCATGAAAATATTCTTTTCTTTTAAGGTATTTTTGTGTAAAAACACGTTGCAATTTTTTCTACGACTTATTAAATATTTTAGTAATACCTGTTTGGTGGTCCGCTCAAAAACATTACAGTACTTGAGTAGAATAATTAATAGTCTCTAAAACATAATAATATATGTATTTATTAATAGTTTGTATAAGCCGTTTATACAAGTATAATATCTATATTATTTTTTGTTAGTCATAGTATACGAGTAGTTATTTTAACTTTTAGTATTTATCGTAATTTGTTCAGTGGTATATTGCGCGTAAAAGTAACAAATATAGGTACACGCACACTTACATTAATGCTTTACCTTTATAATATCAATAGGATTTATAGATACTATATCTTTATGTATTACTAGCTGCGCCCAGTGGTTTTATCCTATACCGAATTTCAGCTCAATCGGTCCACCCGTTAAGGCGTGACAGAGTAATAAATATTAAATATACATCCATACATTCTTACAAACTTTTACGTTAATATATAATATAAGTAGAATAAAGCAAAAAGTTAACTGGGTCAAGCTAATTTACAAGCACCTACGTCACAGCTTCAATAGCGATTGACTCGAACATTTCATGCCCAAAAGCGCGCCACTATCCGACAAAATTCAAAAGTACCTAACGGCCTTTGTAATATGTAAATATGCGGACTTTTTCGCCTTTCAGTATTCACTAGAGGAGACAAATGATGCCCGCGTCAACTTACTCCCAACTCCATTTATCATGGCTGTAAGAATCTATGGAGTAGTCACACTATAGGAATATATTCAGACACTATGTTGAGTCAACTTCAAAATAATGAATTCGAATCCCGAATTCTTTTTTGCCTTCTGCAACATCTGTAAAGTATTTTGGTAATTACACTTAAATTTTACCACCAGGATTTTACCTTTGTAAAATACTGGGTAGCACTGTACTAATATTATGGGCAGCGTTATCTCTTACCATCAGAAGAGCGTCTTGCTCGTCTTCTTCGGTGTATAAAAAAAAACCCCTTGTTCTACCTCTAGTACCGATTTTGTGACCATATGAAACGACTGACTCAAGTTTTAAATAATTAATATTAAACAAATATTTTATTGTCGGTAATCTCTACAATTTTCTTGCCGATTCTTCTAACTGTGCTTTAAAATGATTGACTTGCAAATGTGCTCTATTGTAGTATCTACATTTATTTATTTATTTATTCAACAACACATGTAGGTACAAAATTAGGTCTTAATTAGGTCACTTAGTCCTCCACATACCCTGTTAGGGCGCTTGTTGTGTGCGAGCATGCAATCTTATCTACATTAAATATTAATATTTATTCAACATTAAACATTATTTCAGTAATCCTATAGAATATAATAATAAGTCAATATTACGGGAGTAAATGAAATGAATAAATAATATAGAAAAAAATAATAATAATTGCAATAATTTCATGTCATATGAATTAAAATTATAATTGAATTAAATAATAATAATATTTAAATAATAATAATACTTGATAATGTCTGTCTTATTCATTTCAATTATTTCAATATTTTATTCAATTTTACAGACTGTATAGTTGTATAAGCAGGTATTTGACTTACAATAATTATTGTGTGGTAATTTGCGAAGGTGAAACATTTTTATCTGTCATGTATTGTTCCACTGAATAGTAGCATTTATTTAATAGGGTTTGCTTAAGTATTTTGTTGAATTTATATTCATTCTCTATATCTTTAATGACCTTAGGTAATTTATTATATATTTTTATGCATCTACTATGTGGACTTTTGTCCATTATCTGCAGTTTGGACTTGGGATGATTTTTATTTCTTCTGTTATAACCAGGGTTAACTTCTGCAAATGATTTAAATAGGGTTTTATGTTTCCTAACAAAAATGCATATTTGTAGTATATATAATCCTGGAAGGGTCAAACTGCAGCTTTCCCTCTGGGTGATACCTACTAAAATTCTTAAACACTTTTTTTGTAGGATGAAAATGTCTGTGAAGTCGGTACTCGCCCCCCCCCCCCCCCCCCATTTATTGAATTAATACTATCTTACACAACACAAAATCAAAACATAACAGTCGATCAATTAAATTTATACTGAGCTCGAGAACGTATTCCTTACTAGTTTTAAGGCTTCAATTTTATTTTTATTGTGTATTGTCTGTATATAGCATGATCTATGGGAATAATCTGGTTGCCTTTCATGAAAATGTAAGCCATTATACGAGGAGGCTAGGAATGTGAGTATAATGCGAGAGGCATTTCTCTTGATAAATGTAATGGACTTATTTTAGCTTTATGACAGCAGCTGAGTGGGTAATATACCAGTAACTAGGTGGGCTTAAAAGTACCTATATTCGCATATACAGGCATGTGTGTCACGGCTATACCCCGAAGCGCGGCTACACTTAGAATTAACCGGCTAACATATTGTATAGCCGGGTACACACCAAATAAATGGTGGCCAACAAATAAAGTTGGCAATGGTTGGCGTTGTGTGTGTTGGTGTGGTGGGCAACTTAGCGAAGGCCAAACAAACGAGTGTGCGTAGCGAACGCACATAGTCACTCGTTGGCATTTATTTATTTATTATTTATTTTATTATTCAGCACAACGCTAGGACTAACTCAATTTTATAGTAGCATTTTCTACCAGTAGACTTGTTTCTGGAGAATATTTTCATTTTTTTTCGTTAGTGTGGTGTGTGTAGCTTCACCTTTTTACTTCTACATGAAGGAAGAAAGGCTTCAGTGGAACAGTTCAATTTATTCAATAAGTAGCTGCGTCCAGCGGTTTTACCCGCAGTACTTATGTGGCCTATGTGTTATTTAAGGATCTAAGTTATCTCTATACAAAATTTCAGCTCAACCGGTTCACCCGTTTAGGCGTGAAAGAGTAACAAACATCCTGACATCCAGACATCCATTCTTACAAACTTTCACGTTTACAATATTAGTAACATAACTAAATAACAAAAAAAGTCTTCTTACAGACTACATAATCGACATCAGGAACAAAACAAAGATCACTTTTCTGCGCCTTTTTACGTCAGTGTTGCGTCGGATTTAAGGCGGGGCTTTACGAGCAGATTAGGTATTTAGTGCGGGCAAAAGTTGCTCAGAACGCCCGTTGGAAACGTGTGGCGTACGCTTATCGTAAAACGTGCGCGGTCATTAACCCTTGGTGATTCTTTGCATGTAGTTAGCACACATTCACAAACACGTCAAACTTATAAAACCCCGTCGATTTTGCGTCGGGGGTTACAATGTGCTAAAATTTTTGGACAAGATCGAAAAAATGAGACACGAGATAAATATTATAGATACACGTATTTTTTGTTGAAAAAAAAAACAAAATTAGATTACATTTAATTGATTAGATTAGATTAATTAAATTGGACCAATTAATTAAATTAAATTAAAACAATAATTCAGATAAATTCAGAAAAAATCTGATAAATTCAAATAAATTCAGATAAATTGAGAAAAATCTGATAAATTCAAATAAATTCTAAAAAAAGTCTGATAAATTCTGAAAAAAATCTGGTAAATTCAGATATATTAAAAAAAATCAGATAAATTCGAAAAAAAAATCAGATAAATTTTGAAAAAATCTGGTTAATTCTGATAAATTCAGATAAAATCAGATAAATTCGAAAAAAAATTAGAAAAATTCTGATAAATTCAGATAAATTCGAAAAAATCAGATAAATTCGAAAAAAATCTGATTAATTCTGAAAAAATCTGGTAAATTCAGATAAATTAGAAAAAAATTCAGATAAATTCTGAAAAATTCTGATTAATTCAGATAAATTTAAAAAATCAGATAAATTCGAAAAAAATCAGATAAATTCGAAAATATATCAAATAAATTCTGAAAAAATCTGGTAAATTCTGATAAATTCAGATAAATAGATTTTTTCGAATTAATCTGAATTTATCAGATTTTTTCAGAATTTATCTGATTTTTTTTCGAATTTATTTGACATATTTTCGAATTTATCTGATTTTTTCGAATTTATCTGATTTTTTAAATTTATCTGAATTAATCAGAATTTTTCAGAATTTATCTGAATTTTTTTCGAATTTATCTGATTTATTTTCGAATTTATCTGATTTTTTCGAATTTATCTGATTTTATCTGAATTTTTCAGAATTTATCTGAATTTTTTTCTAATTTATTTGATTTTTTCGAATTAATCTGAATTTATCAGATTTTTTCAGAATTTATCTGATTTTTTTTCGAATTTATCTGATTTTATCTGAATTTATTAGAATTTATCTGATTTTATCAGAATTAACCAGATTTTTTCAGAATTTATCTGATTTATTTTCGAATTTATCTGATTTTTTCGAATTTATCTGATTTTATCTGAATTTTTCAGAATTTATCTGAATTTTTTTCGAATTTATTTGATTTTTTCGAATTAATCTGAATTTATCAGAATTTTTCTATTTTTTTTTCGAATTTATCTGATTTTTTCGAATTTATCTGATTTTATCTGAATTTATCAGAATTTATCAGATTTTTTTTCTTATTTATCTGATTTTATCAGAATTTATCTGATTTTTTTTTATTTATTTGATTTTTTCGAATTTATCTGATTTTATCTGAATTTATCAGAATTTTACTGATGAATTTTCGAATTTATCTGATTTTTTCGAATTTATCTGAATTTATCAGAATTTTTCTAATTTTTTTTCGAATTTATCTGATTATTTCGAATTTATCAGAATTTTTCAGAATTTATCTGATTTTTTTTCGAATTTATCTGATTTTATTTTAAATTAGTTCAATCTAATTTAATAATTAGTTTATATTAATATTTAATGTAAATTAATTTAATCGTATTTAATAATAAATTTATATTAAAATTTAATTTAATCTAATTAAATTATTAACTTATAATAATATTTAATTTAAATTAATTTAATCTAATTTATTTTATATAGTACGTGTGTGTTATATTTTTTAATAATCGACTAGAAGGACAAAATAAAGATTATAATATTTATTATCTAATTACAAATAAATTAAACCCCCTACACGCTTCTGAGATTTGGAAATTCACAATATATGTAAGTACTCCTAAATAATTCAAACGCGCGTGTGTAACCGTAGTGGAGGATAGGAGATCGAAATGCACAGGTCCGACGCTGACAGTGGTCACCGGCGTTCTGAGTGCGTGCGGTAATGCTCCGTGGGAATTAAAATTCAATTAAAAATCATTAAATAAACTTATCGATAAAATACCTATATATAGCCATCCGTTTGAATGTTATGTATCAAATAAAGTACTCTAAATGTTTATTTTTGTCCTAGTTTTACAAATATTTAAATGGAAGGAAGAAAATTAGGCATATATAAAAAAAAAAAAACTATCGAGAAAAAAAACAATTATCATGTTTCTGTTAATAAAGATCTCTTGTTCAAAGATTGAAGTTACACATACTAAAATATAAAGTAGTAGATCTTCTTAAAAGTTTGCTATATTAGGCTTTGAAAAACATACATTTCACTTACCATAGCGCCTTAATGATCAAAGAGTTTTTAAGAGTCTTCTCACATTTTTCTTTGGCAAGTCTCCCCGCCTGTCGAAAATAGAAAACTGTAAGAACTAGCGTGAAGAGTATTTAAGTGTAGGACACCGCAGACAGTCTCGACAACTGCTGAAGTTCTTCACTTTACAGGACTGGCTGGAAACTTTGACTTACAGATGCTGGCGATGTAGACGTCTCTTTTTACCCGACTTGGGAAGAAGGAGGTTGTCAATTCGATATGTATGCAATATTGCTGAAACTACGAGAAATTTAGATAAGATTATAATCCTTTTAAGGCCAACTAATTAACTGATGACTGATTGACTGATGGTAGAGACCTATTTAAATAAAATAATCTACCAAGTGCAGCTCAAATTGCTGAACGGATCGGGTTGAAATTAGCATCGCAGTTAACTTTTGTGAGATAGTCATCCGCTAAGAAAGGATTTCTCTACCGGGCAAAGCTGCAAGCATAACCTAGTATAGTATATGAAAAAAAAAATGGAATTTTTTTATTTAGCTAAAGAACATGCAATACAGAAACATAAGCACTATGTATTATATTTCTAGAGTTATATGTGTAAGAATCTGTGACTCCCTCACTAGGCTGGGCCTGTGCCGAGGGAGCCCTCAATTTAACAGTAGGATTTACATAACAGTAATATGTTCAACGAGTTTACCTAAGAGTATACATATTATAGTAGTATTATCTGTACCAGGTCTATTCGCTATTTGACTAAAATACAAGCGAAAAACTATATAGGTACCAATTTAGTAAGTAATTATTGTTACTTATTACCAAACTTTTCTTAATGTATTTTCGTACTTATGAACATATTATAAGTACCTAAGTACAAAGTTTTAATTGAGTAATTCATCTCTATTAGACTGTTTATAATTTTGTCTCTTAATTGAGCGAGTATGTCGTCTTTTATTGAACAAGCAACTAAATCTTGTTAGCGTAAAGTTTTCTGCGTTATATCTCAGACTATACACATATATTTAAAATTATTCTAGGTGTGTAGGTTGGTGCAATTTTCTTTTTCGACACTATGCGAATGTTTGTATGGATGTAAATTTTTCAATCTTGAACCCAAACTGGCTCAATCAATAGCGACTGAAATAACCTAAGTTATCAGAAATAAGTGAAATTCTAAAAACACTTTTTAAAACGAAGCTTTTATTTTTTTCCCACCTAGCACCAAAGTACTCCTCAAGACGAATCAAATGAGCCCAAACATGATGGGGTTGCGTCGTTTAATTACAGAGTTCCTATGGCCGCCTTCAAACTCCATCATCAGATCAGCTTCATATCAAAATTATAATGAATTGTCATCCGATTTATACATACATGCAAAATTTCAGCTCATCCAGAAACTCGAAAGTAGATCAAATTTAACTTGCAAAGATTTGTTTACAGACATACAGATAACGGACAAGATAAAGTAAATAAAAGCTTGCAATGACATTATATTCCATGATTCAGTCTAAAAACTCCATAATTCACATAGGTATAATTTTGACCAAAATTATAATTTCTCCCCTCCTTAATCTAATATGGAATGAGAGTAAGCGTTGATAAACCTATTTCCTTTGAAGTTTGGAGTTGCAAGTGTTGGAAAGTGTCTCTAGACTAGTTGAAATCTGCATACATTTGCATAAAAAGGAAAGTTGGGAGCAGTGGCGGATTTAGGGGGAGCTAGGGGCTACTTTGTGGGTTGCTATCATAATAATATTAACTGCGCCCAGCGGTCTTACCCGCTGTACTTATGTAGCCTATGTGTTATTCCAGGGTTTAAGCTATCTCTATACAAAATTTCAGCTCAATCCACCCGTTTAGGCGTGAAAGAGTAACAAACTTACATACAAAAATATATACGTTCTTACAAATTTTCACGTTTATAATATTAGTAAGATTATGATACATAACTATATGCTATACAAACTAAAATTATTATTACAATTAACATTTATGACATAATAACGATACACAAAACCATTATTGAAAATTATAATAATTATGCGAATCATTTTCCGCAGCATAAATACACAAATTATGCGTTTTAAAAGGTACATCTTCAAGACCCCTAAAAATCTATGTGTTGAGTATTTTCCTAAAGATAATAATTTTATTACCTTGACATTCATATCAAAGTGCTCACAACTTTTCCAGAGTGAAAATTCTAAAATTTTCCTTCAACTCAAAATTTTCAAAATCTTATCCTTCAGTGTGCCCATTAGCGAGATAATGCCCCCATACAAAAACCCTTAATCCAATACTGGTTAGTCGTGATTTTGATTCGCCTTTTCCATTCCTTTCTGTGATGTGGTTAACAAAGTTTCAGTTCTAGAAGTAGGTACTGTCAGGTATTCATAAGGTGGTTTCCTACTTCAGCCTTTGAGTTAGCTCTTGAATATTAGAGTTCACTAACTAACCAACTGATTCATTGTTTAGTATCTCGAAAGTTCTGAATTTGAACTGAAATTGTGTTAATAAATTAGTAGAATAGATGTGGTTAAATTTTAATGCAGTACATTTTGAATCAAACCAAGGCTAACGTGCTGACGTGACCTAGTCCGAATATAACAGTACATTTTTCAAAAACTTACTAATGATGCATTAAAATTAGATAATAATTATTTATAACACTTTGTTCTCTGTTAATTTGCATCACACCACCAACCCATGTGAATTTATTTTCTCCTCTCCCTGCATGGTTATCTGGAAGAGATCGCTATTAGTGATAAGACGCCAATTGTAATTATAATGCACACTAAGTTTTTTATATATTTTTAGTTTTTTTTTTTTATAGCAGACTAATCAAGCGTTTGACCGCAATCTCACCTGTTGGTAAGTGACGATGCAGTCGAAGTTGTAGCACGCTTGTTTAGTAAGAACCTATTCACTCTTGATTTGAACAAACCCACGTTATAGCATTCGGGAAACACTGAGAGTGGTAGCGAGTTCCATAACTTCGCCGTTCTCATAATGAAAGACGAAGCGAATCGTTTAGTCCGAGCTGCTGGTATACTCACCAGACATTGGTGGGGCAGTGCCGTTTGCCTGGACGTTCGGCAGTAAAAGGGTGATGGTGGAAACCCGTGGAGTTCTGAGGAGCACTCTCCATGATGGAGTTCTTAAGTTTTTTGTGTTCCAATAAAGTGTTATCTATATATCCATCTAAAATTACTGATGATATGACGATCTATGATTTAAGAACTCATTTCTCTCATACCTATGTCATTTGATATTAATTTCCCTCCGGCTGGAAGAGTAGAACTAGTAAAACTTAAAATAAACTATACTGGAAACAGGATAATATAAATAAAATTCCAAATAAATAGCCAGATAGTGTTCAAAGTCTCGCCCCAGCAGTTCATTCTACGTAATTAAATAAAGCTAGGACCTCCGTGCGAAGGCTCTAGCCCATAAAATAAATAGTAAATGCAGTTGCATGTAAGCTTAGCAACATTTTCCTTGCCAATTGGCAACTTTTCAGATTGTCTCCGAGGTTTTTGCTACCGTGCGGTGTTGCGTCCTGTTCTAGGATGTTTTGTTCTGTTGAATAAATATTTGAATATCTGGTTTGCGTTTAACCAGAAACTGTTATCTTTATTTTAACGGTGGAAGGTTCTAGAAATTGTGCACGAAATCGCGGTGTTACATAGTAGAAACGAATAAGTTTGTACTGTTTAATTTCTGAAAAGATCTATTTGAAAACTGCTATGTCTCCTGGGCACACTAGCTTACATAAAGCTCCTAGGCTACATAAAGCTCTATGTAGTCGGTGTAGGAGTATAGGTAAAGAAAAACTAAATCGCTAAGTACAAACTTTTGGATTAATAATCCGAACATAATCAGAAATGTTCCTTTGTCAGAAACATTTCAATTGTTGAATTTCTATACAAATTGTGTCGATTCAGAATGTAATTATAATGAACGAAATTACTTTGCAGACATAATAATTGAAAGCTCGAATTAAAGTCAACATGATGTTAGCAAAGGGCCTTTATTGCCCATTAACTTTACTTATTAATATTTTAGTGTGTCGTAAATGTAACGGATTCATTTTATTGTTATTGGAATGGACAATCGATAAAGTACAGACGTTTCTAATATAAAGTTTTATAAAGATGAGTGGGCGCGTAGTTTACAATGTATTGGATACAATCTGACGTTTTTATAATATTATTGGAACATGTTCCATTTGAGAAATATGAGCAGTCGTAGTTTACTGCGATAGTTATGTGGTTTGATTGTTAAAATAATGATGTAATTATGCGATTTTACAACGAGCTATTAATGTTGAAATTTACGTAGTTTTATGATATATGCTTATTTTTAAATATGTATAATACCACAAAGGCTTGTAATTAAACGGAAGATATTTCCTGCAAACTTTTACAACGTAGTGATAATGAAACAAAATTGAAATATAGAACCGAATGAAGACGGAAGAAAAAAGAACGCAATCCAAAATTGTTGTAAGTTGTCCAAATCAAATCAAATCAAATAACTTTATTTGACACAATAAATGTACAATACAATAAACTGAATCCATAGGCTCCCGAACTAGTAAAAACTGTGTTTCAGGAACCAGTGGCTTCTCCCATTTAAGAATTTAGGTCTATTATGTCATTTAACATTATGACGTTAAGTATAAATTTAGAAAATTAAAACAAATGTAATTTACGAAAGAGAAAAAAAAACATACAATACTAAAAATAACAAAAGAAAATATTATAATATACGCTGATTATATTATACGCTGTGAGACAAACCATAATGTTGTACAAAAAACTCGTGTATTTGTGCGGACGCGCGCGTGTATGTGTGTGTGTGTGTGTGTGTGTGTGTGTGTGTGTGTGTGTGTGTGTGTGTGTGTGTGTGTGTGTGTGTGCGTGCGTGCGTGCGTGCGTGCGTGCGTGCGTGCGTGCGTGCGTGCGTGCGTGCGTGCGTGCGTGCGTGCGTGCGTGCGTGCGTGCGTGCGTGCGTGCGTGCGTGCGTGCGTGCGTGCGTGCGTGCGTGCGTGCGTGCGTGCGTGCGTGCGTGCGTGCGTGCGTGCGTGCGTGCGTGCGTGCGTGCGTGCGTGCGTGCGTGCGTGCGTGCGTGCGTGCGTGCGTGCGTGCGTGCGTGCGTGCGTGCGTGCGTGCGTGCGTGCGTGCGTGCGTGCGTGCGTGCGTGCGTGCGTGCGTGCGTGCGTGCGTGCGTGAGTGTGTGTGTGTGTGTGTGTGTGTGTGTGTGTGTGTGTGTGTGTGTGTGTGTATGTGTGTATTATGTGCGTGAATATTTATGGCATGTGTTATGTGTATGAGTTGGACGCTTGTGAATTTAAGTTTATATAGTATATGCATATATATATTTGTAATGTGTAACTCTAGAAAGACATATTACTCAACATACATTCAATTCCATCATAATCAAACCCCTGTAACCATGTGAGTATTGCTTGTTTTATTTTATTATTATTTAACTTTATAACCTCAATTTTTTTATTTAAAATATTGTATAGTTTTGGAACTACTATGTCATACCTTTTTTGAGCAAATCTAGACCTTACCCACTGGACCGGGCATCGGTCAATTCGCTTAGTGTTGGAAGGTAGAGTTGGGACAGTTTTTCTATGGTATCTACGGATACTCTCATAAATGAACAGTTTTCTTACACTAAGTACTTTGGTTTCATTGTAAAGCGCTGTGGTAGGGTGTCTAAATGGTAGACGCGAGAGTACTTTGAGTACAGCTCGCTGCGCACGCTCAGCCTTAATAATGTGACTTTTGGCAGCACTGCCCCATGCACATATACAATACCTTATCAGACACTCACACAGCGATTTATATACCAGCATTATCAATTTTAGTTCCGCAACTTCTCTCAGGTTTTTAAAAGCGTAGATTAGTCGTCTGATCCTCGATGCTAGTGTCTGTATGTGCAAGTTCCAGTTTAGTCTCTCATCAATTATCACTCCAAGATATTTAGTCATATTAACTCTAGCTAAACTTGTACAAGGACATGTAGCATTTTGGTGTACGTTACGATTGCATGGATATGTGTGTATCTTCAAACACGGATTCGACTTTGGAGCATTAGCAGCGGATTTACTAAAACAGATGTATTTGGTCTTTTCTGTATTCAAGGATAAAAGACTATTTTCTAACCATACCGTTACTCTCGAAAGACATTTTTCAGCTAATTTAGTTACATTTGGCCACGTTTTATCATGTAGGAGCAGAACTGTGTCATCCGCAAACATAAGCAAATCTAGACCATCCAAGTCAGTACAGGTATTACACAGTTCGTTAATATATATCAAAAATAATACAGGTCCCAGTGTACTGCCTTGGGGTACACCAAAACTACAGACTGCACTCTCACTCTCGTATTCATCGACCCGCACTCTCTGACTTCTGTGAGAAAGATAGTCCTCAAACCAATTTAGCATGTTTCCCCGAATGCCTACATTCTCTAACCTAGTCAATAAGATGGGGATAGAGACCGTATCAAAAGCCTTTTGTAAGTCCAAGAAAATACTCAGACACCTCTGCCCATCATCAAGGTAACCAGTGACAAGAGATGACAGCTTTAAGACTGCGTCTTCCGTAGATCTCCCTACACGAAAACCAAACTGGTTATCGCTCAGGAGATCATATTTTTCTAAATATTTCATTACACGTTTTTTTACCAACTTTTCAAGGATTTTAGATAAGGTTGAGAGAAGTGATATAGGTCTATAATTAGAAGGAATAGATTTATTTCCAGCTTTAAATATCGGACAAACCAATGCAATCTTAAAAAAGGCAGGAAATAATCCAGTTTCTATACTTAGATTGCAAATAAAAGATATTGGAGTGGCTAGATAATCAATATTCCGTTTTAGTAGTTCTGAAGTTATTTTGTCCCAACCAGGAGCGCTACGTGGTTTTAGCGTCAGGATTATGCTTTTAACTTCTGCTGGATCCGTAACAACTACAGCCATGGAATTAACTGGTGAGTTTAAAGCTTTCGCATTCCTAGCTAGGTCGCTCTCTGTTATGTTCATCATGGTTAAAGTTTTGTCTGCAAGTGTTCTACCAACGGACGTAAAGTAATCGTTTACAACATTAAGTGACTCTGTGGGATCTCTACATATATTAAGTAAGTCATTGGCAGGTGTATTAGTCTGTTTAAAATTGCATACTTCCTTTACTACTTTCCACGTGTTTTTAATGTTTCCTTGGCTTTTTATAAACCTTTTTCTGTAATACTCTTTTTTCAAATATTTTATTATTCGATTGCATATATTTCTGTACCTATTATATTTTTGTTGTATTTCAGAATTTTCTGGGTTATTCTTAGCTTTCATATGAAGCCTATTACGTTTCCTAATCGAACGAACCACACTTCTGGTGATCCAAGGCTTTAATGGTTGGTTTCGTTTCGATATTTTTTTTATAGACATGCTATTATTAACGATACTTAGTAATTTAGTTGCAAACAACTCAGTAGCCATGTTAACATTACTAATATTATACAAATCCTGCCAGTGTTCAATCCTTAATGTATCTTCAATTTTTTTATAATCAACAAGGACTTTATTATAAAATATATTATTTTTAACTATTTTTGTATTGTTAATATAAAGTAAGATTGGTGAATGGTCCGTTAACTGTTCTCCAAAGACTACTGATTTCCACATTCCAGTAGTTTTGACCATAAAGTGGTCTAAACATGTGGAGACTCTGGTGGGAAAATTTATACCTTGTCTGAGGCCGTGCATAGCCATCAAATTTAAATAATCATGTGAATTATTATCAGTAGTTAAGATATCTAAATTAATGTCGCCAGTGAAAATAATATTTCTGTTACTAATGTTCCCTAGGATAATATCTAGAGACTCTAGGTAACTACTTATGTTTCGGAAGCTAGGGGGGAGATAAGAACAAACAATAGAATAGTCAGGCATAATATTAATTACTAGACAATTTCCGTCTAAGCATTGTGGTTTATATGAAGTAGATCCTATTTCGCTTCGCACATAAGCCACCACGCCATCATTTTGATTGATACTATTCTTACTCCAATACATGTTATAGCTATGCAGGGACGGTGGCGGCTTATCATTACTCGTCCAACATTCAGTTAGTACAAGTACATTTGTTAGTACAAGTACAGTTGTAAGTACCTAAAACAGTATGTACCTACACAGTAGACAGTCTATAATTCCCGAAACTATCTTTTCCCATTTCAAAATTCTTTCATCAATAGGACGTATATTCTGAAAAAAGTTTCAATCCACAAGGGCGAGTAAAGTGAAAATGCACCCTAGGCGCCTTCGTAGATGGAACGTTTTTGCTTAACTTGCCCTTGTGGATTGGAACCTTTTTTTAGAATATCCGTCCTTAGATGTTATAGTGTGACTAATGTAGCATGCATTATCACAGATTCCCTACGAACAACATTCCTTATTCGTAGCAGATACGCAATAGCATCAATCATTCATAGGTGGATATTTCCTCGTTGTTCAAACGTAAAGAAACCTACTGAAGGATTGAAATACGTACGTTTTGATGTACTTCTAGCGAATAAAGTTAGTGCAAAAGAAAATTCCTAGTGAAAAATACAAAACAATCCTTGCCGACATTTCCCCGACGGTGGCAAGTGGTCGATATTGGCAAAGTTGCGGTTCTTACAGAGTCACTGGACCGGAGCTCCGCAAACACGCCGCTAGATCGATTGTTGGTTTTACTCGATTGAACTGTGTTGATTAAAAATGTTCTTGACATCGAACTAAAAAATCCAATAGGTGCTAAAGCTAAACTTGAAAGAGTAAGGAACGTTATGATAGGTGTTACAATAGACTCGTTGTGGTCGAAATATTGCTGGCGTTGAGTATTTGAGAATTGTTGTACTAAATAAGTTTGTAAGTATCCCAAATAACAGTTGTTTAGCAAACTCGAGTCAGTCAGCGGTTCGAGGGCACGATGGACGCTAACGAGGAAACTTACCCTTTACTGGCAACTGGCAACACTAACTGGAACTAATACTTTGACAAACTATGCCGCTGTTGAATTATTGAGAGTGGATTTTAACTTCCCTAATTGAAACGCTTCGTGTAGCATGAGTATCGACGTGAAGGGAACACTTTGTTGTAAATTTCAGAGCGTGTCCTCGCATTAGGTACTTGTAAGATCGCTTACGTACAAAGGAAGATCTAAATCAGATCTGAGTTTGTAATTATAGAGGTATATGTACATTGTACGTGACTGACCGAATAATTTTCGCGATTATTTGCTTTTTGCGTATTTTATGATAATAATTAGTGACAAGATGACCAAGTCAGGTGCTCAATCTCATCAGGAAGAGTACAACCGAGTGCTTTGAAAAACAACATTCTACGCGGCACTGCACTGCGCATGTCACCCTAAGATATTAGTTGCTGAATGTCGTCAAATTACAGATAATTTTTGCTGGTAACATCGTTCTTCAGTCCAGAACACAGTGATGCCTGCACATTATTGCTTGGCGGTTAAATTACTAGCAAAAGTGTGGTACTTCCCCAGGTGATCTCTGCAATAGAGGCTTGTTCCAACAAAAACTACTACCTCCGGCACTACCTCCGCTCTGCTCCGGTCCGAATCCGACATGACGATTTTCGTATAAACATTGGGGCATGATATTTTCATTGAGTGTCATTGATATTTTAGAAATAAAATATTGGTACACACATTACAAAACACAACGACTATGACACTAATAGCCCTCCAGACTATAATTAACTCTAAATACTACATGTAATAACAATCCTAATACATTTTAATATGCATTCACAACATTTTAGAACAAAGAAACCCTCCCCTATTCGCTTACCATAGAAAACCATGCTGAAAACTAAAATTGCCTTTAAACTTGCTCCAACGATTTTACTTCGAGGAGAAATTCAATTAGGTACGGTCTCGAATGGCTGTAGGTGTACTCTAGATAATTACCCAAAGGATAATGACCTTACTCTGTAGTTCTTTAAAGACAGGGAGGGTCCCCCGCGTCTAGACGGCTGGGCCTAACTTAGGCTTCAATTTGGACAGTGAGACATAAATTGGGGAATTTAATGCGTGTGTGGACGATCGTGTTTTGTTTTGTGGGGGAGTTGTGTGATTAGACCTCGTCCAGAAAGCAAAGATGTGTCTACTATACATTATATATTTATTGGACGGATTTAGAAGGGGGGCAGGGATCCGAAGGACTGCGGAATTAATTATTAAAATTAATAAAGTTAGAAATTATAACTGTATGAAATTATTTGTTAATAATTATGTTCAAGAAATTTCATGGTATTTTTGTTTTCAAAGGATAAAACATGGTATATAGGTACTTAGCATATATCTCGTAAATACACCTACTACTGAAATTTGATCTGAAACTTAAGTTATTTCTATGATAAGAACAAGTTATGGGCTGCGTTATAGCTGTTAACTTTAAGTATTAAACAGCTGGTGTGATTCGAGTTGTATGAAAACATTTTTTTTAATTAATTACTATTCAGCTTTTAACATTAAAAATAGCCATGCCACTTTTCAAGTACGATCTAAATTCTGAAAGGTCCTACGTTAATGGCTGAATGACATTTAGGGTCGTCTCTTAATAGATTAAATATAGAATGTCTAAAAACAGTGTGGGTTTGAATCTTCTGACCTCAAAAGTTTCATTTGAGAGTAACACGTCGACTAATTCTTTGACTTTGTTTGAGATAAGGGCGATAAGTGGGCTTAAATCAACTGAACACTTAGTGTTTTCGTAAAAAAATAACTTTTCTATTTTCATTGCTAATATTTTTTTATTTAGTATCATTCTGAATGAAAAATAAATGCTCTTTTTAACCTACAAAAAAGGAGGAGGTTTCTAAATTTGATCGTATTTTTTTTGAGTGAGTATGAATAAAGTCGGATCTCCGACTTTATTCGTACAAATGAAGTCTGATGAAAAATCCTCATTCTGGATTCATATATTTTCGCAAAACCTAAAAGCTCCTGTTCTTTTTCAGGCGGCTCTTTTTCGTCGTATGTTCATAAGCCCGGCATCAAAAGAAAAACATTGGTTTTATTTTACCATCTCTGATATTATTATCAACTGAAATTAAAATGAAAAATAAAACTATTATTGTAGTCAGCATTTTTAATTTAATTTATCAATAATTTTATTTATTTCCTCGTTTAATACCTTCCACTTTCAGTTTACCATTTGTGTGTTGAGAACACTAGCTAAACTAGATATTCATTTGTTTCAGGCGAGCAGCGGAGCGGAGCCCCAAGTGGCGGTGCTCTGCGAGTCCGGCGGTAGCTACCATCCTCAGTACATGTCTGCCGCTGGACGGTGGACGCCCGACCTCACCACCAAGCCACACAACTGCTTGAAGGACAAGATGGAAATACTTGACTACTGCAAGAAGGTAACAATTTAAACTGGAATTCTATTTATTTATTAAGGCAGCAGTTAGTAGGTTCAGATTGTTAACAGTTGATGATGTTGATGAGCTGGGTCGATAGATTATGGCCCTTTTACGCGTCATATTAGCTCTTTTTTTACCTTTAGATTTTTATTGGTGTTGTCCAGGGTTTGCCAACTAATTTAACGATATGATCTGACTGACGGTTAAGATATACCAAGGGATATTATCTTTAAAAAAATCTCTATAGAAACTCTATAGAAAATGTCCTGATTGGACTGTAGCATAAAAGAGAAAATGGAGCTGTGTAAATGGTAAAAAATGCCACAAAAACTGAACTGTAGTAGAATATCTAGGTGTCTTTTCTCCAGTAGAATGGAATTCAGTCATGGTCCTTGATTCTGTTTCTTCAATAATACCAAACAAAGTTAAAAGTTGAACTGCGTAAACACAAAACTAAGGAAGTGTCATAACAGTAAAGCCGAAAAGCAGCTTGATTTGAGAGCTCAAGTTACAAAGCCATTCCCAAGCTGGATAGTTCCCAAACTCTCATCATGGTGCACCCCATAGCCTACAGCTATACAATCAAATTGTATCACTGAAAGTGCCGAAACTCAGGCAAGCATAATTATTTGGTCTATTAACCAGGATAGGGCTAGAGTAATTTGTACCGAGGTAATTGAGTAGACACAGTAATTACATTGCGTTCTGTTCTACACAATATTGAATTTGCCCCAGCGTTACAGTACAAATTGTGCCGTTAATATTCGATGGAACCGCGTTCTATCGCTGTGTACGCAATTACGCAGCAACCGTATTTTACGGGCATTGTAAATCGATCCGAGATATGATTAAAGCTGGGATTGGGTGGACAATGGGCGACCCTTTTACATACATACATATAATCACGCCTAGTTCCCAATGGGGTAGGCAGAGACTATTTCCCTCCAATTGGTACGATCCTGACACACTTCTTTCGCTTCCTCAACTTTCATCACATTCTTCATACACTCTCGCCGGTTCTTGGTACTCTTGACCGGGCCTTTCTTTAGAACGACCATCATCTGGTCAAGGAAAGTATGCCTAGGGCGACCAATTGTGGCTTCACCATTCACACTTGCCTTTTATATTACCTATATCTTTCGTTAATTGCCTTTCATCTCTCTCTACATGTCCTAACCATCCTAAGCATTCCTTTCTCTATTTGTCACTACATCTTCTAATACACCACAGCGTTCCCTTATCATACTATTCCTCTCTTTACCCATCAAGGTCACTCCAGTAGGCACATACCTCTTTAACATAGGACCCTTTTAACATAGTCAAATATGTGGATATCCGTTGCTTAGGTGCTTTGGTAGCTCGTGTTACTGGCCGTGACTAGAGCTAAGCGGCTTTAGAGACTTATCCTATTAGCGCGTCACTTGGCGACTGGCGAGCAATTATTTTCCTGGTTCCCGGCACACGAGCTCATAACGCTAACAGGTTCTTTGAACATGCTTTGAAAATTGGAACAGCTTAGGGTAATGAGCTTTGTTCGGAACTAGCTGGAGGTGGGTTCTCAATTAGGTTAGTAAGCAGTTTAAAAACCCGGGCATGAAAATCACTAGGTAACATAGGAAACTAATAGAATAAATTGTTCCAAAGACGCGCAGGTAACCCTTCATGTAGGGGAAGGTGGGCATGAAAGAGCCAGTTTTAGACTTGGGCTCCTAATTTTGTTCAGTAATCAAATAAAACAATTTTATAAATAGGGACGAGTAGCTCAATTATCTATAATTAAAAAACACCCAGTGTAGTTTTATTAAAATTTCATTTTAATACATATCTCGGCTATTTAAAAAAAACTCGAATTTCAGCTCTTTCATGGCACACGTGTCATGAAAAAGCCACCACATTTTATGAAAGAGCCACAACATAAATCTTCCTAAATTAACTAAATTAAGCGACAGCATTTATAAAATAACAAGTTGTTTATTTGGTCATCACTTTTAAACCCACTAAATCCAATATTTGGGTATTTTTCTTAATAATAAAATTAAATAATAAAAATACACATTTTTATTTATTTCTTTTAAATTTCAAGTTAATAACCTTTAAAACATTAAATTATTTCTTAAATATTAATTAGGCTTTAACAATAAAATAGAATAAGCTTATGAAAACTTATTATTAGTAAGTAGTAGATATCAAACAATTCTGAAAAATTCTTTAAAAAAAATTAATGAGCCTGGGATGGAATTTACATGTCTCATATTAGCCCACAAGACCGTTTAGCGCATCCATAATAAATTTTGCATCATATAGTTACTCGAAAAGTAAAGCACAAACAAACCCGAGCTGGCTCTTTCATCACATATCTGCATGGCTCTTTCATAACAACTAACAAAAAATAAAATAATATCATAAATTAAAAGAAAAGAGAAAGAGTCATTTGAGTTTAATACCTGATTATGGAGGCCAAACATGCGCACTATATCATGTTTGCAATTGTTTGGCGGTAGGTTACATATAAAAAAAGTAAAAACGCTATTAAAAACACTATTAAATCATATTTTAGGTTGCAAATTTTTTTGGCGAAGTCTTGCTCCGCAGTAAAGACTCGGCGAACTGTTTAACTTTTGTGGGTAATAATAAACAACTATAACTACACAAAAAAATCATAAAACTGATATTCGTTTAAATATCTACGGAAATATTGAAGGTGGCTCTTTCAAAACATGGCTCTTTCATGCCCACCTTCCCCTACAATGTAGTTACACTCACTATCATGTAGCAAATGCCTTTATTAAGAAAAAGGGACAATTCAGCTACATACCAATGTACAGGAAATCTAATATTCGGTCTTCTAAAGTCGTTAAACAATGCTACAGGATTTTTTTCTTGAGATACTATTCAAGTAGTGGTAACTTTACTAGGTAACCTTATATCTTTACAACGGTATTAAATCAAATATTTGTATTTGCAGGTATACCCTAGCCACGACATCACCAACATCGTGGAAGCGTCGCACTACGTGAAGGTTAGCAACTGGTGCAAGCTGGGTACAAGCAATGCCGCCAAGTGCAAGGTCACCCGATGGGTCAAGCCCTTCAGATGTCTCGGTATGTCCCACTATCAATTAGCCCTTTCTAGCTATCACTCTACTACTCAGCCCGTATCCACCTTCCCTATCCACACATTGCAGGGTATAGGTTCAGATCCTGTGCAAGTCTCATCCAGTTCCTTCCAAAATACTTGAGAAGTATATTAGCCCTTAACACTTATTAAATACCTAATTTTTCCTTATTTTACTGCCTAGTAAGTTTCTACTAAAGTCCTAATACGAAATGTTGAAGTAAACTTTCATATAGCATGCATACTTCTTTGGGATTTTGGATGTCATCGATCATGTACTTATGGTACTAATTTTCATTATTCAAATGCATTCACATGAATTATCGACAGCTCGATGCGATAACGTTTACGTTGCTGCAACATTTCATGTTCAGGCAGCCCTAGTTAGAGAATAGTTTGTGGCTACTTCTAAAAAAATACGGGGATAACAGTCGTAAACGACCGTTTTTTTTTATAACGAGCGTCGAAATTTTTTGCATTATCCACAAGCGATTGGCTTTTATATAGAGCCCCGAGTATTTGTTCTCTTAGATCAACTAAACTAATGAAAACAAGGTAAACGTTTGTTACTTTAAAGTTCAGACGCCATCTTTTAAAATTCATAGCTTCTTATCCACTCACACGTCCGCCCTTGACAGCTGAAAAAGCGTCGAACGTCCGCGTCCGCGATCCAAATAGAATCGCATCGAGCGCTCACTACTGATACCTACTAAACGTCTATTTTCTAGTAAACTATTGAACCATTTTCTATGAAAAAATAGCATTATATAGTTAAAACTATAAAGAAATAAAATATCTGAAAATTTTGATTCAAATATTAACACAAAGTATATAAAAAAAAATTCGAACTTGGCAATATGTGTTAATTTTAGGTATTTTTTTGGTTTAAACACTTTTTTACGGAACATCTCTGAATATTTCTTATTTTTACCTGCATATTATTAAACTAGATTATATAAGCTTTGATTTGATACCAAAATATAATTACTTGAAAAGTACAGTGTAGCACAATAAATCAAAACAAAACACCCATTCGTATATAAATCTTCAGCGCCTAGAACAAAATCCTGAGAATGGAAATATTAAATCAATGAATTCAAACTATTTTTGTTTATATTTTTTAATTTACGGTATACGTAACTAATCATGTTGAACTGTTTTTCTAAATTTACGTTGTATTTTATTTAAATAATTGTTGATTGAAATTAATCATGGAAAAATATTACGAAAACGCGGCAAACGCGACAAAAATTTTACATGTCGACTTTAAGACATGTAAAATTGTCCTGATTTTGTTTATTTCCTTAATATCTGTACCAATTCCGAAAGATAGTATCATGTGGATCATAATAATATATAATTTTAATAAAAAAAGGTGAATAATAAACATTTTAAACGCAGATTTCACTGGCACGCATGAAAACTTCGAGACTATAATTTAAAAAAAAAAAAATTAAAATTTTGCCAAGAGCTTAGCTTCAGATTTAATGACCACAGATTTAAAACGTTTATTACAAAGCCATTTACAACCATATTTACGCAAATTTTCAGTGTTTTCATGGATAAAAACATGTTTTAAAAGTAGTAAGTCTCTAAAGCCGCTATAGCGGCTGTAACGTTTAACTCAACTTTTTTTCGGACCGCTATAGCGGTCGGGACGTTTGAGTGGTTATTCTTCACATAACCCCTAGCAAGTGCTCGTACATAATCAAATTCCCTACAATATCGTATTTGGCGGCAGAAGGTCCATTCCAATCGGACGCTCTGCTGGTGCCTGAAAGCTGCCTGTTCGACCACATCCACAACCAGAGCCGTTGCTGGCAATTCGCCCGTTGGAACGCAACCGCTGGACGTGCGTGCGCCCAACGAGGACTTCGACTCAGGACCTTCGCGATGCTCCTGCCTTGTGGAATCAGCTTGTTCTCTGGCGTTGAATTCGTCTGCTGCCCAAAGCATTTTAAGGGTGAGTTTCTAAAACATGACAATATTACAAATAACTTTAATAGCTATTTGTTCAACATGTGAGCAAAGTTGTTTTTTGCTGTGAGTACCGAGATTAAGTCACGAGCTCGCGAAGCAGTCTAGAATTGAATCACGAGCGCAGCGAGTGATTCAAAAAATAGACTGCTGAGCGCAAGTTGAACATACAGCTTTTCACCACGAACAGTAAGGATTCGTACGCCTTTAGATATTTCACTTTAGATTTTTCAGGCAAATAGCTGAACTCGGCATTTGAAACTTGTTCTTTCAACTCTTTTGGCGTAAGACAACTATCTTCATCACTGGGGTCACTCATTTCTTTGTAATTAAACAGACTATTAGATCACAAATAGAAATTTGCAAAAGTTTACAACTTATAGTTGAAAATATTTATTTGAATCTTTACCGAGAGGTTTAGAACCAAATCGAAAATGTGTCGTGAACACCACTGTCGCAAGAAAAATGACAACTATAAGTGCCATCTCACTTACCTCATACAAAAGAGAGAGACAACGATGGCATTTATCGATGACGTCACAACGCATTCTCCATTTGACTGTAAACTCTAAACTTCTACATCCCGCCATTTTGTATTTTTTTTTTATTAAAGGAGTTGCGTTCGAATTTTGTGTGTGTGACATATTTATGAAAAACAAATTGTAATAATATTTCAAAAAAAAACTCACTTACGACTTATTATTCTATAATAGTATTTTATTTAGAATATTATTTAAAAAATACAATTAAAAATTATGAGCATCTCAGTTAAATAATTGTACACAAATAAGTTTCAGAACACACCAACTTCTTCATAGCCAATAAAATTGTGTTCGAAATTCAAATCACTTTGCCTCTCTAGAGAGCAAAAACGGCTTTTGCTCACTGAAATCGATAACCAAAGACACCATTTTCGTGCGAGAGTGGTGAAAAATAATTTTCTCCTCTAGGCAAGTCGAATATCTTTTAGATGAGCTGATGGTTAAATGGTTCTAAAATGTAATCTACTTAAATACACAAAAGGCAAGGTTATAATAAATTAATAAACAATATTGAAGTAATAATAAATAAACTATACGTTATTATTCTGCAGATAATAATAAAAATGTCTTATCGATCGATCTATCGAAAAAAAGTCAAATGATATTACAAAAGAAAACAATTCAATAAATTTTATTATTTACAGAAAACGTGAAGATGCACAAACCCATGGACGTCGGTGTACCAGTCAGCCCCGGAGCCGAGGAAATGTTGGCTGCTTCCGCTGCGATGGACGAACGAGATGATGATCTGCTTGATGATGACGATGCCCTCGACGATGATGAAGACGACGACACTCTGAACCTTAGCGATGATGACGACGATGATGACACTGATGATGGTATGCCCTAGTTGAAAGTTTAAATGTGTTTGTAACATGAAGATAAAAATGATATTATGTATGACTTGTACAAAACTCCTAAAGCAACCTCCTAATTCCTTTCCAACCAGGTTATTTGTAAGAGATTGCTTTATGCGATAAGACCGCCGATTGTTTACCTCTAGTTTTATGTTTGTCATATAATGTTCATAAATATTTCTTGTATTTTGGTATGCAATAAAGTGTCATTCTGTTCTATTCTATTTTAAACTTCTAAAGTAATATCAGTAAATTTATGAGATCTACAATCTACTTACACCCACAATTACAACACCAACTTTGCATTTCCTTTTGCCTGTATTCTGGATGAAAAAAAAATCATAGATTTTACTACACGTTGTTGCATAATTCTCTCAAAAATCTCCACACCAAGATAAATAAATAACAGATTACTCGTTTAATAAATAACAGATGACTCGTTAAATTTAAAATGGCTTTTGATAATATTTTACTATCGAATGAAGAACTCTTCTAGCCAATAATACAAGCAGTATTATTAGCTTCCTTAAAATTGAAATCATTGGTGACGTATTCATCACTTACTATTGTATTCCTAGCAGATATGGATGAGGATGAAGACGCGGATCTCTCTCGTGATGATGATGCGGAAGATGATGATTACACTGACGGTGATGACAACGCGTGGCCTCGACCTGAGTCATCACCGGCTCCATCTACTACTACCACTTCTACCACCACCACTACCACTACTGTAAGATCTTATGTATGTTCTCCTACAGAAATTAAAGCAAAAATATAGCATTTTTGTTTAATGTCTGGATGCCACTTTGTTTCTGATGTCGTCCTAAACTTTGTGTTTCGTCAATACTGACGCTCTGCTAAGTACATATTTTCGCGTGACATTAGCCATATGGAGTAGTCCTATATGTATGATAAGATCCCCTTAGAAGTCACCATATTTGACCACTTGACTTAAAATGGAGATGAGAACTATGTGATCAGTAAACACAAGTTGTCTCAAACTTAAAATTTATTTATTCAAATAGGCTACAATGGAGCAATTTTGCAAGTCAATTAGACCTTAATCTTCTGACATAACATACTTCATCAATTTCCAGGCTTCGACCGCTACCTCCGACCCCTACTTCTCCCACTTCGACCCTCGCACTGAGCACCAGAGCTACAAGGACGCCCAGCAGCGATTGGAAGAGACCCACCGCGAAAAGGTAAATTATAACCAACTCCTGAAAACAACAAGCGTGAGGTGTTGTTTACCATAATGACTTTTATTCTTAGAAAGTGCAGATGCGGTCAACGATGAATCACGCCTAGAAAGGTAACTAAATATTCACTCGTGTCTTGAAGATGCCCAAGTTGTAACCCTCAGCATTAAACAATTACAAGTTGTGAGCAGCTCTCTGAAAAGTAAATTACCTGTGTTATTCCAGGATCCAGCCTACTTAAATATCAAATTGTGTATGTTTCTTAGACCTTGAAATAACAAATAGGCTACTTTTAACTGGATGATAAATACTGCTGGACTCAGCCAGGAAATTAATAATTTTCCTGATGCTAATGCTTGATTTCTTTGTACTGTTTAGATTACCAAGGTGATGAAGGAATGGTCTGAGCTTGAGGACCGCTACCAGCAGATGATGATCTCCGACCCCGCGGCCGCACAGACTTTCCGTCAACGCATGACTGCTAAGTTCCAGTCCAATGTACAGGTAAATACTTACGAGTATAATGCACTAAATTTACAGGTAGATACTAGTTTGTATCGCTGAAGGAACACAAAATATGGCAGTAAGCTTGCAACATAGCTTTCGGCTTTGAAATTATCATTGTGTTTTAGGAAAATAAAACAAGTTACAAGTTCGTACTTATAAGTAAACAAATCTGAGCTAAATAAATGTGCTCATGAATTAGTGCTTGGAGATTAGGGCAAATTTCCCACAAGATAAACTTTTAATAGTATTTTTTGTTCACTCTTCCTTTTATTAAAAATAATAAAAATTATTCTCCAGACGTTAGAAGAGGAAGGCGTAGCAGAGCGACGTCGTCTGGCCGCCCTCCACCAGCAGCGCGTGTTGGCTCACCTCGCTCAACGGCGCCGCACAGCTCTGTCCTGCTACACTCGCTCGCTCAGGGACCAACCACCCAATGTAAGTAGAACTAATGATGTCCCTCCACCAGCAGCGCGTGTTGGCTCACCTCGCTCAACGGCGCCGCACAGCTCTGTCCTGCTACACTCGCTCGCTCAGGGACCAACCACCCAATGTAAGTAGAACTAATGATGTCCCTCCACCAGCAGCGCGTGTTGGCTCACCTCGCTCAACGGCGCCGCACAGCTCTGTCCTGCTACACTCGCTCGCTCAGGGACCAACCACCCAATGTAAGTAGAACTAATGATGTCCCTCCACCAGCAGCGCGTGTTGGCTCACCTCGCTCAACGGCGCCGCACAGCTCTGTCCTGCTACACTCGCTCGCTCAGGGACCAACCACCCAATGTAAGTAGAACTAATGATGTCCCTCCACCAGCAGCGCGTGTTGGCTCACCTCGCTCAACGGCGCCGCACAGCTCTGTCCTGCTACACTCGCTCGCTCAGGGACCAACCACCCAATGTAAGTAGAACTAATGATGTCCCTCCACCAGCAGCGCGTGTTGGCTCACTTCGCTCAACGGCGCCGCACAGCTCTGTCCTGCTACACTCGCTCGCTCAGGGACCAACCACCCAATGTAAGTAGAACTAATGATGTCCCTCCACCAGCAGCGCGTGTTGGCTCACCTCGCTCAACGGCGCCGCACAGCTCTGTCCTGCTACACTCGCTCGCTCAGGGACCAACCACCCAATGTAAGTAGAACTAATGATGTCCCTCCACCAGCAGCGCGTGTTGGCTCACCTCGCTCAACGGCGCCGCACAGCTCTGTCCTGCTACACTCGCTCGCTCAGGGACCAACCACCCAATGTAAGTAGAACTAATGATGTCCCTCCACCAGCAGCGCGTGTTGGCTCACCTCGCTCAACGGCGCCGCACAGCTCTGTCCTGCTACACTCGCTCGCTCAGGGACCAACCACCCAATGTAAGTAGAACTAATGATGTCCCTCCACCAGCAGCGCGTGTTGGCTCACCTCGCTCAACGGCGCCGCACAGCTCTGTCCTGCTACACTCGCTCGCTCAGGGACCAACCACCCAATGTAAGTAGAACTAATGATGTCCCTCCACCAGCAGCGCGTGTTGGCTCACCTCGCTCAACGGCGCCGCACAGCTCTGTCCTGCTACACTCGCTCGCTCAGGGACCAACCACCCAATGTAAGTAGAACTAATGATGTCCCTCCACCAGCAGCGCGTGTTGGCTCACCTCGCTCAACGGCGCCGCACAGCTCTGTCCTGCTACACTCGCTCGCTCAGGGACCAACCACCCAATGTAAGTAGAACTAATGATGTCCCTCCACCAGCAGCGCGTGTTGGCTCACCTCGCTCAACGGCGCCGCACAGCTCTGTCCTGCTACACTCGCTCGCTCAGGGACCAACCACACAATGTAAGTAGAACTAATGATGTCCCTCCACCAGCAGCGCGTGTTGGCTCACCTCGCTCAACGGCGCCGCACAGCTCTGTCCTGCTACACTCGCTCGCTCAGGGACCAACCACCCAATGTAAGTAGAACTAATGATGTCCCTCCACCAGCAGCGCGTGTTGGCTCACCTCGCTCAACGGCGCCGCACAGCTCTGTCCTGCTACACTCGCTCGCTCAGGGACCAACCACCCAATGTAAGTAGAACTAATGATGTCCCTCCACCAGCAGCGCGTTTTGGCTCACCTCGCTCAACGGCGCCGCACAGCTCTGTCCTGCTACACTCGCTCGCTCAGGGACCAACCACCCAATGTAAGTAGAACTAATGATGTCCCTCCACCAGCAGCGCGTGTTGGCTCACCTCGCTCAACGGCGCCGCACAGCTCTGTCCTGCTACACTCGCTCGCTCAGGGACCAACCACCCAATGTAAGTAGAACTAATGATGTCCCTCCACCAGCAGCGCGTGTTGGCTCACCTCGCTCAACGGCGCCGCACAGCTCTGTCCTGCTACACTCGCTCGCTCAGGGACCAACCACCCAATGTAAGTAGAACTAATGATGTCCCTCCACCAGCAGCGCGTGTTGGCTCACCTCGCTCAACGGCGCCGCACAGCTCTGTCCTGCTACACTCGCTCGCTCAGGGACCAACCACCCAATGTAAGTAGAACTAATGATGTCCCTCCACCAGCAGCGCGTGTTGGCTCACCTCGCTCAACGGCGCCGCACAGCTCTGTCCTGCTACACTCGCTCGCTCAGGGACCAACCACCCAATGTAAGTAGAACTAATGATGTCCCTCCACCAGCAGCGCGTGTTGGCTCACCTCGCTCAACGGCGCCGCACAGCTCTGTCCTGCTACACTCGCTCGCTCAGGGACCAACCACACAATGTAAGTATATTTATTTATTATTATTACTCATATTATTTATTATAAGGTACCTATTTAGCGCTTGCTCTCACACTGCAGGGAAAAAGCCTTTTGGTACACCCCTAGTTCTTTATGCCGTTTCTTTCGGGGTCATAGATTTAGGAATTTGTCGTGTTTGGGGCCGTGTATCGTACAAAATTAATGTTCCACTTCTTCTAGAGAACAATAAATAAATTTTGCGGTGAACTTTTATTTAACCTAGTGATAAAACGAACAGAAGTCAGAAAACGAACGAGGCAGATATGCCATTTGCCTGAAGATAGGCGACACGCCATTGCAAGTGTATAAAAGTTAGACTTCACAGGTTTATTCCCAATTATTTATTTTATTTTAAAGTTTACTAAATTATAGTTTATTCCCAAAACCCAGCTTGGCTGAGTTGGTTAATGTGTAAACTAGCCATTTACTGAACAAATAGTAAATTACAGATTGCATTATGATACGACCACTCATATTATGAAATTCTCCCTCCACAGGTCCACCGCGTCCAGAAATGCTTGCAGCGTCTGGTCCGAGCTCTCGCCGCTGAGCGTAGTGGAGCACTCGCCGCGTGGAGACGAGCTGCCGCCGCTGGGAAGGAAGCCGCCGCTGCTGAACGGGCCAGTGCTGCTGATAGATTGCAGGTATGTTCTTACTTCTACTTTTTCTACTTGAAGCTGGACGAACAGACTCATTAAAATCTCAAAGAGAAAAAAATCGGTATTAATAATTTTTTGAAGTAAAATGATCAATAGAGGAGAAGGTGGAGGGCGAATGATCAAGAGTTAGACCTTAAGAGGCAATCCACCTCACAAGTGAGCAATCCACCTCATAAGTGAGGTGGATTGCTGTGGGTGGCACCGATCATGAAAGCAACAACAGAGATAAATGGAAATATCGTAATTTAAAATAGAGCAGTAAAATAATATTATCAAATATTAGTCTCTCTGATGATCCATGTGAGCCTCTTAACTCTAAAGGATCCATTAGCAATTATCTAACTTTATACTCGAAATATTCTGGAGTTCTTCATAATGATAAAACAAACTATATGTTAGAAATAAAAAATAATATATGTTACAAATTTGTTATAATTTTAGGACGCTGACCGCGCTCTCCAACGTGCCCTGACCGCTCTTCGCCGCCGTCCCCACCTCTACGCCAGCATTGGAACCGCTATTGAAGACTACGTTCAGGTAAGTTTCAATAATCATTAAAGAGTTATATTTATAGTGAATTTTGAGTAGGTACTCAAATACGGTATAACTTATACCAACCAGAAACCTATATAGTATCTGAATTTGCAGTAGACTTGTGTACCAGTTGAGGTAGAAATATTAACACAAATCAGAAACAAGTATACATCATAAGAAGTATTAGATTATCATAATGATTGTGTAATCACTGGTCACATAACTCCTAAATACCAGGGTAACGCTGTTGGTGTGATTGGCCATCGTATCGTTTACATCGATCGATTATCTCGTTTACTTCTAACATAAAACAGTAATTCCATAAAATCCAATTGTCACAGTCCATGCAATCCAAGGACGACATGGCGGTGTCCCTGATGTCCATGACCCCTGAGGCTGAGGAACTGCTTCTTGACCGTATCGAGGCTGAGGTTCAGAGGGAACAGGCTGCGAGGGACCAGCTCAATGCTAAGAGAGACCAACGCACCAAGCAGCGACAGGAGATCCAGAACGAACGAGTTAAGGTGAGATTCTGGTCTCCTTTGGAATTTTGTTGTTTGAATGCTTGGTGTCTAGTTTTGTAAGGCCTTTCGACTCGGAGAAAAGAAGTATTTGTATCACTGTTTTGTGTGCTATCCAGTGTAATTTTTAATGGAGATCTTACACGTACCACCTACACAATTCGTATCTAAAACTCCTAAATAGCAAGTTTATATTTACTTATTATACTTGTAGCATTTCAGTCCAGTGATCAAAAGCAGCACTGAAATGCATGGAACCATCACTGATCTGTTAATAAATCCAGGCCAGTGGTTAAATCCACGAATAGAGAGAAATGAATGCGCTCGTAACGCATGGACTGTGTCATATAGTTTGGATAATTATATTCCTACTAATTCTCTTCTAAATACTCCTAGTGTTTGTATGTCTTGTGACTAACCACTGCCCATCCTCTAGACATCGAACGGCGTGAAGGAAAGCGAGGAGACCGACGACGAGGCCTCGGAGCCGACAGAGATAGAAGCCAGTGCTGCTCCGTCTCCCTCACCCGCGCCGAGCGCCGCCCCCTCGTCCCTTCCACCGTCGCCTGCCTCCGTCTCCCAGCGTGACGTCACTACTCGACTGTATACCGAGACTACGACCACTGTGAGTTGCCTTCCTCTGTTATAAATTGACCTTATGTTGTGTCTTCCGTTTTTTTGAAGATTTCTTCAAAAGAAATACTTGATTCAAAGATTTGAAATGAACCTTGCGAGATGGTCTGAAGACCTTAAGATAAGATAAGAAACTCTTCATTACTATACATAAAGCAAATTTGAAGATCTGGCTCATGCAAGTCAATTTCTTCAGAATTTTTTCAGAAGTGAGTTACGTACAGCAGTTTACATATGTCTGCAGATTAATAACAAAAACTGCTGCAAATTACAATTATTTAATTTATTGATCGTCTATAAGTTAATTTTTTTGAGAATTCCTTAAACTTTATCTCACATTAATTTTTGTTGTTGTATTCCAGGAAATGATCACGAGCACAGTAACCGACGCACCTGAGAGCGAGACAGCTGAGACGATGGAGGTCAGCGAGTCTACCAGCCGACGATCCACTGGCGAGGTAATTTCTTACGTACCTATTAATATAGTGGTTACCTAAACCGGGGCATGGCTTTTACCCTCAGTTTCTTCTATTCTGAGCAATATAATGTTAAGACTCGGCTATCAATTACTAGCGGTCTCTGATGATACACAAGTTTCACCGGCCGATCTTCCTCTAGAGGGCCTATTGGCTATCGCAAAACGACATGTAAAACACTAGAATCCATAGACATAATTGCGTACATTACGTGCTTAAACCTCCTTATTAATATGATTAAAGTAACAAAAGCAGCAATGTACATTGAAGTTGCCATCAATCGTAGTGGGTGAGAATTAGCCAATAGCCCCTCAGGATGGATCTCTTCATAGCTACTAGTATTCTTTTATCTGTGTCATAGCTCAGCATGCGGGTGCTATCTTTTGGCAGAATTGTCAAACACAGGTCGAAGATGGAATAGCTGGTATTTTACGTAATAGAAACTGGACAACATGTTATTGGCGACTATTAATACTAGTCTCCCGCAAATTAGTAAGTTTTAGATCAATGGGTTAATAAATGTTCTATATTAAAAGCTCTATTTCCCTTACAGACTGAAGGTGAAGGTCTCCGAGCTGCCCTGGAACACGCCGAGGAGCGCGCCCCGCCACCACCTGCTCACGCTCTCAAACATGAACTGCAGCACTCACAGCCTGTAACATATTATATTTTAACCTAGTTATATTGTTAGAAAACTAATTAACTAGCTGTGCTAGAAAGTAGACTATGTGTAGGGACTAGCTACATGAAAGCTTAAAAACCGATTCAGCAGTTTTGGCGCGAAGAAGTTACATACTTTATCATTTCCATTTATATATTAGGTTATTTGAACAAACCTTCTATTGAATTAAAAATTTAATTCACCAGGATCTTTTAAGTTTGAGGAAATAATGTAGTACGCAGTACGAGTATGTGTGGGATCACAGATAAAACATATTGATGGCACTGACATGTCACATGACGAGTTCATAGAGGTAATATAATGAAATAATACGAGTATGTCCAACCGTAGCTCTACAAAAATACAGATACAAAAATCAAGATGTAGTTCATCTCCTTCAGTTTCAACGTAGTTTATGATCTAACAATGTATAATTCCTCTAATTAAGTAGCTTACGTCCATCGTTCCAGGGTTTCACAGTCCGCGGCGCCCCGTCCGGCTCGAGCAGCGCGGGTGCGCTGTACCCGGCGCTGTGCGTGGGCGGCGCGGCGCTAGCGGCCGCCGCCTGCGTCGCTCTCGCCGTGGCACGCCGCCGCGACCGCGCGCCCGCTGCGCAGGGATTTGTTCAGGTACGTCTGTAATATAAGTGTCATTGACCTGGCCAACTCAAGCAGTACGGATATAGTGTACCCGGAGCTGAGTATCTACGGACAAGAAAGAGAAGAAATAGAGATCAGATAAGAAAAAAAAGAGAGTACACAGAATAGGGATTTTAAATTAAGCACATCAACACAACTTTTTTATGTTATAAAGGGGGCTAGCAGATCTAGCAACACTTCGAGTCATTGGGATCTATTGTGTTTACCCCTATTTTAATGTTCCTTTCTATATGAAAAAGTGGTTTATTAAAGCGGTGATCCCACTAAGAGGAATAAACTTATGCTCCTCCGGCTTAGGATACGCAGTCCCAAGAAGTCTCATGCGTTTCGTTGCTGAGTCGTCGCATGCACTCATAAAGTGCTGATTTTAAATTGAGAATCATGCGTAGTTTAAAAACACTTTCATTTTCTACTGGGCATGTTTTAATCTCTCATTTGCTTGTTCAATTTTCCCAGGTGGAGCAGACCGGAGCAGTAGCTCCGACTCCTGAGGAGCGACACGTAGCCAACATGCAGATCAACGGCTACGAGAACCCTACCTACAAGTACTTCGAAGTCAAGGAGTAAATCCATCCCTTCCCACACTGTTACCTCCCTACCAGTTGAAAACGACAATCTGGCACTGATCTGGCTGTTTTAACTGATCTGGCTGGATGTTTACTGACCTGGCCGCGTATTTACTGATCTGGCCGCATATTTACTAATCTGAAGATTTCTTTTTATCGATTGATCGATCTCTAGATTTACTATTTTGATCTAGGCTGACATTTAAGATCTGGTTACATCATTTCGTAATAACAGATCTGGTTAAAGTTCATCTTTCCTGAAATCCAGACCTTTTTCTGATGTGGCCCCATATTTACTGGGGGGGTCTCGTTCATGTTATATCAAATAAATCTTTATCGATGTGGCTATATTTTCATAGCCATGTCTTTAGAATTTGACCGCGTTTTTACTGATCATAATGTACCAGATCTTTGCATTTTGTCGATAAAGTCCACTTCTCAAGTAAAATCCCCGTCTTAGTTTGTATTAAGTTAGAGAGACGAGACGGGAACGTGTTAGGGTGAAATATTTGGGCAATCGTCTATTTGCACCGTTACAATGTTACCTCAGCAAAATATATTATTGCCACCTTTTCCTAAACAGTATTATCGGGTAACATTTTAACTCAAACGAATAGATGATATTTAAAATTCTTCGTGTGTTAGGTGCCCTTAGAGACAGGGTGTTTTCTACCCCACACCTTTATCTATATCCTAATTATTTATGGAATGAATGTGAGTGTTTATACCCTTGCGGAGTGGACTGAATTCACTGGTGGGAGAGGAGTTACACTTTGTTTTAAAAAGCTTGTGTGATTAGTGGATAACATTTGCGTTCATTCGCGGTCAGTCAAATACTCATAAGATTTGTTTCGTTATTTTTGCACCAAACATTATTTATTTTTATGTTAAGGTTAGGATTAAGTTTTCGTCTAGTATCCTAGGATTTATAAGTGTCACCGTAGTAGAATTTTAAATTAAGTTCTTCGAGGCCGTCGCTCGAGCGGTGACGCCGACTCTGTTCCGAGGCATTCGTTGGGTTAAGATAAGATTGATCTCAGTTGATTAGTGCGCGTTAGGTTTATTCAGTGACGAGTGGCGCCACCTCTCGGGCGATAGGAACAAACGTCCATGGTACGCTGTGTAAATAGGCTCCGCGTACAAATTTTTGAACCTAACTTACTCTAATGCCCGCTTTCATTTACTTTTTTTATAGTAGGTAGATCATAAACGTGAATTTTATGTAATAAAATGCGAAGATATATTTTAATAATTAATGTGTACTTAGCTATGGGACGGCAAAGCCGGCGCGGGCGGACCTTTTTGTACCTTGGGTTTTAGTTCACCTTTAGCGGAAAATCTTAACAAGGAACTCAAATTGCATCCATCATGTTCTATCACTACGATAAACCGCAGTTCCTTGCGTGGTTCGTAAATCCAGATTTAAATTGAAGTTTCACGGCTACGATTTCCCTGTAGGTGTGATAACCCCTTACACCCAGTTCTATTCCGAGAGCTTCTTCTAAGCAATATCCCTAGTTGTCCGGTTATGTTTAAGCTTACCATACAACTGGTGTCGGTCCGCCCGGAGACACCATCCCGGAGAGGCGTCGCGTACTCAATGTGTGTGTTTCGCGACACACATCATTTTACCATGATAAGTGGCCAGTGAACAATCCATGGAGTTACTTTAATTCTCAACAGTTTCAGCCTATAACAGCTCGATGGCGAGCTGGAGAGCCATATGCTTTCATGAGACTCGTATGTCGTGAATAGCATCAAGATTTTTGGATGTATGATCCAAAAGTCTTGGTGATCATAATGTTACCTACAATTCATTGATTACCTACCACATACAGTTTGTTTAAGATCACATATTGATGTTTCTGATGGCGATATTAGTCCTCGACTTATCGAGCCGAAACATTTTTAAAATTTGTCAGCAAACGATCTCTTAAAATTTTAGTAGAGGACTTCCATGAAGATCCTCCTCGATTCATATTAAGTTGTAATGTATTTTGTAGAAAATTAAAGGATTTCGTGGATTGTCCATATCTCGAGCCTCTCTTATAATCTAGTCATGAACAGTCATCGCAGAGGTTGTGACGCACTTTGGGTACCGGCGAGTAAAGCTTAGTGAGTGTATGTATGGTTATGATATAAGTAGATGTACAAAAGTAATACATTATATAGATGTTTTAGCGTCAGATACATAGATATAAAGCAAATATTATATATCGCATTCGTCCGTATAAAGTAAGGGCTTGCGCTCGTGTCTATTCCCACGTACGTACCACAATTAATGTTACGTCGTAGTTAAGATGTAATTCTGCCTCAGTATTAATATACATTTAAGCTTATTTATTACATAATAAGCTAATTTATATACACTATTTCTATTTGTTTACGGGCGTAGTGGCGTTAACTACAAATGAAGTCATATCAGATTCGTCACGGCGTTGAGATCGCGTGTCTTGCTGTGGAAGTGTAGCTTTGGTAACGCCATCTATGCGCTGCGACGTGCAACTCGCCGAGAGTTGCACAGTTCCGAGCGATAGATGTCGCAGCAAGACTGGCGTGAACAAACGCGCGCCCGAGGCTTGTACGGCATTTCGTATGTTACTCACTGTATAACGTAAGTTTAATCCAGCATACAGTAACCGCTACGTATTTATTATATCTAATATACAAGCCGACCACATATTTTTTTAACAAACTTTTGCTCAAAATCAGCTGTCTCTATTGTCGGTATAGCAATTTTGATCTAAACAATTTGAATGTTAATCGGTAATATTGGTGTTAGTAGTACTAAACCCAGTTTCTGTACCTTGCCCGATCACTGTTTCACGTATTTTAATAAGTATCTACATAATGATAATGGTTTGAAGATTTTCTTTTGTGTTTACTGTGCTGCATTTTATTGTGAGTTCAAAGTTCAAATTGAATCAATAAATAGAAATTTAAATAATGGTCTTGTTATTGGCGTTAAGCGCTAACACCCTCCTTCCCTGAATCCCAGTCACAGATAGCATTTGGTACAATACACAATGTACATATTAGAGGTGTAATAAATATTTATAGGTTTTATATTAAGTATATATAGTATTGAGGCATTCTTAGAATTAGGTTAGCTCAACATAGCAGTTAGAAATGAACTCGGTGTTTGCAGCCCTGGAATGTAAGCTAAACATTGTAGTAGGGTTTCGTCCATTAACGACAAAGTAGCACTCCCTGGGCCTTTCGATTAGATATTACTTTACTAATGTTGATTTTATTAATCGGGATTTATCGTGAAATTATTTTAATGTTAGTTTTACGAGAGCATTAATATATCAGTCACATGAGCCGTGGTCAGGATCAGAATCAGAAATTATTTTATTGTAAAAACTATGTAGGTATGTGGATGTTACATCGTAGGTATAATAGTATCAACAGTTGACCTTTTTCAGGCGTACAATATTGTTTAATTATAAAGCTAAATTATATTATAATTAATTGGCTTAAAATTTAACAGAAAATATGACAGCTTAATATTTTAGGTTTACATAGTACCTAGGTGCCTAATACTAAACTAGAAACTAATCATCAAAAAATTCGTTTATTGTGTACTTTTGTTAACAACCAGGATCTTAACTTGATTTTAAATATTTTTTTATTTAACAATTTCATATCAGTAGGCAGTTTGTTGAAAATTTTGATAGCCATAACAAATGTGCTTTTTTTGGTACATGGTATTGTTTACTTGGGGTATAGCTATATTATATTTGTGTTTAGTTCTTAAGATATCAATGCGATTAGATTTAACTTCGAAAAAATAATTTTGGTTACATTTTACAAATAAGCAGATTTCAAAAATATACACATATCGAAAGAATTAGATGCATTGGTGTGATTGGCAGTCCACGGTATCCGTAGCATATGCCTCCAACTCCACATCTCTAATGCATCAATCCTTTGTCTCTCTCGAGCTCGTATTTTCCATGTGTCCACCCCATATAGGAAAATTGAATCCCACCAAAAACATTCTGTAAAAAACTAGCCAAGTCTCGAAGGAGCTGCTTGTTTATCTCTAAAAAATAATGAAATCTAGACAAAGTCGTGCCAAGTCTAAGATTCCTTACTGCGATTTCTTTATTATTATAGTTAATGTTGTGTGACTTGGCCGTTGAAGGGTACTCAACCCCTGGGATTATGTTGGTAGTGGGAAAACCATAATCTTCGTCTTGTCTCTGTTTACTGCGAGGCCCATGCAGTTGCTCTCAGCTTCGAGTCTTTGGAACAGCTCCTGCATGTCTTCTACAGACGTCGACAAGATGACCGTGTCATCTGCATATCTAAGATTTGATATGCGTTTACCGCCTATCGAAAATCCCTTATCCCAGTTTTCGAGCACCTTCCGGATAAATTTATGTGCACACTGCACAATGTGCTGCGGCCGACAATCACGGTGATACCTATATTCTCATTTTTACATGAAATGAAATTGTCATAACGCGGTATTATTTAGTGAAATAAAATGATGCGGAAAGGAAAGCGCGACATCCAGTTTTAGTTTAGCAAAATATTGTATTTCATTTTACAGATTAGTCTATCGCGCGTTTCAAAGTTATATAATATATCTTTTGCATTTTAACTCCTAATAATTTCTCTTAATTAACTTCAAAATGGAGGTATTTACTTTATCTAACAAATAAAAATTATTTATGATATGAAGTACAGTAATAATCGATTAAATAAAATTAAGTAGGTATCACTAAAAAAAAATCGCGGACCTCTTTCGTGAAAAGCACAGTATCACTAAAACACGAGTTTAACTTTTATTTGTTATAGTGACATCTACCGTGAATGTCTGGAACTATTATTATGAACATGGTCAGTGTCGTTCAGCGAGCGTTAAAAAACATCGTTCATAGGAGCGGTTGAAGTAACAAAATATAGATGGCGTTACTTGCTCCTTACTTGACCCGTAATAATAGTGTGTCAGTTATTCAAACGCCAAATTTTATTTACACACTATGAATAATAAAACCTAATTAGTATTAAGAATAATAAAATATCACTTGACTGCAACTTAAAAAAACTACCCACATAATAATAATAATTATGTAGGTTGTTTTTTTAAATGTTTTTTTTTCCACAGATGGAATGATTTATTAACAGAAAAATATACAAAATTAGACTTAAAAATAACTAAATACTTAACCCTAAGAATATTAAAAAACAGTACTTAAAAACTAAAACATTAATATTAAAAAAAATACAAATAATTAAAAACTTAGTCATTAAATAACCCGCCCCTGATAGTTCCCGGTGCAAATGAGCCCATCACATTGCGAAAAGCGATGGCCATCCTCTGCACCTAAAACGACCCGGAGCGGGCAGCGGGAGTCGCCGGTCTTTTCCGAAATCCTTCGCCGGTCTTTTTTAAGTTTAAAATGTTGCAGTGAAGTAATATATTTTTTAAAATAATAATTAGGTGTTGATTAGGTGTTGTCATAATTATTAGGGTAGTAGGTATTAGGGTAATTATATGGTTAGTCATAATTATTAGGGTAGTACAGGGTACCTATTAACTTTTATGACATTGACCAGCTGTCGATTTAAACTGGTCTACACTTTCTATTGCGGACGGGCTATATTCATAATATTAAGTAAAATAATATTCATTATAATTTTTTTAATTCTTTATAAGGTAGCCTTTGACCACGATCTCGCGTAATGTTAAGCGACGATGCGGGCGTAGATGGTAGTAGATTATACCTAGAAGGCGGGATAAATCTTTCTGTAATAAATGCTCAAAAACACTAATCTGAAACGTAACATTACAGGTACAGGTGAATATGCTCCAAGCACAGAAGCATCTTTAAGCCTGGCGCAGACTACAACCAATCGGACCAGGGCCGCATGGCATGACATAAAGTAAAAGTAAGGTTTTGTTTATTTTGAACTTTATTAGTTAGGAGAGATTTTGGAAATAAATAAATTAGGTATAGGTGGACAATCAACAATCTGCGGTACGATAGTTCATATTCATTATCATAATCAGCCTATGTTCGTCCACTGCTGGACATAGGGCTCCCCATGGTGCGCCCCTCAACTTGGTTCTCAGTCTTTCTCCTCCAACCAGTGACCCTCCGGATATCATCGCCTCATCTAAGGACTCCACCCTAGAACACGTCTACCCCATCGGTTATCGGTTCTACGGCAAATGTGACCAGCCCATTGCCACTTCAGTTCGTATAAAAAATCTACTATTTTTAAAGTAGTAGTGGTTCATATAAAATATCTAAAAATGATGTAGGAACATTTTCGTAATGCTATGCGGGCCAACGTCAGATAGAGATGATTCTTAGACGGATAAGTTCATTGCCCAACAGTGGAATGGTATAGACAAGCACAAGGGCGAATCCAGGATTTGGGTCTGGGGGGGGCAAGGTGCAGAAAGCCAAGAATATTATAATTTTTACTACGAAAAAAGTGTGTTTAGCTCGCTCTGAACAGTTAGAAAGTTCAAATATCCTTAATAATAAGTGCCGAGAAAAAAATTATAGTCTTGACCATGAAATATGTGCAAAATTCGTAACTCTACAATGCTTCTGGGGGGCGCCATGGCCCCCTGCCCCCCCTTAATCCGCCTATGGTCTGCGCCATCCTTTATCTGTATTAGGTTATTCAAAGACCCTATCTATCTAGCTCAATAACTTATTAATTTAAGTTTAATTTAGTATCTCTTGAGTATCTCATAGTTTACCAATTTGTCATTAAAACGAGTAAATCTCTTGCCTTTTCATTATTCAGTTATTAATCTGTAATTTTATCACTACCATATTATGACATAATTTATCTTTTATGCACATAATATTACATTATGATAACTTGCTCTTTCCAGCGGTTTTATCCGCTGAGAAGTACCTATCTTATTAGGTTAGGTAGGTATTACTGATTAATTATATTGATGTACTCGTACATACGCTGTTGATCTCCTATTTCTTCTATTTTGCATATTTAAAAGTTTGAATTAAAATTTGTTGAGCTTGAGAACTTGGCTACGTCTCGACTTGCTACGAAACGGGACACGCCGCGATGTAATTAGGTACTTATCGAACACACAGTGCGTTATATATCATAACCGTTTTTGGTTGAATTTATAAAGTAAAAATATATGTTACTTGTTACAGTACCTATTTCTAACAAGGTACTTGACGGACTGCCTTTTTTTGGCAAATTTTCCCTATATAGGTAATTTCCCCTTTATTCCCTATATTGTTGGAGATCTTCGGTACATTTTGCGTTTCTATAAACTAAACTACTTACCTAAAATATTAATTTTATTAAATTAGTCTTGGTATACATTATATTAATTTCAGCTGAATCTGATTTGTCGTTTAGGTAAGAAGTAGTAACAAACACACATCCATACGTTCGTATTTATCCTTTATTGCTCTAAAATTTCAGCAAAACCAATAGAATTTAGTATAAATTCCTGGCCATAGAAGCGTAACCAGCCGAATGGAACTCGGTGTCCGTTCATTAAATATCTATGCGTCCTGAATAGGTAAACGTGTGTTTATAATAAATTATCGTTTTAAGGTATCCCCGACATAATGTGTTGTGTAAGGATTTTAACCTCTATTATGACGATTCTGTAACAAAAGAAATTGAGAGCGTAGCAAGACGACAGCGATTTTTAGGTTATAAAACATTTTTAACCCATAGGTATGGCAGTTATTTATAGGAAATTTCTAAAAAATACTTTTTCAATTTGATTTTGTATATAAATACATATAATATAGGTAAGTTATAGTACCTACGGCATCATTTCGGCTTCCTACCAAAAATCGTTTGATTCAAATCAGGTAGGTAGCAATTCAGAGTTTTTTTCATGTAAGCAAGATCCTAATTCCCAATAGGTATAGGTATCTGCTGAAGTCCATTATTTTAATTAAAACAAAATAAGTGTAACTAATCCGTGAAAAATCGGTCTACACATTACACATCTTAAGCCGACGAGTCGACCATTTGCAAAATCAATTTAGTGTTGAATCCATTAAATCACATGTTACTTCAATACTCAATACACATCCTCGTCCAGTGTAATAAGAGCTCCCGCCTCCGTCTGGTTCTATTGTCGTAGTACAAAATCCGGGTGTTTCAATGATTTGTGAGGGGTCTTGTGATGATGGTCGGCCGTAAATGTTGCCCCCACGTTAAGTACAATGCATAGTGCAAAGGGGCTGCTACCCTTATGTCGATTCAGAGATTAGGGCGCAGGAAATGGTGGTGCGATCCTGTTTGATGATATATTGTTGGTAAATTAATGTATTGGTTTGCACAATATTTTATGAATTTGATTTTTTGATTTTATAATATTTGCTACATTGATTTCGTTTTATATTTCTCTACGTGTTAACTCAATATCACTTTGCGTGTAACTAAATATGTGGCCATACCATAAAATATTTTGAATTTTGACTGATTTTTGCTCCTAGGTATGTTTTACAAACAACCAATCGTTTATGCTGATTGGTCAACTAATAAATGTCGAATATAATTTGAAATTACTATTCTATTGCATATTTCTATTTACTGCTTCGATTCCTTTCTTTACTCTTATTTCTCCTTTAAATTAGTAATATTTGTTATATATTTATTTTATTGGTAATAAATTAGTTTGGTTGGCTTTTGTTTCTATAACAAAACAATTTTGCGTTACCAATAGACCATAGATACACTCTCTCTATCTATAACAAACGCGCATCTACTTGCATACTCGCAGAATTATAACGCATTGAGAGCCAGTTATTTCTCCTCTAAATTGGTAATACTATTTGTTTGTATGACAAAACAAATCTACTATTCCCATAGAAACACTATTTCTTTCGATAACAAACTCGCATCTACTCGCATACTCGCAGAATTATAACACATTGAAGGCTAGTTAATTATTTCTCCTCTAAATTGGTAACACTATTTGTTTCTATGACAAAACAAATCTACTATTCCCATAGAAACACTATTTCTATCGATAACAAACTCGCATCTACTCGTATACTCGCAGAATTATAACACATTGAGGGCTAGTTACTTATTTCTCCTCTAAATTGGTAACACTAACACTATTTGTATTCTATGACGAAACGATTCTACTATTCCTATAGATACACTATTTCTATCGATAAGAAACTCGCATCTACTCGTATACTCGCAGAATTATAACTCATTGAGGGCTAGTTACTTATTTCTCCTCTAATTTGTCGCTCACAGTGATAAGGCCGCCAATTGTGGACCAAAATGTATTGTAGCACTAGTTAGTAATAAGTTTAATGTAATTTTTCGTATTCTATTCTATTTCTATAACAAAACTGTTCTGCGGTTCTTATAAGATACTATCTTTATCTATTACAAACGCGCATTTACTCGCAGAATTATAACACATCGAGGGCCGGTTTCTTATTTCTCCTCTAATTTATCGCTCACAGCGATAAGGCCGCCAATTGTGGACCAAAATGTATTGTAGCACTAGTTAGTAATACTTAAGTTTAATGTAATTTTTCTATTGGTCTCAATAAAATGTATTCTATTCTATAACAAAACTGTTCTGCGGTTCCTATAGATACACTATCTCGATCTATAACAAACGCGCATCTACTCGTATACTCGCAGAATTATAACACATCGAGGGCCGGTTACTTATGCAACCGCGTCGTTTGAACGGCACGAGAAAGTTGACTAGTAGATAAAAATTACGGAAAAGATCTTATTTCCACGCTTATTTGGACATCTTCGGTTTTCCTACATGCCTTGGGGTTTTAAGGAAGTTCTTACACACTCATATTTAATTATTTTTTATAATTATTAAATATTTTCTCTGTGATGAGTAACAACGAGCAAAACATATGTGCGATACGGCCCAGACATAATAAGACATATGCCAAGACAAAGTATAACCCCCTGTTTTAAAATAGATACAAAATTCTATTCGTCGTTAGGTCATGTTGCAGGCTGTAATAATCTCGGCGACCTGAAACTGCAACATATAGGTTAGCCACACAACCTATAAAATGTGATTTGACTCTGACAGTGTAAGTAGGGTAACCTGTTCTGTAGGAGTATAAACCCCAATTATTATTATCATTATTATGTTACCCAAAGTTATTATTTGTTGAATCTCGTCATGCCCAGAAATATCGCTGGTAACATTTCCAATCGGGAACACAGTAATGACGGTTATAGGTATTAATGTTTGGCGGAAAAAAATCAAGATCGATTAGCGATCATATTATATGTATTCGCTCTCCATTCACCATTCAAAACGGATCAGCTGTTCGGTCACAATATACCTATATGGAAAGTTATACGAATCTTGAAATTCGTGTTTATACAAGTGGCCCCGTTTGACTCGGCTTGTGTCTTGAAGTATTACTATTATTTAAATATTATTCCAGTCCAAGAAGTTTGTATTCATTGGAGGCTGCAATTCAACATTGGCAGTGCTGGGCCTATAGATTCTGCACAAAGAAGAGACGACGGAACAGCAAAACGTAATAACCTATAAAACACATATTTATTATCAAAAACGCCACTTTGAACCGTCTAAAAGATGCTAAATTAAAAACAAAATAGTTACATTTGATTTTGTACTGAGTACTCGCATTGTAAGAATTTTCAAATATTTTTTTACATTTTGTTAAAATTTGACAGTGAACGTTAGCAAGAGAGGCGATTTTAGTCCGGAATAACCCTGCAGTGCTACGTAGAATTTCGAATTTTATGACACTGGATGGTACTGTGCCTGATGTAGAAAATCATGAGACTTACCATCACGCACCTCATGTACCTACTTTTGTTTGATTTTCTAGGTTATCAAGGTATATTGCATATATATCAGACTAGCTTATTCTTTCGGCTTTGTCCGCATGGCGCAATCCTTTCTTAGCGGAAGTCAATATCATAAAACCTATTTGTGTTCAATATTTCAATCCAATCTGTCAAGCGGCTTAGGCTGTGCGTTGATAGATCAGTCAGTCAATCAGTCACTTTTTCCTTTTATATACTTAGATTTATTAATGTAAGAACATTACATATACACATATATTTTAAGTGGGATAGAAAATAATAAATTCAATTAATTTTCAATTTAATATTTATTTAATGTTCATCTCTTAGCGTAAGACAGGAAACATTTAAAAAATAGCAGCTAATCACAATAATAAAAGGATAACATTACAAAACGCTCTTTTATCTTATACTACAATATCAATTGTTCAACCTCGCCTCTTAGTTTATTACACTTCAATTTCATATAAATATTGCTTCTAGAACAACAAGGATAAGCGCACACTACGACAAAAAATCGTTGCGAAAAAACATCGGTTTCTAAACAAAAGAAATACACAAAAATCTAATAAATCTTTGTATATTTCAATAAATATTATCGTACTTAAAAACCGCAACGATTCAATTTCGTAGAACTGAATCCTTCATCTGGAAAAGTTCTCTTGCTGGATATCTAAGTATCGTATTATGGTCTGGAGAAAATCGCCTATTAGCGATTATATTGTGCTGTAGTATGTAATTACTATTATTATAGAAGACTAGTATTTTTTATGTTGGTATACAGTATAAACAAATTTAATTACTTTTATATTGAACCTGACAGACAAAACAATGTTCTCAATGTCTAAGGAAGCGATCTGCAATTAAAAAATGGTCGGGTCGGTTTGTTCATAATTTTATTGAGATTTTACGCGTTATGCGTAGTTACAAGCCAATCGTAGGCTCAAAATGTCACATCTGTTCTAAAATGTTAAACCTTTGTAATGAATGATGACGTAACGAGGTTTCAAATCTTATACAATGGCTTTCTACTTGAACACGCTGCTTTATGGCCATGTGATGACCTACTGAATTAATTGTAACATTTGACCAAGGCAATTTTACTTTAGGGTTTTTTATTTTTACTTTAGTAAGCCTTTTGAGGGCTTATACATTTTGAATTATAAATTCATAGAATTAGCTTTTTGATAATTCCTAAGAGAAGCCCTTCACAATACTATTATGCCCTGCACGCATTTTAAGTATTTTATAATATTAAAAAAAGTCATGGGGAGCAAAATTGAAAAGAAAAATCTTGTTAAACTCTTCATACATTAAAATCCCAACAAATTGTTTAGATTTGTTCCGAGACGGTCCAGTCTCACGTCAACAACGAACAAAAAGAACTTTTATTACGGTAAAAGGATATAATTCAAAACTGGACAACCTCTATAAAAATCATTAATTGAGGTAGAATTTGTTGTTAAATTATGTCATTTTTTAGTACAAAAACCTATTTATTCTATAAACATTAACACTAGAAATATGGACTGATATGACAAATGCATTAAAATTTAAGACACTGTCATTTCAGTAGATACATTTTAGGGTTAACGTGCAAGTGTTTTTTGTGTGAGTTTTAAAACGCAAAATAAGCGTGTTTTAAATTTTGAACTTGTTGCCAATTTTTCTTAGGTCCTATGTATATGACGTCATCGTCATCTAATATTATGAAATTGACTATATATGCATATTCTACACTTATTACACTCAACACTTAAGTGTTTTCATATAAAAATGACAAAAAACTATCAGAAGTTCCATTTCGACTACTGTTCGATTCAAAATGTATTTTTAAATTTTCTTTTTCATTTTCCGAATTGGGACATTAGTCCCAATCGAAAAATCGTTATTTTATCCCACTTATTTATTACAATCATTCGAGTGAAAGGGAACCAACTGGTAGATTTAATATTCTGATAGGAGTCAATATCCTGTTCTTTTTCTTTTTTTCAAATTGTGATTAAAACTAGAGGCTCGGCATTCAATTTTTTATTCGCAATATTTTCTAGAATCTCACATTTATTCCTTTCTTCATGCCACCTTTGTTCATAAAATTGTACATTCTGCAACGTGGCACTTCAAAAGGAATACAATTAAAACTATTACAATATTAAAATGTGCGTTTTATGACCAATCTGTCTTGACATTCGGTAATCCCTCTTTACATCTAATGAACTGTAAATATTTGTATGACATTAATTTTACAATTTCCCAAAAGGGTCCTACGGGGTGTAAAAGCGTTATTATACTTTATACAATTCAACTTTACCAAACGCTACAACGAAAAAAATCTACTTTCACAAAATTTCTAGATGTGACCTACAGTCGGTAAACGACTCAAAATCCGGTTACTCCGTATAAAATGATCAATATTAGAAAGGGATCAATTTTTGAAGCATATTTTTTACAAGCACAATATCCAAACATCGGTCGGTAAACTAGCACATATACGACACACAGGCTAGGCTAATATCACAGTAATGCTGGGAACGGTGCGGAGACTCACCCCCCACTGACTCCCTACCGCCTCCCGGGGGCGCCTCCCCGGCCTCTCGCCCGCTACCCTCCAGGTACCTATTTACTATTCAGAAGGGGCGAAACGGGCTACTGCCGATATATTTCGCGACAATTAAGATTTCAAAAGTAAAGGAACTTCTACTCGCGGAGAAAATTGCACAATAAATATTGATCGGTACCTACCTACGTTAGTTATTGCACAACCATCTGATAAGTACTCCTAACACGCGAGCGTACCGCTTCACTAACACTCATTACACTTCTACTTCGACCAAACAAAAGAATTCTCATAAAATTAAATACATAAATAAAACAAAAGCAACCGCGTGATACCAAATAGCAACAACGTATCTATACTGGTAACAAAGCTTAAACGGTGATAAGCGCAGGGTAACGTTACAAAACTAATAATAAACAAAAATAAAAACCTTAAAATATACCTATTACAACAAAACTTACTCGGAGTTAACTCAGACTTGTTTGTAAAATGCAGCGCGCTCAAACATTCGGCCGAGTTGGCGGAGCGTCGGCCAAACGTTGGCCACATTGTGTGCCGACGTGATCGCCAACGAAGCGACGCGGCGGCACACGCGAGTATTGATAAGGAAACAGAAATCCCAACAGTGGCCGGTGACGAGCTCGAGTCACGACGCGACCTACCGACGCACTAAGCGTACGTATCGAGGTACGGAGGTGTTTCTTTGTTTCAGAACTTCACCTACCTCTACCCACAATTAACGCGCGAAGTGTTCAAGCCCCCACACTCCACACTCACGATGTGCTCACTCGTGCCAATCTGTCGACCTTCTTAACTTACTTTCGAAATCAGTAAGTTATATCTCACAGCTACACGCAATATTTTAAATAATAAAAGAACTAAAAACGATAAATACACCTAGTTCACGGTCTGCGCAACCGTTCCCAGTCGTTTTGCACTAAGTATCCTTATCAACTATCCATTTAACAATACAATAATATGTAAAACATAATAATAATGATCGCTTACAACTATGCCTCCAATATAAACCATAGAAGTTCTTACAATATTATCTCTGGAACAAGGTCGCGCTCGGTCGACTCGGAGCGGAGCGGAGCGGCGCGGCGCGAGTGTCGCGTACACCGCACACACTCCACACACTGCGGTGTCCTCACTCGATAAGAATGAATCGGCGCACACTAATTGGACCGCGCCCGACTACGGCGTCTGAGCAACTTTCACTAAAATAATAAAAAACACGCTAACAAAGTAAGTACTCGTCTTAATATAATTCGCTAAACTTCGACAGTCCGTGGGGTAACGATAACAGTCCAGCTATTTCCGGGTCGCCATCGTGGAGCGTCCCGGTGCGGACCGTGGCCGGGGCCGGGCCGGGGCCGGGGCGGCGTCGGGCCGGCGGCGAGCGGACGGCGCGTCGGTCCGTCCGCTCACAGGGAGGAGTGGAGGTGCGCCGCCAGACGCGGTCATGAGTCCAGCACCGTCAGCAGGCCGGGGGGCAGCATGGGCATCTCCTGCCGCGCCAGTTGCGCGCAGCCCAGGTTGGCGTCACCCAGCTCGGGGATGGCATCCAGCAGCGCCAGGCACTCGTCCTCGACGGCCCGCCGCGCTTTCTTCCCGACCCACGAGTCGTCGCACTCCTCACGTGCGCGCCGCCGCCGCGCTTCCTTGTCCCGGCGCGCCTCCTCACTCAGTCGGCAGTACGTGTTGTTGATGCAGACGGAGCGGCGCAGGTCCCGCGCGGGATCCTCGATGTTTTCCAATTTTTGTGAGCAGATTTCGATGACCCGTTTGCGCTCCTCGTTGGCGCGGAGGCGCGCCGAGATCATGGAGAGCTTGGGTCGCGCGGCGGGCTCGGTGCGCGGAGGCCCGAACATGTCGTCCTCGAAGGCGTCTGCGATCTCCGCCCCGCGCGCGCTCTCGCGCTCCTCTTGTGGCGTCATTCTGCAACAACACAAACGAGCACATTAGCACTTATTAGCGACGCCAAAATGGTCAGATGTAAGACACGAAATTAGAACGGCCGGGCGATATCAACCTGATTTGTAGCTCGTCGTCTAGCGACAAATCGAGTAGACTCCTCGATAACAATAATTGGATTGCCACGCCAGAACAAAGAATGAACGCTCCATTATTATAAAGTTAGGTAAATAAATGACGGAATGCGAATAAGTTAGCCTGAAGCCCTAATTGTTTCATAATGACAAGCAGGTACTAGGTCAGCCGGAGAACAATGCATCGACGGCCGAACGGGCCAATCAGGTTCCCGACTTGCTATGGGTGATCCGCTCTCCATTCGCGATCGCTCGGAACTCGGAATGTATCAGATTATAAGTCGACGAGCGGCTCGCGTCGATAACGGGTCGAAAATCGAGTGAGACAAAGCACCTTGAAATTAGTTTTAATAAATACCCACCTAGAAGATAAATCTGGGGAGAGGATGAAGAATCCTGACATAAACATCTTAGGTGATTCACCGAAACTCTAGTTTATTCAAATCGATTCCTTCAATGTCACGTATCACGAAGTTCAAAACACTGGCACAATACGAGCGCGCAATTCGTCACTTTGTCCTCGGCCACTATAAAAAGTAAAAAGACACAAGTGAAACAAAAATAAACCGCGAAGTGAGCGGCGTGCGCGCAGCTCTGCGTCCGCTCGACGAATGACAACATACCTTACAGTAGATAAGACATTGAAAAAGCCAATTGCGTCATGTACGGCTACGTACGTGTGGAGAGGAAACGAATGACGTAGCGTGAACCGTCATTTTAGACGCTCACTGCCTAGTCATGACTTGACGGGTCGTTCTGGTAATTTGTTTACAGGACTTAAAGGCTTATGGACAAAATGATGCGTAGAATGATTTGAATGTAGATGAGGATAAAGATGATTTTCCTGTTTTGGCTAAAATCAACGAATGAAAATCAAAGGATATCATAACAATAACAGAAGCGCAAACTATGAATTTGTTTCAGTTTACCAAGTGGGAGGATAAAGCCATCCTACGGGAGAATGAGAGCGTGTAGAGAGCACTTACATTGCTTGGAGTTGGAGTTAACAATGTCTGCGCGACCTTTACAATTTATTATGTTACAACCTACTGAATTGTACACCTACCATGAGATTTTCAAAGATAAAGGAAAAATAATTACAAATGTTGCGACAGGAAACTCGATAAAGTATCACCGAACTGGGAATTTCCATCGCAATTTGTCGAACTTGGCAATAATGATATGGGTGAGCATTTTTGATAAGGAAGGATTTAACGAGTGTGTATATTAAATACTTCTCATTTACATTGTGTCGCAGTTACCGATCAAGGCTACCATGGTATTTTATATGACTTAATAACATACGAATCTAAATAGATTAGTGATTAGACTAAAGGCATTTAACAGGTATTTTATCAGTGATCCAGCCTTTTATGAACACTCCAAAATATGTTTAAAAAAAAATGTATCAGAAAATCAAAAGCACAGGCAAAATACACAAGGTTTTCGTTGACGTAATTTAAAAAATCAAAACGCGAATAAAAACTTTTCAAATACAAGTAGGCATTAAAACTAAACAAAGGAATAAGAAGAACAGCCTTCATTTCTTAGCAGTTTTAAAAACGAAATGCGTAAAGATCCTAATAGAGAACTCAAAATTGGAATATAAGTAAACAAGAGTTTAAAATAAACAAAATAATATTATGTGAAACTTAATTAGGAACAAAAATTCGAAATAGGAATAACAAACAAAAACAAAAGAAGAACTTAAAATCAAAATATAGACCAGACCAAAATCTCAAGGAACAATCGCGAAGTGGACCATACTTGTCTAGGTACAAGTAGAAAAGAGAACGACTGCCGACGTCTCGCAATGTTATTATCGAAAAGACGTTACAAGCTACGTGTTTTTGTTCGGAAATAGCTGCTTGCCTCGCTTTGAATCCAGAGCGTTCGTAAATATCTGAATGATGATAAACATAGCACCTATTGACCATAATGTGAGAGTGATTTAGAATAGAATCCTACTGTATCATTAATCGTCACTTTTTTGTCCTATTTACCATTGGTGAAACATTGGCATTGGAATTCGTTTTTGCTACTTTTTTAGACAAAATAGTAAGTATTCAGATTTGTAGTGTTCGCGGTTTTATCCGTATGGAGATATTCATTCTTAGCAAAGGTTGACGTCATAAAACCTATTTGTGTTTCAAATTTAAACCCAATCCGTTTAGGAGTTCGAGCTGTTCGTTGATAGATTAGACAATAAGTCAGTCAGTTACGCTTTCTCTTAATTTTGGGTTTGATATTTTGAATATTTTTTAGAGTCTACGTATGTCCATCCATGGGTGGTCCATCAACTCTGTTGATTTTATTGTACGAAACCGGCGATTCCAACTTACACTTGTTCGCTTTTATTGAAGTGAAAACTTCTTTAGCGGCGCTGAGCACTTTTTTGTATGGGTAAAAACTTTCAAACTCGCGTCAGGGTCACGTGATGCTGATCGAAAAAGCGTAAGATCGAGGGGAAGGGAGAGGAACGAGTATCTCCCACTCTTTCTACCGTGCCTGAGTGTGCTGCTCTGTTTAGGCGGCAGAGGGGGCTTAGACAAGCGCGCGCCCGATATTTTTTTTTTATATTTTATATATATATATGTATATTTTTTTTTTAATATATGGCAACATGTGCATTTTGCCAGTGTCGAGTAAGATTCGTGAATGTTCACGGGATATTAAATTATGGTCACCACTTTCGTGTTTTGCCAGTGTCAAGTTAAATGTTATTTTTTAAGTAATAAGTTAGTTAGTCAGCTCAGAGTCAGAGTGAGCTTAATAGCTCGTCTAGTCACGTGAGTCTACCAGTAAAATGGGTGGAATTTTACTGAAAGTTCGGAGGAGTTTTGGAGGGGGCACCAAAATTCATATTTCAGCACCATATCACTTGCCTACATCTGTGCACATTCAAAAACACTTAACACGCAATATTCCACCATTATTACACGCTAACAATCAAATTCTACACGATTATTAAGCAAAAGACGTGGAGCTAATGATATGATCAAGGCTTGCCGCCAAAACTCTATTTTATATTTATATTTTTATATTTTATATTTTTTTTATTAGACACTTAAATAGGTTCGAATCAAAACTGTTTGTTTCTTACTTAAGTTATCCTAAACCAATTGTATCAGTTGTAAAAATTTGCGATGATGATTCTGATAATAACGATGGTGTAAAAGTCGTCGAAATTATGGATGGAAGTTGATTTTTCTGAGAGATAAAATTTAATGTTATATATAAATAACGATATAATATTATAAATAACAACATATAAATTGTCATATTTGTGTACGATAGCGCAATAAATAAACATTGTATTCTGCCTCATAAATGATAGTATTTTTATACTTATAATTAAACACAACGTTAATATTGAAGTTTTCACTTCTGCCGGCACTCCCGGAGTGCTATTTTTTTTTAAATATTTCCATTACTTGGTAGATTTGAGGATTTATGTCTGGTAACACCACATTTTAATTTATCCATCACGCAGTAGTTTAAGGCTCGTGGTGACTGGCAACACCAGAATGCGGCCGACCCCGCTGGTTACGACCTAATAAATCCAGCTTTACGCGACAACTGCTACCTGCACTTTCTTTTCTCTGTCTCGCACACATCACCGATGCGGTGTGCGATGCCCCGAATAGTGATGGGCTAACTAGAACTATCGAGCTGTGCGATTGTCATATCGATACAGTGATACTATCTGTAGTAAACAGTTATAGCGTTGCATAAAAGTGACGAGACATTAATCTAAAGATTGCACGGTGAGAAGCTTATTATTTTTTAGGTGCAATTAATGATTATTATTCTGTTCTATATGGGTAAGGTTTGCTAAATGTCAAGTAATATTGATAAGATACAATTTTTAATCAAAAATTAATTAGCAGGCGAGCATCGAACTCGTTTTGTTCATATTAACTTCAAATTATAGCTTAGCATAAATTATAATAAAAATTAAAACTATACAAAGCGCCAATATATAAAATAATTTCAATAAATTTTTATGAATTTCAATTTGAGCAAAAAATACAAGTTAGTAATTAGAACCTCGATAAAATAGTTAAGTAACTCTATTGCGTATCAAATACTTTTGCAACCGATTCTGTCAATGCTATTAAAACTGAACAATGATATTTAATTACTACAGTAATAGTTATAACTTGTTTTCATAGTGTAGTAGCAAGCACAAAATACATTTTTAAATTTTATCCTCATTCTTCTCTCCCTGCACTATTATTGTATGGAATAGAATGCTATTAGCAATAAGACCGCCAATTGTAACACTCTGATTGTGTAATAGTCTTATGTTTTTTTTTCTATCTATCTAGGTATCTAGTTCTATGAATATCCCTATAGGCTATAGGCAATATGTAGTGTCGGTGAAAAAAATTCTCTCGATAGTGGCACTTATTCCTATCGCATCTCTACCTCACTTTGAAGAATGCCACCTATTTCGGGGGACCTTTTTTGTCCATTTTGACATAGATGACGGGTCTACGATTGAGGCTCATGGCTACATTAGCGTGATTCATACACCCACACGCGTACATTTTATCTTTTTAAATGTAAACTGGACTTTTAAGTCAGCTTACTTTGTGTCTTATTCTTATTATTTTTGCCCAATTTAAAAAAATATATGAAAAATTACCTACGAATAGTACCTTTATGAGTTCTTCTAAGGTCTACGTTCAATAGTTTCACCGTGAAGTCGTAACAAACACACTCAAAATACTCATACCCATATTTTAATATTTACCTAAGTATAATATACCAAGTATAGTATATGTAATTAGTGACATACAGGTTTTTTTTAAATGCAAGCAAATGAAAGAGACGAGCTCGCTCACTACAGATAATAGGAAATAAACTGTATTAAGTATTTAAAAATAAAGTATATTAGCTATTCAAAGTCTTTCTTCTGGTAACACAAGCGCACATTTAATTTGTATTTATTCAAAAGATTAAAATCTAGAATAGACTAACCCGTAAGAAGTAAAAAACCGGAAACCAAATAAAGTTTCTAGAATTTAAGAATAAGCAGTAAACAGTAATTTCAAAGCCTTAACTTTTATCTTTGTAGGTTACATTAGACTAGTGGAATGACCTGACTGGCACCTAAAATTTATTACTCGTCCGTCTTTTAATACCGAACCTTTCGCTGTTAACGATAAGACCGCCAATTGTAACACGTTTTCAAATTTATTAATTTCATGTTAGATATTTTTTGTTTTATAACTTTGGTGTAAGTATAAAAACGGGTTATCTATCTATCTAATACCACAGACTAAATCAGACCCCTTATGTCATGTTCCATAATGAAAACAAAATCGCAAAACATGGCGGGTTGGCTAGTTTCGATTGGAATAGAAATTCTTTGGTTCAAAGACATTTTACGCGTGTTATGCAGCGTCAATGCGTAGGTATGGTCGGCACAAGTATACCTTCTAGTAATGCGAGCTCTTATTCTTGAATGCTCTATGTACTTGAATGTTCATATCAACGAGTATTGAACTTTTTCTTGATTGAAGTTTTTTTTATGTTTACTAGCTGCACCCAGCGGTTTTACCCGCTGAACTATGTGTTATTCCAGGGTCTAAGCTATCTATCTCTATACCAAATTTCAGCTTAATCGGTCCACCCGTTTAGGCGTGAAGAAGTATTGACAAACATACACACTCACTCACAAACTTTCGCATTTATGATATTAGTGTGATTCTATGGTGTCCCACTACTGGGCAAAGAACTTCCCCAAGTGCTCCACGCGTCTTTATCCAGCGTCGCTTCAGGCTAACCTGGGGGCCTAGACAAGCGCAGATCGTTTGTCGCTATCGCTAAAAAAATGTACTGAGATGACATTCACTATCGAAAAACAAACGACAACGACTGTCATCTCAGTACATTTTTTAGCGATAGCGACAAACGATCGACGCTTGTCTAGGCCTCCTGATTTAAATTGTTTTTCTTTGAATAGGTATGTTCTTGTAACAAACGGTTAGAGAGTGCGGTCCGTGCATTAAAAATGAATACTTTTATTTCATGATAAGATGACCTCGTTTTATTTTTCCTGTTGACTCTGCGATAATAACTTACACGACAATAGTTTTGTGACATTGTCTATTTTCTTTAGTATAATTAAATGTAAAATTACTGATTACGATCGCTTTAACACTGCAATTAAAATCAGCTTCAAATTACCCCACGTCGAATGAAAAAGCGGTCGAAAAAACCTATTTTAAAATAAAAATATGTAACAAATAGCTTTTGAAATCAGTCTAGAGTCCAAGCTTCTTAATCGCGTAATACATAATAATCAAAAACGTAAAAAAATTCAAATTCATAAAAAACAAATATTCTGAACTCTATGGTACTCATGTGCAAGAGCGACCAAACACAGGGTTAACATTAATACAGGGTTACCCATTAATGATACTTATTAGGAATCACTGAATAGTTATAATAATTTCGAACAACTTTCACTATGTTACCAACTTAGAAATCGCAAAAATATCAGCTGTTTTATCGACAGTGTCATTGACCTTTATATTTGGAACAGCTGATTTTTGAGATTACATTTTGACTGCATAGTGAAAGTTGCTCGAAATCTTGACTGACTTAACCCTTAAAAGAATATAATATAGTTGACTAGTAACCCTGTATACTAACAATTGGCCATCTTATCGATAATAGCGATCTCTTCCAGGCATTTATTTAGGCATATAACATCTCACTTCTGTCTAATATGATTTGTAAATAAATGCGAAATTATAAATCATAATGTGGTAAATAATGTAGTAGGGGTGTTTGTCACTTTATAACTTTGTCTATTTTAATGGTTATTTAAATATTTTTGTTGAGCTTAAAATGGTAGTACAAGCTAAGAAAAGGTAAATGTCGCAAAACTGAACCCACATAAAATAAAGGCGTTACAAATCACGCATCGAACGACCGTTTCGATTTTGTAAGCAACTATTTTTAGTACAATTTTAGGCCGTGTCGCTTCTTTCATGCGACAGACAATCTGATGCCTATTAATAGACGAAGACTAAATACGGCTGCTAAGAATTATCCTCCCAATTACACATAACTGTGGGCACAGATTAGCTATTAGTAATTTATCTAAGGGCTAGGCGGAAATGTTAAAGACACCAGTGCAAATTAAGTGATTTTGTTATAGTTAAGTTTTCACTGTGCTGTGCTGTGGTCCAAAATCAAATAGGCTAGATTAAAAAAAGAGAGAAGATACGGTACCCGCTATCGTAGCTGAAGATATAGCCAAACAAGGCCCTGTTGGTCGGAAAGTGTCGGTTGCCACGCTGACTCGCGCCGCGCGCCTAAGTAAAATTGTGTGCATGAACCAAATTGGAGCGGTCCATTTGCGAGACGCCTGTACTTGCCTGTACTTTTTAATCTAAACTTTTAACTTTACAGATCTATGTCATTAAGAATATTTTATTTTTATCGGCTTATCGTGATTGCCACCAGTGTAATTAGCTAATAGGTACGGTCTCAGAATAAACACAATGGCTAGTCTACATGCTGATGCTGTATAAGGCTTCTTAAGTGTGGCCTTATCGCTAAAAGCGATTTTTCAGGGGAGGAATATTAATATTAAATGGGGTGGTGGTAAGATAGATAGAAGTATACAACAGATTAATGAAAATATTGTAATACCTATGTATATTACAATATTTTCATTAATCTGTTGTATACTTCTATCTATCTTACCACCACCCCATTTAATATTAATATTCCTCCCCTGAAAAATCGCTTTTAGCGATAAGGCCACACTTAAGAAGCCTTATACAGCCGGACGTTCTCTCGCTTGCACTATTTGATACATTTTGCAATATAAATTCATATACGAGTAATTAACTTTTTTTAAATTCTTAACATTTTTATGTTTTGAAATTTTCTCCTTAATATATCTGGAAATAACATTGAGCATATCTTTTCTTAAGGAATTTTCAAAGAGTTAATTCTATGAATTTATATAGCAAAATGTATCAAATAGTGAGATCAAGCGAGCGTCCGGCTTTATAAGCGCTCTTAAGTCAAGAAACAGTGTTTTAGTTTTAGGTTTTCTGTTTTATATTTGTAATGTATTTATCCATAATATATATTTAAGTGTATGAACAATGATTAGTAATAACATATTTCAAATTCAGCTTAAACCATACTCGTAAATATGGGAAAGACCCTCGTTAAGGCAAGAACATAAAGAACGTGCAGAATAACGCGTATCATAAACAAAGATGGCGGACTAACCACCTCTTCCTCTTTTCTTTGTTCCTAGAATACGTACTGCTTTTAATAAAGCAAAAGTTAGAATATTTCCTCTATTATATTAAGTTGAAGCATTTTTACTTTCAGTAAAAAAATAGTTTATTATAATATTTTTTATTAAAATACATACGTGTAAAAATATGTGTAAAAAGTACCTTTTTTAAATAAGATTTCTATTATACGAATTTATATATAAATTCTTTGTTATTTTTTGTTTTCATTATTACAATAATTGGGGTTCATACTTCAAGAAACTCACGAGGATTGCATTTTTTCAATATGTGTTACAATAGTTTATCTTGGTTACATAATTTATTGTGCGTTTGAAGGGCACCAGCTGGTTTATCATGCAGAGGTTTCCAGGCATCTTTGTCGTCTATGTATTGGCTTATTTTATAATAGGCTTTCTTTTGTAGTATGGCTTTAACATGGCTTTTGAATTTACATTCTGTGAGCCCCGTTATTTCCTCAGGGATTTTATTATAGAAATGTACACACTTTCCTAGGAATGATTTCTGGTTAGTTGTGGTCAATATAAATCTAGGTACAACTATCTTATTCTTATTCTAGTATTAAAGCTATGTTGGTCACTATTTAGTTAGAATTTCAGGATTCTTCCTAACATACATAAATAAGTCAGGGTCCCGTCTCAAGGTCCCAATCACGAGGGCAATATATTATGCAACTCTAGAAGTCAACTCAACTTGAAGTCTTGCGTAACACTATTACTATTGTAGTGACGTATCGCTTAGCAGGTGAAAATCAAGTTTGTTTCGCTTCAAACTCGCCAGTTTATGATGAAAATACACATCATATTAAGTAACTTCTTATCAAGTATCAAATTAGATAATATTCTGACTCAGTCGTCATAATATGTAAGGATGACACCCTATTTTAATTATGGAAATGACTTAATGACGGAGGAAAATCTTTTCTATAGACTATTTTGTTATAATTATCTATTTTTCTTCTCATAGATAATGGGAAAGGTAAACAGACTGAATGTGATAAAAAATAAAAATATATAACACTATCTTTTGTGATGATGAAGTCAATATTTTCAAAACTACCTATATTTCGTAAAGAATGGCGGGATTTCTTGTATTATTTTATGTTCGTTACCTAATATATTATAATTTATTGACTTGGATATAATTTTTTTTAGGTAATTTTTACTATGTAATTTATTTTTTATTTAAAAATTAATTTTGAAATATAATTCTGTGAAATATAAATTTATAAGTTTATTGGGCAGATCATTTCTAATTCTATGCACTTCATAGCTTTTTTTATAAATATTTAAGGACAACCTCCTTACAACATTTTAAACAGTGATGAGAAAAAAAGTTATGAGTGAAAACCGGTAATGATCGGAATACATTTTAAATATTAGAGTTCTATTTTCGGAATGGCAACACAAACGTCGAAGCCAAACGCTGGACTGAAATAGATGTCCGATCAAATGAATGCACATTTACAATACTGTTGACAATCGACATTGATACCTATAGCTACATCTCTATTATAATGTTATGCAAACATAATACCATGTCTTCAGTATGAACCTATTAGAGCGTTTCCGCACTACACCCGATTTGAATCCGTGAAATGACGGTTCAGCGTAACCAACTTTTCATGAAATGTCGTACGCGCTAAAAACGTCCGATTTCTGACCATTTTCAGACTCTTTTTAATTATATTTGAACCTTCTTGTACGAAATTACTTTGGTTACTTTCGGTCTGTTGTCGGTCCGTCGTTTTACGGATTTAGATCGAATGTAGGTTTTACGGAAGCGCTCTAACTTTAACTTATTTAGTTCCGATAACGTCTTACTTCAATGTCAATGAATGTCAGAAATAGCAATTTTGTACTGACTTATCTCTACTTACGCCTTTAAATATTTTGAGTAGTTATAATAATGTAAATATGAATATAATAACATGGTGTACGTAGGTGTGTACAGTGTACAAGCCTCTTCAACTAACTAAACCCTTTTAAACTACGAAATCGGTTCAGGAAAGTAACATTTTGAGGTTACAAAAATAAAATACTTATATATTACTGAATAGCTACAGACATTCCACCAACACTCTATGTAAACTCAATTGAACATCATCTGAGACGGTATTGAAGAGTAAAGTGTACATTCAAGGCAAGCGTGCATGAACACTTTCCATTAAGACGCGGTTAAACGTAAGTCTATCTCGTGTAAAAAATGTATAGACAGAGGCGGAGACTCGGATCGTCGTAATCTATTAGGTATTCTGAGGTAATGTATCATTCCCGGCGAGAATAATTTGATACACTGTTGGGTATAAGTTAGCGTGGTTTGCTTACTGTTTGACATTGCACTAAATTTATAATAACTTTATTTTTATTATTCTATTTTATCAATTGTTTTTATATCTTTTCTGGAATACAAGCACTCTGAACACGATATTCGACAGTGTTTGGTGCACTTGGATTTTCTATAGATTGCGAACTGTGGATAGCACAAAGTATTCTTTATCGCTGTAGTATTTCCCTTTCCCCTTTTGAATTGAAATACGAGTACATAACATTGGTTTTTGCATCGTTGTAGTCAGTGCGCTTACGTTCGTAAGGTTTAAAAACAATATAAAATCTGTTCATAAGAATGCCACCACCACAACGTATGATTTCGAGGCACTCGGCACTGCAAGACAAGACACATCTAGTAAACTTGACATCAGAAACGAGCGGTTCTGCTCTCAGCACTGGTTAAAACAACTCGTTAGAGTAACGACTAATAAAAACTCTACAAATCCGAGAGAAAATGTAACAAATCAGTCTCCGCCCTCACAAATCGAGCTCCAGATTTAGTGATCGAATGTTCTAGGTTAGCCGGGAATAATGAAGCCAGTCTAAGCACAAATGTTGCCAGGATAAAGACTCATTTATTAACCAACAGTCATTAACAAATACTCCCACAAATGCCGTAAATTATTCAACAAGTTTGGATCGTTTAATATTAATCGTTTTGTTATTCGCATGAATTACAATAGCTTTATAACTATGTTGATCAAAGCGCATTATTTTTGTAAACAAAATACATACTAAATACTGAATTGGGGACTAGGGATGTACCAAAACCGGTTTTTTGATATCGATAAATTTATAATATCGGTTCAGAAATAAAATGAGCTTTTTATCTTTGGCAGGTTAACGACACGTCATGTCAGTCTTCTAAATACTGGTAAGTGTTAGCATTAATGTAACAGTTCTCTTTCCCACGCAGCGTATTTTCTGAGTACATCCTTGTCTTCACGCGTATTAGACAAGAAAAGCGCGTTATTTCTCGAGAAAGTTGATACAATCTTTAAAACAACACAAATAAACATATTTTTTAGAAGTTTATTCTTACTTTTTATGTATCGTTTAATTATTGAATATCAAGGTAAAGTCATGATATTGAACTAAATAATAGCAACGCGTAAAAACATGATAATTGGTCTCCAACTGAATTAATTCAATTAATCAATTAAATCTAGCGTCAAATTAAAGTATTATCAGAAACAATTCCATAATCGTCTTCAACGAATCTCATTACAAAGCAACCTAGAGTTTTCTTTACTCATTTACGGAATCATTTCATAAAAGTCGAACAATCATACCTGCGTACCAAGTACTCGCATACCCATTCACATAATTTTCCCAACCAATATCATGTAAACAACTGTGCCATTCCCCCGAGATATAAACTCTACACCACGTAATCTATCGTGAGCGGATAAAAATTACTCAGCATTATACATTGCTTCATACGCAAGGCCGTTTGTACCGTCAACGCTCGGCCTCAGACAATGGATGGTGAATGCTGCGGATAAATCACATTTAATGCTTCAAAGCTGACGCACTTTAAAAGTTATTGACAGTGTGTAAGATACTCCGTTTGTTACGTTAAATATTCGATTTATACTGGCCAGTGCACGGGCAAGGTTTCATGAAAATGTAAGCGGTCTTGGAATAGATTTAATGTTAAGGTATTAGATAATGTTGTATTTTTTCAAATTATTTTGAAATTCAGTTGAATGAACTACAAGTATAACTACAAGAGTTTCAACTATTAGATATTACATAGTAAAAAGCTAGTGTCTGTTTAAAATAGTGTGTCCAAAAATGTCAAGTAAATTCTTAAACTCGAAGAACATTGACTCGATTACGTAATTTTGTGGCGACTTTCATAACCTCTTTACGAAAAGTTACCAAACATTTTTACGATAATATCAAAGAATCGACATAATATAAAATACCTACTTCCGAAACTTTATTAAGCTCCGTTCTACACCTTACTAACAAAACTAGGAACACTCTTGGCACATTTCCCACGACGCTAAACTTTATTATATACTGTAGAGTGAGAGAGATGCAAATATCACGTTGCTCTGTCTGGCATCAGTATCACCTGCGAATGACATCTGACAAGTCGGGGTGACTCAAGTCAAAGACGAAGAATTTCTAATGAGATTTTGGTCCTAGTCTTGCTCCACACCTGTCTGTAGTCACGAAACATAAATTTCGTCTTCAACAAATAAATTCCCTTTCCAAAAACGCTCTTATAAGAACAAACTCCGTACGAGGCGGGTTCCATTAAAGAATGTTCCTAGAATTAGATAACATTATAATCCACCAACGCAACATGGCCACGCTCGGCTCTGCGCGCTTCTTTGAAAAAATACCCGACACTTGTACGAATTTCAAAGTAGGTAAATACTTCAGGTTCAATTAGAAGTAAATTACATTTCCCTGAAGGTATTACAAATATAAAGCTATTCGGAATGGTCTCATGCTGAAAACTGAAATTCAGTCACATGTTTCACATGAAATCGATTTTGCATAATAATTCACTTTCTAATTTGCTGGAAACAAAAACCTCTAATACATTATTAGTGAAGCAATGATCTCGCAACATCTAAATTAGTTTATGAAAAAATTAGTGATTGGACAATCATTGTAAATTCATACTAGTATGATTTAGCATTCCCGATATTCACAACATTATTCTTTTAAAAGTGTAAGAATGAGTACTAAAACCATGTAAATCATAAAAAAGGCTATCAACTCAAATGTACCCAGTTCCGAGACGATAAAGGCAAGCATTTATGTCAACGCTGGAACGCCCTTTCCACCAAACAAAGAAAGAGTGGGGGAATATAAAAAAATCAATCAAATTAACTAATACAAGCAATGAATTCAATAGGATGTTATGTTTAAAACAGTAGAAGACTGATTTAACATTTGATCCTGCTCGTAAGCTTTCCATTCGAACATTTTAATACCCATATGAGTGCGAAAGAGTAAGCGATAGCACACGACGCAGCGACAAAAGGGCTTGGTCAGGTAGAAATTGAAAAACGTGGTGATTTCAAAAAATAAAATAACGAGCGAGAACTGCGATGACATTTCTTTATTTCTTTTATTCTTTATAGCTAAGTGGTCGTGAAGTGAACGGTTCCCCTAATTAACGCGATAAATTGCAAGCGTAATACTTTGTGTCCGGTGATAAGCGTAGCTGCTTTTATTCTATTAACGTCTAAGTAGTTCATTGTGTGTGCAAGACTTTAGATAAAAAACTTTTTAGAGTTGAGTAAAAATAATGAACCGATTTTTATATTTTTATTTAAGGTCGGTTTTAAAATTCTGATTAAGTATACATATATTATATTGCATGCACAATTTAGATAAGTATCTATTTCTATAAGAATGCTAAGACATTCACATTAATTCCTAGTTTCAAAATCGATTATCAAATGAAATATAAAAAACTACGTATTAGATACATGAAGTAACACAGACAAGTAATTATTTTTACTGCAAACAATTTAACTGAGTTGTAAACAGATTATGCAAGAAAGAGTATGGATGTATCCACTCGCGCTCACTTCTAAATTGGTAAGGTTTCTTTGTTTCGGATCAAGGATCATAATAAAAAATTAAATTGAAAGCAGTAAACTTAATAATCACTGATTGAAAAATAAAAATCACAAATGTACCGAAAAGCAATAAATAATCAACTAATTACCTTATCAATTAAAGTGAACTCCAACAAAGAGGGCAACACTCCAAACAAAATTCCACAGAAAAATTAAATACAGTACAATGCGTAACAATTAAATTGCCGAACGGTCGAATTAAACATAATGCCAACCTCAACGAGGTGTATCACATGAAACGATCAACTTAGCACTTGTCCAAACAGCCGCGCGGCGCTACTACATAACAAATCGTGAGCGGATCACGGCGTAGACGTCAGACGTGCGTTGAAGCCGGCCTCACTCGCCAAACTGTTCATGCCTTCGTGCTCGCCACTCGGTGCTGCGCTCCGTGCCTCCCAGTTCCAACTTCTGGTGATATAAAGTGTGCAGAGGGCGCAAGCGGGCTACAACCGGCCCTTCGGCTCCCCCTCGCAAAGGATTCCTCATTATCCACACCGTAATCCGTGTGCCTTTTGATAATTTTTATTTATGGGGTGTCACTGGTGACCTTCTTTGAATATTATGAGCTAATTATCAGGTCTATTTGCACCTTGCACGTGCAACTCAAATCATCTGCAATAGTTACCATTTATCCATACAATTTAATTGGCAATTGATAGGTATACTTCCAGCAATACCGGTCATTAAGATAAGATATGAGCGTGGTTTACTGCTATATTGAACTGATATATTATTACGTTCACAATGTCATATTTTAACGCAAAAATCCGATGTTTTGCAAAAATATTTATGTATGTACGATAAGAGAAACACATTGCTTAATTTGTGAGGCTAAAAAGGTTACTCACAACTAGCAATGTATTATTAATTGCCAATTTTGGGCAAGTTGTGTTATATTATTTTTATATTAAGGCATCTACGCATTATATATCTGCCTACGTTCATCTTGTAGAAGTTATTAATTCAATATATATTCAAGGTTTGCCATTAACCTTCAGAAACACAGAGGTTTTTGTTCGTAAGCATTTGAATTTCTACGTTAGAAGCTAATTTAACAAATATAATATTAAAATTCAGTGTTCTTTATTATCATTTTATAACACAAAACAAAGTAAAAATAATAAATCGACTTTAAAGGCCGACATTATCCAAACAGAAACCTAAAACATAGATCATAAAAATTATACAGACCCGAAATCAAGCAATAATTGCTAAAAGGTCCACTTTGGAATCGATTTAATCCACCAAGAGTTTGTTTCACAGCCTGAGGCCAAACTCTTCTAAAATACTGTAGTTACGGACGTCAAAGTTTGAGTTACTTAAACTTTCATCCTTTACACGAAACTTTTGTTCCAGTTTTACTGATTTTAAGAGAATTATACTCACATTTTATATGAAAGATAGTTTTTATTGGTTGATGATAGTTGTTTAAAGTGCATTAGTCGAAGTTGACAATAATGAAATTCTCGTTGACGCTATTAAAGTTCACGTTGAAGGTGACGCTACAGAAATAGAGATACATAATTTTGCAGAAGCGTCTTCAAGTCCATTCCCAGTGCATTCGGTAGAATACATTTAAATTTGAATAGGAGCCAAGCGGTGACGACCAGGCAGATGTTGGGCCGACCCTCGAATCGCCTTATTCAATCATGCGTGAAGGTGCTATTGAAATACTATTCGTTATAAATGCTCCTTAGAATAACTACTCGGTATGCGTCTTGTTATTTCCATGTTTACTTCATAATTTTGTAATTAATTTTATGAGGTTATTATCATTAAATTTTGTAAAAGTTGCAAATAAAAAGGAGACGAAATTGATATTGCAGATATCGATAATTCTATTGTAAAGAATATTCATTAAGGTCGATGTGTACTATCCGTTATCTGGAAGAATGCGGAAACTGAGCATGCATTGTCATCAATCGCGATGATTACTGTAACTGCACGATGGCTGTCGTAACCCGAATATAGGAGGATGTCGGGTCGAGGTTCAATAATTGCCGGCCGTCAAGACTTTCACCTTCGGCGCGCGGCAGCCGATCCGCCAAGGCCACTGAGGCACCGTTCACCGTAACTTCCGCCCGCGGCCCGTGCCGTGCACCGAGCCCGCGATACGGCTCCCGCGATTCAATGTCCCCCACTTTTGCAATCTGATTTTCGGAAAGCTACACCGGTGCAACGGCCTCATGCCGATCTGAAATAACGGTCGGACGCTGCCATCGGTCAATGTTACGTAACACGTCAAGGAAACGATAGTTTTTAGAACGATTGATCGAGTGACGAAAATGTCAACCTGAATATGGGTCATTAACTTTTAGAAAATGCAATTAGAATGTAGAAAAGTAAACGAAATGTTGACACGTAGGACAAGTGAATCGATGACGTTGATTCGCTAGTTTAGATTTAATATTATGGCAAGTGTTTATCGAGGCGTAGCGTACACCTTTAGTGAATTCATTACCGGTTGAAGCGAGCGAGCGGCGGCTGCTCGAAGCCAGTTAGCACGCGACGCCGTCGAACGCCGTCTGCGATACGACCCATATTCACTGCCCGCTGGGTATGTGTAAAGAATATACCATCTCATTCCGCTTGTTAAATCGATGCTTTTAATAGAGATGATGCTCCAAGACTTCATTATAGGTATTCAAATAAACGGTAGCGAAACCCACGCTACTAAATGTTATAACCTGACATTTGAAGCGTACCGTCGTTCCCGGGATATTCCTGCCTCTTTCCCGATACTCCTAACTCCTACCCGTTATATTTTTATCCTTAGAATGTCATAGGTCGTTCGTTTTACAAGATTTTGAAACAGAAGAACGGGAAATGGGATTACGGTACACCGAAACGCACTAACAGCGGTCAGAGAGGTCGATATATTTTATTATGTGGAGTGTATAAGATAATGTAAGGCGAAAACCTCCGTAAACAAGGTAATACGACAACGACCGATAAATATTCGAGGTCGCCGAGTGACATACTCTGTGGACATTGTTTTATCAAGAACCTACAGCAGTAGTGACGTCATAAAAATTTTAAGCTCATATCGATCGGTATCAAAAACATATTAATACTGATAATGATAAGCCCTTATCTACTAAATAATATACATATTTAGCGCATTTGTTAGTAGTCGTATGTACTTTGAGTCTAGATGTCTTGATAATTGACTTTAAAAAAGGAAGTTATCAATTCGTTATTTATTTTTGTAGCATTATTGAAACGGTGGGATATTTACGTAGAAAAATTCTTTACAATTCACAAAAATATACAAATTTCAGAAGTCTATGTTTTTGTCTTCAATATTTAGGTAAATCTATTATTAATGAGAATTACCTATAAAGGTAATGTTATGTTTTTAGTTTTTAGGTCCATTGTCCATTTTAGAGTACAGTGCAAGTTTATCAAAATAGGTTAACAAGATAGGTATGAATTAAAAAAATGTGTATGGGCTAGCTTATTTCAACTAGCTTGAATTCAATTGAACTTTTCTCCATATGTTCAATGTATTCTATTCTAAATTTCACTTAGAATAAAATAAACAGTTATTCTCAGATATAATTCTCTCATAGATTTGCCTTAGTAACAGATTCCGAGCGTGTGGTTTCTCGATAGACGTTTCCCAGTAATAAAATGAATTCAGATTAACACGTAGCTACTGGGTACCGATTATTGATTTTAACTTCCTTTTCGAGGAAGTTACTAAAGCAAATTGAAATTTGATTTTTAGCATGAATTTCATAATTCTACATCTGTTATGATTAAATTATAAATTAATTGCTTAGATTTTTACTTTTAACCCCTTATTTAAAAATCTTAAAGAAGGAGGAAACTTCTACAATTTTTCGGAATCTTTTTTTTGTACCGAATAGGCCTATTTGACCACATACCATCTGAATCTTTTTACCTTTTCCGGAATCTTTTTAATGTCATCGGTAACTATTGACTGAGCCGATTTAAACTAATATAATATTATTTTTATTTCATTTTGGAAGGTACACTTCCCAAATTGTTCCATTTAAATTTTATCGAAATCGGCCAAGTAGATGTAAAGTTATAAATATACTTGACGCCCTTACTGAATGCGAGCTTAAAGTCGGTAGAAGTTTTCACTTTTAGGACAATAAAAAAATTAGTTCACTTGTACCACAATAACACTAAAAGTAGCATTCTACAGTTTTTATGTAGCAATGTCTCGTGAAATATCTCGTGTAACATTCTAACTACCGACAAAATCCGTTTCTTGTACTATAAAGCAAAAATTTTAAATACTTTTATAACGGCCTTTGCAAATACATAACATTATTATGCAAAAAAAACTGAGAACAATATTATTAATTATTATCTACTTAACCAATTAATATTTTTATTTCTGATATGCATAAATACCCGTAATTACCTATAAATGACTTTGCAAATACAAATTCATAATAATATTATGTAAGATTACTGATAACTGACATAAAAATATTATTGTCGCTTTTAAACACGTCCTAAACCTGGGCCTTTTTATAGGTAGGTATAGGAACACAAAGACATAGGCATATGTAGGTACCAGGTACATGCACAGAAAATTCCAACGCGCAGAGGCCAGAGGCCCTTTTTAGCTTTTAGTTTAAATATAATGGATGATACTTTTTGGAGTCTGTTTGTGAGTCCATCTATTGAAAATGGGTTCAAAGACAGTCTCTGTCAAGTGTCAAGACTATTTAAAACTAATAGAAACTTCTTAAACTAGGCTATGGATGTGTATTCAAACATGATCCTCCCCCAGAAGCACTCGGGTCTGTGGGGTCGCTACTCCCCAACAGCTCGCCATAAGCTACCCTGCGGTAACAATATTATTAATTATTATTATGTCAGTTACATAATATTAGTGCCTATATGTAATATTTTGTACATGTAATCTCATCACACAAATATTTAAAAGGCAGAAAGTTTGTGAGTGTGTATGTCTTCTTCACGCCTAAAGGGTAGACCGATTGAGCTGAAATTTGGTATAGAGATAGCTGAGACCCTGGAATAACATATTAGGCTACATAGTACAGCGGGTATAACCGCTGGGCGCAGCTAGATAACTATAATGAATAGCATGCCGTATATTTGAAACAATAATTCCTGTTTTCAATGAGAAAGGGATAAAGTTATCGATAATATCGATATTTCGGTTTTCACATCACTACGCAGCGAACCGAATTACGAAGCTACCAAAAAAGAGCACAAAATTATTTATTTATGTGATGAAGTAGAAGACGAGCAAGACGCTTTCCTGATGTTAAGAGATAACGGCTGCCCATAATCAGTACAGTGTCACCTAGGATTTCACAATTATGTGAATTCTAGGAGCACTGCACCAACGCTTCTTACTCAAGAGTCATAAGTTGTTAAGACTCTTTAGCCCAGTAATTTCACTAGCTACAGTGCCCTCCTACCGGAGCACAGTAATGTTTGCACATCACTGCTCAGGCGGTAGAATAACTGGCACTGTTGGGGTACCCACCTAGACGACCTCCTGCAAAGGAAGTCTACCCCCGGTAAATATCCTTAAACTTATGTATGTATCCTAAATAAAATCTTAATAGCTAGTTTCATAGGTAAATATTATATGACTCTAGGCTACTAGTGTACACGTTACACTAGTAGCCTAGAGTGCCTCTTTAAATTATTATATAAAATTCTCTAACGATGATGGTTATCTTGGAAAATAATTTAAATATCTGCACTCGTTTCGATTAATCTAGAACCAGTTTACCAATGAGTCTTATTACTTTGTGATAAGGTTGATTTCGTGGTGAATATAGTATCGGTCAAGTGTACGGTTTGTTTATAGATTTCCTGAAGACAAACAATACGTTGTGATCTCTGAATGTTTTTCAACAATACTCAGAGCTACGTCGCGCGAGGAAACGATGTGCGCACTAATATTGTAAAAATAATTATTATAAGATCGTGCTCATTTGTTTTATAGTAATTTAGAAGTCTTTAATTTATTGTGTCTATAATTTGTCTTTGTAATGTACTTACTTACATTTTTATCACACCACGAACCCATATAAATAGCAATATTCTCCTCTCCCTGCACATTTGTCTGGAAGAGATCGCTATTAGCGTAAGGCCGCTGATTGTAGCACTTAGATTACATTATGTTTTTAGTACATGTTTAGGAGGTACCCTAAATTAATTAATTTAGAATTATTTTATTGTACCGTTCTATTACCCTTAGTATTAGCCTCATCTGTGCAAAATGCCAGCTTTCTAAGTCTTATAGTTTTTTCATAAACCCGCAGAAAGACGGATGACAAAGACAAAGCGAAACTATAAGGCTTTCTTGACTACGGAAGTCTAAAAATATAGAGATAGTGTGAAATAGAATAATTTGAAGATGTTACAGAGTAGACAATCGCCACGGACAGCCAGTGTTCATTACAAATATGTAGTTATGTAAATGTACCTATTATTATGCCGGAGTATATAACCATTGCATGTATTTGAAATTCGTAGTCTTGCTGCAGATAGTATGTATTTATTGCTGGTGCTCTACATTTTTAAGTTGCGTTTGGTAACACTGGAAGCAGTGGATGAATGCTTCGGCGTACCCGTTGCCCCGACACTATGGCGTCCCGCAGGACACCCCCAGGTTTTTTAGTGGGTATCCCCGTCGCTCCCATCTTTGGCGGGGGAGTCCCACATACCGCCCCACGCCCCCCGGCTTGGGGTGTTAATGCGTAACGCATTTTTCCTGGGTCAAAAAAAATGGTAACACTGGAACAGGTTTTTTCCTCAATTTTTTAAAAATAATTTTGGCAACACGGCTTGGGTATTTTGCCAGTGTCATTACACTAAAACGTATTATAAATGCGAAAGTTTGTGTGTGAATGTTTATGTTTGTTACCTCTTCACGCCTAAACGGGTGGACCAATTGAGCTGAAATTTGGTATAGAGATAGCTCAGACCCTGGAATAACACATAGTACAGCAGGTAAAGCCGCTGGGCGCAACTAGTGTTGTATAATGTTCAAATTAGTCAACTCATAGTTAGTGCAAGTCAACAAGTCATACTAATAGTAAATACGATGGAAATTCTTAACTAAAAGTGTCCTGGGGTTCCTTCGAAAATTTTGACATGAATTTACACATGGCAAAGAACACTTTTAACACGTAAACTTCATCATTATAACGAATTAAAGACTTTTTAATGCTCAAAATGCATAAGAAATTTAGAGGTCAGCCATCTTGACGGACGCCGGACGGTTTGGGCGAAAATCCTTCTCTGAGATTTTTTCTTTCGTTTCAGGAAGAAAAGGTTTGTCTTACATATTTTTTTTATGTTAGAGACAGACACACAAGCAATTGCCTAGCTAGATAGTAAGAGGTAACCATCGCCTCTGCTATATTCTAATGGTAACCATGAAAGGCTACCATGGCGTCTGGAACATCAGTTGTATTGCCGACGCAATACCATAAGACTCTAAGAACATTTTAGTTTTGTTGGTTAATAGCGATAGACATTGCGCGATAGCAAATTGACGCTCTTCTGGTCAAATGATTAAATGTTAAACATCTCAACAAAGTACCCATAGAAGTTTAAGAAACAAGAGTTCTAGAAAACGTCGCCGACCTCTAACTTTAAGCTTAAGCTGACGACAGACAGTCACGGGACGGACGTGGGAAAGCAGAAGCGATCTTCACTTTGCTCCTGTCTGCGTCCGCTTTATATTTATGTACAACATTATTATTATTGAGCTAGTATTGTCCCACTGGGCAGGCCACATAGCGCGCAGAGCGGATGCCCGATGGGGTCGATTAGTGCTCGAGTGGAGACCACGGACTTGCAAACGAAGCGTAGGACGTCCACCCAAAAGGTCGCCTGAAGACGCTGGATGCAGGTCGCTTCCAACCGGTACATATGGAAGTCCAAAGGGGAGGCCTATGTTCAGCAGTGGACGTCCAACGGCTGAGATTATGATGATGATTGTCCCACTGCAGGGCAAAGGCCTCCCTTTTCTCCCTCCACTCTTCCGTGTCTATTGCAATTTGGGGCCAATCCTTTATCTATGAGTCAAAAGCTCATCTCTCCAACGCTATCTGGGCCTGCCGCGGCGACATTTTCAGTTTGGTAGGCTCCACTGTGTGGTAGTCCAGGCCCACCGTTCCTCCGACATGCGCCTCACGTGTCCGGCCCAGTTCCATTTGGGGCTGGCGACTTTCTGAACTACGTCTGCTACATTACAAAAATTCCATCTCAAACCGCGACCGCTTTACCGCCGGTGTGTGCCGTCAGCCTAAGGAAACCATGCAAAGTTAAAATTAACACCCACATCAATCCATTACAATTAATATTACAGGCTATAAATAAACTGGCGAAGTGACCAGGATTGTAAAAGAGAAAAACAACAAATATCTGTAAGAGAATATTATATTACATAACAAAAAATTATGACGATGGAAATTCTATACCAATAATAGTGCCTTGGGGTTCCCGCAAATGGTATGACGTAGAGAACGCAATAACAACTCTATAATTAGTCGTCTTCTGATCATATTAAAAAACAACAACAAAATAGATGAGAAATTCAGAGCGCAGCCTTGATGTAAGTTTGCGCGGGAACCCCCACCCACATAAAAAACGACTTTTTTCATCAATAAGCTATGTTAATGAAAAAATTTTTTTTTTTTGTGATGAAGTATAAGACGAGCAAGACGCTCTCCTGATGTTAAGAGATAACGGCTGCCCATAATCAGTACAGTGTTACCTAGGATTTCACAATTATGTGAAATTCTAGGAGCACTGCACCAACGCTTCTTACTCAAGAGTCATGAGATGTTAAGACTCTTTAGCCCAGTAATTTCACTAGCTACAGTGCCCTCCTACCGGAGCACAGTGATGTTTGCACATCACTGCTCAGGCGGTAGAATAACTGGCACTGTTGGGGTACCCACCTAGACGACCTCCTGCAAAGGAAGTCTACCCCCGGTTAAAGGTTAAGTGTTTTATTTTAAAGCAGAGCAAGAATATAGTTTGTCATGACGAGTTGTAATCACCACCGATTAGCCGTGCGGTCCGGCCGCCAATTAACAATACAGTGCACTTTTATCGATTCTGTGATATAGTCACTGTTCTTACCTTACTATGTGGATAGATAACTCTATTAAATACCATTATTATGAGCCTACTGGATCACACTGCAGGGCAAATGCCTCCCTACTCTCCTCCAACTGTCTTGGTTAGGGCTATAGATTTCAATAGACTATTACAAAAGAAAGCCTATTATAAAATTAGCCAATACATAGAAGACAAAGATGCCTGGAAACCTCTGCAACCACCTGTAAATAAATTATGTAACCAAGATAATAATTGTAAACACATATTTAAAAAAAGCAATCCCTATGAGTTTCTTGCTCATTCTTCTCATAGAGGTGCCTTGCGAATGAGCGGTAGAATATTAAAATAAAATGTAAAATTGACTTGCAAAAGTGCTCCATTGTAGCCTATTTGAATAAATGAATTTTGAGTTTGAGTTTGAAAAATACGATTATTTCATTAATAATCTAGACGATGATGTTGTGATCTAATTCAAAGATTCTCGTAGGTAGGTAAGGTTAAAAATTATAACTTAAAAATATGCACTTCCTTGAGGAGCACAAAGCGCTTTTCCCGCCAGTATAAAAGGAAAATCTTTCTTTTTAAATAGCACTGGCCGATTAAACAAGTAGTTTTTACCTCAAGAGTCGAGTCATGGCGCGTCGTAATGACCACTCGATTAGCGGCGTCTGCCATTCACAACACAATGCTCTCTTATCAGCTCTGCGATGTTAGTCACTGTACTTAACTTAAACTAGATCATTGTTACATTTTATTGGATACCATTTGGCACATTAAATAACTAAACGCTAACTTTATTAACTTTGCCGTCATCCGTGTTTCCTGAGCGGTACAACTTGGGTGTCTTCAAGGCACGCGGCACGAGTGAATAGGTAGGTACCTTTTTAGGCATCATACGTCGACCGCATTTTCACTTTCCATCAGGTGGGATGTGGTCAAACGTAGGCCTATATACAATAAAAAAAAATCAACTGTCCAATAACTATAATAAACAGTTTTGTCCATCAAGTAAATTAATAAGAAATATTGGGCACATATTTTTACCTTGTAAATTTTATAAAATACTTGTTAGATAGGTACACGGTACAACGCATTAAACAAGCTTTATCGTGACGTCACTGGCCGAACTCGGGTACATTTTGTACGGGATGGTGACGTAACGCGTCCCCGCCCAAAAACTTATAAGCGTTATATTGCATCCATGCCATTTCAGCAGGTGGCAAGCAATCAGAATCGATGCCGTGACACCATAAGGAAGAAGATACAGAGAGGAGGTGCCGACGAATCGGTCGCGACCCTTAGAATTGGGGAATACGAGGCGAGGAGGAGCATACACTTAGAACAGCTTATTTTTTACTACCCGCGCGCACTTCGTTGTGCCTAACAGAAAACAAGTGAAATTTTAAAAATACTTTTTAAAAACAAGCTTTAATTATCATTACCATCTTGCATCATATAGTACTCGTCAAGACGAATCAAATGAGCCCAAACTCGATGGGGTTGCTTTGTTTAATAACAGAGTTCCTATAGCCACCTTCAAGCTCCATCATCAGATCAGCTCGATGTCATAATAATATTGCATTGTCATCCGATTTACACACGCATGCAAATTTTCAGCTCAATTGGAAACCGGGAAGTGGGTCAAATCAAACTTGCAAGATTTGATTACAGACAGACAGACAGACAGACAACAGACAGGTGAAAGTAATATAAAGCTTGTAATTAACAGTGATTCTCTACCATATTATGCATGTATTACCTCTACATATTATATAAACCTTCCTCTTGAATCACTCTATATATTAAAAAAAACTGCATCAAAATCTGTTGCGTAGATTTAGAGATCTAAGCATAAAAGACAGACAGACGGGAGGTGACTTTGTTTTATACTACGCAATGATTGCACTTTTACTAAGTGTATGCAGTTAACACTAATCGACTCGATTACTGCAAAGCAAAAAAACGGTAGTAGTGGTTACGCTGAGAGCAAAACGACGCGTGGTAGGGGACCGGTATCGATTATAGGGATGCCGCCCGCTGAAGCCATATGCCCTTATTCTGTATTCAACGAGTATTACTGTGGAACAGCTGATTTTTTGAAGCATTTAGTTGTTTGAGAATTATGCTAGTACCATTATACTGTGGTGATGTACCTACTTTAAGTATGACTCGAAACACGTTGTTGCATTGACTCCATATAATTTTTACAAGCTTTTATTCACTTTCACCTGTCTGTTGTCTGTCTGTAATCAAATTTTGCAAGTTTAATTTCACCACCTTCCGGTTTCTGATCGAGCTGAAATTATGCATGCATGTACATATAATGCAAAATTTGGGCTCATTTGATTCGTCTTGACGATGGTGCTAGATGGTAATAATAATAAAGCTTGTTTTAAAAAAGTATTTTTAATTAAAAAAAAATATATATATATACAAAAAGTATGATGCTCTCCTGATGGTAAGAGATAACGCTGCCCATAATTAGTACATCATAAATCATAACACGTGTTGTATTTACAATGATGTAAAAATTTTGGTGTACTGCGCCAACACTTCTTACTTAAGAGTCATAAGATGTTAAGAGTCTTTTTCCAAGTAATTTCACTAGATACTCTACACTCTACGCGTTCTCGTGTAAAAGGGCCTTGACTCTTGACAGACAGACAGACGAACCCTAAAAAGTAGAAAGTGTTGTAGAAGAATATTGCATAAATTCGTATTCCTAAATCACAATAAGAAAAATCTCTCATGTTTATGTAACTAAAGGCAAAAGAATCGCATATTTCCCGCCAAAAATGATAGCTCACTGGCAACCCTACCAGATGTGGAACAAAAATAGTGACGCGATGCTCGTGGCACCGATACGAGCGAGGCCGAGTGACGTAGCAAAGTGCGGCGTACGGTCCTTGATTAAAATTAAAAAACCAAGTGACAGCTCTGCCGAACGTCTGTCAATGTCATGTCAATCATCATTTTGCTCTGTAATAGAAGGCAAATTTGTAGCAAAAAGATAAGGGTTTGCAGGTTATAAAGCATTACCTATATTATTTTGAAAAAGCATTTCATTTTGAATTAGATATTTTGAAGTAGCGTTTTTCAAGATTCTTTTAAAAATTTTGTTAAAATATGACAGTTATCGATATCGACATGAGACTTTGGTTTGAAAAAAAATAAAAAAGCGAGTGACAGCTCCGTCGAACGTCTGTCAATGTTATTAGGTCAATCATCATTTCGCGCCACATTTTGGAAATCGAATAGCAGCTTGATTCCGTAAAAAAAGACAAATTCGTAGCAAAACCGGATTCGGCTATGAAACATACATTTTATTTTGAAAAAAACTCCTTTTCCGATTCCAAAAGAAGCAAATAAAAAAAATGTAGAGCTGTATTTGATATCGTACTAGAAAAGTTCAAGGGTTTTTTATTTTGTTGGAAAATGATTTTTGCCAACATAAAGTTTTTAGAATATCTGTTGATCTACGTTTAATGCTAGAAGAGATCTATATAGTCCATTTCATTTATTTTGGACAAGTAATACTTATCTCACTAAGGTTATTTATTTACTAGCTGCGCCCAGCGGTTTTACCCGCTGTTCTGTGTTATTATTCTAGGGTCTAAGCTATCTCTATACCAAATTTCAGCTCACCTCACAGGAGGAACGGAGCCTCCTCTCCTCGCCGTTTTTGTTGTTTTAGTTAAAATTGAATTATTACAGAATTTACGGAAATAAATTTGTGTGGTTGGTATTTGGTATGATGCGTTCGTTTGAGCATTAGGTGAAGGATTATACGTAAAATGAACCGATTAATTATAAGCAGGATTTGATACACAAACTACTAATTAAGAACTCAAAATAGAACATACAAATTTTGCGACAGGTAAAACCGAGGGGCGTAATAGTCTTATTACCGTAATACAACATCATAATATTTGTTAAATCAATTGGGGTGAAATTCAGTGCCTATGAGCTATGATCACACTCAGAATAGGGTAGTTGACAAGGTCAACATTTAAAAAATATTATTAGTTCATAATTTAAATACATACGACTGTAACACTTTGAGGTGTTCTAAACCACCAGGAAGCACACTCACCTCTCTTTACATACTTAATAATACATTTCATACAGAAATATTCCATTTTCCATAACTTTTAGATTAAAATTCTACACTCACGAACTTGTAATAATAACCTATTACCAACCTGACAGACGTCAAAGTCGCTCATGATGTTCTGTCAACGTCACTTTTCGTTTGTCAATCTGACATTTTCTTTTTTTTATCGATCCTTTTAGTCGATCTTGTTTATATCATCGGTATCGATAATTTATTCGCTCGATGTCGTATCAAGCGGGCAGGATCCCGGAGTTTCCTCCATTAGAATATTTCTCCAGTTGAAGGAATACAATCCTGGAGTCAGAGACCCGATTGGTAGCCTTGACAGCTGGAGAAACAACAGAGGAACCCGATGACAGTCGCCGCTGCTTGATACGGTAATCGACTACCATATCGATCATGTGAGGGAAAATCGATGTGAGCAAGCGCAGTGTCCCATCTTTAGCTGGCTTGGTTCTGTGAGTCAGTGTCACTGATTCCGGACCAGAGGTTGGACGTATGGCCGCTTCACCCCCACGCACCGCCTCCGGGCCGGTGCGCGTGGCGGTGGAGCGTCCTCCGCCATTTTGTGATCAACCTCGGACCTTCACACACTCAACCACAACAGCGGCGAGGTGCGTGATTTCTCCATCGGTTTCTACCACGTTTTCTCTCCTGATCATTTGGTTTAACATGCCACATTATTTGTCGTAGGATTCCTCGCCTTTAACAGCGTAAACCGGCGCACCAGTTCGCAGCACGGAACAACATAATCTCCGAGCCTGCGCAAGCGGTGAGTTTTTGGGGCTTATATTTAGCAATCCACGGCAATATTTCGGTTAATTCAACATAAAATCTACCCCCTTTTTAATCTAATAGATTTCTTTTCGTTTACGTTACTGAAGTGTAACCTTTTGTTCACTTCAGGGTTTTTCGGAGCGGCGGAAAGCTCGCCGGTATTTTTTTGGAGGGGCGGAAAGCTCACCAGCATTCTCTGGAGCGGCGACAGAATCTCCAGCCTTTTCTTTGGAGCGGCGGCAGCTCCCCAGCCTTTTTGGAGTGTCCTGTAACGCCAAGTCTTCCCGATTCGTGGAGATACGACCGCGGGTTGCCTGCCACGTCGGTGCTAGTAGGTGACAACCGCGACCTCAGGCAGCGGGGACGTCTTGCCTACCCTTGTGTAGCGGCGCTTCTCTGCGGCCTGACCTTAACGGTACCTGTTAGGGCCCGACAGCAATCTGTTGGTCGTACTTCGGACTTCAGACTCCGGTAGCTTCATCTAAATTTATTTATAACCTCTTTACATTCTTTTTGCCTGGAACCTTCTATATTTTAACTTTTAATTTCAACGACACCAGAATATAATCCTGGGATCAACACTGCATACACCACATAACACTCACCCTTCTGTATGTTATAATTAATTCTCTGTGCTATTACTATATTACTTGAATGTAAGTTAATTTAGGGGTATAAAAAGTATGGTTAATATAATTTTATAGTGAAAAACTTAGCTTATTTCTTTATGTGTACATTTTGTATGTCCTTCAGACAACGTTGATCCAATAAACGAATATTGAAAGGAAACCTGGTGTTTTAATGAAACTGAAGTCTCAGTTTGTGGTGGGAGTCATCTGGCGCTCTTATATAAATTTGGTGCCTTCCACCCTCTGGCTCGCATCGTCTCACGCCCTGCCAGCAAGCCTTACCATCTTCACTTGCTGACTCATGCTCTGGGCCTAGCCACCCTAACGGTTCGTTCCCTCTTCTAGGGACACCGTGCCTAATACGACTTGAGGGTCTCCCTCCGGGACCTGAAAGCTATAAAATTGGCGCCGCAACGTGAGACCAGATGAGATTCTCAGTTTCATTAAATATTTTGCTTTTAAAACTTTGAAATTCAATAATTATTCTACACTTAAACTGAAATTGGATCTGTATTGGTTGTGTTGAGATCTTTATTTACTCATAAGTTTTTCTTATAAGTGAATACTTATAATTGTTAATTTAAAAACCTCATAATATTTAAACTTCTTTAATATTGTAAAGGTATTATACCTGTAGTTATACCATGATTCCATTGGTAATATTGTAAAGTTCCAATAGAACTTATAGAAGGTTGGTGAAGATATTTTATTATCTTTCACTATTATATGTGTTGGAAACCGTGTTGGTTAAGAACTATATTTTATAAAAAACATTGAACTGGTGCTGCCTAGATTTATAATTTAACTGTATAAAATTTTACACTATACACTTACTAATTTTACACACACACTTATGCTCCGGCCTTAGCCGAGAATCTTTCTTTTGAGAATAGTTTTTATATTACATGACATAAAGCTTTACCTTTATGAACATAATTTTCGGCCTTAGCCGACTCAATAATTTAATCAAGCATTTTACTTGATTCTTATTTTTAATAAATTGCTGTTGTGGACAATTTTTCTTTCTACACATTATATGAGGCCCACGTCGCGTCGGTTTGATACTGGACGGGGATACCCATTAAACTGATTACTGATTTTCTTTGATTCCTTTTGAAAGGGGATCTCTGGTGGGATTGTATACTATATTTTTGATCTACGGCTTTACATGTTACTTATTTGGATTTACTTAGAAAGTTATATTTCTTTCCTTGAACTTTGATATATACAACTTTATTTGTATATTAGGTACTGACTTTTGAAATGGATTTCCTACAAGCTGGTGGTAAGATAGCTCATCTCTTGAAAGATGAAATTTCACATGAGTTATCAATTAGAAATTTAGAAATTAACCCTGAGTCGCGGCGCGATAGTCTTAAAAAGATACTTACACAAACGTCTAGATACGCTCGTAAGGGTAGCCTTAAGCTAGTACCTTTAAAATCAGTTAACACTGATGATGAATTATCTCTTTGTTCTAAAAAAGTTGATGAGATAGAGGAAGACGTTTTAAAAACTGAGGTCTTGCCGGCCACTACTTTGGCTAGGTTACCTGGGAGACTTCCATATCAAGGATTTAGTCCGCCCAGACGGTGTAACCGCTTAAAGGTTAAAATACTGATAGATTTTTTTCTCTCCCTCAAACAAACTTTGTCAAAGCCAAATTCTCATCTTTTCCAGTAACATATATCCTTTGAAAACTTAAATTTAATTTTATCTCCTTTGTTGTTGATTTGAACTGAGTTATAATTATTAATATTCATTCATACTTGCTACTACAAGGAAGTTCTCAAGTGAAAATTTGTTTTATGTGAATTTATATTTTTTTTCATTCCTAGGAAAGCTAAACTCATTTTTTGCTGAAGACTACAGTATTATTAAACAATAAATTTCATTCACTATCCATTGCTGTGTTGTAACACTCATTCTGGTGTCAGAGAGCATAATACCTGTGAACCTGATATCAATGACCGAACACCATAGTTTACTTCAGTACTGGCTAGACTGAATGTATTCTGGTGATGTTTCGCTGAGCCAAGTTATCATTTAGTCTATTGTGAAAGGATGAACGAAAGGCGATTGACGAAAGATTGATATGCAAGGTAAGTGTGTAGCGTGTATGAAGAATGTGATGAAAGAGGTATGTCAGGATAGAACTAAGTGAAAGAAAATAGAGTAACGCTTTGGAAGAGTTTATACAGATTAGTATCTATATCTTTAATGATCTAATACCTAGGAACTTATTCAAACTTAATTTTGAAAATTAATGTATTCACAGTTTATATTGCGGTGTTTGTCTGGTGCACCGTGCAGACCCACAGTTCATTAACAATTCTTGCTTCTATTATATATATTTCTTAAATAGAGGATTTTGGAAAAGTAAAGAAATAAAACTAACAATAATTAACATTAATAACTTTATTCTAGTAAACTTAATTTATTACTGGAAATAATATAGTATCAAGTATGCAATCACCAGTCTCCGTCCGGTATCACTCAGTAGCCTCGTTGGTTTGGACTTGTCGTTTTAAGGGAGTTGATTTTTTTCCTCCCACTGGTGATGACTTTGAATAGGTTAGGTCTTAGTGGTGGAGTGTTGCGCCAAGAGAGCGTCAACACTTTGTCAGGTCAGCCTAACCTCCTTTATTTTGTTATGAGGATTTTAGTTGTTTTGGAGAAGACTTCGTTGTTAACCCCTGTAGTGGGCAACGCCTTGGTGGTACCATATTGGTCCCCTTCAGCGCTCGGTACGCTGCCTTATACTTATCTTTACTTATGTAGTGACGAAATGGGCTCTGCCCGCACTACTGAGGGTATAGTTTCACCATGTTTGTGCCTATCCCTCTGGGACGGTGTTTTGCCTTGGGCACACTGCTCCTTTCAGCGCTTGGAACGCTGCCTACTGATGCCTTGTTTGCATCTCTTTCTGCATATATGTGACTAGTCCAAATTAGGTAGTTGATATCCCTAGGGCGTCACAGCAGCCTTTTTTAGTCTCACCACGGTCCCCGTACTGTATCCTTCTGTGTGGTCTATAGTACCCGGGTCATACGGGCCGTGCCTTGGACGATACTCAGCCATGTTGGTCCTTTAGTGACCACCATGAGACCGTTTTCTGGTTATACCTGAAGATAAATAAATCTTTGTTACGGTTTTTGTTGTTGTTGTTAGCGTTTTCTTGTTGTTTGTATTGAGAGATAGCTTGTGTAATTGTGGAATTGTTCTGTCCGTAGCAAGTATCTCGAGTTTTTCTTGTGAAGTCCTATGAGTGTCCTGCGGCCACTTTTAGTTGAAATGGTATCGGATATATCTCCAAGGTCCTGAGCCCATTTTCAACCCCGCGAGACCTCAATGTAAGATAGCTGTAGTTTTTTTTTCCTTTCGTGCATCCTGCAACATAGATTCAACTTTTAACTTCGTTAGCGAAAATTTTTGTTCTTTAGATAACGAAAATTTTCTTACTCAACCGAGGGGGTGTGTAACACTTTGAGGTGTTCTAAACCACCAGGAAGCACACTCACCTCTCTTTACATACTTAATAATACATTTCATACAGAAATATTCCATTTTCCATAACTTTTAGATTAAAATTCTACACTCACGAAATTGTAATAATAACCTATTACCAACCTGACAGACGTCAAAGTCGCTCATGATGTTCTGTCAACGTCACTTTTCGTTTGTCAATCTGACATTTTCTTTTTTTTATCGATCCTTTTAGTCGATCTTGTTTATATCATCGGTATCGATAATTTATTCGCTCGATGTCGTATCAAGCGGGCAGGATCCCGGAGTTTCCTCCATTAGAATATTTCTCCAGTTGAAGGAATACAATCCTGGAGTCAGAGACCCGATTGGTAGCCTTGACAGCTGGAGAAACAACAGAGGAACCCGATGACAGTCGCCGCCGCTTGATACGGTAATCGACTACCATATCGATCATGTGAGGGAAAATCGATGTGAGCAAGCGCAGTGTCCCATCTTTAGCTGGCTTGGTTCTGTGAGTCAGTGTCACTGATTCCGGACCAGAGGTTGGACGTATGGCCGCTTCACCCCCACGCACCGCCTCCGGGCCGGTGCGCGTGGCGGTGGAGCGTCCTCCGCCATTTTGTGATCAACCTCGGACCTTCACACACTCAACCACAACAGCGGCGAGGTGCGTGATTTCTCCATCGGTTTCTACCACGTTTTCTCTCCTGATCATTTGGTTTAACATGCCACATTATTTGTCGTAGGATTCCTCGCCTTTAACAGCGTAAACCGGCGCACCAGTTCGCAGCACGGAACAACATAATCTCCGAGCCTGCGCAAGCGGTGAGTTTTTGGGGCTTATATTTAGCAATCCACGGCAATATTTCGGTTAATTCAACATAAAATCTACCCCCTTTTTAATCTAATAGATTTCTTTTCGTTTACGTTACTGAAGTGTAACCTTTTGTTCACTTCAGGGTTTTTCGGAGCGGCGGAAAGCTCGCCGGTATTTTTTTGGAGGGGCGGAAAGCTCACCAGCATTCTCTGGAGCGGCGACAGAATCTCCAGCCTTTTCTTTGGAGCGGCGGCAGCTCCCCAGCCTTTTTGGAGTGTCCTGTAACGCCAAGTCTTCCCGATTCGTGGAGATACGACCGCGGGTTGCCTGCCACGTCGGTGCTAGTAGGTGACAACCGCGACCTCAGGCAGCGGGGACGTCTTGCCTACCCTTGTGTAGCGGCGCTTCTCTGCGGCCTGACCTTAACGGTACCTGTTAGGGCCCGACAGCAATCTGTTGGTCGTACTTCGGACTTCAGACTCCGGTAGCTTCATCTAAATTTATTTATAACCTCTTTACATTCTTTTTGCCTGGAACCTTCTATATTTTAACTTTTAATTTCAACGACACCAGAATATAATCCTGGGATCAACACTGCATACACCACATAACACTCACCCTTCTGTATGTTATAATTAATTCTCTGTGCTATTACTATATTACTTGAATGTAAGTTAATTTAGGGGTATAAAAAGTATGGTTAATATAATTTTATAGTGAAAAACTTAGCTTATTTCTTTATGTGTACATTTTGTATGTCCTTCAGACAACGTTGATCCAATAAACGAATATTGAAAGGAAACCTGGTGTTTTAATGAAACTGAAGTCTCAGTTTGTGGTGGGAGTCATCTGGCGCTCTTATATAAATTTGGTGCCTTCCACCCTCTGGCTCGCATCGTCTCACGCCCTGCCAGCAAGCCTTACCATCTTCACTTGCTGACTCATGCTCTGGGCCTAGCCACCCTAACGGTTCGTTCCCTCTTCTAGGGACACCGTGCCTAATACGACTTGAGGGTCTCCCTCCGGGACCTGAATGTTATACGACATACATAATAAAAAAATATTCGATACGTGTTTTTTTGTTTGCAAATAAAATAAATAATGGCTGAGATAATAATAAAATGCTTATAATTGTTTGGGCGAAGATGCGCTACGTCACGTAATAGTTTCTATTCTTTGACGTCACAGTCCACAATAGCGTCGTCACTCCTACCAAATAACTTAACTTTAGTGCGTTGTGTCTCTCACATTTTTATCAGATTTACAAATAAAAACAAAACGAGTCCAATATTTAAAAGTAACAAAAAACTAAACTAAAAGTTCAACGACCAAAACATACCTACCCTCAAAAAATAAAATCGCATTTTTCCGTTCTATGCGCATTAGAATCCATAAAATACGCACAATATTAACGTAAAGTATGTACCTACCTACAGTGGTACACGTGACTCGATCTCATCACGCGATGTTAACAAGTAATAATAGACTACCTACTCGTTCTGTGACTATGTGAGCTCGCGAATTGTACTCCTTTTCAAGATTATACATATTATTATGTATAAAGTTTGTGTATAAAGTATAATTGTAATAAGATATTATGTAGGTACATACGAGGCTGTACCCACGTGTAAATTTTTGGTGAGATGAGTTTCGGAAAATTATATCTGAGTCTGAGTCTACAGTAGGTAGTAGGTACTGCAGCGTAGACGTAAACTCTTGATGAAGGACATCATAATGTATGGCCGAGGATGAGTGCTTCGGCGTACACGCTGCCCCGGCAATTATGGCGTCCCGCAGGAACACCCCTCAGGTTTTTAGTGGGTATCCCCGCCGCGCCCGCTCGACGGGGGAGTCCCACATACCGCCCGCGCCCCCCGGCGTGGGGTGACGATGCGTAACGCATTTTTCATGGGTCAAAAAAAGGACGTAATGTATAGAACGAAGTTCAGATAATCTCACCAAAAATTATAAAATTTAAATTCATAACAAATTAAAACTCTAATACAGACTTAAGAGCGCTTATTCCGCTGGCCGCTCTCTCCCTCGCACAATCTGATACACTATAAAATATAAAAAATATTCTTCTATGTACAATGTACACAATTCTCTTAGCCCCGCGCTCCACTTGGTGCACAGATACGCGCGCATAGCAAGCAATAAATGCTTTTGACATTTAATATTTTATGTACACCGACGCGTTTATTGTACACGAAGTAGAGCTGGCTTTTTAAACTAAATCCGTGACACGATTTTATATTTGCCAAATTGAGTGCAAAATTCTTGGCCAAAACCGTTAATTGTGACAAAAGACAATCTATCTCCGGAAAACATAGTTTACAAAACAAATGAAGGTGAACAAATACCTAGTATAAGTAGGTAGTTATAGTAAAGTGGCAAGAGGAAAATGAAAACAAGACTTGGCGCCACTTATTACGGACTTATCCGCCATAATATTACGGGGAAGGAAATTTAGTTTCGTTTGCCGCAGAATCATTTCTGTAATCACTACTCTATTAGATTGCAGATGTTTGTGTTATGATGAAAAGTTAACGGTTAAGTTAGTAAAGAGTTTTAGTAAACTAGTGGACTTTTAAAAATAAATAATTATTTAAAAAAGTGTGTAGAGCAAGAGCTCTACCATTTTAATTTATGAAACAACTAGCCGCGCCCGGCGATTTTTCCTGCTGTAATTTAGCTGTAGGTATGTTGTAGGAGCTCTATACCAAATTTCAGCTCAATCGGTCCACCCGTTTAGTTAATGAATATACATCCAGACATCCATATATTCTTACAAACTTTGACGTTTATAATATTAGTAGCATGTGATGTTTCTGAAGACTATTGGACCAGCCACTTCGCGCAGTTGTTACCGCTAAGTGTGACAAATTCTCAAAAGCATTTTTTTTAAGACTAGAAAATCACGCAAACCTTTTCGCGAAGGGGAGTGTCGACTTACGGATTACTAAATTTATTTATATGCGCGAGGTTTTTACGTTGAGTACAGAATAAAAACCGGTCAAGTACGAGTAGGACTCGAGCACCGAGGGTTCCGTACAAACCTACGGGTTTCTACGGAACCCTAAGGAAAAGTGGGTATAATATTATATACTGTAGGTTTTGATTCCCTTGCGAGTACTTGCGAGTTTGAAAATATGCGGCTAAAATTGCTGTTTCTTTTGATTGCGTTGACATAAATGGTTGATTTTTTTACAGCTTAAAGTTATTATAAAGCTGAGTATTTAGTATGAATTTCAATTAAATACCTGTACGCGTTCATGAGAAATAAGGTAGTAAGTATGAAATTATTAAAAATATTTTTTTATATGATGTAACTAAAAATGTACAGTTTTCGCAATTTTTCCTTTATCTGTGCTCTAAGGAGTTGCTTCGTGCCAATTTTCAAGATTCTAAGTTCACGGGAAGTACCCTGTAGGTTTTGATTTTTTGAGAGTAGTTGCGAGTTTAAAATTGCGACTAAAATTGCTGTTTCTTTTGAATGTGTTGACATAGAGGTTTGATTTTATTACAGTTTAAAGGTATTATAGACTTGAGTATTCGATATGAATTTCAATTTAATACGATTACGCGTTCATGAGAAAAGGGGTAGTAGGTATAAAATTATTCAAAATATTTTTTTCATATGATGCAAATAAAAATTTATGGTTTTCGCAATTTTTCCTTTATCTGTGCTCTAAGGAGTTACTTTGTGCCAAATTTCATGATTCTGAGTTTACGGGAAGTGCCCCGTAGGTTTTGATTTATTTGGTAATGTCGAAAATTTGATGAAATTTGCGACATATTCGACTATATCTTTTGATTGCGTTGGCCTAGAAGTTTGTAATTTTTACAGCTCTAAGAGGCAATGGACCTTAGTATTTCCTATAAATTTCAGCTTGTTACCTCCACGCGTTCCTGAGAAAAAGGGTCTTGACAGACAGACAGACAGACAGACAGACGGACGGACAACAAAGTGATCCTATAAGGGTTCCGTTTTTTCCTTTTGAGGTACGGAACCCTAAAAATCGATACTAGGACTCATATCGGATGTACTCGTAGGTATGTACTCGTAAGTAGTTAAGAGCTCAAGCAGTAGGTATTTTAAAATTAATTTGAGTGAACGTTTGCGTGAAGTGGATCGTCGACTTTATACCCGTTGAAACATTATTATAATAATTTATATCGTTATAAAATTTATTTCATTATTCACGCTTGCGAAACGTCACTATAAACAATTAAACAGCCAGACATTTTATAACATTACCAGTGCATTAAACTCTTTATAAAGGCACGCGTAACTTTATTATTATTCTAACTCAGTACCAAGAACAATGCCGTACTTTTTATTCTAATAAATTAGCCGAAAAAGGCAATCAGTGAGTTAGGCAAGTTTGGCTGCAGGTGGAAAAGGGTCATTGACAATGTTTGGTAATTTGAGGTACCTACTTAAATAGGCATTTATAGGCATTCTTTGTAGTAAGACACAATATTTATTGGAATTTTATTTTTTTGACATTTCGTTCGCCGATAGGCTTAGGCATGTTGATTCTTATTTTTTTCGCATCACCATCACTGTAAATATGTTTATTGAAATAAACGTCTTTGAATCTTTAAAGCCGATTCAATCTGCGTGATATTCTATCTTGTCGGCGGTAGCGAGTAGCGACTAATGCTCAGGTGTGAATAGGTCTTTATTTATCTATGACTTTTTAAAGCTGGCGGATAATCATCATCATCATCAGCCCACGTTCGTCCACTGGTGAACGCCACTCAACTCGGTCCTCCGTTCTTATCACTCGAAGTATAATAATAATTATGGTTTGACTCTAGCAGTGTATTTAGGGTAACAGGGGCCCTAGACAAGCGTAAATCGTCTGTCACTATCGATAAAAAAATGTACTGATATGACAGTCGTTTTCGTTGGCTTTTCCATAGCGACTGTCATCTCAGTACATTTTTTTAGCGATAGCTACAAACGATTTGCGCTTGTCTAACCCCCCTGGCCATACCTAGTAATTTCAATGGTAACATGGCCCTTAATCCGATACATAGCCAGCACGTTACTGCTTAGGGTTTAAAAAAACGCTGGCATAAAATTTACGAGACCAACAATTAAAAAATCAACGCTAATAATAAATATGATGTTACAACATTACGTAAAGAAGAAGACTTCGTCTTTTGCAACATTGAAATTTAAAATACATTTAGTCGTATTTGTCAGAAAGTCACGACTATTGCCAAAAGTGTCGTTGACTCGAAATTCGTTTGTACGTTATATCACGGTAAAGAGATATACAGTAGTTTGACTGAGCGTGATTTTTGAACATAAATACCTACAGTCGCGCGGTACATGCGCAAGTCATAGGGCTGCCGGGCAGCCGCTGCCCGCATACAGTAGGTACCTACCAATTTCATATCATCTACTTACTTGAGCTACCTACCTACTTACCTATCATGTCGTGGCGGCGTATATTAAAACCCAAGACAAGACAAAAGACAAGACAAGACAAGAGACAAGAAAAGAGACAAGACAAGACAACCTCCTCCCCTTCCCCTCCTCCCCTCTCCCCTCCCCTACCCCTTTCCCTCCTCCTCTCCTCTTCCCCTCCCCCTCATACCCTTCCCCTCCCCCTCCCCTCCTTCCCCCTCCTCCCCTTCCCCCTCCCCCTTCCCCTCCCCCTCCCCTTCCCCCTCCCCTCCTCCCCCCTCCTCCCCTTCCCCTCCTCCCCTTTTTAACTAACTGACCTTTTTAATTTTATTACCTTTCCATGTTGCTTGATAAACAAGTGAATTAAATTAAAAATTTAAAAAACCCCCAACGCAATACGCAATTCTTCATTTTGTGGTGGCGGCCATCTTGGATTTTTAATTTTATATAATGGGTTGTATTCTACTAGTTAAGCCCTTTCATTTGATACCCATATTGAGGGGGTCGCGGAAGAAATAAGTAATCCGCCATTTTGTAGCGACGGCCATCTTGGACCGATTTCCACCAAACATGTCTGAGAACACTCTCGACTAACCTTACTTTCAAACAAAAAAAACTAAATCAAAATCCGTTCATCCGTTCGGGAGCTACGGTGCCACAGACAGACACACACACACACAGAGACAGACAGACAGACAGACAGACACGTCAAACTTATAACACCCCGTCGATTTTGCGTCGGGGGTTAATAATGTTATTTCTGGATTTCCTGATAAGTTCAAGCTACCAAAAACAGCATAATATAGTATGCTATTTTTTTGCCATTTATATATAACTAGCTTACCCGGCAAACGTTGTTTTGCCATATAAATAATTTCCTAGTAATTTCTAGTGTAGACAAAAAATAGCTTACTTATTGGAAGTATGTATGTATGTTAGAATGTGTATATTGTATGTATGTAAGAATGTGGTATATGCGTGAAATAAGCATTATTTTATGGAAAAAAAATCAAACAAAAGTAAAAAATTTAATTTTATGAAAACATTGTCTCTTATAATTTTTTCATACAACCAATATTTCCATTGACATTTCAAAATAAAGATTCATAATGATTGATTTTTTGGAAACTATGAAAATCTTAATTGTTCAATTACATTTTTTTAATAAAATTAAATTAAAATTACATTTTTATAAGATCAACAACATTTTCGATATAAATAAAAAAAAGTATACTTACAACACAAAATCCGTTGTTATTGGAAGCTCGTGTCACGTGTTGAGTACTTTTGAGGTTATAAAATCACTTGATTAACTAATCGTGCAAAATACACTCAAAATTGATAATTTAATTATTATTGATAAAATAGGAATGATTAAAAGTTAATATGAGAGTTACACTGAGATAGCAAAATAATAATTGTCAACGTTACTACTACACTTGATGCATAAACAATAATGATGGCCGACAACTGTGTAGGGAGTGAGAAAGAAAGGAGACCGGCTTCGTTCTCATCCCTACTCCGTGCTGTTTACTGGGTCAGAAATGACACCTGTAGACATCTGGCGGGGATAACTAATTAAATGACGATTGATCATTTTCGACCGGAGAGGAAAAATGATTAAATTACTAAAATGGCTATTAAAAAATAAGGGTTAATCGTAGAAGAGTGAAAATTGAGGATTGTATGTATTTTTGTATGTTGTATCATAAAAAAATAGGAATTAAAATTTTTGTCTAAAAACTAAAAAAAAAAAATTTAGGGGTGGACTACCCCTAACATTTAGGGGGATGAAAAATAGATGTTGGCCGATTCTCATAGATACCGGATAAGCACAAAAAATTTCATCAAAATCGGTCAAGCCGTTTCGGAGGAGTATGGCAACAAAAACTGTGACACGAGAATTTTATATATTAGATTTTATATAATTTATTATATTATGTATACATACGTCAAAAGTAAATAACGTAAATAACACTACTTGCAAAAAACTATCGCGACGTCCGCTCGTCGCTGCGTGGCAAGTGGCACCCGCTTCTGGATTATATACCCACTTCTACCCACATCTACCGACATCTATTCACTTCCATTTTCCGCCCGTTTCTATGGAGTCAAACTACTGTATATCTCTTTACCGTGGTTATATCTAATCAGTATTGATAATGATAATCCTACAGTTGTTATTAAAAACGAAATGATACTATAATGTTGTTTGACAACTGTATGCAATTGAGGACCTGCGTAATTTGGATTTTGTACCCCAAATTGCTTTGGCGTCTTCGCCTTGTTTTTGTGACTCGAGTATTGACATTTGACATAATGTTTTCAAAAATGAATCACGTCCTTGTTCACGTGATGACTTTGATAATATGGATTATGGATGGATTAATTATACAACTTTGAATTTTATTTCAAAAATATCTTACCAAAGCCCAAAGCTATGTTGCTATGTATAAGTGTTGCTTTTGAACTCGCTGAACATCTTAGTCGAGCATGGGGTAGGCTGAAAATCAGCGCCGCGCAGGATCTGCCTGCCCGGTACATGCTGAGCCTATCCCAGAGTTATCAGTGGATTGTCTGTGTTGTTTTTTTTTCTTTTATGTAATTTTCCTTTTTACTGATAATAAATACTTTTTTATCTTTATCTTTTTTTATCTTTTTATAAAAGCTCACAAATTATACAGCTTTAATTTCTAAAGCTTTTCACACCAAAAGAATTCCCATCATCACTACATAGTACAAAATAATGTTGCTTCCCGCGTCTGTATGTTATACCACGTATGCTTATATCCAGTGGCGGATTTACAGTCTAGGCCGCCCTAGGCCCCAGTCCATGTAATACTTCGCAATTTTTCTGCACCTACGTCGTATATAACATGTCTACTCCTACTTACTCCTTAAACAGTGGCGGATCCAGATTTTTTTTTCTTGTGAACTAGGTAGGTTTATACATTTCAACGTTTACCTACAATTTGAATCTCTAAAATAGGAAATGTTATATCTCTGACAAGAACGTGTGCGTTAAACTCGTTCCGAATAGAATAAAATTTTAAAAACCTTGTAATGCGCGAGCAGCTTGCTGCGAGCGCCGAGAAAATTTTACGTTTCAGACTACAAAAGATGTGCAATCAGAGCCGGTTTAACATTACCAGCGCCCTGGGCGAGATTTCTACGGCGCCCCCTAAAAAGCAATTCAAACCCATACTAAAAAGGAAAAAATTCCAGGATTTTTTTCTGGGCCGATTCCGATGGGCAAAATCATGGGCGTATCTAGAAAAAATCCACCTTTCCAGCTTGCTGCGAGTTCCGAGAAAATTTTGAATTTTTCAGCACGAATGATGTGCGTTTAGCTTGCTCCGAGCGGCAAAGAAACTAAATAAGTATTCTTATTTATAAAAGCGCGAGCAGCCCGCTGCGAGCGCCGCGAAAATTTAGATTTGTTCAACACGAATGATGTGCGTTTAGCTTGCTTCGAGTGGCAAAGAAACTAAATGTCCTTATTTATAAAAGCGCGAGCGCCGAGAAAATTTTGAATTTTTCAGCTCGAATGTTGTGCGTTTAGCTTGCTCCGAGCGGCAAAGAAACTAAATAAGTATTCTTATTTATAAAAGCGCGAGCAGCTCGCTGCGAGCGCCGAGAAAATTTAGATATTTTACAGCACGAATGATGTGCGTTTAGCTAGCTTCGAGTGGTAAAGAAACTAAATGTCCTTAATTATAAAAGCGCGAGTAACTCGCTGCGAGCGCCGAAAAAATTTGAATTTTTCAGCACGAATGATGTGCGTTTATCTTGCGTCGAATGGCAAAGAAAGTAAATTTTCTCATTTATAAAAGCGCGAGCAGCTCGCAGCGAGCGTCGAGAAAATTTTGAATTTTTCAGCACGAATGATGTGCGTTTATCTTCCTTCGAGTGGCAAAGAAACTAAATGTTCTTATAAAAGCGCGAGCAGCTTGCTACGAGCACCGAGAATATTGAATTTTTCAGAACGAATGGGGCGCCACGGGCGCCCCATTATAGAGCCTGTGGCGCCCCTTTTATCGGCGCCCTGGGCGGTCGCCCAACTTATATCTCTAGGCATACGTCTCGCTATCAGGCTGTTAAACTGTATAACCTGCTGCCTACCGAATTAAAAGGAATACTAGATTATAAGGTTTTTAAAACTAGACTGCAAAATATTTTGATTAAGGGGTGTTTTTATGATGTAAATGAATATATGCAATAATTTTAATGATTTTAATTGTTGACATTTGTTTTTTAATTATTTTTATTTTAATTGTGTATATCTACTATAATCCCATATAATTTTTATTGTGTAATTTATTTAATTTAATTTCTTATTTTATTATTATTTTTGTTTTTAATTTCACATACAATGTAATTTTTTTTTTGAATAAATGAATTGAATTGAACCGCGCCCCACCTTAACGCCGGTACTGTGTGCAATGAGCTCGTTCTGAGTGGTGAGCAAAATACATAATATTCTATTTATAATTGCGCGAGCAGCTAGCTGCGAGTGCCGAGAAAATTTTATATTTCAGGCTACAAAAGATGTGTTCTGAGCGATGAGAAAATAAATATTCTTATTATAGAGCAGAGCCACCGAGAAAAACCCATGGCCTCTTGAAGCCTTTAAAATATTTACGTACTTTTAGTTATTTCTTGTCATCAGTTATTTTTTTGTCACGATTGGCCGCCCCTAATATCTGGCCGCCCTAGGCCCGGGCCTACTGGGCCTTAGGGCAAATCCGCCACTGCTTATATCTTTAAAACTACGCAACGGATTTTGATGCGGTTTTCTTTATTAGATAGAATGATTCAAGAGGAAGGTTTTTATATATAATACATGCTTAATATATTAGAAGAACACTGATAACTTTCTATTAAGCGCGACAAAGTGCGCGTGGGTGCACTAGTCCTAATAGAATAGAATAGTATAATACTTTATTGCGTACCAAATAATTACAAAGAAACTTACTGAGCTAGATATCTAAATGCTAGGTAAACAATCGGCTGTCTTATCGCACTAGGCAATTTCTTACAGACAACCTAGGAATGGAACAGGACTGGTATTACAATAATATAGACGGTGGTGCGCAGTATCTGTATACATAGACTAGTTAAAAAAAAAAAAAAAAAATATATATATATATATATATATATATATATATATATATATATATATATATATTTTTTTTTTTTTCTAATATAGGAGATAGGTACACGAATTTGCGTGTCTGAAGTCTAGCCTCCGTCTGATCGCAGACAGTTGGCGCGATGCGATGCAGGGTTCACTGCACCGTCGACTGCGACATTTTGGACATTCTCACCGATATTGGACCAACTGGCATATAAGCTTTAATCGAAAATCACCTCTGTAATGTAATGTTTACCTTTTATTGACACATTTCTATCATATTACAGGATTTAACCGAAAACTAGGTACATAAAGTCACACTATCACATATTACAAATGCGAAAGTTTGTAAGTGTGTGAGTGTGAATGTTTGTTACTTCTTCACGTTTAAACAAGTGGACCGATTAAGCTGAAATTTGGAATAGACATAGGCAGTGGCCTATGTCCTATGGCAGTGGCCGCTGTACAGTGGTACAGCGGGTAAAACCGCTGGGCGCAGCTAGTATATTTATAATCTTGAAACTTTTTACACCAAAGTATGTCCCAAGTCCCATTTAAACGCGACACGTAAGTTGACCAATGAAGTAAAATGCTAAATCAGTTTTTCGTCTCTCCATCCAGCATGAAAACTGAGCCTACGGTCATTTCCCCTCGTAAAATAAAAAAAAAAGGTAGGTACTCAATATCTCGTAGCCAAAAACTATTTTGCACTATTGAGAGTAAAAGTTGTTTGATTTTTGAGCACATTTTGCAGTAGGTAATAATAAATAAATGAATAGGTATAGTGAATAGGTACCTTTCTAGGCATCTTACGTGATCCATCGTCGACCGCATTTTCACTTTCCATCAGGTGGGATGTGGTCAAACGTAGGCCTATCGCGTATAAAAAAAAAAAAAGCTTTGACGGGAAATTGTAATTGCAAAATTATCAACATTATTGTCAGTAATAAAAACATACTTTACTTTTAATAAAAAATCAATTTTTAAGTGGGAATTATTAATTCATAAAGAATATGATAGCATTTAATTATTGTGTGAAAAATCAAATAATATGTAAAGCAATTTATTTCATTAAAATTCCGAATGAACTGAACCAAATTAATTATTTAGATTCGAGTACTATGTATTAACTTTTATTTATTTTATACAAAACATACATATTAAATACTATTTAAATTTTACTGAAAACGGGTTAAAAATTATTAATGCGAAACATTATTGTGTTCTTTTTTGATAAAATAACTAAATTTATAATTAATTACGTTGATATTTATAATAATATGATGTATTATTGCGCTCTGCGGATTTAATAAAATAATATTTAGTATAAGTAGAGGGTTGAACTCCTGCCTACACCTGCCTACTTATAAATTTCAGCTCCATCGGTTCAGCGGGTCACAAAAGGGGCAAGGGCCCCTTTTGTGCAGAAAGGCAAAAATATTTTTTTTTTCTATAAAAAGTGTGTGTTTAGCTCACTTTCAAGAGTTAGAAAATTCAAATATCCTTATATTAATAAGTGCGCGAGCAGCTTGCTGCGAGCGCCGAGAAAAAAAATTATAATATTGACCATGAAATGTGTGCAAACTATGTATATGTAAACAATCGGCGGTCTTATCGCATAAAACAAGTAGCACAGTATTAGCTAGTTTTATAAACATATTTTATATAATAAATTATAACGCATTTATATACTTGTTTGAATGTTTATAATATAAGTGACCTTAGAATAATGATGCTTGTTTTGCTTCCGCAGTTGCGTTGCGCAGAACACATTTCATTTATTTACTCATATCATATGAGTTACATAGTTTAATTACTAATAAATTATATATTTATAGTACAATAAAAACCTAATCAAACACCAGATTAAAAACGTAATATCTATCGTCTTAACACTTTTAATTGACATTTTTTGTTTATATATTTACTTAATATTTTCGCTGTACGTATTTTTCACGTTGCAAAAATTATCAATACTCTATCTAAATCAATAGGAAAGGATAAGTGGCCAGAGAATGCAAGCGGCATTTCCACGCTGGGTAATTAAAAATTTAATACAATTTTTTTTAATTACCTTCATGCCAGGCAGCATCCAAAAAATGTCAGTCATTTACGAAAAATTTGGTGGAGCAATCAGCAAAACAGCTTAGCCGATATTAGTTTTTTTTATGTATATTTGGTTGGGCTAAGATGCCACAAAATATTATTAATCAGTTAGTAATCTGTGTAAATATGTTAAAATAAGATGACCACTTAACTTTAATTAAAAACATTCACTTATAAATCGGGGGAAAATAACATTATTGTCAAAAAGGCGCGTTTTAACAAATTTAACAGCACCTATTATCTCTTCAGTTCTAAATTAAACTGGTAGGCGACGAAAAACTGGATGAGTTGTGCGACTAGTCGAGGTAAAAGTTGGTCGACTGGTTGGTGGATTTGAGAAAGGCGCAATCTATTTTCTTTGTCCGCGTGGAGTTACTGAACTAGTTGGTCGATTGGTTGGGTGATTTTTTTGTCGACTGGTGTAGTGAGTTGACGGTGGGACTTCACTATTGCCCGAGGATAGGGAGGCGGGCAGGTGCTCGGAATAAGGGATTCAATTGAAAATCGGCCGTACCCGACATTAATTTTGCTCATAGCGGCATGTTAATCAGAATAAACACGATGTTTGTAAATATTTCTACATTATGTGGGGTTGGATTTTCACACGCTGTACTAAATAATCATAATAATTAGGTAGGTACCTAGGTATGTAAAGTCAGTTTAGTGTGAATTAGTTTTGTTTTTATTTCATAAATGTAATGTTTTCCTAAACTTCAGTGTAGTGTTAAATAAAGGTTTTTTTTATTTTTTACATAAGTGTAATATTTTCCTAATAATATGAAGGTAAAACCAATAATAATTGTGACTAGAAGTACTTACTTACACCAGGGTTGGTAATTGTCACACTTTAGGTTATTAAAATATGTATTTTTCTTTATTCCTTTTTTAACCCCCGACGCAAAAACGACGGGGTGTTATAAGTTTGACGTGTCTGTCTGTCTGTCTGTGTGTGTCTGTCTGTGGCATCGTAGCTCCCGAACGGACGGACGGATTTTGATTTAGTTTTTTTTATTTAAAAGTAGAGTTAGTCGAGAGTGTTCTTAGCCATTTTTGGTGGAAATCGGTCCAAGATGGCCGCCGCTACAAAATGGCGGAACACTTTTTTCTTCCACGACCCCCTCAATATAGGTATCAAATGAATGGGGTTAACTAGTAGAATACAACGCACTATAATAAATTTTAAATGCAAGATGGCCGCCACCTCAAAATGGTGAATTACATATTGCGTTGGGGTTTTTAAAATTTTTGATAATTATAGATATAGCTTAGTGTGTTGATATAGCTCGAATTCCGGAAGAACTTTTTATTCTGAGTTTTCTTACGGGATCGGGACATATTTTTATTTACCGTGCTTATATTAATTACTCTGATAAATCGGCGTAGCTGTTAGTACTAAATATTATAACCTTTTATGGCTTGAGATGAATGTACTTAGTACCAAATTATGTATTTATTGGACGCACTAAGAAAATATGTAAGTACAAATCTACTTATTTACTTAAACAAAAATTAAAAATTCAATGTTCAACTGCCACAGCTATCTTTCAAAAATTCAAAATTTTAGCTTCTTCAGTTAGATGGAGATTTTCCCAGAGAGACTTTTCCAAAATAACAGTTATATAGATACACCTTGTTATATAAATAGACATTAGAGATGTATTAAATATTATGCAGATAACACAGGTAAATACACACAGGTATTCTAGCAAGGATTCAAAGGGACATAAACCGCGTGCTGGCAAGCTTTAATATTTGCGACTGGAAACGAAACTCCTTTTATACATCGTAGTTTTATTTAAAAAGGAAAATTATCTTTTTAAAATAGAGAACTAACATTTGTAAATGGAACGTCCGTTGATGAGAGATCATAGAAAGTGTTATAATCGGCGGTGTTATCGCTAATAGCGTTCTTTTCCAGACAACCAAGATACTTCAAATTTTAGTATTTAAAGGTACTACAAATTTCGTCAAAAAATTGTATAGCACAATAAGTAGGACGCCATCTATTCGGACAGATTACGCGAAAGTAGTTCGAATTCCGAGCGCCGCCGGGCGGTGTCGTAAGCCCATGACCAGCCACACGAGACCTGCGACAAATTAGTATTCTCCTCCACATCGTCCAATTTGGTTCAAAAGGGAGGGACGGCAGGGGTCTTCGTGAGCTGGTGATCGACGAAGTACCTTTCACGATCTTGAGCAGGCCGCAGCGCGTCACTTTCCCCGCTCTAGTGGTTTTTTTTAACGTAACATTGCGATTACATCAATATCACATGCAGATATCGTTACGCTGGTAATGTACCTATGTAAACTTTTTGGTAAACCGTTTGGACTATTTGGTGATGTTTAACCTCTTTGATGATATTTGACTGTACAAAAGAGGAATAACCTCTTTGGTAGAAGATAAAAGCGGATTTATCAGCGATTGTATGTTTTTTTAAACTATTTGAAAATTACAAAGATTCTATTGAATATTAGTCAAAAGGTCAAGGGCGGGCGGCAAGCCTTGATCATATCATTAGCTCCACGTCTTTTGCTTAATAATCGTGTAGAATTTGATTGTTAGCGTGTAATAATGGTGGAATATTGCGTGTTAAGTGTTTTTGAATGTGCACAGATGTAGGCAAGTGATATGGTGCTGAAATATGAATTTTGGTGCCCCCTCCAAAACTCCTCCGAACTTTCAGTAAAATTCCACCCATTTTACTGGAAGACTCACGTGACTAGACGAGCTATTAAGCTCACTCTGACTCTGACCTGACTAACTTATTACTTAACAAGTGAATTAAATTAAAAATTTAAAAAAACCCCCAACGCAATACGTAATTCACCATTTTTTGATGGCGGCCATCTTGGATTTTAAATTTTATATAGTGGGCTGTAATCTACTCGTTAAGCCCTTTCATTTGATACCCATATTGAGGGGGTCGTGGAAGAAAAAAGTAATCCGCCATTTTGTAGCGGCGGCCATCTTGGACCGATTTTCACCAAACATGGCTAAGAACACTCTCGACTAACTCTACTTTCAAACAAAAAAAACTAAATCAAAATCCGTTCATCCGTTTGGGCGCTACGATGCCACAGACAGACACATACACACACACACACACACACAGACAGACAGACAGACAGACAGACAGACAGACAGACAGACAGACAGACAGACAGACAGACAGACACGTCAAACTTATAACACCCCGTCGTTTTTGCGTCGGGGGTTAAAAAATAACATTTAACTTGACACTGGCAAAACACGAAAGTGGAGACCATAATTTAATATCCCGTGAACATTCACGAATTTTACTCGACACTGGCAAAATGCACATGTTGCCATATTATTAAAAAAAAAAAAAAAAAAAAAGGTCAAGGGCTTCGAGAGTTCGAGATATTGTAAGGGTCACAGATACCTCTTGTTAAGAGACAATGATCCAGCAAAATGTAAACATCTTTCAGAATTAAAAATGCACCCCTCCATGAAACGAATTCTGAAGGAACGGTGTGCACTTTAAGGATTCTTTTATTTTTGCTGGATAGTGACCAGTGACAATCATTACTGTGCTTCGGTAGGAGGGCACTGAAGCTAGTGAAATTACTGGACTGAAGAGTCTTAAACATCCTATGATTATTGAGTAAGAAGCGTTGGTGCAGTGCACATAGAATTTTACATCATTGTAAAATTACTGTACTAATGAGCTGGGTAGTTCTGTACTAATTATTAATTATGGACAGCGTTATCGCTTACCATCAATAGAGCGTCTTACTCGTCTTCTTCCTTCTTTGTGTAAAGAAAATCACGATAGCCAAGTATGCCCTTTGGATATAAAGACAATATCGACAGTCGTATTAGAGTCGCATTTTGATTAAAACAAAAAATTTTAAAACGTAAAATATTTTGAAGAAAAACAAATATAATATTATGTACCTACTTACACACGTATCTTGCCGCCGCGTCGGCTGATATTTGCCTTTATCATAACGCACCGAAAATCGTAACAATCATAGTGATACAGTTTATTAGTCATCACTCGTGATATGTACGAGTACATATGTGCCTACCATGATATATATGTAGATAGTATAATATACAGTTAGATATAAAACGGTCTGGTTGCATTTCGTCATATAATTTTACGATACTTTGTATACTTTTGTATATTTTCTGGTTTTATTTTTTTCGTATGTGAGGGTAAATCGATTGCAATCAAACTTTGTCTTTTATATTATGCATAGACTAAAAATATACTTTTTTCTGATTCATAATATTATGATACAAAAAAATGTAACATAATTTTGTTTCTCTTATTTATCTAATGGACAAAAAATATATAACATTTTTACTTTTTACCTGTCGCGTGGGTGTCGAGGGCAAAAACCCCTCTAAAGCTCTCTATGCGTCTTTTTCGTGCCCCATTCTGTCTGAGACAGTATTAATAAATTAGAAATTAGTTAATTTTACACTATTTTCATAACATTTTATTTTTGTAGGCTTATAATGTGTCATTTAGAAGCCAATACGGCCTCTGAGGGCCTATTGGCTATCCCGCTCGATGAAGATGATGATAATGTTTTTAAGATTTATTTATTTTTAACCCCCGACGCAAAAACGACGGGGTGTTATAAGTTTGACGTGTCTGTCTGTCTGTCTGTGTGTGTGTGTATGTGTCTGTCTGTGGCATCGTATCTCCCAAACGGATGAACGGATTTTGATTTAGTTTTTATTGTTTGAAAGTAGAGTTAGTCGAGAGTGTTCTTAGCCATGTTTGGTGAAAATCGGTTCAAGATGGCCGCCGCTACAAAATGGCGGATTACTTTTTTCTTCCACGACCCCTTCAATATGGGTATCAAATGAAAGGGCTTAACGAGTAAAATACAGCCCACTATATAAAATTTAAAATCCAAGATGGCCGCCATCATAAAATGGTGAATTACGTATAATAAATTCACTTGTTGCCAATAAATAGAGAAGCGCGAGTGTGAAATAACCAATAGGCCCCCTGGAAAGTCATATTAGGGCTAGTATATTTCTTCATAATAAAAAAATAAACATAATCTTATTTGCCGATACAGAAGTGACACTAATATAGCCGTATGTAGGTAGATGTGAACCGGTGATTGTCCTCAACGGTGACAAGACAACGACGGTGGGCCATAGAATGATGGATTGCAACGGTCCCTGATGCCATTCACCACTTTCATACTAAATCTAGCTGTTGTACAATTTAATATTCTTATCTTTATTTCATTTTTTTTCGTGTTTTTTAAATTTAAATAATAAAAAAACAATCATCCGGGTTTCTTCTTGTTTACCTCAAAATTAAATTATAAATTTTACGCCACCCTTTACTGAAAAAAAAAACGAGTTTATTTATTGTAACTTTTCAACTAATCTATCATAGGTGTATCTTCATTTCTGATCCTTTTGTTTTAGATGGTATAATAATCTAATACTTCGTAATTAGAGTTCAAATTAAATATAATCGTTATTGGTCGAGCAATTTTTAAGTTGATCTACCACGTAAGTCCTAATACTTACTTACTACGTTGGCGCGAGAATCCAAAGTGAGTTTTGGCCCCCGACAATAAGAGCCTCCAACTCGTTCTGTCCTGTGCCACTTCCCACCAGTTTTCAACTTTCAGGGCGTGCACATCCCTTTCCACCTCATCTTTCCAGCGGTACCTGGGACGACCAACGGGTCGTCCCACATACGCTCTCTTCACACTACGATCCTCTCCCATTCTTTCGAGATGACCGAGCCAGCGAAGTCGATATGCTTCTGTCTCGCCGATGATGTTTGGCTCGGCCACGAGGTCCCCTATTACGGCATTCTTTCTTATCCTCCAAGTTCCATCTTCGTGTCGCACTGGCTCTAGTATTTTTCGGAGAACCTTTCTCTCCGTGACGAGGAGTTTATTTTCTTCTTTTTAGGTGAGTGTCCAGGAGAGAGATCGAAATCCGAGCACAGAACACCCTCCGTTGTAGTGCAGCACTGCATAGGATTCTAGTGTCCAGGTTTCTAAGTAAGCGCACCAAAATTAGGATTTATAAAACCGTTATAAGACCAATACTAATGTACGGCTGTGAAACCTGGACACTCACCCAAAAAAAGTCCTAATAGGAATACGATATTTACTTGATAGTAACTTACTTCGTATTGTAGATATTGGTTCGTATCATGTAGCATAAAAGTGGATACCGCGATAAATTGTAGTAATAATGCGTTATCGGTTATCAGGAATTATATAATAGGCACTTGTTCAGTGACGTCTTATATTAACAAAACTATTGTAATTTTTACAACGAAAAGTGTATGTTTAGCTCGCTCTGAACAGTTAGAAAGTTCAAATATCCCTAATAACAAGTGCGCGAACAACTTGCTGCGAGCGCCGAGAAAAAAATTATAATATTGACCATGAAATATGTGCAAAATTCGTAACTCTACAAATCCGCCTATGGGTGCGTGACTACCAGAATAAATTGAAAATGCCTTTTTAACTTTACCGCTCTATGTTTTAGGCAAATTTTATTTTTCTCTGTTAATAAGTAATATCACCAGTATGCGATAGCCAATAATGCCCACTGGATGCCGCCTTTGCATCAAAAACTAAAATCTTAACAGAACAAAAACAGCACGTGACTTGTTAAAACATCTGTTTATTGAACGAACTTAAATGCTTATCGACCACGACATACAACACTAATAAAAACCACTCTTATGGTAACAATTATAAGGTTTAATTTCTCATGAATCTGATTACAGTTGTGCTCATAATTGTTCAAGCTTTTATGCTTATGAAAATAAGGTTGAAATTAGCTTGTTTCTGAATAAGGTAGGGTCGGCGAGTTATTATCTATTCTGTGACAAGGTACTTATATCGCCTCCAGCTTATAGAATTATGTACTTAATTAAAATAAGTTTTCTTATCAGTTTATAATGTTAAGTTATGAATATTGCGAGTAAAACGATCACTAATAAATAAATAATATTATTTATTTTATTTTATTATTCAGCACAACGCTAGGACTAACTTAATGCTAAAATAGCATTTTCTACCAGCTGTCCTGGAACTGGAGAAAATGTACTGGACAATGGGAGGAGTGCAGACAATGATAAGGAGATAAAGCGATCTTAAAACTAACAAACGAAAACAAATAAAGCACTACCTACTATGCTACTACAAGCTATACTAAATACAAATCTGATAATATCTGATATTATAAAGGTGGAAGTTTTTATGTTTGCCATGGCTTAGACCCTAAAATAACACCTAAGTGAATTTTTATTATTTTTTGGAAGTTCGTGTTGCTCTAAAGTTTGGGTCCGTATTGGCTAATTTATATTGGTAACTAAAATATTATTTATGGACATAGAACGGTTAAGATAAAGAGCATTTCTCAACTTTGTCGTACTATATCCCAACTCCCAACCGAGTATTATACGACAGAATTAAGTAACACATTCAAGCTTTACTATTCAATGAAGAAAGTTTTATTTTATCGGGTACCTATATAGAACCTGCTACTCTATTAGCAAATATTGCAATGAGGCCGTTTATATAAATAACGTTTATAAAATAACATGACTCATGACTCACTTCTTAAATTGTTTTTTTTTTTTTGAACAAAATCATAATATTATTTTGATGAATATCTATTAACTGATAAGCATTATCTATCATAAACCTACACAAAATTATAAAATAAAAACTGTTACTGCCACATCCACATTTCAGGTAAAAATCTGATTACGGTGGTAACCGTAGGGGTTGTAAATTGCTTCATATTATAATTTATGTCATGGCGACTTAATTAAAAAGCTTATAAAAAGAAAAAAATATTTGAAAATAGAAAGTGCTTACACATAAGTAAACGTGTACCATCAAACCCTATTCATAATATCATCGGACGCGTAAATCGAGCATTCTATTTGTTTGAACTCGAGTTTCCACGTTGGAGAGCAATATCGTACGAATTCCATTCAACCACTGACAAAATAATGTACTAACAACATAATATAACCACAAGGGATTATAAACCTTAATTTCTAAGCTATAAAGTTGATTATATCATTTTTGTTTTCACCGCATCGCATGTTGTATTGAAACGCAGCTCTATTTTTAAAATCGATGGGTGACCGAAGTGGGACATAGTAGCTTTTTCAATTAAGGAACAGTTAGCTGTGTCTTAAAGAGACATCTTACGGTTATCGGTATTTTTGATGTCTGGTTTTGTTTTTGTTTGTTTTAAGTTTGAATTTCGAATTTGGATTGTGTTGAGCTTGTTTATGGATGTTTTATTTTGTCGATGTATGTTGCCAGTACAATTTGTACGTACATTATTTATTTTTTAAATCAATTTCAAATGATAGACAAATCAAGGAATAAAGCAAAATTTACCTCAATGATTAAAATTACTATAATGCTGACTGATTTCAAGAGTCAGTCACGCTTTCCTTTATTAGGCTTCCGTAGTCAATAAAGCCTTGTAGTTTCGATTTGTCTGTCCATCCGTCCGTCAATCCGCGGCTTTACGGAGAAACTATAAGACCTAGTTTTTACTTATATTCAGAGACAGAAAAGTGAATGCAGTTGCTAAATTTAAGAAATCGTGCAGTAAACTTGAACTCTTCCCCCACTTTTGAGCGAGTTGTAAGTTGTTAAACCTTTTCTGACTTTGACCACAAGAAAATTTTTTACACCTAACTTTTGTGCACTTTTACTCAACTTCATACAAAATTATATATTTATATTCTATATTTAAATACGAAAGTACGGATGTGTTGTCATGTGTTACTCGTATCTACATTCCTACGATTAAACCAAATAAGCTAAGATTTAGAATATTTACATCTCGGACTAACATACATATAGCACTGAAGTATCAGTGCGGGTAAAACAACTGGGCTCAACTAGTTCTACATAATTTGGTATTTCAATTACATTGGCAAATACAGCGCCGTGCGAGTTAATCCTGAAGAAAAAAAAACTTTACTCATCATTAAAATCGTAATGGCAGCCACAAAAGTGTTTTGTTTGTAAATAAGTTAAACGTTCACACCGAAGCAAATGATCATGTTAATTTAAAAGATGGCGGCGTGCCCGAGACAATAAAGAGTCTACACTACCGACCTCTTCGCTTCACGGCGAGTCGGGGAACTAAAAATGACGCATTGCATCCTGACCTCTAACGCCATTGAATGGTGAAGAGAACGGAGATCTGGATATATTTGTCAATCTTAAAATATTTAGTGTGTACTTTACATGTGTAGTAAAATTGATAACATTTCGATTGCAGTTTCGATGTCTAAGAATATTAATAAATATTATGAATTTGTCTTAGTAAGACTTAGAAAATAACTAAAATCAGAATAGAATAGAATAGAATAGAAAACTCTTTATTGTTACACACAAATACAACAATATAAACTTAGAACTAAGATTACACAGAAAGAAGTGTTACAATTGGCGGTCTTATCGCTAATAGCGATCTCTTCCAGACAACCAAGCAGGGAAAGGAAATACATAAAAATAGAGCGACGGTGGTTATAAAGATATATATGGAGACATAAGTACATATTTTTAATCATAGCTATATAAATATACCAATACATACTATTAAAACCAATAGAATAAATAATACATACATAAATATAAAATAATAAACATACATATTATTATCGTTATACAATCAGTAAGTTTTTTAAGACCCTTATACAACGATTTCTACACAGTGTCATGTAGAGATCGTTGCCGATAAAGTACGTTAATTAACTTAGAACCAGTTTTGACAACTAAAACATTTCTGTCTACAATAGGCCTTATCTTTATGATATTTCTTTCCAGGCAACCAGACTAGTGCATGGAGTAGGGGTAGGGGAGTATAAGTGAATAAAAAAGTAGAGTGGGTTTTTGTACAAGAGTATTCAATTCAATTCATTTATTTCGACCAAAATTCAAGTCATATTACAAGTAGGGTACCGATACTTAGATACAAAGTCAAAACTTACTCGTATTAAAGTTTGTCATAGATTTAAAATGAGTTATAGGTATATATTTTTATATTTTAATTATATTTTTCGAGTTTGCTAAACGTTAATGGATCGGATAGTATAAATAATAATATTTCGAGACCTGTAATTGGCGGTATTACTAAACAATGTATAATTTTAGATATTTTTGTAAAGCTGTTGGTCTTTAAATAAATAAAAAATAAAAAGATTTGCGTGACTTGCGCGTCCCTATCTAAATGTATTTAACTAATCTAGCACGCTAAGCGCTTAACGCACTGTAGTTTCACTTGACTATACCTAATAAACTTAACCATCTAAGTAATGCAGACAGATAACGCGCGTTATAAGTGAAGCCAAGTTTTATTTTAAACATCGCTTTTACAGACTATTAGTTGCTTGGTTTCACGAGATAGTGATGGACCCACACGTTAGGATATTAGCCAGTGTCAAGTTTTAGGGATATCCACAATGGGATAAAAATCTGCAGCCAAATTTAGTTATTAAGTTCATTTCAAATAATATGTGTAGATACTAGGGTGTCCCAGCCTATAAGGGCGAAATTTTTTTTTTCGATTTTAAATACGCATACCCTCTATATTTTTTCTAATTGACCCTAATAACCAAAATACAAAATATTATTGATATCGGATAACGATAACCCGTGCCGACTTGACGCCAAAGTTTTAGGAACAAATTTGATGAAATTTGTATGGAGATTTTAGAGAACATTTTGAAATATATTTTTTATTTATTAAATTAAACACTATTTTATTTCTATTATAAATATATTATTATAAGAACATTATTTATTCATATTCTTCTAATATTTTGCCTTTTACGGTCAGGTATATCAGTACACAAGATTGTAAAAATTGCTTTTATCCCTCTTCAACAGAGTATTCGATGGAAACCTTGCATCAACTTAAGTACTGTCTTTGCTACATTATTAACGTATTTCAGTATCATCATCTGTTTTTTAACGAAAATAGAAGATATAGTAGAGGCTACTACTAACTACCACAAAGATATAATATTACTCTACTAGGCCATAAAGTAGAACACTCGTTAAGAAAACTGTCATCAATTTTAAAACGATTGAAAAAGGTCTCGCATATTGATGGAAATTTTGCTAACGATGTCTTTCTCATAAAGTGAAACATACAAGACTTCTTTTTAAGGGATGTGAAGCGGTGGTTGTCACGCAAAGAATTTGGACTTTATTTTCGAGATTCCAACCGCAAGCCAAACTGCTTCTGCTTGTTCACTTCCAGTGTTATTGAGAAATTACTATCGGCAAAAGTTCTTTTTTACATATTATGCGCACGTCTACAGTTGGCAACAGTTTTCCATCCTAATGAACAGTTACAGTATCCTGTACATCGTCTTGAAATTTGGAAATCGACATAAAAATTAACTTTAATTCTTCGAATGGCGAACTTTGGTACTTATGGGATCTTCAGTCGTCAGTATTGAGCCCTAATGTCTTGATAGTAGTTTATATCATGCGCACAGAATTAATTGACACTTATCTAAAGCTGCCACTAATTTCTTTAAAAAAATATTCGTTGACGATTTATTTATATCGGACTACAGCTCTCAGTTAGGGCGGGCAAATCGTCTTGCAAATCCATCACTTGTATCAGAAGGTGAATTTCTTGCTAGGATGAAGTCGAAGCAGTAAGGGATGCATAAAAATAGCCTGATTTTGCCAATAAATAATGCACTCTCAAATAGTTAGATTGCGTTTTCATTAACAGTTAAGTTCACTTCACGGATATTTAAAACTCCTATACTTGTCCAATAAAGGGTACCAATTACTTGATGTTTTCTACATCCCCTATTATAAAAAAGCCTTTTTTAAACTGTTTAATCCCACTGGTATATTAAACTAAACGATAATAATCCATTTACTAATAAAACAAACACGTTATGACAAAACCTCGATACGAAATATGCGCCGCGCCGAAGTATGCAAGTACTGAGATATATAAATGAAAGTCGGCACGGGTTGCTGTGGTCCTAGGGTCATGAAATTTTTTTACACATGTTTTAACACCATTCGCAAATAATTAGAGGGTATGCGTTGTAAAAAAAAGAATTTATTTTTTTTGGGACACCCTAGTAGATACATAACTATATAAATAATTATGTTGTCACAGAAAATGGACTATAGTATAATATCTGTACACTACCACCGATTTGAGCTAACGTTAAAAAATACTTTTAGGTTTTGAAAGGTTTTTTAACCAACATTAACAATAATGTCAAAACAATTGGCACATAATAAAAACAAATCCAGGTACGCACTGATCGGGATAACATTATAATTTTCAAGCGTCAGTTTTTTATGCCGTGCAGTATCTGCATCCATTATTATAGTCAGTGGTCTTCGTAACGTACTAGCGGAAGTGTATCGATTCTCCCAAGTTATGCGGGTAATTTTTTACAATGGCAAGAATAGAACATAGAACTTCGAAATCTCCCCTAACCACGCGTCCCCGTGCCCCGTACACTTCGATCTAAATGATGCGTGAGGGAGCCACATTCTATGAGCTAAAAGGTTTTTATAGCGTTTTATCTGATAAAGTGTTAGTTCCGCTTTTGGCCATCGTTATCCTTGTTTTAGTCACGAAAGTTAACACAGTTTATTTAAGTTACTAGTTACTAGCTGCACCCAGCGGTTTTACCCGCTGTACTTTTTTTTTCTTTTTTTTATGTGGAGAAGTAAGAAGACGAGCATGACGCTCTCCTGATGTTAAGAGATAACGCTGCCCATAATCAGTACAGTGTTACCCAGAATTTCAATGATGTGCAATTCTAGGTGCACTGTACCAATGATTCTTACTCAAGAGTCATAAGATGTTAAGACCAGTAATTTCACTAGCTACAGTGCCCTCCTATCGAAGCACAGTAATGTTTGCCCATCACTGCTCAGCCGGTAGAATAACTGGCACTGTTGGGGTACCCACCTAGACAACCTCCTACATAGGAAGTCTACCCACGGTATTCTACCTTCGTTGTTGTGAAAGAGGCCTGTTCTACTCTATGTCCTTTTATACTTGTTCTCGCTTTTGCTACTTCTCGTACTTTCGTTCTGCATACTAGTTTTTTCTGTTTCCGACATGAAGTTCAGTGAAGCCAGGGAAGGATTTATCCCACCTTCTAGGTTTAGTCTGATACTATCTACGGGCGCATCATTGCTTAAGACCAATCAAGATATGATGATCTCGGTCAAAGGCTATCCTAGGCTAAATAAATAAATTGTTACGTTTACCTATAGTGGACTGTATTACTTATTATTTTCCTACTGGATTTTACTGTTCTATTTAGAGGGGTTTTTAAATAACAACTTTGATTTACACTTTCACTGCATTTATTAACTTATAATTCCCAATCTAGGTTACCTAGGCACAATTTTACACTTTTACGACTAACTTGTTTACATTATGAGCGTAAGGAGACGAATGAAGATACTGAACGAACAATAAAGAACTCGACTTATTGATATACATTTTTAAGGTCTCCCGCCCGTACGATACCTATGATCGCTAATTGTACATTTTTTATTGCTATTTCCTTCCGTTATATAGGCTTGTCCCTGTTATGCATTTAACGGTCATTAACGGTCTGTATGTCCGTCCTTGTCATGCCTCTAACGGTTAATAATTATTATTACATTGCAATACCTTAAAATTAAGTTTAATTTTACCAAAGTTTTCCTAATCTAATGTTCTTAATATCTAAAGGGCTGGCGTTGTCCTTAACATTCTCCCCCCAGCGAAGACTCGTCGCAGCTCTCCACTGGAAGGACAGCCAGCTTCGTCGCAGGGCGGCGAAATGTTCCTCCTCTGGTCCGGACGTCGGCGACGCGCACGTGCCCGTCGCTGCCGGGGAAGACTCGCTCGACGACTCCGCGAGGCCAGGTGTTGCGTGGTAGAGTTGGGTCGACCACCACCACCAGGTCTCCTTCGCGCAGTGGGCGGATCTCCGCCTCGGATGCTCGTCGTGGCGTGAGACTGGGCAGGTACTCGCGCACCCAGCGACGCCAGAACTCGTCGGCGAGAGCTTGTGCGGCGCGCCACGCGCGCCTGTCGGCCGGCTCGCAGGGTCCCGTCGTAGGCAGCCCCGATGACGTCCCCAGCAGGAAGTGGTTCGGCGTTAACGCCTCTGGATCGTTAGGATCGACAGAGACGTGGGTGAGAGGCCGAGCATTTATGGAATGCTCAGCCTCCATCAGCAGGGTCAGAAGCACCTCTTCTTTGGGCGCCTTCTGACTGAGTGTGTGGGAGAGTGCGGCCTTGACAGACCGCACGAGGCGCTCCCATGCGCCTCCCTGGTTCGGAGCACCGGGCGGTATGAAACGCCAGGTGACACGATGCTGCAGGCCGTAGTCTTGCAGAGCCGGCGCCCACTCTTTGTAGGCAGCCCGCAGCTCTGCGTCGGCTCCCCTGAAGTTGGTGCCGTTGTCGCTGTAGATGACGGTCGGCCACCCGCGACGCGCAGCCATTCGACGCAACGCCATGATTGCAGAGTCTGTGGATAAAGAAGCTACCAACTCGAGGTGGATAGCGCGTGTAGTGAGGCAAGTGAATAGCGCCCCCCAGCGTTTCTCATGTCGTCTTCCAATGGTCACCACCATTGGACCGAAGTAGTCGACCCCGCAGTTGGAGAAAGGTCGCACGAACGCTTGGATTCTTGCTATTGGCAGGTCTCCCATGACTGGCACTTCAGGCTTCGCTTTTCTTATACGGCACACGGCGCAACTTGAGGTGGCTGCTCGTACGGCTGGTCTCAGCCGGAGCACCCAGTACTGCTGACGCACGTCGTTCACCACTCGTTCTGGGTTGGCGTGTCCTGCATTCTTGTGATGATGCTGGACCAACAACTTCGTGAAGGGGTGGCGGCCGTCCAGGATGATCGGCCGCTTCATACTGCCCGACACGTCAGCAGCTCCTATTCTCCCGTTGAGCTTCAGGATCCCGTCGCAGTAGGTTGGGTCGAGCCTGAACAGACGACTGGATTTCGCTATCTTCTTACCTAGTCGTAGTTGCTGCAGCTCTGTGTTGAAGCTTTCTGCTTGGCTTCTTTGGATCCAGAGTTTCTCGGCTTCTTGTAAGTGTCTGGCATCCAGCGGGTGTCGTGTCTTCCGACGACATCTCTCGATGAACAGGATGACGACTGCCGTGGCTCGTATCAGACGTTCGAAGTTGGAGAATCTGTGAATATCTGGCAGGCTGTCGTTAACTGTTACCTGTAGTTGAAGTACGCTTTCTTCCGTGTCGCTGGAGTTTCCGTCCCGTGTGAATTGAGGCCAGTTACACTTCTTGTCCTGAAGAAAACTCGGTCCCTTGAACCATCTGTCTTCCCTCGAAGATGGCACGTAGTTTGGGCGAGTGGCTATGTCTGCCACGTTAAGCTCGGTAGGAATCCATCTCCATTGTCGCGGTCGCGTAGCCTCGGCGATCTCTCCCAGCCGATGTGCTACGAATGGAGTATAGCGCACGGTATCGTTCTGGATCCACTGGAGCACCGTTCTGGAATCTGTCCAATATATTATTTCGTCAACTTTCCACCTGTGTCCCTGTTGGACAGTTGAAGCGAGTCTTGTTCCGATTACTGCTGCTTGGAGTTCCAAACGTGGGATCGTTTGGCTTCGTAGTGGTGCCACCTTAGCCTTGGCAGCTACCAGAGCGACTTCTGCTGTGCCGTCCGCTTTCTCCATCCTCCAGTAGATGGCTGTAGCGAAGGCTTCTTCACTTGCATCGCAGAAGACATGTAGCTGCCTTTCCTTGATCTCGAAGGCGGATGACTGGTACCACCTGGGTAATCGTAAATTACTCACGATTTTCATTTGGTTTATCCATTCTCCGAAATCTTGGGCGAACTCATGTGGCAATGGTTCATCCCAAGTCAACTTTTCGCGCCACAGCTTTTGTAGCAGGATTTTCCCGGTGATTGTGTAGCAGCTCAGCAGTCCTAGAGGGTCATACAGAGACATTACCGCGCTCAACGCCTCCCTTTTTGTCGGCGTTCTGCTGAGTTGACGGACTTCGGTTTTCACTCGGCTGAGTGACGTGTTGAAACCCAGTGAATCTTCGCAGGTGTCCCAGCGTAGTCCCAGAGTCTTCTCTTGTTCGTGCGACCCAGTGAGCATCTGAGTGGCGCTCTCGGCTCGCAAGTCCTCCGGTATGCTACCTAAGAGCCTGCTGTTATTGGAGTTCCAACCACGTAGCTCGAAACTTGCTTTCCTGTGGATCTCAATAATGTCATGTATGAGTTCTTCCCCCTCCTTGATATTGTGGAAGGAGTCTACATAGTCGTCCATGTAATGAGATTCCGTGATTGCCCTTGCTGCCTCTGGATAGCTGTGTGCATGCTCCCTTGCGTTAAGATTTCTAACGCTGTGCGCCATGAATGGTGAACTTCTAGCGCCGAAGATCATAGACGTCATCTTGTACTCCTGGGGCGGTTCCTGTTTATCTGATCGCCAGAGGAATAATTGCGCCGGTTGATCTTCCTTACGAATTTTCACCTGCAGAAACATTTCCTTTATGTCTGCTGTCACCCCATACTGGAATTCTCTAAACCGGAAAAGGATCCTCTGTATGGATTGCAGGAGGTCCGGTCCGTCTAGGAGAAAGTCATTCAGACTTACCCCACGTGATTTGGCTGCGGCGTCAAATACTAAACGTACTTTTCCAGGTTTGTTGGGGTTCAGTACTGGAAAATGTGGCAAATACCAGTGCTTCCCACTGTTTTTCTCCGTTCCGTCACACAGCTCCGCGTACCCTTTATCTAGAAGATTTTTAATCTGTTGATTATACTCACTCTTCATGTTCTCTGACTTGCTGAGTTTTCGCTCAAGGCTTTCTAGCCTTTGCAGGGCTGTGTGATAAGTCGGCGGTGTTTGGGTGTTGTCCTCTCGCCACGGCAGACCAACTTCGAATCTTCCGTTCACCCGTTTCGCTGTTTGGTTGAAGATGGCGACTGCTCGTTCATCTTCCTCTCTTACCTTGGGTTTTAATGCCACGCCCAGAGCATCGATCCTGAAGTGTCGCTCGACCAGTTCTTCGAGTCTCTCGTTGATTTCCACGACGTGAAGCACATTATCGGCTTCTTCCTGGAGTATGCGCCTCGGCACAGTCCCGTGGATCACCCATCCTAGTTGAGTCCTCGAAGCGCCTGGTTCATTTCGTTTCCCGAGCCTCAGTTCTCTGGTGACGATCAATTCCCAGTTGTCCGAACCTATTAAAAGTTGCGGTTTACCATCGTCGTAGCACAACCCGTCGGCGTCTAGATCTTTGAGATGATCGAGACGTAACAAATCTCGGGGCATGGACTGTGGAGATAGTTTCATATCACCAATGGTTCTCGCCTTGATCGTGTAGTCACGACCGTTTGCTCCCGCGATCTGGAATTTTACCAATCGGCTTTCGTGTTCCTGTTGACACGCGTTCACGCCTCTTATTCGCAGTGTTCCGGTTGGCCCCTTTGCGCCGATCTTCCTTGCGACTTCTTCGTCGACTAGAGACACTGTAGATCCTTCGTCTAATAGTGCATACACCTTCGCCTGACCCTTGGGTCCTGTTAAAGTTACTGGGCATATTTTTAATTTTACCTGTCCCAGGTCTGAGGTTGCTGTTACTGTTTCGGCATTAGCAGGCTCGTTGGATCCGTGCGGTGTCTGCGCTCCCCCCGTTGAGGGAGCAGTGTGATGTTCGTGCAACAGCTGGTGATGACTCATCCTGCACTCCTTGACACCGCAGGCCTTAGCCCGGCAGTAGATTCGTCGATGCCTGCTGACTAAACATTTGAAACACAACCTTTCCTTTTTCACGAGTTCCCACCTGTCTGTTATGTTCATTTGTAGGAACTTGCCGCATTTGGTTAATGCGTGATTTTGCTGACACATCTGGCATTTTCTTAATGTTTCTGAGTCGTTCGTGGTTGCATACACCTGTTTTCCTCTTCTTTGTTCCGCCTTGGCAGGTTCCTTCTTCTGTGTGCTCGTCGCTGTGCTTATGTACCCGAAACGAAGAGCTCTGCTGGCTTCCTTCATTAAAAATTGTGACGTAGCGATTATTTCCACTTCGGAAGTATTCTGCTCGGCGTATTCGTACCATTTGGATAACATGTGTGGACTCAGCTTTGTCATGATGTCTCGTGTCAGCTGTGGGTTATACAGGTATCCCCTTTTATCTATTGATTTTAGTACCCAGACTATATTTTGTACTTTTACCGCGAAGTTATTGAGTTCTGTTGCAGCTACTCCTGGTCGCGGCAGCTTCTTCAGATCCTCAATCGTTTTTTCCACTATAACTTCGGGTTGACCGAAGGTTTGATCTAGAGTGTTCATTATTACCTGAGGGTCTTCCGCCGTGTGTAGTAACACGGACACTGCTTCCCTGGCTTCGCCCTTGAGACAATTTCTCAACCTGGCCATATTTTCCGCTTTCGACAAATTATAAGTTTTTGTCGTATCTCGCATTGCTGCCCGGAACGCGAACCATTCGATTGGCGCGCCCGAAAATACTGGCAGCTCGTACGCCTGTCTCGGTGGTGGCCTATTCCTCGCTAGTTTCTCTAGAGCCTCCACGAGCTGATCCACCCCACGGCCTCGGGATCCTTTGCCTGGAGTTGGCGATCTAGGTCGTTCAGCTGGACGCAGATCGCTTACCCGATGCTCCGTGTTGTGCGGCGTGCGGTGCTCCTTGGCTTCATCCAGCCATGTTTCTACCCTCCTCTGTTCCAGGGTAGTACCTTGTGGTTCAGTATCCTCTTGTTCGGTTATAGCCTCCATGTCGTAGGCAAGTCGTCTCTTAACCCGTTCTGTTTCCAGATCCAGCTGCTTCTGCCTAATCAGCGCCAGACGTTCTTCCGCCTCGAACTGCGCTTGACGAACCCTCGCGTTAACGCTGCTGTTAGACGCGACTGACCTTGCAGGTGATACCTGTCTCCTCGGTGGTTCGTCTGCTCCGGTTCCCGCAGTGAGGCGTGACGTGGACGGTTCTACTCTGGACTCCGTAATGGGTGACATATATACCTCTCTCCCCAAAGGTGCTGCTCCTCCAGTTCCTCTTCGTTCCAGGATCGTGGCGGCGGCTGAGAGGCCCGCGGTCGGTCGCTCAGTTGACGGTGATCGTGGCGGATCATCGAACCGAGTAACCTGTGGGACCGCGGCGGCCTCGTCCTCTGGTTGGCTACGTGTCTTCACCATTATTTCCGCGGAGTTAATTGAGATACTAACTACTATAGTTCGCGCTGATTTACGCACTTTTCGATAAGGAAACAGTTACTAGGATAGTACACTTAGTTTCAGCACTAATAGTCTAACACAGAGTTTATTCGCACATAAAAAGTCAAATTTAAAATCTAAAAGTACACTGAGAGCCTAATTTAATATTAAAGTACACGCGAGAGTTTAAACTATTAAATTAAAGCACTGGCTCTGTATATGTGCGACGCTGTTTTTAGATTTATTAACGCACTGACGTTAAACTTTTCCAAAAATACACTGATTCTAGGTATAAGTGCAAGAAAAACTGAATCTAGACTTTTCAAAGCACTGACGTTAAACTTTTCCAAAAATACACTGATTCTAGGTATAAGTGCAAGAAAAACTGAATCTAGACTTTCCAAACACTGACGTTAAACTTTCCCAAAATGCACTGAATCTAGACTTTACTAAAAAACACTGACTCTAATTTAGATTTAATTCGGCTTACGAAGGACCAAAATGTTACGTTTACCTATAGTGGACTGTATTACTTATTATTTTCCTACTGGATTTTACTGTTCTATTTAGAGGGGTTTTTAAATAACAACTTTGATTTACACTTTCACTGCATTTATTAACTTATAATTCCCAATCTAGGTTACCTAGGCACAATTTTACACTTTTACGACTAACTTGTTTACATTATGAGCGTAAGGAGACGAATGAAGATACTGAACGAACAATAAAGAACTCGACTTATTGATATACATTTTTAAGGTCTCCCGCCCGTACGATACCTATGATCGCTAATTGTACATTTTTTATTGCTATTTCCTTCCGTTATATAGGCTTGTCCCTGTTATGCATTTAACGGTCATTAACGGTCTGTATGTCCGTCCTTGTCATGCCTCTAACGGTTAATAATTATTATTACATTGCAATACCTTAAAATTAAGTTTAATTTTACCAAAGTTTTCCTAATCTAATGTTCTTAATATCTAAAGGGCTGGCGTTGTCCTTAACATAAATAAACCAAATGTAATTTCAATACTTGATTGAAACTACTACTAGATTGAAAGAAGTGCTTTTTTTGTTTGATATTGGACTGGCAACGGATGCTGACTTTATTTGTAATTTTATCATCTATATTTGAATCTTTGACATATGTTTACTGACATTTATTTGTTTTTATAAATTGATTTAATTATTATGATGTTTCAATTATTATATTATTCTGCAAATTCTTTCTATGTATAAATGCATGTCAATTGGTGTAAGTGGCACTGTCGCCGATAAATTGATGCAAGGTCAGGATTCGAACATGGTAATCAGGAATAACATTTGTAACAAAATAAAAAGAACAACCATGTAATCAATAACACATAGATTCTCATTCGCCATACATAGCAAAGAAACAATGGATCGACATAATATGTAGGTATCTATTTACGTACCTAGGCACATTACCCACGCTTCAACGCACCGCTTGACAGAGAAAGCTAGGCTATAATACCTTGTCAAAGTACACAACAATCACAACCTTAGTGCTTTTGAGGGCATCTTCAAAAGATTAATTGCAACAAAGTACTGGAGACTGGAGACTGAACCTTCGCGTTTTATTTCTGCCAGAGATGAAGGAATCAAAGGATAGTGCTTGTAAAAGTGAGGTAGTAATAGTAAGCCCATCCGCTTGTACCTTACCTACACGTATGCAGCTAAATATTTACTGTTTACTGTTTACCATACTACAATCTAAGCGTTTGTGTTAGGACGTTTAGAGTTTATAATACTGGTATATTAACTTTTTTTTTCTTTTTTTTTATGTTATGAAGTAGAAGACGAGCAAGACGCTCTCCTGATGTTAAGAGATAACGGCTGCCCATAATCAGTACAGAGTTACCTAGGATTTCACAATTATGTGAAACTCTAGGAGCACTGCACCAACGCTTCTTACTTAAGAGTCATGAGATGTTAAGACTCTTTAGCCCAGTAATTTCACTAGCTACAACTTATGCATATGAACGCAAACTATCAACACTAAGTTTAGGGTCTATATATATACCATTTATACCTACATAGGTATAATTTCTATCTGCACACAAATTAGGCTCTATTTGGTCAGCGCAGCCGTTTAAGCGTGGAGAGGTAACTAACATGTATTGTTTTTATAATCTTTCCATAAAATGAAATATTATTTTCGCATTTAAAATATTAATTTGATTGCATATTTATTAATAAAATATTAATAAGTATATTATAGTGAGAAGAAGAAGAAGGATTTGGTCAGGAACTATTTTTTTTGTAACTTAGCTGTCCATAACACTTCAGATAATTGTAACATCGCACCTTTGGTAGAATATGGGCTCAATTGTCCAAATTGAAACTGAGGTTGTGCCTTTGTTCTACCAAAGGTGAAAATGAAATAAAATTAAAAAATAATCATTAATGTACAAACATCTCAGATTTTGCAAGGAGACAACTGTAACATAACATTGTAGAATTTCAGAAGAAACATTTATACATGAAACTGTCGCAACTCAGCATGTTGCTGACTATCCAGCCGGCGCTGGTCCAGAGAGCCTATTGACTATCGCCAAACCACATGTAAAACACCATAGACGAAATTGCGTACATTACTTGCTTAAACCTCCTCATTAATATAAGTAAAATAACAAACGCAGCAATGTACATTGAAGTTGTCATCAATCGTAGTGGGTGAGAATTAGCCAATAGGCCCTCAGGTGCGCCCTGTAATGTGTACTCGTATGTACAAGGCTTACTACTGGGCTTACTACTGGGTGCTTCACAAGCACCATCCATAGATTTCCTTCATCGGAGACTGTAATCATCAGTGTAGCGAGTGTAGCATCATTTACAGTGACAAATTATGTGTTCTCTCTTTCCCGCTTGGAATAAAATGGTGACATCTGAGACGAAAATGTGGAAAGGGACTACGGAGTTTTATATTTGCGTTCCTATTTGATTTGTGTACTACATTTACATACTACATACTGCTACATACACATAATAAGAGTGCTTCCGCACTATATCCGATCCGAATCCGTGAAATAACCTGTGTAGCCGTAGAAAATTTCGTATAGCAGCACTCTACCTGACTCAAATTTGAATTATGTTAAATTGAAGATATTCATCATCATCAGGTTATCGGTTCTACGGAAAATGTGACCAGCCCATTGCCACTTCAGTTTGCTAATCCTTTCTGCTATGTCGGTAACTCTGGTTCTCTGTCGGGTCACCTCATTTCTGATGCGATCCTTCAGAGAGACACCGAGCATAGCCCGCTCCATAGCTCTCTGAGCAACTTTGAACTTATGGACTAGTCTCACCGTAAGTGTCCACGTTTCTGCGCCGTACCTCGTGACAGGTAGGACGCATTGGTTGAAGATATAAATTGAAGATATTACATTTTTAAATTTATAACCTATTAAATCAGCGAAAATAAACGTCTTACTAATATTATAAAGGTGAAAGTTTGTAAGAATGTATGGATGTACTACCTATGTTTGTTACTACTTCGCGCCTAAACGGGTGGACTGATTGAGCTGAAATTGGGTATAGTGTAGCAAAATAAGCTACTAGGTCCTAGAAAAATAATGTTAATTTTACCTTCACACACATTCCACATCATATTAGCATATTTTCACTGTAGATTTTCAATGTTTTGAAGTAAATAATTAAAGTTTTTCATTCACCCTCCGTAATTTAAACAAACAAATAAAAATATCTTGAATTTCCTATAAAAAGGTGGGTGGATGAATAAGTTTGGTTGTCAGCTGTCAAAATGTCAGTTGTCAGTCCAACATTTAGTTCTTTTAATGAATGTCACAAGCGCAAATCATGTGCCAAATAAAAATAAATAGTTGCCAGGGAGATAAAAATCCACTCAATGGTAGGAAATTTTTATCTCCCAAGACAAATAAATGATAATAAATTCTAAAATAATAAAATTGTTAAAAATAGTTAAATACCAATTTATATCGGTTTCCTCTTCAATAAATAACAATTAAATAGTAGGCACTACCAACTACAGGTAGGGTTTATAGTGAGGGAATCGTCGTGGGTTATATGTGAGGCCGATTCGATGGATTTCACTGATCGGGTCGGATTCATATTTTGTAACAGTAGGGTAGTCGTGTCAAGTCTGTTGAGTAGTATTTGGATTTATGCGCTGGTAGCCCAGCCGTCCATGTTTTTTTCCCCTCCAGGCCATACGACGCCATGAAAGCCTTTATAAGGCAAAACACGCCCATTGTTCTTTCTTTTCGCATCGAGAGCGCAAGTAAGAAGTCGCGGTTAGGGCGGGGGAGGGCCGTCGGCTCTGCCGTGGCGTCCCTCGCCCATGAGTGTTTTATTTTTTTTATAGGGACAAGTTCCCCAGTCTCCAGTAAAAGTTTTAATAGAAATACAGTAAAATCAGTGTTTTGTTTAATCACCGGTGAGTAACCTCGGTTAATTTTTTTCATCACCGACCGACCTCCCACGTCGGTATCTCTAGAGGTTTCTTGATGTTAATCTTGTTCTTTTCCTATAGCACTGTTTCGACACCCGAGCTGCGTGTGCCGGTCATCCCGCGCGTCCGCCGGAGCGAACACGTGTCTGCATACCCACTTTTAAGTGGTGAGTTTATTTTTTATTTTTGAGTGGGTAGGATTGTTCTACTCTGGAACGCCATGTTCCCGTAGGTTGATAGGAACGGGCCTAAGACCTGTGAATTGTTCACAGGGTCCCGGGTTAGGGGTCCGCCCTCTTCAAGCTTCGGCCGCCGCCCGTCACAGGCGAGGCTGCCGCCGAGCATATTCCAGCGGGTGGCGCTAGTGTAGCTGCCCAGCTGCGTTCTACGTGGTTTAATTCCCGATTTACAAGCCGCGCCGTCGCCGCCATTTTGTGGTATAGCCACGTGCGTGCCGCAGGACCCTAGAGCTCCTGTTGTAGTATTCGTGTGAGGAATATAGTACTCCCCCATATAATCTCTGCCGATAACGCAAGATTTTTAATAGATTTATTGTAACTTTTATTCTGTCCACGTGGGTGATTCCTGGTCACGGTCGAAGGGCCATCAGCAGCTCCCTGTGACATCACCCCGTGTGCTAAATAATACTGGACTTACTTAAATAACCTTTTTATTTATTTTTATTTAACCTAATTTGCTAATTTAATTTCGATCGTAACGTACCTTTTATTTTGGGCCCTAAGCCATTCTTAGGTACCCTATTGTATATTAATCTCGTGTAAATTTACCGTATGGACATAATACGGTCCTTGTATTAAATTAGTTCCATTTTAGGCCACGCGCCATAAGAACCTAGTTTGTTTATGCGGCTAGTAATAAGTCGGAATTGTATGTACCATAAATTAATTTCACCAGTACCTCAACTTGCTTACATATTTGTTTTGATAATTTAATGCATGTTTTTTTAGTAACCAATGATGTGGAACCAAGGAATAAAATAACCTATATAACTTTGTTAATGATTTTTATTTTGTACCAACCCCGCTTCTCGTTTGTAGGAGGGAGATCAGTGGCGCCCTTATTCTAAATTCTTCTGATCCTTCTCCTCTCTAGGCTGAAACCATCCATGACCCTGGCTCTCATGCTGGTGTACAATTTTGCTAGTCGGAAATTTCAGTCAGTACACCCTAAATTGCTACAGTGGCGTACCCAACGTGAAGCCTAGAGAGAAGCGTTTGGTACAAAATTATTGTGTGTGTGAAATTGTAATAACTTTGTATTTTGTTAAATTGTTGTAAACTCATAACAATTTTATTTCAGTAAGTCCGTTTAAGATTAAACGACAACGTTAACTTCGCAAAACTTTAGATACTGTCTTACACTATATAACTCAAATAGTTTTGAAACTACCCTCATTTTAATTTACTCGATATTTATCTTGTGTTGACTAGGTCATTTTTTATTCACAGGATCGTACATATCACCTTCGTAAATACTTTTTATGAATGTCTATTTTTAGATAACAAAATGTTTTTTTTTTCAGCATACGGCTTAATGAATTTAATTTAGGCTGATATATCTTATAGTCTTAACTCTCACTGTTTTTGTGGTTTTGATTTATTAACCAAGGCATAATAATCTTGTTTTTCAGATTGTTGTTATTTAATATTGTCTTGTTGCATAACCTAATATTTTTTGTTCTTATGTTTTATCCGGCATATAAGCCGTGAATTTCTTGTGGTGTGTAATTCACAGGTAGAACGAACGAGTCTTGTAGCAGTTACCCGTGAGTTAATAATTTTTTGGTGACTTTTATTTGACCTTGATTTTTTGTTGGATTTGTGCAGTAGGATTCTTTGTAGTTCTTATCAGTGGTTTTATGTGTGCATTTAGTAGGACTGTCATGTTTTTATTGAAATTATTTTGTTGTGGACTTTGATCTTTCTTTGTTTTTATTAAATTAAATTAAATTAAAATTTATTTAATCAGCCAATTGAGACCATAATAATTGTTAGTTACAATAATCTTAATAATCTAGTGTTAGTTTACAATTTTATTATTATATCATAAATTTAAAGAGCGCCAAGTGATCAAAAATAAATAAAAAGTAAAATTGAAATTATAAAATTTACAATGGTCATGTCAAGATATCTACAGTAACTAGAATAATAAGCAATTAGAATAAATAAATAATCTTAGGATTTCAATAGCTCATGAATTTAGCTCTCATTTTATTATCATAACTTAACAAATATTACTTCTATCTACACTCATTAACACGGACATAAATTAAATTACTCGATTAATTCGTTTAGAAAGTCTTTCGTTTATAATATTTTTTTTGTAATATTAATATACGTAGGTATATCAATAAATTCCAGTTGGTTTTGTCTCTGATAATTAGCGAATGGCAAATTAATAATGTTTTTAATTTAAATACGAGCGCGTAGACTGAACTGCGGGTGATCGAATAACTTTTTATAACATAATTTTTGGAACGTAAATTACATTCTCATTGTTTAGTTTTCTTTTATATTATATCGTTTGCCAATAGGTAACTTATTTACCTGTAGTTTTTGGCTGGTTTTGTTTATATATTTTCTTTTATATTAGGTAACACCTGAGTAAATAACACGTAAATAATTACTTAACTTTTATTTTTACTTGCTTACTTTTAACTTTTATTATTTAAATGCAAGTAAACATTTAATTAACTTTTAATATTTAACGTAGATACAAGAAATTATCGTATTATACTTGTTTACATTTCTTATTTAAATGTAACTTAATGCTTTTAATTCTGATTGAACTCTAAATTTATTTCTAGCATTCATTCTCATTTCAAAACCAGTAACGCCATCTAGTGTAAACTATTTGCACTTAGCATCGAAGCAAACCTTACGGTATTTTATTATTGACTTGCATGGAGATTCTATTGGATAATATTTAGTAAACACTTTGATTCAATAAACATTTTTAAACATTAACTTTTCAGTTTTAGTAGACTTAGACTTCTTTTAGTACTTTGTTTTAGAATCTAGATTTTTTTTAGACTTTGTCGTGTTTGAACTTTGATTTTATGAGTAGTTTGTTTAGAAACTTAGTTGAGTAGAACTTTGAATTTCTTTAAACTTTTAATTCTTTTTAAACTTATAGTTGTCAAAAAATATAAATTTACCAGCGGCGGTCTTATCGTTAACAAGCTATTTCTTCCAGACAACCAATGGAAGTAAACCAATGAATATTTTTAAACTTAGATTATTTTTTTTTTGATACTTTGAGTCTTTCTAAACTTGTAATTTTTTTTTGGTAACTTTGAATTTGTTTTGGAAACTTAATTTTTTTTCAAACTTAGAATTTTTCTTGGAACTTAGATTTGTTTTTGGAAACTTTAAATTTTTTTTGGAAACTGAATTTTTTTTGGAACGGTGCTTCTTTTAATTTTAAATGCCGTTTGATTTTCAATTTTAGATTTTGTTTGTAAACATACTTTTTATCTAGAAGATTTTATAATAGTAGGACATACCTACTCATACCTACCTCGCTCACCTTTTATTTTGAACTCTTACATTAACAGATTTATAATATTATTACGTAACTTATTCTGAATTTAATCTTGTGATTTATGCGTGTTAGTAGGCGTGTAGACATGGTTAGTTTTTTGTTGTTGTTGAAATATCACTTCACTTACATACTTTAATTTTGATTTTAAATTTTATTTTTTTGTAAGTAGGTACAGTGTGTACTTATTAGATAGGTACCTACCTAACTCATATACCTAATTGAATTGGAACTTTAATATGAACTTTTCATTTTCCAAATTCCGGGGAAATAGTAATTTTGTAGTACCTACCTAACTTATATATACCTATTTAAATATTTATAGGAACTTTAATTTAACTTCTCATTTTCTAAATTCAGTTTACTTTAATAATTTAATTTTGTAGTTCTTACATTACTTAACAGTTTGATTTGGTCTTTTAATTTTGCTTTATAACTTAGCTTTATTGTAATGACAATGAACTTGAACTTGAAATTTAATTTTAAAACTTATTTTTATTTAACATGCCTGACTTTTCTCTTTCTTTGTAAACAAGCTTATGTAGAAGGCAAGTAATGTTATTTTATTACTGAGCATGCCTCGCTTCAGTGGTTCTAAATTTAAAAATTTAACAGGCCGCTTGAACCGATGGACATGTCGCTAAGGCAATTTGAATTTGAACTGATACATAGGTAAAGAACATAATTATTATCCCTGACACTATTTCAACATAGAATAAAGATCTTTAAAAAAAGTTTCCACTAGTCCAACACTTTGTCCAAACTTGAAAATTAAATATAATAAATTTTCTTACTGTAGGAGCCAGTATTTATTTGTGTGCTCAGATTATTTCAGTAAATATGTCACTTTGTTTCCATTGAAGAAAGTAACGTCGAAAACTATAATTAATTGTCTTGAGAAAAGTATATTCCTAGTACATGGAACCCCGAAGTATTTATATGTAGATAACGGACCCCAGTTCATTTCCAAAGAATTTTGGGGATTGTATTCTCAAATATAGTATACCTCATCTGTTCTATAATCCTCGAGTAAACAGGGAAATAGGTAGAAGTACAAGTTATATAACTCAGACCACCCTGAGGATAGGAATGTTATAGCAGACATTGATTTTGGCTTTACTGACTCACTGAAAGACTGAAGATTGATTTGTAATAAAGTTCAGAAATATTTATTAGATGCCAACTCTAGGAACGCTAAATACTATAATATCAGAAGGCGTCCCATTGAGTTACAGGAAGGTCAATTTGTTTATAAAAAGTGTTTCACGCTATCTGATGCGGCGAAATATTATTCGGCCAAATTGGCTCCCCGTTATGAGAAGTGCATTATTAATAGGAAGCTAGGTCCCCTGGTATATAATCTAAAATCCTTAACTGGGAAGGATCTAGGTAACTTCCATATAAAAGATATTGTACGACCTGGTGAAATACCTAGCTCTTAATTTATAATATTGCTCTTAATATATAATATTAAATACTTACCAACTTATTATAACTACTTAAATTAAATTATTTTACCAATACCTAGATTTGATATAATAACACTTACAACCTGTAATAGTTATACGTCCTTTTACTTAACTTTAACGTAATAACTTTCAGTTAAAATTTATATAAGGAAGCTTTCACTCTATTTTAAATAACGCTGTATATAGGTATGAGGTACTGACCCATCTGAAGGCAGTATCCTAGGAGAGGTGTTTTATAAAGGGCTCTAAGAGGTGTTTGGTGTGTTCCCCACCTCCGGTCCGCTGACTCCTAGCAGTCTCTAGGAAGTGTTAGAGGTACTGTTACCCTCACTTTCGGCCTGTCAAAATATCTATATAATATTGCAGTGTACTAAGAAAGTTTTTCTATTTACTTAGTGGTAGGCTTAGGCTGTGTGAGTTTTAAATGCATTAGACTCTCCAGCATTATTTTTGCCTATCCTAGGTTCTTATATGCTATTTGGTTAGCTAGTGGCTATAGAGGTTACAATGATAATTCCGGTCAGCTCACAAACTCTAACATATAAACTCATACACAATCTCACACATCCACACTTACACAAGGTACACATCAGCTGGAAACTGTTATGATTTCTAAATTATAAATATTACATTATTGTGAATGTGTGATAGAAGAGGGGAATGAAGAAATGATGAATGGAAGGGTATAATTTAATTTTATTATTTAGTAATTATTCAGCAACCAACTGGCTTACCTTAGCACCCCTACACTCACAGATACACACTGCCACATAGTAACATGACTGACATGACTAATGACTGACTTGTTGACCGGTGATCGGAGTAAGAAATTTGGAGGAATGGCGTTGTAGGCCATTAATCAGAGGTCTAGACTTTGTTCCTCAAGTTTTTTTTTAGCGTGTACTAGCGACCTCTAATTTATTAGCATTGTTCCTTTATTTATGGTTGTAGGTTGTATTTTGTGTTATAGCCAAGGCATTACTTTGTTTTTTTTTTCACTGACCTTTTGGGGACTAGGTTTTGAGTAAGCGGTTTAATTGGACGGAGTTTTAGCCGTTAGTCTGAGGTTTTAAGACTTTGTTCTTTTATCATCGTTTGTTTGTACTTAGAATCCCTAAGGATATTAGTAATATTGGTAATTTTTGTGGTTGTAGTTAGCATTTTGTGTTTTGGCTTAGTTACTTGTTAATTCGACTGACTTTTTGTTAACTGGTCTCCCTATAGGCAGCCAAGTGTTTGGCGTTTTTGGCCAATAAACATAGGTCTAAACTTTGGGCACTTAGGATGTTTTAGGTTGTACGGGTTTTTCGGGAGTTGGTTAGTAACATGGTTTGAGGAACTAGTTGTTGGTGATAAGGTGGTTATCCTTCATTTGTTTTCCAGCCACTCCATTGTTCTTAATTTACACTTAGCAACCACCAATATTATGTAACATTTGTAGTTCTCTGAGATTCTTAATTTTTGTTTCAGGAGTCCTTGGCTATTGATTTGTTTTAGGTTGATAAAATCTATCATTCAGTAGTGTTGTATTAGGTATTGGACCCTTAGTAGTTGGTATAGGGAAAATAGTTTTCATTTAGTAAGACGTAGTTTTTACTTTACGATTTTTTTTATTTTAAACTAGTTTAAAATAAAAAAAATCTACTCACCAAAAATTGTACTGTAGCAAAATAAGCTACTAGGTCCTAGAAAAATAATGTTAATTTTACCTTCACACACATTCCACATCATATTAGCATATTTTCACTGTAGATTTTCAATGTTTTGAAGTAAATAATTAAAGTTTTTCATTCACCCTCCGTAATTTAAACAAACAAATAAAAATATCTTGAATTTCCTATAAAAAGGTGGGTGGATGAATAAGTTTGGTTGTCAGCTGTCAAAATGTCAGTTGTCAGTCCAACATTTAGTTCTTTTAATGAATGTCACAAGCGCAAATCATGTGCCAAATAAAAATAAATAGTTGCCAGGGAGATAAAAATCCACTCAATGGTAGGAAATTTTTATCTCCCAAGACAAATAAATGATAATAAATTCTAAAATAATAAAATTGTTAAAAATAGTTAAATACCAATTTATATCGGTTTTTATCTTCAATAAATAACAATTAAATAGTAGGCACTACCAACTACAGGTAGGGTTTATAGTGAGGGAATCGTCGTGGGTTATATGTGAGGCCGATTCGATGGATTTCACTGATCGGGTCGGATTCATATTTTGTAACAGTAGGGTAGTCGTGTCAAGTCTGTTGAGTAGTATTTGGATTTATGCGCTGGTAGCCCAGCCGTCCATGTTTTTTTCCCCTCCAGGCCATACGACGCCATGAAAGCCTTTATAAGGCAAAACACGCCCATTGTTCTTTCTTTTCGCATCGAGAGCGCAAGTAAGAAGTCGCGGTTAGGGCGGGGGAGGGCCGTCGGCTCTGCCGTGGCGTCCCTCGCCCATGAGTGTTTTATTTTTTTTATAGGGACAAGTTCCCCAGTCTCCAGTAAAAGTTTTAATAGAAATACAGTAAAATCAGTGTTTTGTTTAATCACCGGTGAGTAACCTCGGTTAATTTTTTTCATCACCGACCGACCTCCCACGTCGGTATCTCTAGAGGTTTCTTGATGTTAATCTTGTTCTTTTCCTATAGCACTGTTTCGACACCCGAGCTGCGTGTGCCGGTCATCCCGCGCGTCCGCCGGAGCGAACACGTGTCTGCATACCCACTTTTAAGTGGTGAGTTTATTTTTTATTTTTGAGTGGGTAGGATTGTTCTACTCTGGAACGCCATGTTCCCGTAGGTTGATAGGAACGGGCCTAAGACCTGTGAATTGTTCACAGGGTCCCGGGTTAGGGGTCCGCCCTCTTCAAGCTTCGGCCGCCGCCCGTCACAGGCGAGGCTGCCGCCGAGCATATTCCAGCGGGTGGCGCTAGTGTAGCTGCCCAGCTGCGTTCTACGTGGTTTAATTCCCGATTTACAAGCCGCGCCGTCGCCGCCATTTTGTGGTATAGCCACGTGCGTGCCGCAGGACCCTAGAGCTCCTGTTGTAGTATTCGTGTGAGGAATATAGTACTCCCCCATATAATCTCTGCCGATAACGCAAGATTTTTAATAGATTTATTGTAACTTTTATTCTGTCCACGTGGGTGATTCCTGGTCACGGTCGAAGGGCCATCAGCAGCTCCCTGTGACATCACCCCGTGTGCTAAATAATACTGGACTTACTTAAATAACCTTTTTATTTATTTTTATTTAACCTAATTTGCTAATTTAATTTCGATCGTAACGTACCTTTTATTTTGGGCCCTAAGCCATTCTTAGGTACCCTATTGTATATTAATCTCGTGTAAATTTACCGTATGGACATAATACGGTCCTTGTATTAAATTAGTTCCATTTTAGGCCACGCGCCATAAGAACCTAGTTTGTTTATGCGGCTAGTAATAAGTCGGAATTGTATGTACCATAAATTAATTTCACCAGTACCTCAACTTGCTTACATATTTGTTTTGATAATTTAATGCATGTTTTTTTAGTAACCAATGATGTGGAACCAAGGAATAAAATAACCTATATAACTTTGTTAATGATTTTTATTTTGTACCAACCCCGCTTCTCGTTTGTAGGAGGGAGATCAGTGGCGCCCTTATTCTAAATTCTTCTGATCCTTCTCCTCTCTAGGCTGAAACCATCCATGACCCTGGCTCTCATGCTGGTGTACAATTTTGCTAGTCGGAAATTTCAGTCAGTACACCCTAAATTGCTACAATAGATAGCTTAGAACCTGGAATAACAAATAGGCTATAGTACTGCGGGTAAAATCGCTAGGCGCAGCTAGTAGGTACTTATATACTTACTGATTTCAGAAAATGTACTTATAATCTTCTTTACTAATATAATAAGAAATGCAAAATGTATGTTGTGTTAGTGTGTTTATTCACGCCAGAATCGATTAAGCTGAAAATTTTTGTAAAGGCTATGTATTTTCTGCGGGTAAAACTACTGAGCGCAGCTAGATACATAAACTTTAAATAATATTATACAGTGACTCATTATTTACAGTATGTAAATGTGTAATCATTCCATATCATGTAACACATCGATCGATGGCCGATCATCGATGCAGTCGTTAAACTATTGTTTCCACACCTGTAATAGTAGGTACAGTTATTACAATAGTCTAGTAGATTTCCTTTCATTTAGGCCAGGCCATTGACTTTGTGACGCATTTTTCTTCGCATGCTATTGTTGTCGATTCAATTTTCGAATTAAGATATCTCAAAGTCCTGCCCTCCTAGTCTCCTAGACAAGCACTAAACACTTGTGAATATTATATGAATAACGCTAAAAAATGTAGAGTCGTTGTGCAACAAATAAATTGGACAGACTTCAAGCTATTTTTCAATAAGTGACACAAGTTTTTAAATTATTATAAGTAATTTGAGGCCCGTTTAAACTTTTTCGATGAGATTTAAATAGGACCACCTGAAAAGTACATAATATATACATTTAAAAAAAATCCTTGAGCATACATAAAATATTGATTATGACTTATATGACAAATTGTGAACCAGTCCTTATTATTTTTTTGCAGTTAGTTTATAATACAGGTGTGTTTGTTCCAGTTTGCCATCAAACAAAAATCATCCCTTCACAATTACCATCAAAAATTGTCACTAAACACCTTGATTACTTTGACTAATGCATTGCACCCATTGATCTCACATTGAAGCCTTATGATCAAAATATTCCACCAATCCCACCTGACATATGGCAAGCGGTGGCTGTCATATTATTCTCACACATTCACGTGCACATTACATGTCTACCATCAAATGTACATGAGTGATGGCGTTACTATCTACGTGATGCACGTTTCTACAACGACTTTGCAAGGTTAAAAGTTAGTTCAACTTTTCCCCACGTTTAGAGTATGTGGTTTTGTGTCGTTACCCCACATTGTCAATCTTGTCTGGAGATGACAGATGCTAGGTTTAACCAGAATGACGTATCGAGCAATTAAGTCTACACTTATAATTTGCTTTACCATTTTCTACATCGATATATTTTTTATATTAGTTTGCTGCTAAAAATGCTTATGGATATTTATTTGGTTACTATTTATTGATTGGGCAGCGTTTGTGCACCTAGAATTTTACATCCTAGGTGGCACTTTTCTGATTTGGTAGCTTTATCTCTTGCTATCAAGATACTGTTTTGCACGTCTTCTTACTTCTTTGCATAAAAAAACTTGAAGATATTTGGCGTTTAATTCTCTCATAATTAGAATAGAATAGAATAATACTTTATTGCATACCAAATAATTACAAAGAAACTTACTGAGCTAGATATCTTAATGCTAGGTAAACAATCGGCGGTCTTATCGCACTAGGCAATTTCTTACAGACAACCTGGGAATGGAACAGGACTGAATTAAAAAATGAAATTTTAAAAGTCAAATTTGTAATTATAATCCTATACAAATTTTATTAGAATTATATCAGTTCTAGCACAAATTGACATCTTCATCAGCGTTCCAATTTCCATTGAAAGGCGGAGTCGTTTATTCAGAATCGCTTAGCAACAGCTGTTATCATACTTTGCAATCAGACTCACCTGAAGAAACTGATCGTTCAAGTTTATCACTATTGATAAACTGCTAGCTGGAATATTATTGAGGCGATTTCTTAGTGATTTTAGTGTCACAAACACACCGCCAAAGATACCGGGACGGGTATGGATATACGATAATATGCAGAGCGGAGGGAGAAAGTAAGAAAAATCACCTGACCAAAATTCAGTGTTAGTTAGGTGGAATATGGAGAAAGGTGCATCCGAAAATGATTTGAATGAACTGTGCGTAGCATAAAATATCATTTTTTTTTATCCCAGGAAAAATGCGTTACGCATCATCACCCCGCGGTATGTGGGACTCCCCCGCCAAAGATGGGAGTGGCGGGGATACCCACTAAAAAACCTGGGGGTGTCTTGCGGGACGCCATAATGCCGGGGCAACGGGTACGCCGAAGCATTCATCCGCTGCAAGCATAAAATATCTGTCCCAACTCTATTTCACTTGAAATGACTACTTTTAACCGAACTTAACACTTAGAAAACAGTTCAGTTTATTGTTATTTGGCTTAGTAATGGAGGAGTTTTATATTATATAGTAATATAAGAAGTTTTATTTCATTGTCAAACGTCACAATATATAAAAAATCAATTTATCTTATGTGATCATTTTCTTGTCAATCGTTACCAAATCACTAAAGACTAAAGTCTGCTCCTAACCTTTCCCAAGAAGTCTACAAGCCTTACATAATATTATTATATTTAATTCTGAACTAGCATCCAACTGATATCTCGCAGACGTCACTTCAAGGCAAACTTGATCGACTCCTCGGCAGGATTATCGAAAACCTATTGTGTTTCGTAACTAAAATCAAGAAGTTTTTGACTGTCCAGTCGGTCTAGTCTCTAAAGTTATTTCCTTTCACTTATGCATAAGAATAGATGCAAGTGTAGCGTGTATTTCTGTGAGCGATTTATTAGCTAGTTGAAAACTATTATGTAATATGTTTGAGTTGAAATGTGTGTCATAATGCGTTCGAAAACCTAGCGCTTGGATATTGCGACGTGCGACTAAAAAACTAAAAAAGAGTAAAATAAATGTGTTGGACAGTGCACTGTCGCGCAGAATGTTGTGTATATCAAAACACTGGATGGTGTTACACTAATCTTACTAATATTATAAACGTGAAAGTTTGTAAGAATGGATGTCTGGATGTCGGGATGTCTGGATGTGTGTTTGTTACTCTTTCACGCCTAAACGGGTAGACCGATTGAGCTGAAATTTGGTATAGAGTATAGAGATAGCTTAGACTCTGGAATAACACATAGGCTATAGGACAGCAGGTAAAACCACTGGGCACAGCTTGTATATTATAAATGCGAAAGTTTGTGAGTGTGTGACTGTGTATGTTTGTTACTTGTTCACGCCTAAATCCTAAACGGGTGGACCCGTTGAGCTAAGACCCTGGAATAACACAAAGGCTAAATATAGTACAGCGGTTAAAACCGCTGTAATATGGGCAATCATGATGCTATGATGCTTATACCATCGGTCACCTGAACTGCTCATCTTGTAACTCATTTTCTAAAAAAATTAAACCAACTTTATATGAGCAAGAAGTAAGAAGTGCGCGCTCTAGCTCGGTTGACCTTATTGAAATACTAGCGGACATATCGAACGATTTAATTCATAACCTTAAAATTACTCCACTGATTTCGATACAATTTACATGGTATCATCCTGTTGTCCTTTGTAAACGTAGGCCTATTTAGTAAAAAAAAGATAAGATGTCGAGCAATACTACTCGTGAACTGTGAACTATCTAAAAATTCAAATCTTACTAATATTATAAACGTGAAAGTTTGTAAGAATGGATGTCTGGATGTTTGTTACTTATTCACGCCTAAACGGGTGGACCGATTGAGCTGAAATTTGGTATAGAGATAGCTAAGACCCTGGAATAACATATAGGCTATAGAACAGCGGGTTAAACCGCTGGGCACAGCTAGTAATTCCATTAACGTAACTAAAACTCATCTAAAAAGTGCACATGAGTTCCCGTTGAAAGCCACATAGTGGAAAATTAGACGTACCTAGCTCGCGTGGCCTAGTAGGTACGAGTAGGTATAGTACAGAGTATGAACTCGAGCGAATGCCCCGGACCGTTACTCTTGTTGCTTCAACTGTTACGTGTGATGCCCGCTGGTCGTTTTAATGCCATATCGTGGAATTATCCTAGGCTGAACCTACGCGAGTAACAAAGCTACAGCGACTTGGCTATATAACAAATAGGTCATTTATTTTAAAATTGCCAATATATTCAATGTATTTAATTTTTTTTACAGCAGACTAAGCAAGCGTTTGACCGAAATCTCACCTGTTGATAAGTGACGATGCAGTCGAAGTTGTAGCACGCTTGTTCAGTAAGAACCTATTCACTCTTGATTTGAACAAACCCACGTTAAAATTTGTTGATATCTGCGACACAGTTCTTTAACTTATACGGATATCATCGATTTTACAAGCTTTTAATTACTTTCACCTGTCTGTTGTCTGTCTGTCTGTCTGTCTGTAATCAAATCTTGCAAGTTTAATTTGACCCACTTCTCGGTTTCCAATTGAGCTGAAAATTTGCATGCGTGTGTAAATCGGATGACAATGCAATATTTTTATGACATTGAGCTGATCTGATGATGGAGCTGGAAGGTGGCCATAGGAACTCCGTCATAAAACAACGCAACCCCATCGAGTTTGGGCTCCTTTGATTCGTCTTGACGAGTACTTTATGATGCAAGATGGTAATAATAATAAAAGCTTGTTTTTAAAAAGTTTTTTTTAAAATTTCACTTGTTTCTAATGTACTCTGTAAACTTCTTTTATTGTTCCTAATAAAGATTATTTATTATTATCAATTTGACAGTAAGAGATTCAAAGGCGAAGAATCATTGCTTTGACATGATGAGTCTTTGAATAGTGGATAACCCTTACTTACTTTAGTATCTTTCCTTGATTAGTATTTTTCTTAAGTAACTAACCTTCCAACTGTTTTCTTCCAACTACTGTTGCTAAAGTATGGATTGTATGTTTGCGATTTATTCTCTCTTTAAAAAAACAGTGCTTCACTGCCCTCAAAACACTAACACAACTTTGAACAAATTTTAACTTAAAAGTTCAAAAGTTTTGAAAAATGCATTTAAAAATACGGTTAAAAGAGCTAAAAATGTGTATAACACTTCACCTCAAATACCTATAATCTTTCTACTACGCAACTAAAATAATTAAAAAGTTTTGAAAAATGCATGTATAAATATGGTTAAAAGGAGAAGAGCTTAAAATGTGTGTGACACTTCACTTCAACTACTAAACTTACTTATAATGTTAAATGAGGCAAGTCGATTTCTCACAAGAATCTGAGAAACCGGTGGTCGGCAACCGTGTTCAATATCACGGCTATTACGTGACAATAACAGCTGTTACTGCCGTCGCCGTTAATCTTTAATATTATATTTTGTGTTACTTTGGAGGTATATATACCTAAGTAAAGTTTTGATGCACTGCTTAACTTTCGACCGCTATTTAGGAGTTAGACTTGTTATAGAATACTTGCTTATATGCTCGCGGCTTAACCCGCGTGGCAATAACCTTTCGGAGGTCTACGTCATAAAACATATCTGTATTTCAAATTTCAACCGAATCCAGTCAGTGGTTTGGGCTATGCGTTGATAGATCAGTCAGTCAGTCAATCAGTCACTCTTTCCTTTTATATATTTAGATAATAATATAATACTTTATTGCATACCAAATAGTTACCTACAAGGAAACTTACTGAGCTAGTTATATTTAATGCTAGGTAAATAATCGGCGCTCTTATCGCACTAGGCAATTTCTTTCAGACAACCTGAGAATGGAACGGGATAGATATAATAACAATAACAGACGGTGGTGTGCATATCTCGGATTGGATTTTCACTTTATTTACTTTCTACAATAGTTTAAATAATTTCTACCCGTTTAGAAAAATTGAACTAAACAATATTTTTTATATACATAGATTTAGCATCAGAGTCTAACCTACATGCAAAATTTTTCACGATCTAAAGTAAAAATCAAAATATAGTGGCAATGTCCTTTATAAAGAACAAACATTTTGAAGTTTTTTAAAGGAATTCTACCTCAAATGTTGTTTAAGTTTGAAAGTATAGAAATCAATTAAGAACCCCATAAAACGTAAGTAGGACAGAATTTGAATTATGACCGAATGAAAATGCATGAGTTTGTTATATAATAGTGCATTATGGAGATTAATTATTCATGGATTGGCACACCTGCCTTATAAACGATATTGCATCTAAACGGAGGTAGATCTAGAAAGGTCTAAGATACTAAAATCCCCCCAAGCCCCCAACAAAAAATCTTACAGTTTGCTATGTCACTTAGTAGTTTCACTTAGTAAAAGATGTTTTATCGAATTTTTTCTAAGTTTAAATATATTAAAGTATTTTCCAATACCTGCAGCAAGATGCTCAAATACATTTATTGTAAGAGTAGTTTTATTATTTTTTAAGTGCAAACCTTCTATCGATAAATTTCTGAGGTCAATAAATGAACAGTACCTATTTGATTTTTTGTACCTCTTTATTATACGACTTCTAAATTTTCTGAATTGAATCTGCCGCTTTGCATTTGAAGCCGTCGCCAACTCTAAAATAAATGAATTCATAATACTACAGATCAAAATACTACAAACCAGTTGATCATAAAGATGATTATAAGTAACTAAGAGCCAATCGTGTTTGTATGAATTTTTATCTTTCCATATACCTATATTATGTAGCGCGCCGGTCCTTATCAGGACCGATAACTTCTCACAGAGTGGATATCGCTGGTTAACTTGGCAATTTCGAGGTAGTTTAACTATTGAATTGCTTTATTTATTCCACTCTCGCTACATATGGTTTGCATGTGGTCTATCGTTTTTGTCGTTTGGAACCGTGCATCTAAAACTGTCTGAACTGTCAACGTGTTTGGAATAAATTTTATCATTTCTTGCGATAAATAACGGTTTATGGATTGAGTCTACAGTCTACAATGATAGGTACAAGTACAAAGTTAAACCTTTCGAAATCGCTATATGCTTATTTATTAAAAAATCTATAATTTAGTTCTATTAAGAAAAAAAACTATTGAAATATCACAAAATATGCAGAAAAACTGAAAATATGACATATTATGTTATTATTGGGACCGAAAATAAAATATATTTTTACAATAAATATTAATTATCCTCTTTTTCAATGATTAATTATTATTTAATTATCAACATCGTAGTAAGCCTATAATATTAGCTCAAGCTTGGTTTTAGTTAAATCTCCCATTAGCAGAACTCTAATGTCGTTCGTGAAGACACGTGTATGTTATAAGCTTTTTTCTGCATAACGAATATATTATTGAAGTGAAAACTTCTTTAGCGGCGCTGAGCACTTTTTTGTATGGGTAAAAACTTTAAAACTCGCGTCAGGGTCACGTGATGCTGATCGAAAAAGCGTAAGATCGAGGGGAAGGGAGAGGAACTAGTATCTCCCACTCTTTCTACCGTGCCTGAGTGTGCTGCTCTGTTGATGGTGTAAAAGTCGTCGAAATTATGGATGGAAGTTGATTTTTCTGAGAGATAAAATTTAATGTAATATATAAATAACGATATAATATTATAAATAACAACATATAAATTGTCATATTTGTGTACGATAGCGCAATAAATAAACATTGTATTTTTTTTGTCAAGATCTATACTTAGTAGTACATATTATGTACCCTTTAAAACTGCGTAACTATAATTTTTATTTTTTTAGTTAAGTTTAAGCAGTTTCCCTTGTCAAATCCATTTTTGTTCCATTTCCAGTTTATTTAAACGGTTGCTAAAAATCACATAATTTTACATATTAGGAAATAAGCATGCTTTATAAACAAGTATAAAAATTTCAGAATATGCCACTTAAAAAAAACTTTGACATTGACATCTCGGTCGCGCCAAATTTACTGTCAAAAGTTTATTTTTCGAATGTTTTGATCTATTTTCTGGATATTGCTCATTTATTATATACTATCTGATCTGTGTTTATTATCAGCTGATATTTTTATATGTTAATATCATTTGTTTTTTATTATGTGTTGTCTCTTTCACACATTTCTCTCAACGCTCGAAAATAACTCGTCGTAATAATTAAAAATACATAATACAGTAATACAGGACGCTACTCTATATCGCCGACTCGGCGAAGAATTATAAGTCATCCAATGATTCACAGAATCAAGAGGTCACATTGAAAGGTGACGTAAAACCTTTATAAATTCATGTCATAAGTTGAGCTCCCATTTGCCCAGAAATCAATACAATACACCATAATTCGATTGCAAATGCTTAACAACCGCAATCCCTTATAATTGTTTGAAAAACTACCCCTCGTCTTATCTTAACATTAGCATAATTGTGAACTGAAATGAACCTTACTTTGAAAGTAATAAAGCTGTTTTTGTAATGGTAGGTCTGGCTGGAATTAGGGCTAACGTTTCACTAGCAATTTCTATAGACGCTCGGATATAAAGGGAGGTATACAGTGACAGAAGTTGTAGGATAAATTGCGTTTTCGCCCCTTTTGGAAATCGTGCGCGATTGTTTAACTAAATGATTTTGTTGGGAGTGTAAATGTGTACCGAGCCTATGTCTTGAGTTACAAGTTAAAATTGAAATGGAAGTTTATGAATTAAGTCTTTGTTGAGAAAACAAAGGAATATTTTGTTGGTCTTATTGTAAGGCAAGACATATTGGTCACTGAATTAAATTATCTTAATGGGAGAACATCTTTACGGATTTAATAGTGACAGAGTTATTCATTGCGAGACCATGCCCTGTTTGGGTTAGTTACAACGCACTTACTCGATATTAACCGATAGGTTTCGGATGGAAGGCAAAGATGGTGAAGGCAATTTACTGGGCTAAAGAGACTGTTCATTTTATTTCTCTGGATTACAAGCGCTAATACAGTATTGTTTAGGACATCGTACTTACTGCCATACTATATTTTTTCTTCCTATCTTTTTTATATAGCACTTGTCAATGTTTCTGTGTGTATGTCTGGTTGCAAATAAATTTATTACTTTCTTTACTTCATACCTTATAAATAACTTGGCAACACTGTGAGTGAAACAAAAAAAAACCATCTAGGTACCTACTTCATATAACTAATGACAGTAACGGGCATGCTTATCGCTTAACATAAGCATGCATCTAGTTTACCTCGTTCATCTAAATTTATTTAAAAAAAATCCTATCTTTTAGTCAAGAGTGCGTATTTTTCACGGATATACAAGTCTTCCGATTCGTAGTATTTCCCCAACTTAGGTGTGTGTGTTTCTTGCCGGTTTACATCAAAGCTGCTGAATCAATGATTTGGCTTAAAATTAGAATGTTATTAACTCAGACCCTACCTGTGAATATCAAGTGAAACCGTAGGGCGTTGCTAGTGTGTTTGTACATACCTTCTATTATAATAGGTAAAGATATTAAAGATTATCAAATAATGTGTTAAAACTATATAGCATTACTTAAATTGTTGCATGTCCTTTTAAAAGTTCATTCAACTAAGATGTATAATAATTGTGAAAATATGTATGTGTGATGTATGTTTTTTATGTTTCAACGGCTGAACCAATAAAGCTGAAATTTGTTATAGGTATAAGTGGAATAGCACTGGTACTTTTTACCCTGGGCACATCTAGATGTGCCAAATACTAGTATTTGCACCACAGAGGTGCCCAGGATAAATTTACACGATTACTGAACCAATAGAGCTGAAATTTAATATAGACACAAGTGGAATAGCACTGGTACTTTTTACCCTGGGCACATCTAGATGTGCCAAATACTAGTATTTGCACCACAGAGGTGCCCAGGATAAATTTACACGATTACTGAACCAATAGAGCTGAAATTTAATATAGACACAAGTGGAATAGCACTGGTACTTTTTACCCTGGGCACATCTAGATGTGCCAAATACTAGTATTTGCACCACAGAGGTGCCCAGGATAAATTTACACGATTACTGAACCAATAGAGCTGAAATTTAATATAGACACAAGTGGAATAGCACTGGTACTTTTTACCCTGGGCACATCTAGATGTGCCAAATACTAGTATTTGCACCACAGAGGTGCCCAGGATAAATTTACACGATTATTAATATTTTTTTGTTAAAAAAACACATATTTCGTTTATATTATGTAGTCACAGTAGATATTAAGCATTAAGATATCTAGCTCAGTAAGTTTCTTTGTAATTATATGGTATGAAATAAAGTATTATTATATTCTATTTTATTCTAGATATAGGTCTAAATACTTTATGTATCCCTTAGTATTACTATGCATTTTTGTAGCAAAAATACGAACCTAAAGAAAACAAATAGTAGTAAGAACGTAAAGTAAAGCAAGTAAGTGGAAAAAACATTTCAAGGCAGACAAATACGTAATAACCGTAGCGAAGAAAAGCATAGGGTTCACACGTAAGAATTTGTTTTTTGTTCCCTCCACCCTAGAGGGAGTAAAAGGGGGCCGCCCCTCTTGCCCACGAAATTTAACCCAAATACTCTGATATGGCGTATACCTATTAGCTTTACGGTTCTTTATCGCACCAACAGTGTGTACGTTGTAAAGGCTTATTAACATGAATATCATGTTCTATAAAAAGGACTTATAATTTAAGATTATTATTGTTGTTGTTCTTTTTATAGAACGTGAACTTTAGCTATCAATATTTTAGGGTTAACTTTTATAATTAACTGAAATATAATTTTAAACTGACATATTTTTACGACTATTCCGATTAAAAAGTTACGTTAACTACGAGTATATCAGTTCATTTAGTATTTGAACAAAATATTAATAATGAAGGTTAGATAGGTAGTTATTTATTCTGAGGGCAAACTCGGCGAGGGGCAAAATTGAGATCGGCGTATCAGTTGGCGGCCCTTCACAAATTAAGGGCCATACGTATCATCCACAGAGGGCTGTAGGGGAATATGTGAACCGGACACTTTTCACGAACCAATTGGCGGAGTGCATAGCCGTGTTCGCTTAATAATGCAGTTTTATTAACCAACTTGATAACATTAGGTTTTCAAACCATACTAATATTATAAATGCGAATGTGTGTCTGTCTGCCAGTCTGCTAACTCACCTCGCCTAAACAAGTGAACCGATTTAGATGAAATTTATAGTAGAGATAGTTCAAGTTTTGGGAAAGGACATAGTATATTTTTAACCCTTTTTTATTGACTTGTAAATGACGCGTATTTTTAGGGTTTAAAAAGGACCTTTAAGAATATACAAGTTAAAAAAATATTTTTAAGTTAAACGGTTATATTGTAAACATGTACTAAAAGCTAAATAATTAAACCGTGAGGGGCGTCAAGTACCTACAATTGTCAGTGAAAATGTTCATTAGATATATTTATATTTGACGTACAAAGATACATACATACATACATTTTTCTTGAATAAGCTTAATGTAAATGTAAATTGTATTTAATTTTTTTGGGCAATAAAACTATTTTTTTTTTTTTATACATAAATTTTTCATACAAATTTTACAATAAATTTTCGCGTTTATAATATAAATTTGATATCGTCTGACCATCGAGCTGGTGATCTGTCTCGAGATCTTTGTTGACCTTGGGTACCAAACTATGCCTCCTTCTCTTAGTGAGTGTTAAACATATTAGTATTTCACCTTGTAATATTGTTTCATGTTATATTTTTTGCTCTTTTCTCGTTTTTTTTTCTTTGTGCTTAATTATTTTTTTTTCTTTTTTTCTTTCTTTCTTTCCTTGATGTTAATTATTAATTATATTACCTAACGGTAAATCCATACATATAATAAGAATGGAAATTTCTCCCCATTCATTGTGATCCTTTACTAAGGTGAACTGTGAAAATACGCATATGAACAAAACGACGCGAAAAAGTCGCTTGCGCGATCTAATTCGTAAAACATTTTGTCAATTTTTCCTAGGGAAACGTAAAATAAAATAATAAAATAAATAATAATCATTTATATCGGACACATCGCCCCTAATTTACATCAAAATTTCGAAGTAAAAGTAATAGAATATAAAGTAAATTCAATTCAAAAAAATCAAAAAGCAAAAAGTGCGACAAACTAAAAATACGCCATCTATCGATGTGGCCATAAACGAAAATTTACCAGAGTAGTTTTATTAGGCTTAATTTGTAAAAAGGTTATTACTTATGTGAGATAAAACGGCACAACCGAATTGTATGCAGTTTTCGCTAAAACGTTGCAAATTTCTCTAATTTTTAAATAGTATTGGTTTTATTTAAATTGGTTTTATTTAAATCGGTTTTTAAATAAAAGAGTTATATCAATCTAAAGATTTACTTTTAAAATAATAATAAACAATCGGAACTAAATTTAACTTTATCAATTTTTACTACTGGACTATTCTATATCCCAAATAATTTTTAATGGTTAGATTAAATAAATACCTATTATTAAGAAATTAAATATTGTAAATTAAATAATAAAAAAAAAGATAGGTGGTTATAGATATTATGAAAACTTTTAAAATGAACAGTGGGCTCCGCATTATGTACGTTTTTCGTGAAAAGCACTCCAATAGTTATCCGCTGAGGTATAAATATTATAGGCATAGGCGGATTTAGGGGGGGGGCAGGGGGCCAAGGCCCAAGGCCCCCCCCAGAAGCATTGTAGAGTTACGAATTTTGCACATATTTCATGGTAAAGATTTTTTTTTTTCTCGGCGCTCGCAGCTAGCTGCTCGCGCACTTATTGTAATGGATGTTTAAACTTCCTAACTGCTCAGAGCGAGCTAAACACACACTTTTCGTAATAAAATTTATAATATCTTTGCCCGTCTGCACCTTGCCCCCCCAAAACCAAATCCTGGATCCGCCTATGATTATAGGTATACACCTCAGTGGTAAAGTCCTTCTCACGAATGAGGTCCCGCGGAATTTTGCGGAACTAAATTATTTTTTTTCGATAAATACTGGACTTAATGCCATAAATAATTTTATTTGTTAGAAAAAATAGTAACATATATAATAAAGAAATTACACATGAGAAATAATGAGGTGTTAAAAAGTTTTTTAATATGCTAACTTTTAAAATTTGCGATAGTGGCGCCCCGCAAAAAGAACTCCTTTCGTGAAAAGCACTCTACCTAGCAGTCACGGTTTCCGATTGAGCTGAAATTTCGCATACCGGCAATCGGATGACAATGCAATAATTTTATGACATGGAAGTGATCTGAAGTCTGATGATGGAGCTGAAAGGTGGTCATAGGAACCGCGTAAACAAAAGACAAAACCTCATGGAGTTTGGGTCCATTTGATTCGTCTTTACGAGTACTTTGATACTATATAGTAACCAGGATCTGATGATGGAGCTGGAAAGTGGCCATAGGAATTCCGTGATTAAAAGGCAAAACCCCATCGAGTTTGGGCTCATTTGATTCGTCTTAACGAGTACTTTGATACTATGCATATAGTAACCAGGGTCTGATGATGGAGCTGGAAGGTGGCCATAGGAACTCCGTGATTAAAAGACAAAACCCCATCGAGTTTGGGCTCATTCGATTCGTCTTGACGTGTACTTTGATACGATATAGTAACCAGGTCTGATGATGGAGCTGAAAGGTGGCTATAGGAACTCCATGAATAAAAGACAAAACCCCATCGAGTTTGGGCTCATTTGATTCGTCTTGATGAGTACTTTGATAAGATATAGTAACTAGGGTCTGATGATGGAGCTGGAAGGTGGTAACAGGAAACGCGTAATTAAAAGACAAAACCCATCGAGTTTGAGCTTATTTGATTCGTCTTGACGAGTACTTTGATACTATGCATATAGTAACCAGGGTCTGATGATGGAGCTGGAAGGTGGCCATAGGAACTCCGTGATTAAAAGACAAAACCCCATCGAGTTTGGGCTTATTCGATTCGTCTTGACGAGTACTTTGATACGACATAGTAACCAGGGTCTGATGATGGAGCTGGAAGGTGGCCATAGGAACTCCATGATAAAAAGACAAAACCCCATCGAGTTTGGGCTCATTTGATTCGTCTTGATGAGTACTTTGATAAGATATAGTAACCAGGGTCTGATGATGGAGCTGGAAGGTGGAAACAGGAAACGCGTAATTAAAAGACAAAACCCATCGAGTTTGAGCTCATTTGATTCGTCTTGACGAGTACTTTGATACTATATAGAAACCAGGGTCTGATGATGGAGCTGGAAGGCAGCCATAGGAACTCCGTGATTAAAAGTCAAAACCCCTTCGAATTTGGGTTCATTTGATTCGTCTTGAGGAGTACTTTGATACTATATAGTAACCAGGGTCTGATGATGGAGCTGGAGTTTGGCTATAGGAACTCCGTGATTAAAAGACAAAACCCATCGAGTTTAGGCTCCTTTGATTCGTCTCGAGGAGTACTTTGATACGATATAGTAACCAGGGTCTGATAATGGAGCTGAAAGGTGGTAACAGGAACCACGTAATTTAAAGTTAGCATTTATTACACGATATTATTTTATATTGCTAAAACTAAAATTATAATAAGGCGAATTTGTATTTTAGTCGAATTTCGTCGTTACACGGTCTTTTATATTATTATTATTCTACTTTTAATACCTAATATTAAAAAAGAAAGGATTTAACGTTATTTCGTCGGGTATGAGATATTTGAATAATATCTGAAATTTGATAGATATATTATAATAAATAGTTTGAGTACGTAGGTATATGATAGTTTCCTTTCAGAAAATTTCATTTTAGTTTTTTTTATACAACGATGTAAGAAGACGAGCAAGATGCTCTCCTGATGGTAAGAGATAACGCTGGGATTTAACGAAGGTTAAATTCTGGGTGCACTGCTGAGTCATAAAATGTTAAGATTCTTCAGCCCAGTAATTTCACTAGCTACAGTGCCCTCCTACCGAAGCACAGTAATTTCTGCACATCACTGTTCAGGCGGCAGAATAACTGACACTGTAGGGGTACTAGCCGACCTCCTGCAGAGGAAGTCTACCCACGGTAAAGAGATCACCATTAAATGACGCGGAAAAGAGTCAAGAGTAAGTGTACGGAATCAAGCTGTTATTATTCCGTATTTTTATTAGTTTTTCTGATTTTAATGATAATTTGATATATTTTTGTTCACTGTATTTAATCTTGATGTACTAATTTGTGTTAGTGGTAATTTATGGCCGTTCTAATTTGTACTGTGTTATAGATATAACGATAGTTCTGGGACTTATCCCAGGACGTCTCTAAAATCTAAGTATTATTCACAAAAAATGTTTCATTTTATTATTTACTAGCTTATGCTCGCGGCTTTGCTCGCACGGCAAAATCCTTTCTTAGCAGTGGTCTACGTCATGAAACCTTTCTATGTTCCAAATTTCAACCCAATCCATCTAGCGGTTTAGGCTGTGCGTTAAACAGATTCATCAGTCACTAGCTTATTCTCATGGCTTTGCCCGCATGCACGGGTTACGTATCATAATACCTACGGTCGTTTCAACTACGGTCGATATAACTACGGTCGATTCGCCTATGTTCATTTCACATATTGGACGACTCGCTTACAGTGCAACTCGCCTGCGGTTGATTAAACTATGGGCATGTGAACTAATGGGCGATTCGGCCAATGTTCATTTGATATATTGGTTAATTCAACTATGGACCACTCACCTACGGTTTATAAATTCTTTGTTACGCGTGTTTTTAGTACAGTATTCAGGGCAAACCGAAATCAGTTGGTTAGGTTAGGTTTGAACAGTGACCACAATGCGCGAGCCGAGCGAGCGAAGCGAGCGTGCCGCGGCAGCGGCCGGCGAAGCGCCAGATATTTTTCTTATTACTGAATGATTTATCCTGTGTCATAGCATCTTCAGGCATTTTGGCATCTTCTTTCATCTACCTCATCATGGCAAAGTGGCATAATAAGCTGTCTGCGCCTACAGATAGAAATCATTCAGGTATCAAAAACAACACGTTTCTGAATTCTGTACTATAAACAAGTATTTTTTAGCTGTCATACCTGACTAGCAGCCGGAAACATGGTCTAAAAATACGTGAACCGTCCGTTAGTTCGGTCGAAAATAGGCAAATCGTCCAATAGTTTAATCAACCATAGCTCAATCGACCGTAGCTGAGTTAACCGTAGGCGAATCGTCAAATAGTGATTTCGACCAATAGTTATTATGAACGTAGGCGAAACGTCCAATAGACATTTTGAATAGTAGGTGATTCAATCGTAGTTACATATTGGCAAGGTTTGCCAGCCTTTACTAATTTTACGCCCATTAAGTCGCAGAAAACCCGTGAATTGAATCCCTCTTTTCCGTGGAAATGGAAATCGAATTAAATGGTCTGCACCAAATTCATTAATATATGAATAATTTACTGTCACGCGCTACGAAGTGCGCGCGGGTCAGCTAGTCCATAATATGAATCATTATGTTTAGTCTAAGCTATTGGTAATTCCCCATAACAATAACAAGTTGGTTAAACTGTTTGTGACAATTGACAATCTGTCATCTTTTGTTGTTGTTTTGCTCATTTTTACTCAGTAAAATAATTCTACAACTTACATGACTACACGACGAAATATAATATTATTATGTCGCTTTTAAACATGGATCTAACCCGGGCCTTTATATAGGCGTACACGGAGACAAAAAAGTCCAACGCGCCCTTTTGAGCTTTTAATATAAATGTAATGGGTGCCACTTGTCGGAGTCTATCTGCGAGTCTAGAAGGACTCACATTATATAACATATTTATATTATTAATAATATATTCACATTATTATATACGAGTAAATACTTAAACATTTTTTCAAATATTTTATCCTATACAAAAATATCGTTCTTACAACATTAAACAAAAATCTATCTTTTTTTTTTTTTTTTTTTTTTTTGTGATGAAGTAGAAGACGAGCAAGACGCTCTCCTGATGTTAAGAGATAACGGCTGCCCATAATCAGTACAGTGTTACCTAGGATTTCACAATTATGTGAAATTCTAGGAGCACTGCACCAACGCTTCTCACTCAAGAGTCATAAGATGTTAAGACTCTTTAGCCCAGTAATTTTTAAAGATTTATTCTTCCTCTTTAACGTTTTCTTCACGAAGTGAAGGTTGTAGCAGGGTTAATAACGGGTGGGGGATATAAGTTTTATTTACTTATCTATGTATATATTAAAAGTATCTAAGACAGTAATGTATATCACACGCACCCATTCTCTCACAAACGGTTCGTTTTTAAACGATCGTTACAAAGCAAGGTCGCAGTTAAGAAATATGTCATTAACGCTCTTAATTGCATTCGAATAATTTGTGACTGTTGAATGGGGTTTTAGAGAAAACTATGTTAATGTATTATACAATGAACGACTTTTTAAAATGTATTTATTGTACAAACACACATACAAATATATGTTTTGACATACAAATATACAAAACTTAAATTTGAGATACATATGAAATTACTAGCTGTGCCCAGCGGTTTTACCCGCTGTACTGTAGTCTATGTGTTATTTCAGGGTCTGAGCTATCTCTATACCAAATTTCAGCTCAATCGGTCCACCCATTTAGGCGTGAAGAAGAAACAAACATACACACACACCGACAAACTTTCGTATTTATAATATTGGTGTGATTATAAAATATCTATTTGGGATATTATATGAACGCACGAAGATAATAGGTATATAATGAAGTGATCGCAGAACAGTGCACCCATATTACCTATGCCCAATAGCTTTGTGTATGTGTGTGTATGTGAAGAAATGAATGATGATGACTGCTTCATTTGTGTCCATCAGAAAAGTTTACGCTGCCAATTGAATGGGGTTGTTTTCAAGGTCAATAAATTTAAAATTAAATTAGTCCTCCATAAACAAAAAATGTTTGGATTTTTATCCATGTTTATAAGTTTTTGTACAGATCCCTATCAAGCTAATATTAATTTTATTAATTGGGGCTTATCGCGTACATAATATTTTAATGTTAGTTTTACAAAAACATAATATTGAGCTTCTGTATATTTTCAACACTACCTATGAACGTTTAATGTGTCATACGTAATGACTATAAGAACATACTTAGTTATTTAATTTTATTTACAATAAACATAAAAATAAGGATGAAGATTCAAATGAGTCATATCATACGAAGGTTCTTAGCTCTGTATAAACATCTCATACTCGTATAAAATGTAGGTTAAATTATGACCTTAGCTTGTCTTTCCGATAATCGTGTCTGGAATCCTTATGAGATTTATACAAAAAATAATAACATATAAAATTGAGGTTTATCGCCAACAGAACAGGTAACCCTAATTACATTGTCGGAATCAAATTACAATGATTAAATACTGTATGGCCAACCTATATCTCCTATTTTTCTACACTAATTATATTATTGGCATGTTTAAATAATGAGTTAAATTATGTACTAATACTTATTGTTAAGTGATGTATTGGGTAATGTCGGTTATTAGTTATCTGAATAAAGTTTTTTTTTTATATTCAGTTTTAGGTCACCAAGGTCTGCAAAGTCTGCAACAAGACCTATATACTGCCTCCTACATAATATTATTATTATCTGATAGAAATCAACCAGAATCGTGTTACGGCCTATAGTTTTACTTGTTACTTGTTATTATGTTAGAGACAGACAGACATGTAAACGGCCCGCCTGATGATGAGCGGTTACCGTCGCCTATGGACGTCTGCAACACCAATGGAATAGATATAGTTGTGCATCCGTTGTTAGTCCGTCAGAACCCTCTTTATTCTCCTCTTGAAGAGAGGAACATAAAGCATGTTGAAGAAGTAAAAACATCGCTCGGGACGCCATTCTACAATCTGCAAGCGTGCGGGAGAAACGATCCGACCTTCTGAAACATGGTAGCGCTGGTGTTAGATGTCTTTAGGGGGCAGTAACCGTTTAGCATCAAGTTCACCATATTATCAATATAGATTCCATGGCCCAATGGTCTACCTCCGGCCTGTAATTTGTAATCCGGAGCTCCTGGGTCCCCATCTTAGTGTGCGGAAAAATTTCGACTTAGACACTACCGTGTTTCGCAATTCACATAAAACTGTGGGTCCCGGCTATTTTCTGTAAAATATTAGGATATAGGAGGTGGTCGTTGTCACTCATGTTGCAGGCCATGTAGTTATCTTTTTTTTTAATACAAAATAGGCCTACGTTTGACCACATTCCACCTGATGGAAAGTGAAAATGCGGTCGACGATGGATCACGTATGATGCCTAGAAAGGTAACGTAGACTTTAATATTATTATTCACTCGTGCCTTGAAGATACCCAAGTTGTACCGCTCAGGAAACACGGCTGACCAATGCGACCAGTTCTCATTAGAAACGACAAAGCAAAACGCTTCTTGGCCACATGAAATTGTAATAGGTGGAACACATAACCCTTAATTGTGATTTGACTCTGACAGCTAAAGTACGATAACCTGTTTTATAGGAGTATATTATATACCCCAATTATTTTAATATAATATGTTAAATAGAAGAGATAAGTCTAATTTCGTGAATGCTATTAAAACAAAGTGCAGAGTAGGTACGGGTGCATTCAATTAACGCTACTGATAACAGCAAGGCCGCCCCTGACTGTGATAACGCATTGTCTGGTATGTACCTACCTATAACTACATTATATACTAGTAAAACAAAGCTGTCCCCAACGATTTGTTTTTAATTAGTCTATGCTGTCAGCTGTCCCACTGGTGGGCAAAGACCTCCCCCAAATCCCTCCAAGCATCTCTTTCCTGTGCCGCCTCGGCCCAGCCTTCCTGGTACGTGTCTATATCGTGTCGCCATCTTTTCCTAGGCCGGCCTCGCGCTTTCGATCTTTCGGTACCCAACCAAATTACTCGCATAAAATCAGGGTACAGCTATCTATATACTTAATTAGCAATTTTCGTACGTAAGAAGACTAGCAAGAAACTCCCCTGATGGTAACAGATAACGCTCCCATAATTAGTACAGTGCTACCCAGGATTTTACAGAGGTACAATTCTGGGTGCACTGCGCCAACGCTTCTTACTTGAGACTTGAGAGTCATAAGATATTAAGACTCTTCAAGCCCCGTAATTTCACTAGCTACAGTGCCCTCCTACCGAAGCACAGTAATGTTTGCACAACACTGCTCAGGCGGTAGAATAACTGGCAATGTCGGGGTACCCACCTAGTCGACCTCCTGCGGAGGAAGTCTACCCCCGGTTTTTTAACAACAAGTTTTTTATTATAATTACCACCTAGCATCAAAGTACTCGTCGACGAATCAAATGAGATGCCAAACTCGATGGGGTTGCGTCCTTTAATTACGGAGTTCCTATGGCCACCTTCCAGCTACATTATGAGATCAGATCGATGTCATAATAATATTGCATTGTCATTCGATTTATACATGCATGAAAAAATTAGCTCAATCGGAAACCAGGAAGTAGATCAAATTTTACTTGCAATATTTAATTACAGGCAGACAACGGACAGGTGAAACTAAGGCGTAGTTCTTCAATATCATAAATATGCTATCTACCTTTTATGACCCTGGACGCAGATTGCAAATAGATTTTAATTATGAATTTCTCTGTCATTTAATAGATGACTAATTTATTTATGAAATTGCAGGAAAATGTTACACAAACGTGTTTTACCTCAATGACTTTAATATTATGTACGTAAACAATAAATTACGTCTAAGCTTGATACTATTATTTATTCTGTGTCTAGGGAAAATGTAAGAAATACTTTCAATGTCTTGTAAAATTTTGACATGAGTAGAGTTCCACCCAGGAACTCAGTAATTCAGTAAGCATGCTGCTCTAATGCTTACTATAGTAAATATTACTGATTACCGGGAGTAGACTTCCTTTGCAGGAGGTCGACTAAGTGGGTACCCCAACAGTGCCAGTTATTCTACCGCCTGAGCAGTGATGTGCAAACATTACTGTGCTCCGGTAGGAGGGCACTGTAGCTAGTGAAATTACTGGGCTAAAGAGTCTTAACATCTTATGACTCTTGAGTAAGAAGCGTTAGTGCAGTGCACCTAGAATTGCAGATAATTGTGAAATTCTGGGTAGCACTGTACTGATTATGGGAAGCGTTATCTCTTAACATCAGGAGAGCATCTTGTTCGTCTTCTTACTTTTCCACATAAAACATATTACTGATTGGCGGATGAATGCCAGCAAAGATGTCGTACTTCCCAAAGCGTTCTCTGCAATTCACTCGCTCCTTCTTGCCGTTCACCAGCAAAATGTGGAATAAGCTTCCCCCTGCGGTATTTCCGTTGAGCTTTACCATGGGACTCTTCAAAAGGCAAGTGAACAGAGTCTTGAAAGGTAAGCAACGTACCAGCGGTAGGTACTAGGTACCCCTGGTATTGCAGGTATCCATAGATAAAGGTAGCCATTCACCATCAGGTGAGCCGTTTGCTTGTTTTGTCACATATTACATAAAAAATAAAATAGAGGCCTACTACTACAACAACCTGCAGAAAAAGAGCCACCAATTGATCAGTCAATCCAATTTTCCTTTAAAACCGGAACATTTTCGAATGTAACCAATGTCACCCAGAACTCGTAACTCAAGTAGTGCCCTCTATGTAAGGTCGGAGGATAAACTTATCTTAGGAGACCTTCATCTAAGTCATCATTTCATAAATAATATTACTTCCTCATTTATGTATCATATACTAGCTGTGCTTAGCTGTTTTACCCGCTGAAAAGTAACTTATATGTGCCATGCATGCATGTATGTACAGTCAACTACAAAGAGATGTATCCATGTTAGGCTTGCAAAATGAAATAAATTTTCATTTGCCACAATGAACTACCCTTGGTTCGTAACATTTCTAGTAGCAATCAAACTTTATATTATCATCGACTCGTTAAACATGCAACAATAATGTAACCCACTACTTTTCCTTAGGTGATATATAATAATAGCATTTAAAATGAATCGAATATAGTATAAGATTTGGTGGATACTGAAAATGTAACGAAGTAAGGGTAAATAATTTTTGCATACTAAAAGTTCCTTCATTTTGTAAGACTAACATGGATACATCTATTTGTAGTTGACTGTACCTATGTATAAACAATATCAGCCCTACAGGGTTTAGCTAGCTTCATTCTACATCAATCGTATCAACTGTTTAGGTGAGACAGACTTCAATAAGTGTAATCTATTATTAAAAAAAAGAATTGTTTCTTTCTTTTTTCTAGCCATCTTTCTTTCTTTCTTTATATATTAGCCATTAGCTCATTATTTAAAAACCCCGAGAGGCATCTGCACGTTGGACTCTTATGTCTTTGTGTACGTACGCCAACTAAAAGCCCGAGCTTGGCCTGTCTTTAAGTGCAACGTTATAATAAAATACTTTAGGTTTATTCTCTTACAGATCAGGTGCTTACACTGACTGAGTCAAATCACAATATAGCTTAAGTAACCTACAAAAGGCCTGCAACATGACCTAATGAAGAATTAATATTCAAACAGAAACTTTCGCCTTCATAATATGAGTGTGATTACAGTATGTCTGAAAACTATTACCTTATCAGATAACTGATAAGAGACCCCAAGCTGTGATAATAGTTATCACTTATCACACGGTATCAGTTAAAACCCTGTATTGGAGAATTGGACTCAATTTGAGAATTAAAAGGAGGCGACAAACACAGAGGCTGAAAAATCCAACGCAGGGTCCCTGTTTTTTTTTAATTTAAAGGTCGATACGATCGCTAATTGTAACACTTATATTTATTGATATAACGTTTTAGTTTTTAGTTTTTGTGTTTCAATAAAGTGTTTTCTAGGTCGTCTAATGTATGAGACACTTATCGGAGTCTGTCTCTGAGCCCTTTAATATAATAAAATGGGAACAAAGATAGCCTCCGTCAAGGGACAGGTCTAAAGTTACATAATATACCTAATTCCTATAGAGTAACAAAGCAAAAAAAATATCACTAACGGATCTATAAGAAGATGGAAAAGGAAAGTGAATTTATGTTTTTTAATGTACATGTCTGTAAAACTTGCCTGAAAAGTCGTCACTAGCGCCTCAGAATTTTGATTTTTGACAAATTAAAACTGGTCATATTATGCGTTCTTTAATATAAGTCTCCAACTCACTGGACTGACTTCATCAAGAAGACCAAAGAGGCATCTATGAGCCAGTGCTCTCGCAACGCCATTAACAGACAAAAATGGCGTCACATCGCTAAATCCATGGGGAAAATCCAAGCAGAAGACCGAGCATCAGAGCAACCACGACCACTCTGAAAAGAGTGTACGACTAAGAAGAAGAAGAATATCAGATTTTTTCTATACAACGAAGTAAGAAGACGAGCAAGACGCTCTCCTGATGGTAAGAGATAACGCTGCCCATAATTAGTAAAGTGCTACCCAGTGCACTGCGCCAACGCTTCTTACTTGAGAGTCATATAAGATGTTAAGACTCTTCAGCCCAGTAATTTCACTAGCTACAGTGCTCTCCTACCGAAGCACAGTAATGTTTGCACATTACTGGTCAGGCGGTAGAATAACTGGCACTGTTGGGGTACCCACCTAGTCGACCTCCTGCAAAGGAAGTCTACCCCCGGTAATTTTTTTATCTACGTATATTCTAGATAATATTATAGTTCGGCCAACGAAGCGCCAGAGGTTATTTATTATTATTACTGTTGGTAACACCGCGGGGCGCAGATTTATATTATAAGCCGTAATGAATAACTTATACTTATTAGAAGGCAAGCGGAATGCACAGATTAGAACGATCATGTTTTACTGAGCTAATGAGCAATTAGCGAATAACTTCTATCACTACCATCAAAAGGTAGCTTTACGAGAGTCGGCATGAATGCGCAGATCCCTTTGCCAAGATACATGAACAAGTTCATATCACGTGGCAGAAAGAGAGCAATACAAACATGTCAAATTTTTGACATTCGTTTTTAACCCCCGACGCAAAAACGACGGGGTGTTATAAGTTTGACGTGTCTGTCTGTCTGTCTGTCTGTCTGTGTGTGTGTGTGTGTATGTGTCTGTCTGTGGCATCGTAGCTCCCAAACGGATGAACGGATTTTGATTTAGTTTTTTTTGTTTGAAAGTAGATTTAGTCGAGAGTGTTTTTAGCTATGTTTGGTGAAAATCGGTCTAAATGGCCGCCGCTACAAAATTGCGGATTATTTTTTTCTTCCACGACTACCTCAATATGGGTATCAAATGAAAGGGCTTAACGAGTAGAATACAGCCCACTATATAAAATTTAAAATCCAAGATGGCCGCCATCAAAAAAATGGTGAATTACGTATTGCGTTGGGGGTTTTTTAAATTTTTAATTTAATTCACTTGTTATTATTCTTATTCGGCATGGATACGAGTAAGTTAAGTACAGTCTGACCTTATAAATACAAAAATATCATTTTTATCACTTGTGTGCATACACACGCAGTATACACACACAAAAACGCAAATCCTGATCAAAAATCAAATAACTAAAATAATATTCCTTATGTCATTCTCTACCGTATTGTGCAAATCGTATGCAGTTCAAGTTTTAAAACTCTCTTGTAATCACGACAAGTTAAAAATACTAGACAACTTCCGACTAAAATATGTCGCTTCGCCCGCAACTAGGAAGAAAAATTGTACCTACTAGAGTTCACACTCAACAACTCCTATTCTGGCTGCCCTGTGGCTACAATCGTAATGGAATTTATGGTGGAAAAAGGTTATTCGAATAACCAATAACCATCGTCGTTTGGACTTCTCATGTATTTTTAGATGTTTACATCATGCAAGCAATCATAATTATACTATCACTTCCTGGTAATTATGAAAAAGAATTAAAAGAATATTAATAATTTCTTAAGAACCAAATATAGACTAGCGACCTTCTTGCTCGTACAATATGAAAAATTAAAAAAAAACGTAGAAATTAATTACTTTTATTTTATCTTATGTCTTGGTAAGAACCTTGATTGCCCTATCAGAGGGCCTATTGGCTATCGCCAAACGACATGTAAAACACTAGAATCCATAGACGAAATTGCTTACATTGCTTGCTTTAACCTGCTCATTAATAAGAGTAAAATAACAAACGCAGCAATGTACTTTGAACTTGTCATCAATCGTAGTGGGTGTGAATTAACCAATAGGCCCTCAGACCCGGTGCCAACCAGTGTTTTGATATACAAAATTCTGGGTGACACTGCCCTGCGCCTGTTACCCTGTGAGAGAGAGGTATTACTTTTATGAATATATATGTATGTATTATGTTTTCTATCGGAGATTCAAATGATGCATCGCAAAGATAAAAATGAGAGATAATTAATTTAATGTTAGATATTGTTTGTTTTAAAACTTTGGTATACAACACAAGATTATCTAAAATGGGCTACGATAGCAGAATTATGGTGACCTTAAAGAATTACTTTTCTTTTTCGGACTCCTAATTTACTGAAAGGTTTCTTGCTAATATCTAATCTACAAGCATGCAAGTCATCGCGTAATTTTTCTTTTGTCCTGAAGATAAAGCTGTCTACACATAGGCTTCGCGGCTGCGCACCGAGGGCTAGTGGGGTGTGGCTTTGATTTGTGGATGTTAAACATATTAATAATGTTCAGTGTATATACATCTTTAAGTGAGTATTTAGTCACTACGTGTCAATACAATGGGCTTAGGAGAAAATGTTATAAGATAAAGATTTTTAATTTGCATAGACACATGGGTAAATTAATTAAAATAGCTAATCAATGGGCTTAATTTGTAATTAAAACTTAATTTATATATGTTGGTTTTAAGATTTCTTCATTTCCCTAACTTTGTCTGCACTCCTCCTATTGACTTTTTTTCAGTTACAGGGCAAACTGGTAGAAAATGCTACTTTTGCATTAAGTTAGTCCTAGCGTTGCGTTGTGCTGAATAATAATAAAATAAATTGGTACATGCAAAAAGCATATTATATAATCTTAGATAATTTATTTATTGGATTACTGTTGTTACTTATTCACGTCTATATAGCTAAACCGATCGGGCTGAAATTCGTAGGCTCCAGTTCAAAACTCAAACTCAAAATTCATTTATCCAAATAGGCTACATTGAAGCACTTTTGAATGTCAATTTCACTTTTATTTTAATACTCTACCGATGTTAACTTCTTAGACCCTGATATAAAACAAATAATGCTACTCTTAGCACGTAAAGCACCAAGTACCTACACAAAGTGATTAATACAACATCTAATATCATTCTATCGCCATTGAAACTCACAATAACCGAAAAGTAGAGCGATGGAGCGAATTCAATAAATAAATAACGAATGTATAGTGCCGCGGTTACACAGAATAAACAACAGTTCCTGGCGTCTGTATAATGAAGTGCCACAGTGTACGGTGAAGTTAGTGGGCCCTTTGCATGATATACCACAGTTTATGTAATGTACTATGTTTTTATAGGACGGTTAGGAAAGGAGGTGGGTTTTCTCGCTTGAGATTTTGTTCCAGTGAGAATTTTGTCTATATAACCTACTTATCTATATAACAGATAACAGGAGTTACTGATTGACTGATCTATCAACATATAACAGGAAAGAGTTACTGACTGACTGATCTAACATCTACTGATCTGATATTAACAATCAACGCACTTCTCAAACCGCTGAACGGATTGGGTTGAAATTTGGAACACAGATAAGTTTTGTGACGTCCGCCAAAAAGGATTCTGGCACGCGGGCAAAACCGCGAGCATAAGCTAGTTATTATAAAAGAAGAGAGAAAGTTTGTATCTTTGTTATAGCGACTAAACGTTATTACCGATTGGGCTAGAATTAGATACGTAGACCTTAGAATAACGCGACTCTACATGACTTGCAAACTGTTTTAATTTTGATGTATATAATAATAACAAACATTCATGCATACATCCCTTAATCCATCCATAATATTAACTTTCGTGTTCATAATAACATTACAACCTAATACTATAGGTAGGTACATCAAGTCACAGTTTGCACAGTAGTTACAAGTTACTATGTAACCCACAGATTAATAAACAGTTACACCAGAGAGAGCGGTGCGGCCTCGTGACGTCACGGAGGCCGTACTCTGCTTCCTACTAGTTGTCAAAATATACTGCGACTGTGACGATTCGCACTCGTGATGTACAGACCTTGGACCAATAAGCGTTTGGAGTAGAAAGTTATATTCAGATGGTTAAAGGATTGGGAAAGGTATATTTAAGTAAATGTTAATATTTCTCATGTAGCTATGAATGAACGGATTTTAATTTAGTTTTTTTTTGTTTAAAAGTTAGTCGAGAGTGTTTTCAGCCATGTTTGGTGGAAATCGGTCCATGATGGCCGACGCAACTAAATGGCGAATTATTTTTTTCTTCCACAACCCCACTCAATATAATGGCCGCTACCACAAAACCGCGAATTACATATTTTGAAAGCGTTGCGTTGGGGTATTTTTAATTTAATTCACTTGTTTAAATAATATTGTACCTACCTACGATCATTTTAACTTTTTGTTGTGTCCACAATGATTTTTAAAAATCGTAAAAATCACTACGCGCTTTTGTCTTCAAAATCAACCGTTGTCACGCCCGGAATCGAAATCCACGGCGTGACGTCATTGGATTCAATTCTTGTGTTTTAAGGATATAATATAGAATAAGGACACGATTACGTCACACGGTAAATGCCAAGTACCGTCAATTAAAAGACAGCTCAATTGAATACCTCATTATCTACAGTCTAGTCGGTTAAAGATACACACTCCAATATAATTTACCAAGATTAATAAAGGAAACAATTCATCGTCATCATCATCAGCCTATGTCCGTCCACTGCTGGACATAGGCCTCCCCATGGCACGCCACTCAACTAGGTCCTCCGTCTTTCTTCTCCAACCACCCCCCAGCGACCCTCCGGATATCATCGCCCCATCTTGGCCTTGGGCGCCCTACACTACTTTTACCGAGACGCGGTCTCCATTCGAGAACTCATCTACCCTAACGGTTATCGGTTCTACGGCAAATGTGACCAGCCCATTGCCACTTCAGTTCAAGGAAATAATTATGAGAGCCTTAATATATTTTGTCCTTGATCTAATAAAGGGTCCTCTACGAAGCCCTAAACAGCTTTGAAGGACCTACAAGGCTATCCGTTAACGCAATTATTAGCATTATTGATCAGAGGACTTGCTATAATACCTAGTGATTATCGATATAATTTTTAGGTCATCTAGTCCTTGGTTACGACTGCCTCTACATTCTCTACATATTTACTACTAATATTATGAATATAGTATGATGATATGTAGAGATAAAATAATTATGAATAATATGAACGCGAAAGTTTGTAAAAATGTATGCTTGTTACTCTTTCAATCCTAAACACGTGGATCGATTCGAGCAATCTTCGGGCATATATGCATTTTGGCATTATACATGCTTTATTTTAAGGAGGTTTAAATACTAGGGCTTTGTTAAAGGAACAATCTACGCAATGCATTTGAAATTAGTTTAACAACCATTATACTTTTGTATTTTATTATACTTTTGTATTATCATAATACAGAACTCTTTTACTTCTGTAACATATTAACCCTGCAGTGGTCGCGCACCAAAAACTTGCAGAAGTGGTCGCGCGGATTACGTATGTAATCCACTGATAAATTGTCAATAAAATCAAATTGGGCTTAATTTTGATATATTTATGGATACCAATTAAATAATTAATGTTTTTTAAATTAGATTTAATCAACAAAAACGCTACATAACATCTGTATAATGAATAAATTTATAAAAATTGAAAAACCTCCAAAATGGCCGCAAAAATAACTTACCTCGCGTTTATGGATATTACAAAAAAACTGATATGAAAATGACTGTTCTAATTAATGTTTTATAAACAAAATAGATGTATTATTATGCATAAATATACCATAGTAACGGTTTTACCCGATTTGCGCACTTTTTGAGGGCTTTTAGTAGAGGATTTTTCATAGTCGTGAAAACAGTCAACGAAGGTATTTCCATCGATTCCTACGTTCCTGTTCCTATATTTTTTAAATAAAATGCCTAGAAAATTATCGAGGCTTTATGTTTACGTTATTTTATCTCATTTTTGATAAATCATGGGACTCTATGACTAACTTTTTAGGTTCAAAAGCTGTATATGTCGTGGAACTGAAACTGAATTCTACTGTATTTATCTGGAGGGGCAATATTTGACTAGATGATGGTGTTGATGATGATGATGATGAATATAATTGATGTTATTACGCCCAGAACGCTTTGGGGCTGGAAAAAAGCCGACCATCACCAGATTTGTGATTTTTATGATTTACACCTGTAAGCTTTTTATCTTCGATGTTTTGTGATGAGTGGTTCACCTCCTCAAAATGATCATCAGCACTGGACCTTGGCAGACTATCAAAAACTTCATTTAAATCTCTAAAACCCAGCAACTTTCATAATTAAAGGTTGTTTCAGTCCGATATACCAGTTTCAGTGCGCCTTAAGAATTTGTAATTTTTCTTTATTTCATTTATTTACCCCCATAGTTTTTAATGTTAAGATGTACCAACATTAATTTTAATCAGTTTTTTATAATAATAATAAATAAAATCTCGAAATTATCCATAAATTAAAAAAAATGTTTTGTCAAAAATACTTACGTATCTGGTCGCGCGGCATACAGGTGTAATCCACGTACTTTGCGGACCTACTGTGACGTAACCGTATGAGATCGGTGGTTGCAAATTACAGTAGATATTCTCCAAACATCTAACTTAAAGTACCCGGAAGGGCAATAAATTAGTTAAATGCGTTTTTGAGATATACTCGATTTTCGACGAGTGGATTACATATGTAATCCGCGCGACCACTCTAGGGTTAAAGCAAGTAAACTAAAATATGATAATATTGTGGAGTATTCTAGGACAAGAGTGCATCGCTAATTGGATGGGTTAACAAGAACGGTTCGCTAGACTATGTTTCCTATATTACTATTTTTATATTATTTTCTACATAGCGACAATAAAGTTGAAGAATAAAAGCGGATTCGCAGGTGTAATTGCATTTAGAATTTAGACATCAATACAAAATATTTGTAAAATACATACAATACAATACTCTTTATTGGGACAAAATAGACTTAAAACTAAATTAAAGTAGATACTAATAATAATAATGTCCACAATGACCGGCCTTATCGCCTAGAGCGAAATACAGGCAGGAAAATCAAAATTCCGGATAAATGAAAGTTGATCTATGGATAGAGTTGTATATCTGGTGAACTGCAGAACTGAGTTTAATATTTTAAGGAGGTTTAAGGGTACATTAATGAGAAACTTGGTCAAAATTAGCTTATTTACTTAACTATTTATATAAATCAAATAGAAAACAGCATCATTTTACCGGGGGTAGACTTCCTTTGCAGGAGGTCGTCTAGGTGGGTACCCCAACAGTGCCAGTTATTCTACCGCCTGAGCAGTGATGTGCAAACATCACTGTGCTCCGGTAGGAGGGCACTGTAGCTAGTGAAATTACTGGGCTAAAGAGTCTTAACATCTTATGACTCTTGAGTAAGAAGCGTTGGTGCAGTGCTCCTAGAGTTTCACATAATTGTGAAGTCCTAGGTAACACTGTACTGATTATGGGCAGCCGTTATCTCTTAACATCAGGAGAGCGTCTTGCTCGTCTTCTACTTCATAACATAAAAAAAAAAAAAAATCAAATTGCACTACGAGTTCTACTTATTATTGTTTGTTGGTTTAAATTAAACAAACAAAAACATTCATGAAAACATATTCGCAAAAGTGTATAGATATTGAAATTGCCCAAGCACCGATGCTAACAACTGACGGGAAAGAAAGATACATAAATTACGTATTTTTAGTTTCTAATATTAGCTGATTAGATAACTTATAGGTTTTTAACGAGGCCACTGCAAATAACATGACAGGTTTTACGGTTTTTGGGTAATGGCATCTTCCTGTTATACACATTAGATAACTCTTTATTGAAACACAAAAAAACTTAAAGCTAAAACACACTTTCGCCTCGGGTCGTTTTTGGTGCAGTGGATGGCCATCGCTATTCAGCGTGGCAATGCCGCTAGTGTGATGGGCTCATTTGCACCGGGAACTATCAGAGGCAAGTTATTTAATGACTAAGTTTGTAATTATTTGTATTTTTTAATATTAACGTTTTAGTTTTTAAGTACTATAGACGAACTTGTTTTGGACAGACACTTTGATGTAGGAGCTTGTAATAGCGCGTTGTCTCGTCCGATGTCGGAACAGGCGTTCTAACTATATATAGACTAACGGACCTAGCTCTAAGTAATTAATAAGTATATTTATGTATTTGATCTGATTCTATAGGACGATATTATCGCTAAGCTATAAAGTCCAAAATAAATTTAAAAAAAAAGTACTGTTTTATATATTTTTAGGGTTATTTTTTTAATTTTGTAAATTTTTCTGTTCCTTATTATGTGATATAGTAATCTGAGTGTTACAATTTTCTGACATATCGCTAATAGAGATCTCTTCTGAGAGGATAATAATATTGATATTCACATACCTATATATTGGCTATTTTCTGTATTATGTTGTTATATTTTATATTATACTAGCTTATACTAGCGTCTTTGCCCGCGTGACAAAATCCTTTCTTAGCGGAGGTCTACGTTATAAAAGCTATCTGTATTCCCAATTACAACCGAATCCGTTCAGTGATTTGGGCTATGCGTTGATAGATCAATCAGTCACTCTTTCCTATTATATATTTAGACTGCTTTACTTTGAGCCCAACTGTCATAGATGTTTAGGTGTAAAGACTTTACAAATCAACACTTTCAATTAACAATACGTATTCCTAGGATGTGCTCTTCAAATAAATATGTTATTTGTCAGAAAGTAAGCATAAATATCTTGTTGAAATAGGTAGAAATAAATTCTCAGTGTCGTCACAAGATTGTCAACAGTAAATGCAACTATAGCGAGTAGGTACCTATAGTACCAGGTTGCGCTTCGATGGAACGTGATTCGTCTACTTATTAGGCAATTATTTAAACGCTGGCCATAGACTGTAATAATAAAAGTAGATATCGCGCTTCAAAGACATAACTGATGCTGTGCAAAAGTCAAAAAGAAGTAGCACCTAGCAGGAACAGAAAGTGCGATTGTGTGGTGCTGTCCTAACAATGGCACACCTCGTGATGTGCCATAACTGCCCTACAACTTGCACATTTATTGAGGACCTTTTGGAGGCTAACGTTCGACTCGAAAAGAAGAAGAACCTAGCAGTAAAAGATCACAGATTTTCATTTGGAATGATATTCGTTTCGTATGGGTATGGGATACGGCTGTAACCTAAGATTATGAAAAACTAAACATATTTTTTTATTATTCTGACTACGAAAAAGCATCCAAGTCGCTTGCTACGAGACTTGGGTAGGATTTTGTAGGGGAGTTTTTTTTTTTTTTATGTGATGAAGTGGAAGACGAGCAAGACGCTCTCCTGAGTTGTGTGTGACTTCAAACTTTCGCATACCTAATACCTAGATAACACTGTGATTATATTACCTAGGTTAATTTGTGCACTGATATCGCTTAACTAATCTTGTTTATCTGTTGTATACAAAAACTAACTTATTTTCATCTTTGCTTTAAATGCGTGATATCCGCACTTATTACTACAATCTGGTCTGGCTTACTTATCTATAGCTTGGTAATAGCCACGAATGCTGAGTGCACTATTTTTAGATATCATCGCCTTACTCAATCGTGGCTTCGTTTGCATAATCCGTCATTCTGGTACTGTTACAATTGATCTTTTGCCAAAAGGACACACCTTATTGGTGGGGACATTATGCTAAGGCTAATTTCCAATCCTCCGTCACAACTACGATGCGGGGGTGCCGCCGAGTTGCTTTAGTAGGTATCCCGTGCAGTCTTCTTGCACGGTGAGTCCCACATAATCCTCTCCCGTACCCCCAATGAGAGGGTGCACAGAGGCCATCCTCCCTCTGTACACCCGTACGCATGTTTTCTCAGCGATAACAAAAAATACCTATATAAGTTCGAATAGGGTTATAATACAGGAAGCATTCTGCTGGAGAAATATTTTTTTATGACAATGAGCGCCAAGACCAGCTAAACACGTGCCCAATAGTAAGCATCATGAGTCATGTGTGCTCATATCCACCACCACGATCTCGCGTGATGTAAAACGAAGATGGTAGCAGATTGAACCAAGAAGCGGGATAAACCTAGCTCCACTGGAACTCGGTCATAATGACCGCTTGGCATAAAGATCAAACCAACGAAACTAATAAAAAAAAAACAATGAATAAAATGATAGGTAAATCAATTTCATTTTAAAACGTAGAACTTTAAATCGCAACTTGTATCAAATAGCAAGGAAGCGTACAAAATTTACTGCTCAAACTAAAATACAACATATCACTTGGATAAAGAAAACCAACAGACTTTGTTACAAAAATTTATTCAAAAAAAAACACAAAAAAGGCAGTACCTACAAAAAATATGTTTTTCAAAAGGATCAATAGAAAATCACGAACATTATCTTCCTAACATCAGTATACAGATATAACAAAAGTAACATAAAGGTTGTAGAATGTGTCACAGTGGAGCAACCAACTCATTACGTCGCTTTCATCACATTGAAAGCAACGCTTCACAAGTTTGCGGTGATCATTTACCCTTACTCCCTTTAGTTGCGTTTTATTCCACTACGACACAAGCTTTGGTGCTAGAGTTGGCATGGATCTAGTCTTTTTGCCTATAACATTAAAATAAATTTAATTTATTTAAAAAAAAGTTTTCAAACGAGCTCGCGCGGTGTATATCTAAATAGATAAAAGGGAAGAGTGACTGATTTATCAACGCATAGCTCAAACCACTAAACGGATTCGGTTGAAATTTGGAATACAGATAGGTTTTAAAACGTATATATATCTCCGCTTAGAAACGATTTTGCCACGCGGGAAAGCCGCGAGCATAAGCTAGTAATTAGTAATTAAATAAAATACGCTATTAGGCGCACGTTTAATTCATAATATCTTAAAAACTACTGAACCGATTTGATTGTCCCCTAATTTTGAATAATTTTATTGTAAGTCGATAAAAATGAATAGTTAAAATCCGATCCATAGTTTCATTTAGGTCGTTTCGAATAAATACGAGGACAACCAAAATTATCAAATATACGTTCCACATTTCTTAAAGATATCTGTGAGTTTCCGTGAGATTCCTTAATAATTAACTATATTACCACGTTGATTAGTTCACACGCGCATAAAAGACTTATTATTACAAAAACCAATCGTAAAATGATCGGGAAATTGAAGTAATACGAGTACTCCGCCAGAAAACTTGTTCAGATTCTAGAGAGTCTAGACTGAAATATATATTTGAGGGGTTGCCACGAATTCACCATCTTTATGTTTCTCAAGTAGATAAGATAAGAAACTCTAAAACAAAATAAGAAACTCTGAAACAAAGTTAATTTTACAAATACAACAATTAAACTAAATTATCAATTGGCGGTCTTATCGCTCAAAGCGATCTCTTCCAAACAACCGTGCAGGGAGAGGAAATATGCAACACTGGAAGGACGGTGCGGTGGTGCAAGTAGGTCAGTAATGTTGTAATGGAAACGTTAATATTTTTGTTATTTTGTCTTTGTTGTATACAAATATGATGTTAAAATAAAAATAAAAATGCGAAGAATTTGCGATTTCTGCGCATCTAAACGGCTACCTTCACATCTGTATTCCCAATATCTTCAGTTGTGCGTTTATGGATTAGTCAATTAAGCTTTCCTTTTGTATTTAAAAGATTATAGTGAAATATGGAGCAGAAGTATGATACTATACGTAACATAAAAGAAATAAACAAGTGAAATTTTAAAAATACTTTTTAAAAACAAGCTTTAATTATCATTACCATCTTGCATCATATAGTACTCGTCAAGACGAATCAAATGAGCCCAAACTCCATGGGGTTGCGTTGTTTAATGACAGAGTTCCTATAGCCACCTCCCAGCTCCATCATCAGATTAGCTCCATGTCATAATAATATTGCATTGTCATCCGATTTACACACGCATGCAAATTTTCAGCTCAATTGGAAACCGGGAAGTGGGTCAAATCAAACTTGCAAGATTTGATTACAGACAGACAGACAGACAGACAGACAACAGACAGGTGAAAGTAATATAAAGCTTGTAAAAAGAAACAAGTGAAATTTAAAAAATACTTTTTAAAAACAAGCTTTAATTATTGTTATCATCTTGCATCATAAAGTACTCGTCAAGACGAATCAAATGAGCCCAAACTCGATGGGGTTGCGTTGTTTAATGACAGAGTTCCTTTGGCCACCTTCCAGCTCCATCATCAGATCAGCTCGATGTCATAAAAATATTGCATTGTCATCCGATTTACACACGCATGCAAATTTTCAGCTCAATTGGAAACCGGGAAGTGGGTCAAATTAAACTTGCAAGATTTGATTACAGACAGACAGACAGACAGACAGACAACAGACAGGTGAAAGTAATATAAAGCTTGTAAAAACTCGCTTAGTTTTGATACAAGTTGAAACCTACGGCTTCTATCTAGATATACCTCTGTGGTCTATAGTCTAGACCAAAGTTATCAGACAGTCTGTGTCGCTTATTTGTATTCTACGCTACGACCATCGAGACGCGTTAATCGTTAGTATTTTTTATTAAAATAGGCGTTGAACCTACGACCTTAAACCTTAAGACAGGACGAGGCAAAGGTTAGGGGGGCAAGTTCTCTCAATGACGGTAATATTTCGGCATTTTCCATCGCTATATTCCACTAGACTATACTAACAAACGATAATTGATAGGAAATGGTAATGGTCGTAGACAACTGCTGGATTCAGCTTGTTGAACAGAAATGAGGCAGCTATTGTGAGCCCAGTCGCTTGTTTGCACGCACGCGCTTCAAGACATTGCTGTATGTAGCATGTAGATACTGCTTGTTCACAAACCAGTTCCTTTTTATTATGGTGTTATGCTATCCTTTTTATTATATATTTGTGCCTGTGCGTGTACGTTTAATAGGCCAGCTGCTCCACAATATATTATGTATACTATAGTGATTTTCTCAAACAAAACAAAATGTCTATAACACTTTTTAAGTGAATCTGTGTCTGCATTATACATCGAGTAACGTTTGTATGGCTGAGGCTTAATGTTGCTTCTTTTCTATTTGAATGAAACTACTTCTGCTATTATTTGTACTCTTTAGGAGAGGTTTGTTTTCTTTCGGTTGTTAATTCCTAAGACAAATGGATGTGCCATTAAAACTGTAGAATACAGAAACTACCATTCACAGAAATTACACATTCAGAATTTTTTCATCATTCTTTCCTATTGAGCTAAAATTAAACCTATTATGTATCTAAATTTGATACATATACCTAATTTGATGAATTAAAACCAATTTGATGGAATTCAAAATGTTATTAACATAACACCATAGTTTAATTAAAATCTTAGTATTCTTTTATCAACTTATGAAATAACGCGTGAGCCCTCACCTCGGGTGAAATATTAATTGTGCAATAAAAAAATAATATTTCGCGATGTTATTAATACCATTACATATAGGTACCAAATTTATAACCTCCTTTTTTGCTGTCGATAAATAAACAACCTAACCACACCATGGTTTTGAATGGTCCCTTATCAGTAGACTGGTGATCTATAACCGATAATACGGACCGTGAACTGTTTGGACAAGATAACAAAACATTGCAGTTGATAATATTATTTATTATCTATACATACATGTTATTAAAAGAGTAGTATGTAATATTAAAGGGTTGTATTTTCTTTTTTATGCAAAGAAGTAAGAACCAGCAATACGATCTCCCGTGATGTTAAGCAGTAAGAGATAACGCTGCCCATAATCAGCACAGTGACACCCAGGAATTCACAATGATTTAAATAATAATAATAATTGGGGTTTATACTCCAACAGAACAGGTTACCCTACTTACACTGTCAGAGACAAATCACAATTTATAGGTTGTATAGCGAACCTAATGTTGCAGTTTCAGGTCACCGATATTACTATAGGGCCTGCATGACCTCACGATTGCCTCCTACATATCATATTATAGGAAAAATTCGTTCTAAGTCTGAAAACCACTCAACCGATTTCCATAAAATTTTAAATTGACCAAGGAAGTGAGCCCTTTAAAACAAAATTAAATCGGCACAGACGTCTTCGAATAATCGGTGACCATATACATATATTTATCTACATAAAAAGTAAAAAAAGATTACTTAACTCTACCTATGTTTTTTAAGTTTCAGAATTTTTCGTGATTATTTTTGCAAAGGTCGTAAAATGAGGCTAAATGGTTGATCCTAAACAATATGTTGTAATAAATATGAACTCATTATTATTATACCTACCTTATTATGTGAAGTATATTTGTTTTAACCTTTATTACGTAAAGAATTTTCGCATTTAATTACATCGTATCCGTTTTCAGACAAACAGATGAACCTGTGAAAGGCAAACGTGAAGCGACTGGTTCATACTGATTCATTAAAACTCTTAACAAAGCGGTCGAATACTTTGTCCCACTGATAATTACTGTAGTGGTTAATACACAAAGAATATAAACTAGTGAAATAAAAAAACTTCAAAATCAAAGCCGAAACACAAAAACTTCTCTACCGTTTATAATATGTATATTACTAGTTGCGCCCAGCTATTTTACTCGCTCTACTGTAAGTAGCCCATGTGCTATTCCACGGTCTAAGGTATCTCTATACCAAATTTCAGCTCTATCGGTCCACCCGCTAAGCGGGAAACGTACCCAAATAAAGAGTCTTAACATCTTATGACTCTTGAGTAAGAAGCGTTGGTGCAGTGCACCTAGAATTGCACATAATTGTGAAATTCTGGGTAGCACTGTACTGATTATGGGCAGCGTTATCTCTTAACATCAGGAGAGCGTCTTGCTTGTCTTCTTATTTTCTCCACATAAAAAAAACGTACCCAAACATATTAGTAAGATGTCGGGTATAAAATCTTTATGGAAGAAAAAAGAAAGAAATTTAATGTTGGTGGTGTTTTATTTTTCAGTTCAAACGTATAACAAATACATATAAATAAAATCGTCAAATTAAGAATAAGAATTTTATTTGCATTAATTGAGAACTATTTCTATTTTCGAAGTGGTTAAACCTCCAGATCTGTAATTACACTAATATTAAAAAGCAAAAGTTTGTGAGTGTGTATGTTTGTTACTTTTTCACGTCTAAACGGGTGGACCGATTGAGCTGAAATTTGGTATAGAGATAGCTTAGACCCTGGAATAACACATAGGCTACAGTAAAGCGGGTAAAACCGCTGGGCGCAGCTTGTTAATAATAATTATAATAGCGTTCCACAGGGTAACTACACTTAACGCTTGAGAAAATTATAGATGCATGTTAGGAATAGAGTAGTTGTATATTGTATAGATAGAAAACCCGCAATGATTAATAAATACATAGATTTGCATATAATGATAAATATATAAAACTAAACCAGTGTACCTATCAATTTTTAAATAATTATAAACTACTTAACACCGATTTTTTAATGGCTCTACCGCGAGTATGTGAATGAAGCACTACCTTATAAAAAAAAAGAAGTGTGGCACTCGGAGACTGCCGCGGTAAAGCTATTGCATAGCATTTTAATCTATAGATGGAAAAACTAAAAAGTATCACCGCTGTGCCGGTCGGAGTGGGGGGTATTAGGTTTTTTTCGTTACGGAATTTCTGGATTCGGTCCCCACGCTCAAGGCCCGTGATAGAAGCTATGCAATAGCTTAAAAAAAAATTTTATTCATTATATAGGACAGGCTTTGACGTAGAACTGACCCACGAGGTGGACAGACGACCTAATTAAGGTCTCCAGAAGACGCTGGATGCAGGTTGCTTCCAACCGGTATGTATGGAGATCCAAAGGGGAGGCCTATGTTCAGCAGTGGATGTCCTATGGCTGAGATGATGAAGGCTTTATCCACGATCTCGCGTGTTGTTAAATGATGTTATTTCTTTCTTTCTAACTTTATCTCCCTGTGGAGATAAGACGTGCGCCTTCACTTGCTTCTTTCAAAAATCGTGTAAAAGCTCACTTCCTTTCATTATAATAATATCTATATATGTATATATTATTTATGTATCGCATAGCATAAATATGTAGTATAATTGTATGTATTATTATTATTTTATAATATTATGTATGTATTATAATTAATATATTTGTTTTAATAGTATGTATTATATATATGATTAAAAATATGTACTTATGTCTCCCTATATATCTTTATAACCACCGTCGCTCTATTTTTATGTATTTCCTTTCCCTGCTTGGTTGTCTGGAAGAGATCGCTATTAGCGATAAGACCGCCAATTGTAACACTTATATCTGTGTAATCTTAGTTCTAAGCTATATTGTTGTATTTGTGTGAACAATAAAGAGTTTCCTATCTATCTATCTATCTAACTGCAACTGATTTTTCAATGCGGGCAAAGTCACGCGAATAATATAAGCTAGTCTAGTATAAACATATATGTACTTTTTTTTTTTTTTTTTTTATGTGATGAAGTAGAAGACGAGCAAGACGCTCTCCTGATGTTAAGAGATAACGGCTGCCCATAATCAGTACAGTGTTACCTAGGATTTCACAATTATGTGAAATTCTAGGAGCACTGCACCAACGCTTCTTACTCAAGAGTCATAAGATGTTAAGACTCTTTAGCCCAGTAATTTCACTAGCTACAGTGCCCTCCTACCGGAGCACAGTAATGTTTGCACATCACTGCTCAGGCGGTAGAATAACTGGCACTGTTGGGGTACCCACCTAGACGACCTCGTGCAAAGGAAGTCTACCCCTGGTAAACAGTCACTACAACTGTAACAGTCACTATGTATTATGTATAGCTGATTACTAAACATAAAGCATGTTATTTATTAGTCCATTTACTTTATTGTCTCATGTTTCAAGAATTACCATAATTTAGTGCTTATGAGGTTTATTCAGATGATATCTAGGGAAATTGCGACGACAATAGTAACTTAGTTACAAAGTTCATCTTCATCATCAACATCAATCATCATCTTGATTTCATCATTGTTATTAACTTTATATTTACATAACAACACAACATTACCAACAACACAACATTTACACAACTTAACATTTTACTAGCCGCTGTACTATAGCCGACGTAGTATTCCAGGGTCTAAGCTACATCTATACCAAATTTTAGCTCCATCGGTCCACCCGTTTAGGCGTGACAGAGTAACAAACAGATAGATAGATAACTCTTTATTGGAACACAGAAAATATACAGAAATAAACTTAAAAATAAAAACACAATATTATAATCTATGTGTTACAATTGGCGGTCTTATCGCTAAAAGCGATCTCTTCCAGACAACCGTGCAGGGAGAGGAGAATATTGCTATTCACATGGGTTTGTGGTGTGATAAAATAATAATTATTAATTATACAGTATATTACGAAGACAGTGTTTAAATACTTATCATATATTATAAACATAACAATAATATAATATACAATAATAATATACAATAATAATATACTTATAATATACTTATCATATATTACAAACATAATAATATAATATACAATAAGCCCCCCGAAGTCCAACCAATCTTCCGTGTCGAACATCTGACCACGTGGGGGGCGGACACGCGTACTATAGAAACTTACGCGGCCAACTTGGCTATGGCAAACCTTCGATGATGGAGAGTAATAATAATGATTCACGTATAGGGCCGCTGCCCGGGGGCGATCGCCGGGGCACGTCTGTAGCTGGCGGCGGACGTGGCAGAATGCGAGCCAGCGACTCTCGGTTGACCGGCTGGCCGGGACTCGGGGACACGGGGGGGTTGGGAACGTCCTTAGATGTTACAGCCGATGACATTACGGGTGCTACTTTGCGGGGCAGGGAGTTATCTCCCACAAGCTCTGCCGGTACATCCTCCACGACCACATCAACGAATAGAGATTCCAGACAAAAGTGGTCAAATTCGGAACTTGAAGAGCTCATGTATTGCTACTACAGAGCCAGAGCCGAGGGCTCTGGCTACATAAAACGACTTGAAGCCATTTATAAAAACAGAAATGCAGACAACCCAAAGAGTAGGAAATTCACGGGCAACACACTCTCCAATCAGGTGCGCAGTGTGTTATCGCGAAGGTGCATATCGACAGAACTACTCGAACTGATTAAGAGAAGGGCAGAACAAGACTTGCATCCGTCTACAGACATACAATCACCAGAGTTACCTATAACACCCAGCCAAACACCAATCACTCAAATAACAAATACTTCTGACATGCCTGCACCAACACTCATGCAACCAACATCCACAACTGTACAAAACTCAGACATACAAACTCCCATAATCTCACAAGATCCAATCACACAAACATTTGGCAGACTAACACAACATACATTTACTGACAATAGCATAATACAGACACAAATTTTCGAACGATCGCAACCAAACACCACACCCACAGAAGAAGCAGAAATACCAGAATTAATAGTCAATGAGGACCAACACCCTATAATTCTTAAATTCTTGCAGATATTGTCAGAAGTTAGGGAAACTCCGATAGAACTTAGGGAATTCCTACCAAAACCTAATTTCAACAAGCAGTTCATTCGCAATCAACAATTAATAAATAAATATTTACCAACCTTACTAGAAACAAACGAAACCTTACGCGAAATTAATGACATAATTTATGCAGCAGCCAAAACACTTATATTAGAAAACAAACAAACTCCGTATATACCACCAAACATACAAAAACCAAAATCAGATCCAGCGTGGAAAAAGAGAATAAAACGAAAAATAGAAGACTTTAGGAAAGAACTAGGGCGATTAGTTGAAATAAAAGCAGGAAATATTAGTCGTAGTATAATGATAAACATAAAAACAAAACTGTACCATAAATATAAAATTACTAATGATGAAGAACTAAACAATACCATAGAAATGTTAAAACAGAAAGTGAAGGCTCTTGCAGGTAGATTACGTAGATATGACGAAATAAATGAAAAGAAAATACAAAATAAACAGTTAGCAGAGAATCAGCACAAATTCTACAGATCGCTTAATAACACCCAGCACAATCCTACTGAAATCCCCGCAAAAGATGACATTCAAAACTTCTGGACAAACATCCTATCAAATCCCATACCGTACAATACAGAGGCACCATGGATAGAAGAAATAGAAAAAATAGGAGAGAACATAGAACAACATGAGTTTGAAGAAATAGATGTACAGAAAGTAAAGGAAGCAATTAGAAAAACACACAACTGGAAAACACCCGGATTAGATAAAATACAAAATTATTACCTCAAATATCTCACAACCACTCACAAATACATAGCCAAACTATTTGATAGGATGATTAAAGGAACAGAAACCATAGATAGTTGGTTTACAACAGGGCAAGTCATATTGATACCCAAAAGCGACGACACCCGGGACCCGAAGAACTGGCGCCCCATTGCTTGTTTACCAACTATGTACAAAATATTAACTGCACTAGTTGCTAACGAACTCTATATTCACTGTGACAAAAATGACATATTAGCTCCGGAACAAAGAGGCTGCAGACGCCGAGTGCGGAGTTGTAAAGATCACCTCATGATAAACAAAGCCATTATCGAGGACGCACATAAGTGCCAGAAAAATCTAAGTATGGCATGGGTTGACTACCGGAAAGCTTTCGATAGCATGTCACACGAGTGGCTACTCAAGATACTCGACCTCTACAAATGTCCACCTGTTATCGCAAGCTTTCTAAGGTTAGTCATGCCCACATGGAATGTTATCATGACGGCCCGCGGCACGAACGCGTCTGTAACCACTGATCCCATATACATCCGACGCGGTATATTTCAGGGTGATTCCCTCTCATCACTCCTGTTCTGTTTAGGAATAAATCCCATTTCTCAAATTCTTCAGAAATACGAGTTTAAAGGATACCGGCTTAAAGACGACACCACAATTAACCACTTACTCTATATGGACGACCTAAAAATATACGCGAATAATAAAATCAACCTTAAAGTACTTTTAGATAGTGTAGAAATTTTTACAACAGACATAGGAATGGAGTTTGGACTAAACAAATGCAACGTTTTACATCTAGTAGGAGGTAGGAGAAGAGAACATCAAGGAGAGGGCCATGTCCTGCTGAGTGGAGAAGAGTTTAGGCATTTACAGGTAGAAGAAAAATACAAATACCTAGGGATAAACGAAGCTGGGAAAATAGACCACGGAGAAGTTAGGAAACAGATACAAAAAGAATATTTTAGAAGAGTAAAAAGTCTAACTACATCACATCTGAATGCTCGAAACCTAATAAAGGCCATCAATATTTATGCGGTACCAGTACTACTCTACATATTTGGGATCATTAATTTCAAAACTACAGACTTAAAGAAAATAGACATCAAGACTAGGAAACTTTTAGCAATGAACAAAGCACATCAACAAAAAGCAGACGTGGAACGCCTTTATTTACCAATAGAAGACGGGGGTAGAGGACTGACTAACATAGAAACACAATACAAAACACAGATAATTAAATACAAAACATATTTGGAAACAGAAAAAGACTATATTTTGAGAGCAATAGTAGAACACGATAAAGGAAAGGACAAATACTCTATAATAAAAGAAACACAAACCAATTTAGAAGAAATAGGATTAAGACAAAATATAAACTACACTGACAAGGAATTAAAAGAAGCAATAGTTAAAACAAGAGTAGGAAAAATAAAGGCTAAACCTCTGCATGGGCAGTTTTATAAAGATGTACTCGAAAGAGAAAATATAGATAGGGAACAATCTTTTAAGTGGCTTAAAACCCAACACATATCTCCCTCATTAGAATCGTCCATATTTGCCATCCAAGACCAAGCAGTAATGACCAGGCAACATGAACGGGATATTTTGAAGAAACCAGTAGATGGTAAGTGTCGGCTATGTTTAATGAAAGACGAGACCACGCAGCACATCATCTCGGGATGCGAAAAACTTGCTGGCACTTACTACACCAAGAGGCACAACAACATCGTACAATATATCCTCTGGACAATAGCCAAGAAACACAAGTTCGAAGTCTCTAACCTGTGGTGGCAAGAACATCTGACGCAGCCACAGGTTAGAGAAAACGACACCGCCAAACTAATGTGGGAGATACCAATCCAAACAGACGTCACAATAACACACAATAGACCGGACATAATTTACACAGACAAGACACAAAACAAAACTTACCTCATAGACATCACAGTACCATCAGACTACAACATAGGAGCTAAGGAAATAGAAAAACTCAGCAAATACCATCCACTCAAACGTGAAATAGCCCGGTTATGGAACACACACACAGAAATCATCCCGATAGTAGTAGGAGCCACCGGTACCATAGCCAAATCATTACACAGATACTGCACCAAACTAGACTCAAACATTAACATACCAATCATTCAAAAACAGGCAGCCATCCACACCACAACCATACTAAGCAAAGTTTTAGGGGATACGATCTTCGTTTAGGGGGGAACTGAGCGATCCTTTCCCTGAGGGTCTCAGGGCGGACGCTCAGTAATCCGAGCACTTGCTCGAGTAGAGGAAAACCTCACACAACCACTAATATACAATAATAATATACATACTTATAATAATAATATAATATACATACACATAATACCTAATATACATAATATTATATGAGCTTAATAGTCATGTAGATATAAATGACACAACATACATCCAACATACATCCATATATTCTTACAAACTTTCACGTTTATAATATTAGTAAGATATAAGTAAGATACTTTATAATAAAAGTAGGTTATGGTAACGTAGCTCAAAGTTCTTTGTCGAAGATGACCCGTAATTAGTTTGTCCCGATTTTTAATATCTTCACCAAAATGTTCCAAAAAGTTTGACTTCTAAAGAAACAAGCAATTTGTTTAATTAAATGCTAATTTCTTTGTCCGTACAATCGCATAGCTATTGGTTGCTTGGCTTACGTCATTGCCGTCACAATTCCCCCTCCTTACTCTTTCCTTTTTAACCCCCGACGCAAAAACGACGGGGTGTTATAAGTTTGACGTGTCTGTCTGTCTGTGTGTGTGTCTGTCTGTGGCATCGTAGCTCCCGAACGGATGAACGGATTTTGATTTAGTTTTTTTTTGTTCAAAAGTAGAGTTAGTCAAGAGAGAGAGAGAGAGAGAGAGAGAGAGTAAGAGTGTTCTTAGCCATGTTTGGTGGAAATCGGTCCAAGATGGCCGCCACCACAAAACCGCGAATAACATATTTTGAAAGCGCTGCGTTGGGGGTTTTTTTTTTAATGTTTAATTTAATTCACTTGTTCGCTTAAAAAAGGAGGTTATTTATTCGACGTGTAACTCTATGTTTTTTTTGTTAATATACGGTATTGATCATAGTGCGAGCTTGACCAAAGTAAAAATATATGTAAAATTTTGCAAAAAAATGTTTCTTCTTGCTTTCTCCTTCTTCAAATGGATTCGTCACAGAGCACCCCTGTTTCGGAAAACCCCGAAGAACATCTTAAAAAAAACAACCAAAGCAAAAACCAAACTTATACAAAAACAAAACAAAACTCAAATATAATTTCTTTATTTTTCATTTTAATCTTTTTTCCTAGATTAGTAGTATGATTAGTGATCGACCCCAATGCCCTATATAATTCAAAGACCCTCCATTCTGTTGGAGTATATAAACCCCAATTATTTGAGATTTGCCTAAAATAAATGTATTATTTACTTCGCATAGCCGAATGTATGTTATCCTAAAAATGAGGTCAGCTTAGGTTTGGTGGCACGGCCTTGCTAGGTACCCGACACTCACCGCTACAAGGCCGTCCAATGTAAGAATGTACGGAATAAAAACCGATTTCTAAGTTGACAAGCCACATAAGTAATAAGTATATATAGTTGGTTGCCTGGAAGAGATCGCTCACAGCGATAAGGCCGCCAATTGTGGACCAAATTGTATTTCAGTGCTAATATTAAGTAAAACTGTAATTTTCTTTGGTTGCAATAAAGAGTATTCTATTCTATTATATATTAATGACTACCTACACCCAGCGGTTTCACACAGTAGCCTATTATTTTATTCCAGTGCCTATGTGCTATCTCTATACCAAATTGTAGCTCAATCGGTCCACCCGTTTAGGCGTGAATGAGTAACAAACCCATGTACATCCAGACATCCGTACATTTTTACAAACTTTCACGTTTATAATATTACTAGCCAGTGCGCCCAGTGGTTTTACCCGCTGTTCTGTAGCCTAACCTATGAGTTATTCCAAGGTCTAAGCTATCTCTATACCAATTTTCAGCTCAATCGGTCCACCCGTTTAGACGTGAAAGCGTAACAAACATACATCCAGAAATCCATACATTCTTACAAACTTTCAAGTTTATAAAATTTGTAAGATTGCGCTTGTCTAAGCCTGCTGACACACAAACAAAGTAGCTTCCCGTGTCTGTCTGCCCCTGTGTATGCTTAGATCTTTAACACTATGCAACTGATTTTGATGCAGTTTTTTATAGCTAGAGTGTTTCTATAGGAAGGTTTAATATGTTAAATACATGCATAATAGAGGTATATGATATGTAGTAGAGAAACACTGTAAATTTCAGTCAGGGCAGCAGTCAGGGAGGGCATTTCAGTCGGGGGTCAGGGCTACGAAGTGCGTGCGGGTGCACTAGTTGTAAACGTAGCAGATGGTTCCTCATGGCTCGTAATTATACCCGTCAGTAGATGCTATATCAATTAGTGCGTGCCAGATGCCATAGAAACCTGTTTCGGTCCTTTTATCGCTCGAACGCAACCTTTGTTCTAAACACCCCGGATTCTAAAGAAAACTATTTGATTCTGTTAGGAGACAAGCTCAAAAACGCTACTTTGGAGGCATCAAATAGGTAGATATGCAAAATTGAAAGTTGGTATTAGAGTTGTAAGGTTTCTCAATTTTTCTTATTTTCTAGAGGTAGTAAAGGATGACAAGACATTTATGCATTGACATGAATTTGATTGTGAATAACGCCCCTGTTTCGGCCCTTTTATCGCTCGAACGCAACCTTTATTCTAAACACCCCGGATTCTAAAGAAAACTATTTGATTCTGTAAGGAGACAAGCTTGAAAACGCTACTTTGGAGGTATCAAATAGGTATGCAAAATTAAAACTAATAGAAAGTTGTTAGGTAGTAGAGTTGTATGTATAGGTTGTAGAGTTGTAAGGTTTCTCAATTTTTTTCCTATTTTTTAAAGAGGTAGTAAACGATGTCAAGTCATTTATTTAATTTATTTATTGACATGAATTTGATTGTGAATAACGCCCCCGTTTCGGCCCTTTTATCGCTCGAACGCAACCTTTGTTCTAAACACCCGCATTCGCAAGGAAACTATTTGATTCTGTTCGAAGACTAGCAGATGACAAGATGCATATAAAATAGAGCGTTTTACTAAAATCGATCGAATGTCAATCTGTTAATTTAAAACAAAAGATTTTTACCGACTTGATAGGTATAACATGGATCTCACAACTTTTTACAGTAGAAGAACTGCGAGTTGCGAGACTTGGGTTTTTTACAAGTTATGTTTTTGAAGGCATAATATGTACCTATATTTGTTTGGAATATGTTATCCTATGTATTTCCATAACATTACATAAATACTTGTCAATTTAATAACCTCCTGTTTCAAAATCAGTCAACGCAACAATACCAACCCAGTGTAGTCATTCGAGTCCTATAAAAGAGTAGTAAAAAGTAAAAGATTGCGTTGAAAAAGTTTAGTGAAGCGTTCGCCTACCTGCTAATTAGACAAAGAGGTATCGGCGCGTCAGTGACACAGACGCACACATGCGACGCGTATGTGTGTGTACGGGCGAACGCGAGTGCCCGCAAGCGCCTATCGACGGCCACTGGATTGTGGACTGGGTAGGTTATGTTCGTTGGTGATACTGCTACATATTCTGTGCTCGAGCACGAGCTTCGAACAGCTGATAGCAGTGCCACAGATTAGCTAGCAGTATCAGCTCTGGTTCGATGCACACCTGTGAGGTACCGTAGTTACTATTGCCTGTTCTGTGGTCGCGCAGTTGCTCGCGCGCATTGACTTTGCTGCGCTCTCTTTCTAGCAAACGCAAGCATATTGTTCCGCGTAACTCTGAGGTTACCGTGAAGTATTACTAAACTTGACTCATTTATTTATTTATTATACAGCACATATCATAGCTAGGACTAATCTGAATGCTACAATAGTATTTTCTACCAGTTGCTCTAAGGCTGGAGAAAATGTATCATTAAAAATGTAGAGTCATTCACTTTCTTAATTTCATAAAAATCCTTAGGTTATCAGATTTAAGTCTCTTTAAACTATAGGACTAAAGACTAAAGACCCAACGATTTTGGCGAAAACTTTAAATAGGTACTTTAATCTCACGTAAAATGTACTCTATTCTGTAAAGAGGTTAACTATCACTCGTTTAAGCAATTCACAGCCACGTGGAGAGTCCTTTTTTTCTGCGCGGCACTGCACTGCACCTGTCACCCTGAGGCTTGAGGTATCAGTTGTTTAATTGTCATGACCAGTTATTTCGCCGGTGACATTCCACTTTAGTCTGAAACACAGCATTAGTGCTTGGCGAATGAATAGCTGGCTAATGGTAAAGAAAATAATAAAATAAAAATAACCTTTTGATTGAGACCAAAACAAGAATTACAATAATTACATAATATAATATGTATGTACTTGTAACTAGTGCCAAAATACAGTCTGGTCCACAATGGCAGCCTTATCGCTGTGAGCGATATCCAGGCAACCAACCTTTTTACGAAATTATAGCTGTCTAAAAGAGTCCAGTGGGGTTTGATATAAGAACTAGATAGAGGCAGACTACAAAAATGTTAGCAAACTATGAATTGTAACTATTTTTAGGGTTCCGTATCTCAAAAGGAAAAAACGGAACCCTTATAGGATCACTTTGTTGTCCGTCCGTCTGTCTGTCTGTCTGTCTGTCTGTCTGTCTGTCAAGACCCTTTTTCTCAGGAACGCGTGGAGGTAACAAACTGAAATTTATAGGAAATACTAAGGTCCATTGCCTCTTAGAGCTGTGAAAATTTCAAACTTCTAGGCCAACGCAATCAAAAGATATAGTCGAATATGTCACAAATTTCAGCAAATTTTCGACATTACCAAATAAATCAAAACCTACGGGGCACTTCCCGTGAACTCAGAATCTTGAAATTTGGCACAAAGTAACTCCTTAGAGCACAGATAAAGGAAAAATTGCGAAAACCTCAATAACGCGTACAGGTATTAAATTTAAATTCATACCAAATACTCAGCTTTATAATAACCTTAAGCTGTAAAAAAATCAAACCACTATTTCAACGCAATCAAAAGAAACAGCAATTTTAGCCGCATATTTTCAAACTCACAAGTACTCGCAAGGGAATCAAAACCTTCAGTACATAATATTATACCCACTTTTCCTTAGGGTTCCGTAGAAACCCGTAGGTTTGTACGGAACCCTCGGTGCTCGAGTCCTACTCGTACTTGACCGGTTTTATTTAAACCATGTAGAGTTCCCCAAGCTTTGTTACACAGGACACAGAATACTCTATAGTTAGTATAGGAGTTTTTAACACGTGGAAATCACGTGGGAAAAGTTGTAGCTTTAAATAAATCACTATTGCTAGTTTGACTGCATTTTATTAAGCTTTTAATATTTAAAATAGCTCCGTGACATTTAGCCTGCGGATATTATACCTACACTACTTAGTAAATCTAGTGTGGCTAGTTTTTAATTAACTTAGGTTTTATAGCCGATGGGTTAGTATTAGTAATTAGTACTAGTACAACAGAGATTTATATCATGTTAATATAGGTACATAGTAAAAAATATCGATCTATATACATAATGTCTTGATTTAGTTCCTCATTTAAATTGCCATTAAACAAACTATATAAACTTCCCTTAATAATTTTCTTAGATAGGAAATGTCTAATTGTGTGACGCCAAAACCACTAAAAAAATAAAAAATAAAGGGCATTACAGACGATGGAGCCGCAAACGCGAAAGTGATTATCATAATGATATCGGAGTGGTCGCACATTCCCGGATGCACCCGCCATTGGACGGAATCTAGCGTTCCATTTTTAAAAACCAGATCAGTGTTGCCAGCTGTCTTGTAAAATATTACTAAGTCTTCATTATGGAGTTGGCTTACGCTCACAGCTTCGTATGCTTACGTTAAAATATTAAATGCACCTACTTTGCGGATAATCTACTCCATATTTTTTTGTTGTTAAATTTATTAGTAATCCGTAGAACAGACTGATAGATCAGTCAGTCAGGCTTTTTTATGTTCTAGAAGTCTTCTTTATGTCTAGAAGACTAGGTAGATACTAAGTAGGTAATTAAGTATTTAAAAGTTTATATGATTGGGCTTGCCCTGACTTTTACTTACGAATATCTATATTTCTACATCGTTTTCTGAAACATCCGGACTATTTTGTTTGACTAATATTACCTATATGAAATTTAAAAACAGTTGAATTCTAGGTAAACAATCAAATACTTCTACTTACATAATTATTATTCTTATACCTAATATCATTTTGACGACGGCATTAATTAATTTTGTGTTTTTCATTACATAGTTATCATTCGTTGTTATGTAATACAGAATACATAAGAAATATTACGCGAGTATATGTACAATACATATTGTGCAATAAATAGGTAGATGTATTTAAAATTTAAACCATTTATAAATTGCATACCGCTTCTTTATACTCCACGAACAATTTATAATGCGGGCAGGTGCGCTTTAAAACTGGTCAAAATCTGCAGTATCAATTCTGGCTACAATCATAAATGTAACGGTAACAAAAAGAACTAACCTTTCAGCAAACTAAAAACAGCTATTTGTAAAGACGGTAGCGCCACCCCCATATCAATAAAGTTTGCAGACATTTGAAAAAATTCGCCAGTGCGGTCGTACAAGGTTGCCGCGCTCTCGAGGTCAATGAACACTTTGATTTGATGTCCTAAATACCTAATGACCACTACAGATAGTTTAAACTTCGAACTGTATTGTCAGTTGCCAGTGTTAATAAATAATAGTAGAGCACCTGAATTGAAGTTGAAAATTGAAGAGCAAGACGACTTGCAACATGTAGGTTATAAACATAATAAAAGTTATAATATTTTTTAGTTTAAAATCCTCTGTCAGGAAGAGTGAATGAAGATATTATGACGGATGATAGAGTAGAATGGAGGAGGAAGACGTGTTGTGCCGACCCTACATAATGTAGGATAAGAGAGCAGGAAGATGATTAGTTTTAAAATCCTCAAATTTGAGAGTAATAAAGTTGGATGTGGTAAATAAGCCTCTTCATCACTAATCAAATCACTCTTTTTGTAAATGATTACCCTCCAGATTTTTTTTAAATTACGCTTACCACAGACTAGCCTGCTCTACGGACCCACACGTTAGTGTATTTGCCAGTGTCTATTTTAAAATACGGAGATAAAAATTTGAACTAGTAAAAAATTACACAATGAGAAAATAGTGAATATATCATAATATATGCCAAAATATTTTTTAACAGGAACAAGAGAAAGCAGTTCTTGAAACATAACTTTTGAAATAATTTAAAATCCCCAGGTTTATTTTTAATTTAATTTCATAAAGGTACCTCTTTTGAGTAGGTAAGACGGTACATTTTTTACAGGATGTGCGTAAGTCATCACAATTAAATAACAAAGTAACGTTCAAGTATCATAAAGATTTTAATAAAATGGAAGGTGTTTTACTCGGTCTTGAATTTATTTCTAGAATTTTATTCGTCAGACATGTGTGAATTTCAAGCATTGTTTTAAAAAATCTTAAGATTAAATTGTTTGTAACCATTAATACAAAAATCTTTGGTGCAGGCATTTTCCTAGCAGTGGGACAGTATAGGCTAAATATAAATAAATAAAAAAAAAAAAACAAGACTACAGTTTCCTAGAGTTTCGCATCATTGTGAAATCCTAGATAGCACTGTGTTGATTATGGGCAGCGTTATCTCTCTAACATTAGGAGAGCGTCTTGCTCGTCTTCTTACTTCTTGTTAAAAGTATTTTAATGAGAATCTGTTTCAACTCAACACTGGAAAATTAAGTAAGGCGTGTGTTGCCAAATAAAAAATAAAACCGGTCAAGTACGAGTAGGACTCGAGCACCGAGGGTTCCGTACAAACCTACGGGTTTCTACGGAACCCTAAGGAAAAGTGAGTATAATATTATATACTGTAGGTTTTGATTCCCTTGCGAGTACTTGCGAGTTTGAAAATATGCGGCTAAAATTGCTGTTTCTTTTGACTGCGTTGACATAGATGTTTGATTTTTTTACAGCTTAAAGTTATTATAAAGCTAAGCATTTGGTATGAATTTCAATTTAATACCTTTACGCGTTCTTGAGGAAAGGGGTAGTAAATACAAAATTATTAAAAATATTTTTTATATGATGTAACTAAAAATTGACAGTTTTCGCAATTTTTCCTGTGCCTATGATTTAAGACGTTGCTGCGAACCAAATTTCAAGATTCTAAGTTAACGGCAAGTACCCTGTAGGTTTTGATTCCCTTGAGAGTAGTCGCGAGTTAAAAAATACGGCTAAAATTGCTGTTTCTTTTGAATGCGTTGAGATAGAGATTTGATTATATTACAGTTTAAAGGTATTATAAACCTTAGTATTTGATATGAATTTCAGTTTAATACCTGCACACGTTCATGAGAAATAAGGTAGTAAGTATGAAATTATTTAAAAAAAAATTTTTATGATGTAACTAAAAATGTACAATTTTCGCAATTTTTCTTTTATCTGTGCTCTAAGGAGTTGCTTCGTGCCAATTTTCAAGATTCTAAGTTCACGGGAAGTACCCTGTAGGTTTTGATTTTTTGAGAGTAGTTGCAAGATTAAAATTGCGACTAAAATTGCTGTTTCTTTTGAATGCGTTGACATAGAGGTTTGATTTTATTACAGTTTAGAGGTATTATAAATTTGAGTATTTGATATGAATTTCAATTTAATACGTCTACGCGTTCATGAGAAAAGGGGTAGTAAGTAAAAAATTATTCAAAATATTTTTTTCATATGATGCAAATAAAAATTTATAGTTTTCGCAATTTTTCCTTTATCTGTGCTCTAAGTAGTTACTTCGTGCCAAATTTCAAGATTCCGAGTTCACGGGAAGTGCCCCGTAGGTTTTGATTTATTTGGTAATGTCGAAAATTTGCTGAAATTTGGGACATATTCGACTATATCTTTTGATTGCGTTATCCTAGAAGTTTGAAATTTTCACAGCTCTAAGAGGCAATAGACCTTAGTATTTTCTGTAAATTTCAGCTTGTTACCTCCACGCGTTCCTGAAAAAAGGGTCTTGACAGACATACAGACAGACAGACAGACGGACGGACAACAAAGTGATCCTATAAGGGTTCCGTTTTTTCCTTTTGAGGTACGGAACCCTAAAAAACAATGCACACGAAGTTGCCGTTTTATTTTCGTCGGGTATTAGAAAACTTAGCTTTTTGATATATCCAATAACCTCAAGAATTAACGTTTTGTTGAATAATGTTATTCATAATTCATAATTCACAGAAACCTCAGCATGGAGCAGGGAATATTTCCCATAATGATGTCATCACTGACTCACTGACATTGTTACAGTGCGCTGACGAAATAATCTCTTGCATAACTCGACATGATTTTCATTCTTCATAAAGTATCTAAAATGCCTAAATACTTTAAACATTTGACTGCACTTTTTGACTTAAACAATAGATTTTATTAGATATTTTTTTACGAGTGGTCCCAGTCGCCGACTAAAATTATTTAAAATATAATAAGATATAATTGCGGTCCCATTCGCCGGAAGCCTCTTATGACCGTCCGTGGCCCAGAGGTTTTATGCCTGGCTATATAACAGTATTTCGAAGAGTCTCTGACTCTGGGTTCAGATCTTGGTGTGTATATTTTTCACCTGGGTATCGGCAAAGCCCTAAAATCCAGACCCTCATCGAGTTAACGCTGTACAAATACGTTATTTTTTCCTTCAAAACTCTGAATGAGGCCTCTCTTTTTGAGTTACGATATTTTCTTACTAGCACACCTAATTTGGCACGAGGACATTATTTTATCCCGGTTTTTTGTCCAAGCATACTTCAGACCTTATGGTAGTCAGATAGAGACAGCAGTAGAATTATCTTCGAGTGCGATAAAGATAGCTAGCGACAAAAACACATCCTCGTGCCTGACGACGACAGAACGACGTTAGAAAATATTTACTCCTGCAGGAGAGAATTGTATGGAAAAAGTGCAATTTTTGTGACATAGAATCTTAGATAAGTTATCTAACTGGATGTGTTAGGAACTTCCTGGCGTCTCCCGCTGCCAAAAATACGAGATCACCGGTCTTACCGATATTATTAACATATACAATATACAGCTTAACCCTGTGTGTGTAAGTACTTGTGTGCATATATTTTATGCTAGTGTTTAAAATTATTTTATCGGGTGCGTCCATATCGACGATCGAAAATTCATTAGGTACCTAGTGTGATATTATGATGGTGTGCGTTGCCTCTCATAGCGCGCATAGAAATAAGTATGTACCAGTAAATCTTTTAGTACTAGTTAATAGTAAAATTAATAGTACGTAAAATTTAGTAAGTAAGGTAGCCAGAAGACGCTGGATGCAGGTCGCTTCCAACCGGTACACATGGAAGTGCAAAGGGGAGGCATATGTTCAGCAGTGGACGTCCTATGGCTGAGATGATGATGATGAAGTAAAATTGTAATTTTCTTCTGGACTCAATAAAGAGTATTCTTATCTTATCTTACCCGGGCCTTCTCACGTCTGGCTTAATACTTAAAGGATAAATTCATGACAAGCTTGAAACATCAAGTTGCGCATATACCTACCTACTAGAGAATTAAATATTATGCCGCGAGCAAGTCGCGTCGCATTGCGCTCAATGTAGCGGACTTTACGATTCGAGAATCAGTAGACATTCTTAACCCTCTCTCTACCTACTACCCTTTACCCACTACCCATAGTTGTAACTTGTAACTATTGGCATCGTAGGTAAGCTGGTGTCTTTAGCTATGGAGAATAACTTTAGCTACTTATAATAAATATCACGAATAAAAGTTTCATTTAAACATCAAAAAACACGACGTAATAAAAGAAATTTAGTCATTTAATTCTGCTAAGAAGCTGTTTATGCTGTTTTTTGTTGGGCTAAAGTTTACCCCCTAAAGCTAAAGTAACTAGAATTTTGACCTTATAGCACCTAGGTATGCTGGTTGGTGGAAAACAAAAAACTAAAAGAAAATCATTAAAAAATATTTTTTCATATAAAAACATCAACAGGGGCAAAATACACCATCAAAAAAGAGCTTTGAGACCTCTAAATTACCAACTACATTTAGAAAATAACGGACATCCACATTCAAACTAGCATTTTAAATATTTGAAGGTCCATATCTCAAAAATTAGGCCCAGAACTTATTCACCCTACTTTTATTCGAAGAACACAAAAGAAGGCTTTTGATCGAATGAAACCGTCACCAGTCAGTGACAGGGTGACGGGTTCGAATTCCGAACCAAACGTCCCTTTTATACAAGAGCGAATCCAGGATTTGGTCCTGGGGAGGGCCAAGGTGCAGACGGGCAAACATATTATAATTTTTACTACGAAACTGTTTAGCTCGCTTTGAACAGTTAGAAAGTTCAAATATCCTTAATAATAAGTGCGATGATCGAGAAAAAACATATAATCTTGACCATGAAATATGTGCAAAATTCCTAACTCTACAATGCTTCTTGCCTTGCCCCCTGCCCCCCCCCCCCCCCCCCCTAAATCCGCCTATGCTTTTATACCTACTTTGATTTTAGATTCCGACAACGCAATTTATTTCAAGTCTATTCTAACTTGAACGGGTCGAAGTTGTTAAATTGATTTAATTGTTCTCCACACGTACCTACAATGAAATGATTTTATGTGTACTTGTAATATTATGATATTATTATTAACCAAAAATTTGTTACATATTTTTCTTGAAAAACAAAAGAAGAAAAACTTTAAAATTGTAATGTGTATTTATTTATTAAAAAATAATAATGTTAAACACTGACAAGCAGATACAATATAATTATTAATTATATAACATAACTAGCTTACCCGGCAAACGTTGTTTTGCCATATAAATAATTTCCTAGTAATTTCTAGTGTAGACAAAAAATAGCTTACTTATTGGAAGTATGTATGTATGTTAGAATTTGTATATTGTATGTATGTAAGAATGTGGTATATGCGTGAAATAAGCATTATTTTATTGAATTTTTTTTCATACAACCAATATTTCCATTGACATTTCAAAATAAAGATTCATAATGATTGATTTTTTGTAAACTATGAAAATCTTAATTGTTCAATTACATTTTTTTAATAAAATTAAATTAAAATTACATTTTTATAAGATCAACAACATTTTCGATATAAATAAAAAAAAGTATACTTACAACACAAAATCCGTTGTTATTGGAAGCTCGTGTCACGTGTTGAGTACTTTTGAGGTTATAAAATCACTTGATTAACTAATCGTGCAAAATACACTCAAAATTGATAATTTAATTATTATTGATAAAATAGGAATGATTAAAAGTTAATATGAGATAGCAAAATAATAATTGTCAACGTTACTACTACACTTGATGCATAAACAATAATGATGGCCGACAACTGTGTAGGGAGTGAGAAAGAAAGGAGACCGGCTTCGTTCTTATCCCTACTCCGTGCTGTTTACTGGGTCAGAAGTGACACCTGTAGACATCTGGCGGGGATAACTACTTAAATGACGATTGATCAGTTTTCGACCGGAGAGGAAAAATAATTAAATTACTAAAATGGCTATTAAAAAATAAGGGTTGATCGTAGAAGGGTGAAAATTGAGGATTGTATGTATTTTTGTATGTTGTATCATAAAAAAAATAGAAATTAAAATTTTTGTCTAAAAAATAAAAAATAAAAAATTTAGGGGTGGACTACCCCTAACATTTAGGGGGATGAAAAATAGATGTTGGCCGATTCTCATAGATACCGGATAAGCACAAAAAATTTCATCAAAATCGGTCAAGCCGTTTCGGAGGAGTATGGCAACGAAAACTGTGACACGAGAATTTTATATATTAGATAATATTATCTAAACAATATATAACCATTTTTTATAATAACACTATTATACAAAAAAAAACTTAAAGAATTTATCACAAAATATACAAGGAAAGAGTGACTGATTGACTGATCTATCTATCAACTCACAGCTCAAAACACTGAACGGATTTGGTTGAAATTTGGAACACAGATAGGTTTTATGACTTATGACGTAGACCTACTCTAAGAAAAGGATTTGCCCATGTGGGCAAAGCCGCAATCTTAAGCTAGTATGATGTACAATAACTAGTAGACCCGCGCGCACTTCGTAGCGCCTAATAGAAAAATACCATTGTTTCTCTACTATAATATATTTTATTATACATAATTTAAACCTTCCTTTTGGATCACTCTATTAAATAACGATCCATGTTTTTAGTGGATATTCATACACCCACGACCCACACGTTAGTGTATTTGCCAAGTTAAATAGTTCTAGTTCTCAATATGTAATCAAATTAACATTTAAATTATATTAGTTTAATGCCAGTAGCTACTCATTATAAGATAGGTACACGGAAGAGGTTGGTAGCAATTTAAATTAATCATCAAAATCACGTTTTAGTTCAGGGTCATTCTAGTACAGTAGGTACAGCTAAAGTAAGTGTTGAATCAGGCTAATAGGTAAGTTCTTAAACTGTGTCAACTAAGTACTAAGTAGCAAACATGTAAACAACATTGTTACTTGTTAATTTGTACGTGTATATTCATATTGGTATAAGAAATTTATTCATATGTAATATACGAGTAGAACCTATAAGAAAAATGGTGCAAAAATTATACTCTTCGGGTGCCCCGAACGCAAATTTCGAAAGTTGCGGAATTTCTCGAAGATTTTCTACACAATCACAATAATAGAAAAGGCTCTACCGACATGCAAAATTTAAAAATTAAGCACTTTTAGGGTATTTTTTGATGATTTTTCCTGGCATCATGACGCTTAAACACTCCCCAGGTTTTTAGTTTTTCCTAGATCAAAAAAAGGCAGACAGCTCAGATGCCAAAGCTCAGATAGGGTCCATCTTCCTCTTTTCGAGTATCATAGCTCTGTCACTGAGTGTATGCATAGGTATTAGTTATTAAATCAATGCCACGACTTTAAAAATCTGAGTTTAAACTCTTACTCTCTAAACAAATACAAATTGTTTATTGTTATGTAATTAAAATGTTATACTAACACTTACATTAATTATAATTAATAGTAAAAGTATTCTACCTATTAGAAAATATAAATACACATTATTTAAATTTAATACAAAAATTTAAATCTAAAACAAAATCTGAGTTCGTGACGATTCGCTATCTATCATGGTCCCTCCCTGCCCTCCATGAACTGTGCGTTTATTGTTTGTATTTGATAAATCGATATATTTACTGTTAATCGTCTGTAACCGGCCCACTTTATCGCTAGGTATTTATGTAGGTATTGGCTAAATCTGTCAAGGTCGTGCCGCACTTGGTTCAACATTTAAAGTTGTTTGCCTTATGTATTGTATTCTTTCTTTTGTTTTATGACATTGTTAAGTTATGCAACAGAAATATGGGCAAGAACAGAAATTGCATGCAATTTTCCTATATCTAATATAGTGCCTCTTTCAACAAATACCATCTGGAATCAGGACTAACATGCGTAAGATGATAATAATGATAATATTATCAGATAAAGGTACCTAGATCAAGTGCCTTAATCGTTGTCTACTCGAGATTTCCATGCAACTATTGCCTGCAATGTCCAAATTAACCGATTTAAGGACAGATTTGGTCCTTTGGTCTAGTATTTTGAAGTTCAGCTAAGTCTGGCTTCAAAACACGACATACTTAGCTGAACTTCAAAAAACTAGAATTAAATTAAATTTACATTAGAGTTTTTTACAAATTTTGTATTCTATCGACATATCTCCAATCTCCATATTGTTTCGTTGATAGCGTGTGACAAATCATAATATGTTTAACAAGATAGTAGGGTAGGGTCGCTGAGACTCAGGTAGTCGGTTACAGCTGCTGCGGTGTAAACTGTGAGCCTGTTTCTTATTCAATAGTTTTTTTATTTCAATGACTGACAGGAGCGTTCACTTTCTTGCCCTTGTGGACAAGTCGGAAGTGACTATCAAGAAAATTAAGAAATAATATGATGTTATCCAATGAAATAAAAAAGTAGGGTATAAAAACATAACATATATAATTAATTAGTATAAAATCTTCCTATATTGTTGATGACATTGCTACAATCGCAGGAAAACCTGGATGCAAACTCCTAAGGCAGATGTGCATGGCAGAAAGGGGAGGAGCATGCCCGACAATGATGATGATGAATCTTCCCGCATATTTATTTAGAGACTGGAGGTTAAGGCTTTTTCACCATAAACCTAAATACTACCCAGGATTTCAAATCAACTCTTCAGCCCAGTAATTTCATTAGCTACTGTGTGCCCTCCTACCGAACCACACTAAAGTTGACACATCACTGCTCGGGCGGTTAAATAGCTGTCACTGTTGGGGTACCCACCTGGTCGACTGCAAAGGAAGAAAAAGTCTACCCCTGGTAAAATCTAAACTGTAAGTTGATCTAACGACCAAAATACAGCATAATATATTTATTATTTTTTGTCCTTTTAACCTCCGACGCAAAAACGACGGGGTGTTATAAGTTTGACATGTATATCTGTGGCACCGTAGCTCCCGAACGGATGAACGGATTTTAATTTAGTTTTTTTTGTTAAAACTAGAGTTAGTCGCAAGTGTTCTTAGCCATGTTTGCTGGAAATCGGTCCAAGATGGCAGCCGTTACAAAATGGCGAATTACTTTTTTTCTCCACGACCCCGTCAATATGTATCAAATAATATCATTGGGGTTTTTTTAATTTTTTTATTTAATTCACTTGTACTAGAGTCACATAAACTACTACCGAGAAACATAACTTTCATCAATATTAATATTTACATGATAACATGCCTACGCCCCCTTGTAACTAAAGCACTGTTCACTGGAACGTGATCCTCAGAGGGTAATTATTGTACCTGCCGAGCTCCAAATCTTCGTCTCAGTCGACCTATTGTCAGAGAAGTCGAAACTCGAACCCTTCCCTTTGTCTATTTAAAAAAACTTCACGCCTCTTTAGTAAATCAACCTGCGTTACGGATTTTGCTCTATGGTAAAAGTTAAGAGCTTGTGTTCGTAGCTATACATATCTCCAATCGTACTTTATGTGTGTATCGTATTTTAACCGACTTCAAAAATTTTGGTTATCAACATGAAAAAGAAACTTCACTATCTTCTTCGTCGTTTCCTTACTGCTGAGTATTGCGAATTGCGACCACATGATAATATGTATTAATGCTCTATTTTGTGAATGTTCTGGCGCAGTTGCCTTCAATGGGACCTAGTATTAAGAGCCTCTCCAAACTATGCTTTGGAGATCGCATAATATGTCTTAAGAAGCTCCCGTTATTGACAGATGACAGAGAGCCTTTTATTGATGTTGATCTCTTCCATGATAAACTTATCAAAGAAAAAATTACACGACGCTTTCGAACCAATAGATAAACCAGATTTTCGGAATGTTCATAATATATTATATTAAAATATACAGGTACAGGTGTACAGGTATGTTTTTATATCAGTATATAGACTGTATTTGTCAGATCAGTATATAGACTGTATTAATACTACACTACTATATAATAATAATTATTATTGGGTAACTGTATTTGTCTCCAGCAAAAATACCTAGGACCTAGTGTTCTGTGGAGTGTTAATATCAGTCAAACTGTATTATACCTACCTAGTATCTAGCTATGTATTCTACATATAATATGCTAATCTAGACATTAAGCCACAGTGTTAGAGTCGTAATTAGATTACATTTGAAACAATCCGCGTGGCCGACGCGACGGTCTGTCGTGGACCGTGGAGTAGCGTCACAAAACTGGAAGTTATAACGACATTTAACAGTTACCACCACGTAATAATGTTATTAGATGGCTGATTGTCATATTGTTCCTTTTTTGACTTCATGATGATCTGGTACAGTCATTTTAAGATTAGTTTAACCTACCTCACCACCAATTCATGCTCCTTGTAGGGTTGTCTGGAAGAAATCTCTTTTAGAGGTAAGATCGCCAATACTTATACACTTAAGTGTGAAATTGTGTTTTAGTTTAAGGTTTTCTGTATATTTGTAAAGTTAAAAAAAATTTACTCATCTTATCTATCTTACCTATATTCTACCAATATCTGCTAAATTATGCGTAAGTATCAATTCCCACTCTTATTATTCCGGTCAATATACAAGTACATATGTATAATATAGAATTATTGATATTATAATCTCATTTTTTGAGTCGATTATAAAGTTAGTCGCAATCCAAGTAACACAAGGATCGCAGTGATGTACCGCAATACTCGCGTCGACTCCTTGCCTTTCACAGGCACTCTACAGTGATGGAACTTACTATTTTATTAAAATTACATACATACTAGGCATCCCACTAATTACTAGATATCCTACTAATGTTATAAATAGAGAATTTGAGAGAGAAGTACTCGGATCACATTGCAGGTATTATTCTAAGTCTTAATTTAAGTAGGTATAATAATTAAGTTCTACTTCAACCCCGTTGGGGCACTTGTGATTAGGCACATTAATTTTATTTGAATATTTATATTATAAGTTATTTACAACCAATTTCGTCTCACTTCTCGTCATCGCCTAATGTCAAATTTTTACAATATTTTGAAAAATAAAACTTTAAAATCCCTATTATCCAATACAAAATCAAAAGAAACTTTTTTTAAACTGCATTTTTGGTATTTCCAAAGTGGCGTATTGCAAAATAGATTTCATCTAAATATATAAAATGAAAGAGTGATTGATTGATTGACTGATCTATCAACGCACAGCCTAAACTGGTGAAGGGATCGGGTTGAAATTTTTACACATAGGTAAGTTTTTAATGTAGGTCTCTGAGTCTCTGGCTAAGAAAGGATTTTGCTACGCAGGTAAAGCGAGCTGCGAGCATAAGCTACTTGTACTAGTCTACTAGGTTTTAAAACGTTTTGCTACGCCATCGTTTTGTCTTCTAACAGGGCCTAAATTCTGCAAAAAAAAAGACGCGACGGCGCAGCAAAACGTAACCAAAAATTACCTATAAAACACATTTTTATTTTCAAAAACGCCACTTCCGTCCAGAATAACCCCGCAGATACATGCAGTAAGTAGTTTTCCTACTCGTTCACTAGCACTGTGTGACGCGGCGTGCGGCCCCGTTTTGCCGCGAGGCGGAGAGGCGGTGCCCGATGAGGGCAGGACGAGGGGGGAGGGGGGCCCCGCTAAACGGGATGCTCCACAGGGCTGGATTTACTTGTGTTCATTTATACTATTTGCATCATATTTTTCTTACATTCTTTCTTACTTTTGGTATTAGTTGCAAATTTTAAAAAAATTGAAAGATGAGAGGCGTAATTCACATCCGAAATCGCCTCTCTTTTCGTCATCGTCTACTATCAAATTTACACAAAAAAAATAAAAATTACCTTAATAAACCTTTTTTTAATAAACCTTACCGTTCCAGTATAAAATCAAAAATGCAACTTTTTTTTTAATTTTGCATTTTAGGTAGGTCCTACCTCCAAAGTAGGGTTTTTGGAAATAAGTATAAGTTTCATAGGTAATAAAAGGCCTTTTATTTTGCTGCACCGTCATTTCGTCTTGGTCCAGAATCTACTCGTCCATAATCCTGAATCCGGTCCTGTTTGCTCGATGCTCGCCTCCAATTTACATTTATGAAGTCCCGTATACCTAGAGATGGTCCCGTAACGGATTCCTGGATGTTTACTTTCGATAATTAAAAACGTCTCAGGTATGGTGTTACCCTGTTTAATACTTAAGATTTAACCTTGACTTCCCTAATTAGTTATTTCTGCTCAAGACTCCTAGATCTCTTTAGTTTAGTTCTAGCTGCGCCCAGCGGTTTTACCCGCAGTACTTATGTAGCCTATGTGTTACAAAATTTCAGCTCAATCGGTCCACCCTTTTAGGCGTGGAAGAGTAACAAACACACATCCAGACATCCTGACATCCAGACATCCATTCTTACAAACTTTCACGTTTATAATATTAGTAAGATTAACGGAATAGGTCTTTAATTTTTTGACTCTTTATTAGCTCGACAATAGTGATTGAGTTTAGCATTTTTTGTTTTTATGTTAGAAAGAAAGAAAGAAATAAATACATTTGCACACAAGACATACAAAACAAAAGACAATAACTGTAAAAGAAAAATAATCTTACCGCAAAAAGGTAACAACTCAGCATAAATTGTAATTCTTGGATGTTTACTTTCGATAATATTAATAATATTATATGTATATTAAAACTAAGGTGTGGCGTTACTCTGTTGAATACTTAAGATTTAACCTTGGCTTCCCTAATTAGTTATTACTGCTCAAGACTTCGAGATAGAATCTTAATTAAGTTCTAGTGCTTAGGATTAACGGAATTAGGTCTCTAATTTTCCGCCTTTTTATTCGCTCGACAAAACTATAGTCCAGTAAAAGAAGAAATGTGGATCGAAAAGTCGAAAGCAGAAAAACTAACTTAGTAACTTTGTTTGAACTAGTTAGGAGATAAACATACTAAAAGTCCCCACCCCTCCGAGGTGAGCCCGAGGGGGCGGAGGCCGAAGAAGGTCCCATTTTAAGGTTTTTTGCTTATATGTCAAAAACTGTGCGTTGTACGATATTTTGTTGTGCTACATTATTAAACCTCATAAAATTTTCTACAACTTTGGCCTTGACACTTTTTATCTATCTCCAATCGTTGTCCAGCTATGAGCTTCCAAACATGGTCTATTTTGAAAACGCTTAAATTAGTTTTCCATACAAAGTCAGTAAAAAAATCTTAAAAATTAAATTTGACCAACTTCTGGTTGTCGTATCATAATGAAACTTTGCAAATGTCTAGAAATCTGATGACAATTTAATAATCTGGTACTACTGAGCTGATGTGATGATGGAGCCAGGAGGCGTCTATTGAAACTCATCAATGGCTATTAGTAAAACCGGCGAGTTTAGGCTCATTACATTCGGATTGATGAGACGTAGGCACCTCCTGGTCCATTATCAGACCCTCGACAGCAAGTGTAATGAAAAAGTCTCATCGATTCGAATGTAATGTGCCCAAACTCGACGGGTTTACTAATAGTCATTGAAGAGTTTTAGTAGACACCTCCTGGCTCCATCATCAGATCAGCTCAGTGGTACCAGATTATTAAACTGTCATCAGATTTCTAGACATTTGCAAAGTTTCATTATGATACGACAACCAGAAGTTGGTCAAATTTTATTTTTAAGATTTTTTTACTGACTTTGTATGGAAAACTAATTTAAGCGTTTTCAAAATAGACCATGTTTGGAAGCTCATAGCTGGACAACGATTGGAGATAGATAAAAAGTGTCAAGGCCGAAGTTGTAGAAAATTTTATGAGGTTTAATAATGTAGTACTACAAAATATGGTACAACGCACAGTTTTTGACATATAAGCAAAAAACCTAAAAATGGGACCTTCTTCGGCCTCCCCCCCCTCGGGCTCACCTCGGAGGGGTGGGGACTTTTAGTATGATTATCTCCTAACAAGTCCAAACAGAGTTACTAAGTTAGTTTTTCTGCTTTCGACTTTTCGATCCACATACCCTTTTTGGGCACTCATTGACTGGGCTACTAATTGAGTTTAGTGTGTTTTTTTTATATATTTGACACCGACAGCTGCTTACTGTTTTTACTTGATTCCTATGATATTTCAATATAAACTACCCCGCCATTGAAGAGGAAGAGGTAAAAATCACTTACCCATTGAAAAGTAGCTTAAATTAAAAATGTTATTTCAGGATCTAAAGTACCAAATAGTCTAACAAATATAAAACAAATTTCAGCTCAACCGGTTCGACTGTTTGCGTGTAAAGAGGTATCAAACATACACACATCATAATTTCGCTTTTAAAATATTAACAAGTAGTTAAATGAATAGTTTTATGTAAATTTTGGCCTATACCACAACGTAACTTACTGTACATAAAGGGGTACCCTGCACCACCCCAACAAATTAGATACAATAGATGCTATCATTAGCTAACGGTATTATGTTCATATTGTTGCGTTTACAGGCTATCGGGTTTGCTATTCATGCGACGATTTACCACAATGACATTTTATCATACAACTAGCTTATTGCTCGGGGATTTGCCTACTTAGAGAAATTCTTTCTCAACGGAGGTCTACGTCATAAAGCCTATCTGTGTTCTAAAGTTCAGCCCAATTCATGCAGTGGATTGAACTGTGCGTTTATAGATGACACGCTAAGTTTTTTTTTTCTTTTACAGGCATGATATTTCGCAGGTATTTATTAAAATTATATTGTTAGCAAATTAGATGTTATTGAAGGATGCAGTGATAAAAATCCATTAGTCCTAAATCCAAAAAATCTAAAAAATTTAAGCTTAATAGAATCAGATTTTCACTAACTAATAATGTTTCCAGATAAAGTATATATCCAAGTGTAGAGAACAATATGTAGAGAAATTATACCCAATAGAAGCCAATTAGTGAATAGTGCGAGTATTATCTGGTACCTAATGTTGGTATCGATGCGTTTACTCCATCCATGCCAACGGATTGCTATTCACATCGTGTGCATTATGGCTTGCGAATTGAGCGATGTCACTGGCTACATTGTTGCTTTGAAAGTTCCTTGTTATACTGAGCAGTTAGTATGTTAAGGCTGGAAATCTAGGTCCTTGATTGGGTAGAGTTGCAAATCCACGGATCCCACATAAATATGTACTATAAAAAAAAAATAGATACCGGTAAAGGTAAGCGCAATCTGGCCGAGGAAGATTTATTAAGCCCATTTTGTAGCGTCCGTGGCCCAGTGGTCACACGTCCGGCTTTTAATCCGGAGACCCTGGGTTCAAAACTCAGTGTGTGGCAAAAAGTTCGCCTGGACGCTACCGTGTTTCGGAAGTCACGTTAAACTGTGGGTCCCGGCTGTTTCCTATAAGATATGTAGGAGGCAGTCGTTAGGTCATGTTGCAGGCCCTGTAGTAATCTCGACCACCTGAAACTGCAACATATAGGTTCGCCACACAACCTATAAATTGTGATTTGACTCTGACAGTGTAAGTAGTAAAACCTGTTCTGTTGGAGTATAAACCCCAATTATTATTATTATTATTCTATAGGTACAATATTAGGAACTCTTAAGATTCCGTAAGGTATAAACTATTAATATCCTTCTTCCCACTGATATTAAACATATAAAGTATGTATGTATTGTGTGTTTGTTACATCTTCACTCCTATACTACTAAACCGCCTGAGCAGAATTTTGGTATAATAATATGGTGGATAGCTTAGACCCTGGAATAACACATAGGTACAGGACAGGTCAAGAGCCAGGTCAAGAATACCAAGAACCGGCGAGCGTGTTTGAAGAATGTGTTAAAGGTTGAGGAAGCGAAAGAGGTGTCTTAGGATACTAAATGGGATTAGGATTGTAGGTAAATGGAGCGTAATAGTCTGTGCCTACAGAAGGTAAAAGCAAGGTTCTACTAATAGGGCTATAAAATAAGAAAGATAAGAAAACTCTTTATTGTATCACCACAATTTGTACACAATAAATCTAAAAACAGTCACACAGACAAGGTCACAGGCAGTTTATCTTTATGAATAAAGCCTATATGTATGTATGTATGCATGTGTATGAGTCTTGATGAGCTGAAGCTCATTCTTGATAACCTATACCTATAGCTACCTAATATCTACCTACCTTCTGGTATTATAAACGCAAGTGGCATCCTAGTGCATCGTGACGTATCGCTTTCACTCCGCGCTAACGCTAACCGCGATTCTATATTAAATCAAATGATTGTTTACCAATCAGACCACAACGGACACTTTTACTTGGCGAGCGTGTGTCTTTATATTTTCGACTAGTGGACCCGCGCGCACATCGTAGCGTTTAACAGAAAATTATCAGTGTTTCTCTACTATGTATGTATATTATGCATGTATTATACATATTATAAACCTTCCTCTTGAAACTATCTATTAAAAACCGTTGCGTAGTTTTAGAGGTCTAAAACCATCATAATATATTAGGGACAGACAGACACAGGAAGAGACTTTGTTTTATACAATGTAGTGAAGTATGTAGTATGTACTAATTTAATTATTATCGCTACATGCTAGACTTCTTTGTAACCCATTTTATACCCATTGCCTTTACAAAGAATCTAGTAAAAAAAAAGTCTTAACATCATAGGATTCTTAAGTAAAAAGTGTTGGGGCAGTGCACCCAGAATTTTACATCATTGTAAAATACTAGGTAGCACCGAACAAATTTTGGGTAGCGGTAATTGTTAACACGAGGAGAGCGTCTTGCTCGCTTACTTCTTTGTAAGTACATAATATAAAAAAGTAACTAGCATTACAAAAAGATCAAAAGCCCACCGCAATAAATGCACGATCGTGTAGGAAATAGTGTATAAAATATAATGGAGCCTATTAATGGAGTGTCGCCATGGCAGGTGGTTACTGGTGACGGGTGGCCACTCGCACTGCTACAACCTGCTCCTCACAGGCTGTGTGTTTAATGGTTTATACTTTTATTGGAACGGTGGAAAAACTTAGTTAAGAAACTAGATTAACATATTGATACACTAACTTATGCTCGCAGTATTGCCTGCGTGGCTAAATAATTTCTTATCGGAGGTCAACGTCATAAAACCTATCTGTATTCCAAATTTCAATCGATCCGTTCAGTGGTTTGGGCTGTACGTTGATTCGTTGATAGATCAGTCAGTCAATCAGTCACTCTTTTCTTTTATATATTTAGATAACGCTTTATTGAAACACAAAAGAAAATGCACAAAAACAACTTAAAAAATAAAACAATATAAAAAACCAGGTGTTTTAATTGACGGTCTTATCGCTAATACCAATCTCTTCTAGACAACCGGGGCAATGAGTCAGCAATCCGAATGTTATTAGCCCAAACTCGACGGTTTTACTAATATCCACTGAAGAGTTCCAGTAGATACCTCCTGGCTCCATTATCAGATCAGCTCAGTGGTACCAGATTATTGAACTGTCATCAGATTTCTATACATTTGCAAAATTTTATTATGGTACGACAACCAGAAGTTTTGTTACCGACTTTGTATGGAAAACTAATATAAGCGTCTTAAAAATAGACCGAATGATGATGTTTCGAAGCTCATAGCTGGACAACTCATATTGGAGATAGATAAAAAGTGTAAAGGCAAAGTTGTAGAGAATTTTATTAGGTTTCATAATGTAGTAGGTACAACAAAATATCGTATGACGCATAGTTTTTGACATGTAAGCATAAAACCTAAAAATGGGACCTTCTTCGGCCTCCCCCCCCCCTCAGGCTCACCTTAGTGTTTATCTACTAACTAGTCTAAACAAAGTTCCTAAGTTAGTTTTTCTGCTTTCGACTTTTCCATCCACAATCCTTCTTTTACTGAACTAACAAGAAAATGGGGGGAGTGCTGACAATGTTATGGATAATTATCATGAAAATGAAACTTAAAAATTAAGAATTACGAAATAATAAGTACATATACACATACAATTAAGCGACCAGCAGTGATCTATAAAACACCAAAACTGCAGTAAAGTGTACCGGCCCGGTTAACCCTGGCTCGATTCCAATCGCACATGTGTCTACTTGTTCACTAAACAATATAATATTACACTAACATTGCATAATTAATTACACTAATCTCATTACTTAGTCTAAGTGATATTGTCTCTGAAGTCATTCTTATAATACATCTGTGGCTTTACTTGACTATTTCAAATCAAGTAATATTTATGTCTAACTAGCTGCGCCCAGCGGTTTTACCCGCTTTTCTATAGCCTATGTGTTATTCTAGGATCTAAGCTATCTGTATACCAAATTTCAGCTCGATCGGTCCACCCGTTTAGACGTGAAAGAGTAACAAACACACATCTAGACATCCATTCTTACAAACTTTCACGTTTATAATATTAGTAAGACTAGCTGCACCCAGCGGTTTTACCCGCTTTTCTATAGCCTATGTGTTATTCTAGGATCTAAGCTATCTGTATACCAAATTTTAGCTCGATCGGTCCACCCGTTTAGGCGTGAAAGAGTAACAAACACACACCTATACATCCATTCTTACAAACTTTCACGTTTATAATATTAGTAAGACAAGCTGCGCCCAGCGGTTTTACCCGCTTTTCTATAGCCTATGTGTTATTCTAGGATCTAAGCTATCTGTATACCAAATTTCAGCTCGATCGGTCCACCCGTTTAGACGTGAAAGAGTAACAAACACACATCTAGACATCCATTCTTACAAACTTTGACGTTTATAATATTAGTAAGACTAGCTGCACCCAGCGGTTTTACCCGCTTTTCTATAGCCTATGTGTTATTCTAGGATCTAAGCTATCTGTATACCAAATTTTAGCTCGATCGGTCCACCCGTTTAGGCGTGAAAGAGTAACAAACACACACCTATACATCCATTCTTACAAACTTTCACGTTTATAATATTAGTAAGACAAGCTGCGCCCAGCGGTTTTACCCGCTTTTCTATAGCCTATGTGTTATTCTAGGATCTAAGCTATCTGTATACCAAATTTTAGCTCGATCGGTCCACCCGTTTAGGCGTGAAAGAGTAACAAACACACACCTATACATCCATTCTTACAAACTTTCACGTTTATAATATTAGTAAGACAAGCTGCGCCCAGCGGTTTTACCCGCTTTTCTATAGCCTATGTGTTATTCTAGGATCTAAGCTATCTGTATACCAAATTTCAGCTCGATCGGTCCACCCGTTTAGGCGTGAAAGAATAACAAACATCTAGACATCCATTCTTACAAGCTTTCACGTTTATAATAATAGAAAGATGCATTTTTGAGTGAGTGTGTATGTATGTTACTTCTTCACACCTAAACCAGTATATCGATTGAGCTGAAATTTTGTATAGAGATAGCTTAGACCCTGGAATAACACATAGGCTACTTCACAGCGGGTAAAACCACTGGGCGCAGCTTGTATCCTTATAAAAATAAATCTAACTCTCCTTAGCTTTCGTCGAACTAAATGCACACATATGAAAGAATGTATAAGAACAGGCTTTGATAATGTCATTTAGACCCGAATTTTAACGTCCTCTATCTCCTAAATAGCTTCCACAACTTGATTTTGGCAAATGACGCAAATTACATCACACTAACATAAAAATTTGAACGTAGGTGTGTATGTGTTAGTTTGTTACTTCTTAAGGTTATAATGGCAGAAGTGATTGACCCAAATTTAAAATACTTGTTCTAAGCTTTTAGACCCTAAATATCAGAGGGCTTATTCACAAGCAAATTGCTTGATCATGCCGTAGTGCGACCACCTCCCTATTTCGTGTAGAAATAACAGTCAAATGTCACTTTTCGTATTTAGAATAAGTATACAATAACTAGAAAGAATGGGAGAGGATCGTGTTGTGAAGAGGGCGTATGTGGGACGACCAGTTGGTCGTAGACCCGTTGGTCGTAGACCCGTAGGTCGTAGACCCGTTGGTCGTAGACCCGTTGGTCGTCCCAGGTACCGCTGGAAAGATGAGGTGGAAAAGGATGTGCACGCCCTGAAAGTTGAAAACTGGTGGGAAGTGGCACAGGACAGAACCAGTTGGAGGCTCTTATTGTCGGAGGCCAAAACTCACTTTGGGTTCTCGCGCCAACGTAGTAAGGTAAGTATACAATAACTAATGACCCGCGCGCACTTTTTTTTTTAATTTTTTTTTTATGTTATTAATTAGAAGACGATCAAGACGCTCTCCTGATGTTAAGAGATAACGCTGCCCATAATCAGTACAGTGTTACCCAAGATTTCACAATTATGTGAAATTCTAGGAGCACTGCACCAACGCTTCTTACTCAAGAGTCATAAGATGTTAAGAATCTTTAGCCCAGTAATTTCACTAGCTACAGTGCCCTCCTACCGGAGCACAGTAATGTTTGCACATCACTGCTCAGGCGGTAGAATAACTGGCACTGTTGGGGTACCCACCTAGACGACCTCCTGCAAAGGAAGTCTACCCCCGGGAAAATTATATAGTTTATTTTATACTATGTAGTGATTATTATATTATCGTACGAAAATACAATCAATAACCTTCTCGAATTATCGTTTTGAGACGCCCTTTTACGAACGATTCGGGAAATAAACGAAAGTGACTACCACAGATAAAATCGTCTGCTACAAATAGCTAAATATCCCAAATTACAGTATTTTTTACTGTCAAATTTTAGAATTTTCTTCTGTTTTGATTATTTTAAGACTATTTTTCAGGGAGTAAAACCGCTGAGCACAGCTAGTCAGATATAAACAGCAAAATGCAAATACGGTCAAGCTGGTTGCTGATTGTCGAGCGGTTTGCCTTGCGTTCCGCCGTCTAGGTCAATTTTATACACAAAAAATACTTGGAATTTGTTTAAAAACATAGTTTGGTGGACATTAAAGCTTCTTTGAAAATAGATTGTGGAACATATTATGTAGTATCCCTTGCCTTCATAAATATAAAATGAGGAGAGAAAATTGAGGTTTAACATAATGTTATTTACTAGCTCATGCTCGCGGATTTACCCACGTGACAAAATCCTTTCTTAGCAAAGGTCCAGGTCATAAAATTTATCTGTATTCCAAATTTGAACCCAATCCGTTCACTGGTTTGAGCTGAGCGTTGATAGACCAGACAGTCACTCTTTCCTTTTATAATACGACTTATATTTATTTAGATTTGGTTCATAGACATAGACATAACTTTATTGGTAAATTTCATTACAAGTCATATAAAAATAATAAATTAAAATATTTATAAAACAACAAGTACATATTTATAAGCAACTACTGCTGTTTATAATCTAAAAATTCCTTATAGGAGTGGAAAGACCTTGCAAGTAGCCATTTTTTAGTTTTATTTTTAAAACTATTTAAGTTTGGTGCATTTGTGACATCATCAGGTACTTAGTCTATTGTAAACGTCCGGCCCCATCACATGGATCGTATTGGCCGTTTTAGCTAGTTCTGCTATCTACATTATAATATTATTCAGTTCAACCGTTCATCAGTTTAAGGGTGAAGGGGTAACAAAGACAAAGAAAATACACACCTCTTTCTCTATATCGGTGCTGAGAGTCCTCAGTTCTTGTCTTACCAATAATGCAACCTGTATTCAAATCTATTTACGTTAAAATCTGTATTACATATTATGACAGGAATATCACTTCATAGTATAAAATAAAGTTGCTTCTCGCGTCTATCTGTCCCTATTTATGCTTATATCTTTAAAACTACGTAAGATATTTTGATGCGGTTTTCATTAATAGATAGAGTGATTCAAGAGGAAGGTTTATATGTATAATACATGCATATTATAGTAGTAAAACACTGATAATTTTCGATTAAGCGCGAAGAAGTGCGCGCGGGTCCAGTATAAGCCGGGTTGAGTATAGCCGTTTTAATGTTTTTGTTTTGCACAAATTGACGTCTACTCAGGATTTCAAGAAATTATTTATTATTCATCTTGTAAAAAATACCTTTGACCCCCTTATTTTGGAATATTCTTTGCAAACAATAAGCTTAAATTTTGTTGAACATAATCCGTAATGTTTTTGTTTATTTTCCTCCTCATTACCAACAATAATTTTAGCTAATTGCCAACACTTCAATGTTTGTTCGACATGCTTAATTTATTGTTTATTTATTTTCCTTTTTGTTTTCACGAGTTTTTAATACCTTCCTACTCTTTCTTGATGTTTTCATATTATTAAAACCATTATATTCTTCATGTTTACTCTACTGACATTTACCTGTGACTTTGTACTTTGTACACGTGAAATTTGTATGATTTATAGTGCCCGTAATATATATTTTAAAGTCTACAATATAGTTCAAGATAGTAGTTTTGTAGTTATAGTCTACAGTATAGTTAGGTCTGTCAATATTTGTTTTTTTTTTCGGATCAATTATTCCTACTTTGTTTAAGTTATCTACATACCAATTTGCAGCTTGTTCCGTACAGCCGTTTAAACGTAGTGGTTATACAAATAGTTACGTACACAAATTCATTCTTGCGCTTATATAAAATAAGACGAATATTGACACATTGCAAAAAGATCAACCAGTGATTTTCGATCAAACAAGGCTAATCTATGTATAAAGAGAGAGCCCATGTGTTAATCCAGGGTATAAGTTATCTCTATACCAAAATTCAGCTCAAAACATTGACAAACGTGTGATCCGTGCTGGATTTCTTAATAAGACGCTCTACATTTCGGTCGGGATTTTAAGTAGAGTGACAAGACAAGTGCCCGCAAACTGGACCTAACATTCAAGTTTTTCTGAACAACCGTTTAAGCAACAAAGTAGGCGGCGATCGTGTAGTTTTGTGAGGAAAAGAGATTGGTATTAACTTAATTACCTGCCGCGGCCCGAAACGTCCTTTGTCGGTCGCTTCGAGCCGAGTTCATTGATTCCCATTCTGCGCCCCTTTGCTCCTATACCAGTAACCACTCATCAAGACCTCCCGAAATGGTTAACACTCCTCTTTAGTATGAACAGTAGACTTGGAACAAGAGCGGCAGGGGAGGTCAAGTTGACTGGTAGCTCGGTGCTAACATGTGTTTGTGCCATTGGCCTCTACAGTCCGACATTCAAATTTCGACCTTATCAACGCGAAGTAAGAGTGATTCACCCAAGAGAGTTCATTGGAAATTTTTAGAAAATACTTTTGCGTAAATGATCTTGTCTGTACAAGAAGGTTTTAATTGTAGGTTAATTTACTGTTGCTTTTATTTGGGAAAGACATAAATCTAATGAAATGTTTTTAATCTCTACCTTGTACTAGACCTGACCTATATAAATCAACTACCCGTTTTTACCCGTTGTACTGTAATGTGTTATTCCAGGATCTAAGCTATCTCTATACCAGATTTCAGCTCAATCGGTCCACCCGTTTAGGCGTGAAGAAGTAACAAACATACACACACTTACAAACTTTCGTATTTATAATGTTAGTGTGATTATAAGGACTAGGTCATCTAGCCTTAGGTTAGGTCTCAAAACGGCAGGATTTTTCCCCATGTTTACAGATTATCGAGTAGCTGTACTTTTCTTCGCGTGAATGGTGTGCAACATTATACTGGACGTCTTCCTCCTCACATTCTTTAAAATGTTATTTTTACACAAAGAATCCACTATCATACCTAACATTTTGATCAATTATTATTCTTTTGATATAAATTAGGTTCCTTTCCAATCTAAGTTAATACAAGTAAGCTATAAATTATATATAGGTGACATAGAACGTAGACCTGATTTCTAACATGGTCTAACGTCCTTACCATTAATTTATTCAAATTGAGCAGCTGATTCGCTTTCCGACTGACGAATTGTCCTTCCATTAGTTTTATTTAAGGTGCTTCGAAATCCAAACAATATTGAAGATAGAATGACAATAAATATATAAAAATAATTAGAGCGGAATTAACACTACTCGTAAATATTATTAAAGTAAAACAATAATTTTAATTTACACCTTTTTATTTAGTTGGCTCTTTAAAAATCTAGTCGACTCTGTACATAGACAATTTGAGAATGCAGCAAGACGACAGCGTTTCGTAGTTTATACCTTTACTTAAATATTTATAGGTTTAGATGCACAGTGCCAGTTATTCTACCGCCTGAGCAGTGATGTGCAAATATTACTGTGCTTCGGTAGGAGGGCACTGTATAAGCTAGTGAAATTACTGGGCTAAAGAGTCTTAACATCTTATGACTCTTGAGTAAGAAGCATTGGTGCAGTGCACCTAGAATTGCACATAATTGTGAAATTCTGGGTAGCACTGTACTGATTATGGGCAGCGTTATCTCTTAACATCAGGAGAGCGTCTTGCTCGTCTTCTCACTTCTCCACATAAAAAAAAAATAGATACTACTTGAATACTTTAGACACTTACATTTATTTTTATTTTGAAAAATTACATTTGGAAGTAAAAAAAATGCAAATTATTAAAAAAAAAATGTATTTGGTAGAGGCGTCCAAAAATAGGTCGTTAGTATTTTCTTGATATTAATCATGTCCATAGACGTATACAATTCGGCAAGTTTTTTTATTTAGCCGGGTGTGTCCTAATATCAGGGCAAAGGGCTCTCTATCTTAACTAGCTAGTAATTATATTTCACTCGTACATCTTACTAATCCTACTGATATCTTACTAATTTTGCGAGAAAGACGGATATGTGGTTTCATCTATTGTATCGTGACTATTGCATATATTTTTCTTGGTTTTGGTAATGATATCTTATAATTCTAATGAAAAGCCTAGTGTTCCCGGTACTTCTGTATGGCGCAGAAACGTGGACGGTTCGCCTCAAAGACCGACGCAAAATCGATGCACTGGATATGTGGTGCTGGCGGCGACTGTTGCAGATTCCTTGGACAGCGTTTAGGACCAATGTCTCAATCCTGGAGGAGCTTAAAATCAAACAGAGATTATCGTCGACTGTGCAAACACGAATCCTTAAATATTTCGGCCACGTTGTTCGAAACGAACACTCCATGGAGAGACTCGTTGTCCAGGGAAATGTAGAGGGCAAGCGGTCGCGCGGTCGATCACCTACGCGTTTGACAGACCTCATCAAAGCTGCGACACAAACCTCCGTAGTGCAGAGTTCCCGAGACGCTTGGGACCGTGACAAGTGGAGGCGCATCACGAGGGCTGTTTTAGCCAATAATGAAAATGCAGCATCATCAACCACGACCACTCTGTCAAGAGTGAACGACTAAGGAGGAGGATCTTATAATTATTTCTTTTTAAATATTGTTTGTTATTTTTATCTTTATTATTTTGACATGTTTGTAATTTTTATTTAATTTTAAATCTTGACATTAATAATTAATCTTTTGTAGTAATTGTATAATAATTGTAATTTGATCACATTGATAATTGGTGTAATTGGCTAAAGCCGTACTAATAATTATATAAATAAAATAAATAAATAAAATAAAATAATAAACGTGAAAGTTTGTAAAAATGGATGTCTGGATGTCAGAATGTTTGTTACTCAATCACGCCTAAACGGGTGGACCGATTGAGCCGAAATTTGGTACAGATATAGTTTAGACCCTGGAATAACACATAGGCTATAATACAGCGGGTAAAACCGCCGGGCGCAGCTAGTAATATTATAATAGTGTAAATTTAAATTTGTATAGATGTCGAAGCACCTTAAGGTAGAATATGTTTAGGCCGGATGTTTAGCAACTCTACCGCCTCTACCTGACAAACAAAAGACCTTTAACTTTTTATGTAGTTAGTATCAATAAATAACGACTTGTCTATTATGTGATGTGTGCAGTGGTTTTTATGTTTCTACTTTTTAATATAGGAAATATAGCTCAGTCTTGCTCCATAGCTAAGTAATTTTATTTATTTATTTCAATTAGAACGGCGACAGTGCCACTTACACTAAGTCACATGCATTTATTTATATGTATACATAAAAAAAATTGCAGAAAAATATAATAATTGACACATCATCTCACTATGTAAGCTTAAGCTGTAAGATAAGAGCCAATAAATTATTTTCATTTCATTTCATCATAATATTTAAAACAATTCATAAAAACAAATAAATGTCAGTTAAAAATATGTCAAAGATTCTTATATAATAATGATAAAATTACAGATAAAAAACAAATTAAGTCCACGTCCGTTACCAGTTTAATGTTAAGTTAATGTAAAAGTTATGCACAAGTGAACTTTTAAATGATTAAACCGATTTCTTGAAAAAGCAACCTCTATGGAAAATGGATTAGGTTTCTTTTATAAGAATACCTCTTATGTATTACTAGCTGCGGGCAGCGGTTTTACCTGCTGTACAGTATGTAGCCTATGTATTATTTCAGGGTCTGAGCTATCTCTATACCAATCTATACCATTTCAGCTCAATCGGTCCACCCGTTTAGGCGTGAAAGAGTAACAAACATCCAGACATCCAATTCTTACATACTTTCACGTTTTAGAGTAGCAAACATAATATTATTGTATAGTAAGATATGTTTTATTTGTGTTTTTGAAGTGCGCTATCCTTTTATATTACATAGGTATATTGTTAACTGTTGTCTCATCACTATTTAAAGAGTTATTTACTTGTAGTCTGTAGTGGAAAATTCGCACAACTTTGTATTAGTCACTACGAGTAGAACTTTACTCTACTCAAAACCCATTAATCAGTCTAAGTACTTAGTAGTAGTCAAAAGTGATTCAGTATCATGAAAACCCCATAGATATTTATTATTTGTTTTATTAATCAGAAATATAGTATGTAATTATTTATTAATCGTAGAATAGATTTCATTTCTCATTGCAGACAGCGGTCATGATTAAAGTGCCTTAAAACTTTTGTGATTTTTTTCATCATACATAATACGTTGCTATAGTATGTATTCACTTCAGTTGTATGTAATTTTATTTACTTATTCGTAAATTCAAGCTTCTCTTCACCGTTCTATATCAGCTGGAAAATATAACCTATGCACGTAAAAATTTGTAAGAACACAAAGTATTACGATTTCTCATAAAGAGTAAGCACGCGTAGAGATAAACCATTTTAAAATTGCATCTGACCTCCAAACAAAATATTACCAGGACTGTGTGTTACGAACTGCAGTTTAATAACGAACGAAATCCACCTTCCTATTTCACGTCACTCAATGGTTTGCGTCGTTCTATTGTGCCCACCATCTCATAAAACACCATCGTAACTTCGCTATTCATTACTTTATCTATTCAAATTTAATATTATTCTCCGTACAAAGGCAGCAATGTAAGTATTACGGTATAAAAAGTAGATCGCGTAATAAAACAGGGCAAGCTACCAGCTGTGCGTTGATAATCATGTCCGTTTCTCTGGCATGCGCTGGCTACGTCACGGCCAACTGTGGCTAACAATACCAACATTGGTCCAAATGTTTGGTAAACTTGAGTGTTGGTGCAAGGATATTTTGGCGTGTGGTTAAATATGGAACTAATTTCTTGATAAATTATAATTAGTTTGTATCTTCGATTGTTAACACATATTTAATATTAAAAGTAAGTATTAGAGTTCGCGCTTACGTATTAGTTATTCATACGTATATGTATTGTATTAATTTCTCTAAATTTATTTTAAGTAGATGAACCGATTGAGTTAAAATTACAATGAAACGTAGATAGGTTAGACCCTGAAATATTACAAAGAATAGATCTGGTTTTTTTTTCTTAAATCTAACCATGCTGAAACTATAGGTGGCACCATACAGTGTCTGATATGGGCAATCGGTAAACGTGCGCGAACTTCGTTGCGCCTAACAGTAAATTAGATAGATAGATAACCCTTTATCGGTTCACGGTTTCACGGTTGTCTGGAAGAGATCGCTTTAAGCGATAAGACCGCCAATTGATACACCGCACCGTTAGTTTAAATTTTGTTGTTTGTAAAAATTACTTTATATGTGGATCAATGAAGAGTTTCTTATCTTTTTTGAAAACACAACACAAAATATACAAAAAACTTGAGAGGTGTCAAGGGACACCCGGATGGAACGAAGTTCCTATAGAAATAAAAATATCTGGCTTGCTTTCTATAAGAGAGCGAGAGAGAGAGAGAGAGAGAGAGAGAGAGAGAGAGAGAGAGAGACAGAGAAACATGCGCACGCCGCACAGCTTACAATAGCAAAAAGTGTCGTGACAACTTTTCGTAAGATTTTTTTTCGTCTAGCCCCCTTTCACAACGCGCGATAACGAAGGAACTTCGTTCTAACAACTTAAAAACAAAAATAATATAAAAACTAAGTGTAGCAATTGGCGGTCTTATTGCCAATAGCGATCTCTTCCAGACAACCATACAGGGATAGGAGTCAAATGTTTCTCTATACAGGGCTATTTTTAAAACACTCATTATTATTTAAAAAATGTTCAACTCCGACAAAAGTAGGTCGTCCCTACTCTTCTGATCTGAGGGGCTAATGGCTAATTCCCACCCACTACAATTGATGGCAACTTCAATGTACATTGCTCCTTTTGTTACTTTACTCATATTAATAAGTAGGTTTAAGCACGTAATGTACGCAATTTGTATATGGATTCTAGTGTTTTACATGTCGTTTTGCGATAGCCAATAGGCCCTCTGTAGTCGTCCCTTCTGTCGCCAGGTATCAAAATATCGTACCTTTTTAAAAAGTAAACTTCAAATTATCTATTGTTTGTTCGAGGGATCTTATCAGGCTGTATTAACATAGTTTTGACGTAATTGATGACGCTTTGCTGTGGAATTTTATTTGTCCAGTTTTAAATTGCACCTGGTTTTTAAACAAAATGTTCCTCAATACAATAGGTTTGAGTTTAATAAATTAACGCGTGAACTCAAACTGAGTTGGCCTTGCATTTTAAATTACTGTGCAATTAAATAGGCCAGTTAAAATTAATAATTAGGTACCTACCTACTATTTAATTTTTAATTATTATTTTTAATAACACCTATTATTCGAATTAAGTGTTCTGTACTGCTGAAGTATAGGTAGATGTAATATCCCTTGCCCGGTACATGCTGAGCCTATTCCAATTATCAGTGGATTGTGTGTGTTGTTTTTTTTCTTTTGTGTAATTTTCCTTTTTACTGATAATAAATACTTTTTTATCTTTTTTTAATATTGTTTGTTTTTTTTTTCCTCAATAAGTATGAAAATTTGTTACAAAATTAAATTTGTTTTTTCTCAATAATAAAGGCATTTGCCACAAGAAAATAATCCGAAACTCACGTCAGTTAAAAGTGATCGAGAAATATAGTACCAACTATGTTATTTCATATATAATGTATGTTTGTACAAACATGATGTGTTTACTCATGTAAACAATGCCTTTGTCCAAACAATTGCACAATTCGATTAATTATGTACGGATCGAGACAATGCTATTTACATCATATTATACGGTTGTCTGGAAGAGCTCGCTAATAGCGATAAGACCGCCAATTGTAACAATTTAAATTTTAAAATGTATAATATTATGTGTGTGTTTTTATTGTAAGAAAATCACACTTCTTACTAATACCACACATTCACCACACACACATAATAGGACACACATATAGGTTTCACATTCTTCTTTTTTTACCAGGGGTAGACTTCCTTTGCAGGAGGTCGTCTAGGTGGGTACCCCAACAGTGCCAGTTATTCTACCGCCTGAGCAGTGATGTGCAAACATTACTGTGCTCCGGTAGGAGGGCACTGTAGCTAGTGTAATTACTGGGCTAAAGAGTCTTAACATCTTATGACTCTTGAGTAAGAAGCGTTGGTGCAGTGCTCCTAGATTTTCACATAATTGTGAAATCCTAGGTAACACTGTACTGATTATGGGCAGCCGTTATCTCTTAACATCAGGAGAGCGTCTTGCTCGTCTTCTACTTCATCACATAAAAAAAAAATAATAATAATATTATAAACGTGAAAGTTTGTAAAAATGGATGTCTGGATGGATGTTTGTTACTCTTTCAGGCCTAAACGGGTGGACCGATTGAGCTGAAATTTGGTATAGAGATAGCTTAGAGCCTGGAATAACACATAGGCTACAGTACAACGGGTAAAACCGCTTGGCACAGCTAGTTATAATATATGAAAATAATGTTACTAGATAAATATAATATAGGTTAGGTTTAGCTAATTTGAGAAATGTTTACAATAACATGTATACCGTAAAAACCTAACGTTTTATTTACCACGTAACAACATTTCAACATTTCATTACTAACATTAACCAAAATTTAATCTAGATTCCACAGGGAGATAGTGTAAACTTTTTACAAAGCACTTGCGACGACTGGCTGAAATGAAAGAAAAATAAATAAAAAGGACCGCCGCCGGGCTGAGCGTTTGCCGTGTGCCATAAAAACTCAACGGTAGACTCTGAATGCCGATCGACTCGATCATTTAAATGCATCCTACACATTGATTTAGTACCTTAAAGATGTGACACAAAGTAGCCAGGTAGGTATTTAAGCTACTTGAAAATGAAAAAGAAATGAAAATGAATGAGTTTTATTGGCATACTTAATACAAGCTCAAAGTCGCACAGCGAGCTATGGAAAGGACTATGCTCGGGGTTTCTCTACGTGATCGAATCAGAAATGAAGAGATCCGTAGGCGAACTAAAGTCACCGACATAGCCCAGCGGATTAGCAAGCTGAAGTGGCAATGGGCAGGCCACATAGCGCGGAGAGCGGATGGCCGATGCGATGGGGTCGAAAAGTGCTCGAGTGGAGATCACGGACTAGCGAACGCAGCGTAGGACGTCCACCCACAAGGTGGACAGACGACCTTATAAAGGTCGCCGAAAGACGCTGGATGCAGGTCGCTTCCAACCGGTACATATGGAAGTCTAAAGGGGAGGCCTATGTTCAGCAGTGGACGTCTTACGGCTGAGATGATGATGATGATGACTTAATACAAACATGGAATAACAGAAGTGATTATATTATATACTAGACATTAGACATAGAAAAAAAAACAGCAGCCAAAGGCAGACTCAGCGTGACGCTATGATAACCCTGCGGCTATCTTGACTGCTGGTTTTCAGTCTGCTCCCGAGCTCAATTAGTGCTGGTGTTATTGCTGAGCGACTGGTCACAGCGGGACATTCTTATACCATTACATGTTACGTTTTTACCTCAAAGTTTTGTATTTGACAGCAAACTGCAATGACAGACGCCGCATCGGCAACACCAATTATGTTGGTGACTATTACGACCTATATTATGTTGTATTTAAGTGACGGTAACTGCTCACCATCCGACGAACCGTCTGCTTGTGTGTCCATAATATAACACATAAACTTTCGCGATTTGAACTCATGGATTTATAATATTTTTGTAAAGTAACAAAATAATTACGCGATAAGTCCATGTTTAAACTGAAGCTGTTCTGTTTTGTTTGCAAGAAGGAAGTACTGGGCACTGTAGCTTATGAAATTACTGTGCTGAAGAGTCAACATCTTATGACTCTTGAGCGTCGGTGCTACCTAGAATTTTACATCATAGTGAAATCCTGGGTGGCCTCTGTATTCATTTTGGGCATCGTGATCTCTTACCATCAGGAGAGCGTCTTGCTCGTCTTCTTACTTCGTTGTTTATATTAAAAGTCAAAATGTAAATTATTGAGGTGATTACTTCCAAAAGAACGGGTTTGGTACCCTAATTACGCTGCTAGAGTCAACCCATGGAAACCGAGATCCACCGTTTTATGACATCAGTGACAACAATCAGAGAATGTAGGTATATTTATAATTATGAAAAAATACATAAAAATGCAAAAGACAGTACCTAATCTAGCTAAGTAAACACGTAGCTCAGTTGCCGACATATTTATATATATATTATATATATAGGTTATGTCACTCCTTCTACATAATGAGAGATTATATCTGACTTTTAGAGATTTATCTTGAATTTAATTTTAGGTTTTATGAACTGGCCTGAAGTGAAGCAGGCTTTATGAATAAATAGTTGCTCGAAATGAAACCTCTCGAGTTCTGAGAATTTTACCGCATTACTGTTTTAACTTTTACTAACATTTCATAATTATGTTAATATAGAATAGAATAATAAACTCTCTTTATTACGGTCAATAGGCGGTTAAGCGGTAGGTTAAGTGAGCACCTTATTTTTTTTCAATTGCTTAAAATTAATTATATATTGGTCCACAAGAGGCGACCTTGTCGTTTGTATCGATCTCTACCAAACAAAAAAAATAGCTTACTAAATGTAGTAGGTTAAAAAGTAACGCAGAATAGATCAGTCTAATAATGAGACAAACCGAATAAAGTATATTCATAACTACATTATCTAAATTAACTGGTAGATAAAGTATGCACAACTCAATTTTCGGACCCACATTTTTATCTTGGCATATGCCTTTTTTTAGCAGACAAGAACACTTGTATAAACCAGAGATCGGCCACACGCCGATCTACAGAAAATCCAAGTGCTCCAAACCACTGTCTAATTTAACAGGTAAATAAAAGTATGCACAATTCAATTTTCGTACCCACATACCATTCATTAGACTCATAATAAGTCATCCCACAAGAATTTGAAGCGTGTCACAGTTCTGATAGCCATAAACGAAGGGACAGCCCTAACATAAATATTCAGAAAGGTTACCCGGGGTGGTCGACTGAGGTGAACCACCCCTGCCCTGATAAAAACTTTAAATGACGCCTACGATGTTTTAAACTCATTGTAGAGTATTGAGTTCGGGCCTTTGGTCCTGCTCGTTTTTAATCGAACATTACGTTTAATTAAAGGTTTAAAATTGCTTGTAGAATACGTGGTTCCCCAATTTATGCGCTCAGCTATTTTACCAGCTCAATCGGTCCAAGCTTGGCCGTGATGGAGAGTAACAAATTTACAAACTTTTGCGTTTATAATATTAGTAAGATTCAAGTGCGTTTTTGTAACTAGTAATCTATTTAAAGCTATGAAATAACAATAGATGTTAGCGCATTTGTTAAAAATGACTATTTTGAATGACGTATTTCCGTTACTATTTTAATTGAATTGAATTATTGCTCATAAGAAGCAATTATTCAAGGAATAACAATTATCAGTTAAATAATTGTTGAAAATGATAATAAAAATAGTCTTGAGAATTTAGGAATATTGTAACCATTTTATGGTGTTAATAAGATTGTTATTGATTACGAGTCCACCTCGCGACTCTGCGAGTGTTTCTCAAGTTTGCAACCTAAAAGTTGTTTACACTCAAATTAAGTTCGAGCCGAGGTTTATCGGCGAGAAACATTATTGAATGCGATTGTAAAATAGTTTTAAGAATTTAGAAATAATGAAGTGATTTTAATATTGAAAGAATATTGTGTAAAATACTAAATTGACTATGGGTTGACTGAAGTCTTCCTCAAGGTCGCAATGTGAAAGTTGTTTACAATATCCGAGTCAATGTTAGGGGGGTAAGCCCTCACAATTGTTACCTTTTCTGGTGGCATCGGTAGCGTGAAGAGCTCTAATAAAAGTGTTACTGCATCTCAACTGGTATTATCATTTTACAAGAACCTCTATGGCGAACAGAAGTCTCAGACACCACGTCAAATTAATCAACAACAGAGAACCATTATCCGACACCAGAGCTGGCATCTAACATAGATAATAGACAAAAACAAAAGAAGAGGTTCTGTCTCTTTGGTTTGGTTTCTCTAACTCTATTAGAACCATACAACGGCCACGTTTTTATAGAAATGTATGATTCATGATTCAAGTATGTATGTAGACTATAGACGCATTCAAATATGTATGAAGTAGTTTTATATTAAAAAGGAATGAGTTTTTAACATAAGGCCATATTTATCCCATCAACCACTATAACCTTAAACTGTAAAATACCAACAAAATTTAATCGATTTGACATTGCGTGCATTCGGTATCGAATAGTCAGACGAATATTTAAGCAATCGTGCAGAAGCTGCATAATCAAATACTAGGAAATCGATTAAATAAAACATAATACACCTCTATAGGTTTAGGGTTCCGTACCGGTTGGTAAAAACAGTAGAACAATTGTCCGTCTGTCTGTCTGTCCGTTTATCTGAACAAAATTTAGAAATTCATCGTCGATCGCATTCGCACGTTCGATCAGTAGAGCTATTGGCTAATTCACACCCACATTGCTGCGTTTGTTATTTTACTTATATTAATGAGGAGGTTTAAGCAAGCAATGTACGTATGTCTATGGATTCTGTCAATAAATAAGTTTGCAGATTAGATGTTGACAAATGTACTTATGCACATATTATTTAGTCATAAAAACACCAAAAATGTTATGAAAACAAAACAATTTTTAATTATAATAATAGCCCAGTCAATGAGTGCCCAAAAAGGGTATGTGGATCGAAAAGTCGAAAGCAGAAAAACTAACTTAGTAACTTTGTTTGGACTAGTTAGGAGATAAACATACTAAAAGTCCCCACCCCTCCGAGGTGAGCCCGAGGAGGGGGAGGCCGAAGAAGGTCCCATTTTTAGATTTTTTGCTTAAATGTCAAAAACTGTGCGTTCTACGATATTTTGTTGTACTACATTATTAAGCCTCACAAAATTTTCTACAACTTCGGCCTTGGCACTTTTTATCTATCTCCAATCATTGTCCAGCTATGAGCTTCCAAACATGGTCTATTTTGAAGACGCTTAAATTAGTTTTTCATACAAAGTCGGTAAAAAAATCTTACAAATAAAATTTGACCAACTTCTGGTTGTTGTATCATAATGAAACTTTGCAAATGTCTAGAAATCTGATGACAGTTTAATAATCTGGTACCACTGAGCTGATCTGATGATGGAGCCAGGAGGTGTCTAATGAAACTCTTCAATGGCTATTAGTAAACCCGTCGAGTTTGGGCACATTACATTCGAATCGATGAGACTTTTTCATAACACTTTCTGTCGAGGGTCTGATAATGGACCAGGAGGTGTCTACGTCACATCAATTCGAATGTTATGAGCCTAAACTCGCCGGTTTTACTAATAGCCATTGAAGGGTTTCAGTAGACACCTCCTGGCTCCATCATCAGATCAGCTCAATGGTACCAGATTATTAAACTGTCATCAGATTTCTAGACATTTGCAAAGTTTCATTATGATACAACAACCAGAAGTTGGTCAAATTTTATTTGTAAGATTTTTTTACCGTTTTGTATTAAAAACTAATTTAAGCGTCTTCAAAATAGACCATGTTTGGAAGCTCATAGCTGGACAATGATTGGAGATAGATAAAAAGTGCCAAGGCCGAAGTTGTAGAAAATTTTATGAAGTTTAATAATGTAGTACAACAAAATATCGTAGAACGCACAGTTTTTGACATATAAGCAAAAAAACAAAAAATGGGACCTTCTTCGGCCTCCCCCTCCTCGGGCTCACCTCGGAGGGGTGGGGACTTTTAGTATGTTTATCTCCTAACTAGTCTTAACAAAGTTACTAAGTTAGTTTTTCTGCTTTCGACTTTTCGATCCACATTTCTTCTTTTACTGGACTATAATAATTTAAGCGTAACATTATGGACATAACATTTAATAAATGAAGAAAATAATTTCAATTTTAATAATCATAATTTCATGATAGACAGTCTGTTAAGCAAAATCACAAGCAAAAATCAAAAGGCAAGTCTAGTAACTTAACCCGGGTATAAAATAATTTCTATATGGTTATTATAACTGGATTCACTAAAGGTAGGTAAGATGGTGTCATCCAGAGACACAAGTTTTAAAATAACTGTGATTCTGCGACACATTGCAACATCTGCTAACTGAATCACACGTAAAAATAAATGAAACTATTTAAGGATTTAGAACTGTTGGAAACTACCAATGTAACACTTATTATTAGTTAAGGTAACACCGATTGGCATTGTCACCGATTGAATGAACGATGAAGGCTTTCATTACTTATGTCAAAAATATAAAATATGGTGGATATACTTCCGTGTGTGAGAGCGTGTAATATTTGTGTAAAATAAATAACTCTGCAGTTAATACCCTAAACCCGACTTTTATTTAATCCGAAATTAACAGGTTATGGGCCCAGGCACATATTCCTGATTTGGATTAAATAATTGGGGGGCACGGAAGGGTTTCGTGTGAAATAATAACGCGTCGGGGTTCGCGAGGCGGCGTGCGCGTGGAAAGTTACCAGTGCGCGGGCGCGCATGGTAACTGGAGAAAAACTTGCGGTTGCAAGGGCACGAGACGGCGGTGCGGAGGTCCGTACAGTTCCTACCAGCATGGCTCATGTTATTGATGTGAGCATGGCGCAGTCCATCATCAAATTGGAAGGTTGCACAAACTGGAGCACATGGAAATTCCAAGTAAAAGTACTGCTCAGGGGGCAGGGTTTGCTCGAGGTCGTGGAGGGCCGCGATGTGAAGCAGGCGGATGAAGTCAATAAGGCGTGGGATGGCAAAGATGCCAAAGCACAGACCATAATAGTTACCAGGCTGACGGAAAAGGTAATGGTGCATGTACTATCATGTGAAACTTCAGCCGATAGGTGGAAAAAGTTATGCAGCATCTACGAACAGAAGTCTGAAACAAACATTCACATTATCCAACAAAGATTCTTCAAGTTCAAGTATGAAGAAGGCACAGAAATATCAGTATTTTTGTCAAAGATTCAAGAATTCCAAACACAGTTGAAATCTCTCGGAGAAGAGATATCTGACAAATTTACTATTACAAAAGTGCTGATGTCGCTCCCAGATAAGTTCAATCATTTTATATCAGCATGGGAATCGACTCCAGAGGAAAAGCAAACATATCACAACCTCGTATCAAGGTTGATGATTGAGGAAGAGAGAATGAAAGAAAGACAAGAAACAAGCCCAAGCGAGGCTACTGCACTTATAGCGAAGAAGAAAAATGTGAAACAGGTACGGTGTTTCAAGTGTTCAAAGTTAGGACATTATCAAAGTGACTGTCGGAGTGAAAAGACTGATAAAAACTTGAATGTGAATAGTGTGAAACGGTGTCATTTCTGTAACAAAAGTGGACATATAGTGCGTGACTGTTGGTTTAAAAAGGGTAAAGACTCGAATGTGATCTCTAAAAACAATAAAGCAAGTGCTTTCTTAACATTTTGTGAAGGTGAAACCGATGAACAGTGCTATAGTCATGTTGAGTGGACTTTGGACAGTGGCTGTAGTAATCACATGTGTAATGATAAAAAACTCTTTGACTCTTTTTCAAATTTCCCGCAAAAGCCAGTGATTGTAGGGAACGGTAGTGAAGTTCGTACGTTAGGAAGTGGACAGATAAAAACTGAAGTGTCGAACGAGAGTGAATGGATCGATACTACGATCAATAATGTGTTGTATGTGCCGGACTTAAAGTTCAATTTATTATCTATGTACCAACTGACGCGAAATGGTTATGTCGTTGTGACAGATGACAGTTCTTGTAAAATTTATAAAGAAAACAAAATTTGCGCGATTGCGAAAAGGCGCGGTGAACTTTATTTTATGAACTTTCGATTTAAAAATGAGTGTGCGAACGTTTCTCGAGTGGAAACTAATTTAAATGAGTGGCATCAAAGACTTGTACATCAAAACATTCAACATGTGAAAAAGGTGTTGTCGAACAATAACATCGAAGTGAACAATAATAGTTTTGAACAATGTATAGGTTGTACGAAAGGTAAAATGCATCGATTATCCTTTCCTACGAGTGATAACGGGTGTTCAAAGAACTGCGAGCTAATTGTAGCGGACGTGTGTGGCCCGTTCGAAACAAAGTCTGTTGGGGGAAGCAGATATTTTTTGCTACTTAAGGATGTCTTCTCAAACTACAGAACAGTATACTTTCTTAAAGAAAAAAGCGAGGTAAAGGATCATATCCAGAAATTCATTAAGATGTCAGAGAATATAACAGGGAATAAAATCAAAACTTTTAGAAGCGACAATGGTAAAGAATTTGTAAACAAAGATGTGCAAAAACTATTTGAGATGCATGGAATAACTCACCAAATGACTGTACCATACACTCCGGAACAGAATGGAATAGCGGAACGTGAGAACAGGACGTTGGTTGAGGCAGCGAGAACACTCCTACACACAAAGAACTTGTCAAAAACTTTATGGGCAGAGGCGGTCAATACCGCGGCATACGTGCTGAATAGGACTGGAAACAGTAGTCAAGAGGATAAGACGCCATATGAGGTATGGACGGGAAGGACTTACAACATTGATAAATTGAAGATTTTTGGTACACCAGTTATGACACATATACCCAAAGAGAGGAGGAGAAAATTAGACTCGAAGGCAGAGAGAGGTATCATGGTTGGATATGACGACGTAGTAAAAGGCTATAGAATATACTACCCGGATCAAGACAAAGTAGAGTTGAAAAGAGATGTTACATTCCTGGAGAAACTGATAGATGAGGAAGAAGATACGAAGGAAGTTCAAGACGAAGAGGTGATTATTCTGGACTTGGAAGGAGAAAAAAATACATATAATGAACCTGAGATGCAAATAAGCAATACGTTAGATGAGACACTAGAAAGTAATTATGAGCCTTGTTCGAGTGAAGCTGCTTCGGAAGAGGAAGGGAATAGTACTTTAATGGAAAGCGACTTAAACCTGACAGGAGAGGTCCCTGAAAGACAAAGACGGATGCGGAGACCACCCGAGTTCTACAGATGCAATAATGTCTATGTACCGGACGAACCGAAGACGTTTGCTGAAGCAATGCGAGGACCATATAAGAGTCAGTGGCAAGAAGCTATTAACAAAGAATTAGAGACATTAAAGGACAATGATACTTTTGAATATTGTAAGCGACCAACGCATAAGAACATTGTTAGCTCTAAATGGGTGTTTAAAGTTAAAATTCTAAATAATGTAAATCATTTTAAGGCTAGGTTAGTAGTCAGAGGCTTTGAACAGCAAGATAAATTAGACTATACTGAAATCTATGCACCTGTAGCTAAATTGTCAACTTTTAGATTGTTTATAGCTATAGCAACTAAATTCAATTGGCCTATATACCAACTTGATGTAACTGGAGCATTTTTGTATGGGGATATTAATGAAGAAGTGTATTTAGAACTGCCTGAAGGTGCTTATAAAGGTAGTAATAATATAGTAAAACTTAAGAAATCTCTTTATGGCCTTAGAAAGTCACCTAAGTACTGGAATGATAAATTTAACGCGGTTATGATAAAAACAGGCTTTGTGAGGTCACAAAGTGATACATGTTTGTATAGTAAAGACTGCAAATTGTTTGTATTACTATATGTAGATGATATACTGATCTCAGGGAATAACATTAATGATGTAAACAAACTTAAAGATATGTTGAATAAGGAATTTAAAATGAAAGACATGGGGTTAATTTCAAATTTTATTGGAATAAATGTGAAACAAAATGTAAAACCAGGAATAACAGAACTTAGTCAAACAGATTATTTAAAAAATGTAATATCACGATTTGGACTTGAAAATTGTAAACCAGCTTCTACTCCGATGGATTATAATTTCGATGTAAGGATTTTAGATGAAGCTGAGGTAGATAAAAGTATTGAACATACATGTAGGCAGATTGTAGGTTCATTGATGTACGCTGTATGTGATACAAGACCTGATTTATCTGTTGCAGTCTCTATACTGAGTAGATATCAAAATAAACCAAGTAATGTGTTGTTAACTGCTTTGAAGAGAATTTTGAGATATGTAAAAGGAACTTTAGATTATAAACTGACATATAAATGTAACAAGGATGGCTTAGTAGGTTATTGTGATGCAAATTGGGGAGGTGATACAAAGGATAGGAAATCGACTAGTGGATATTGTTTTAAAATTGATAATTGTTTAGTTTCTTGGGCGAGTAAGAAGCAGAATAGTGTAAGTTTATCTTCTGCCGAATCTGAATATGTAGCATTGAGTACAGCTGCATCTGAATGTTGCTGGATTGTTAACTTACTTGATGATTTTGGCCTTAAGGGTCTTAAACCCAAGATATTGTGTGATAGTCAAGCGGCCATATCAATTGCTAAAACTAATACTATAAATAGAACTAAACATATAGAGATCAGATTTCACTTTGTAAAAGATTTGATAAATAAGAATAAATTAAATTGTGAATATGTTAGTACGGAGAACCAAATTGCAGATATGTTAACGAAGCCATTGAACCAAATTTTGTTGAAAAAGTTTTCTAAAATGTGTAATTTAGAGTAAATATATAACTAGTATAAAAGCATGTTTTGTAGAGATGTTTGAGATGTATTGTAGAGTAAGATAGGAAGTATAGTAGTTGAAATTGAGTATTGTTTGTAAACGAAGTAAACTTTAGAGTCAAAAATATATAGTTAAAGAGATATATAGTATATAGATTTGAAGTAATAATATGTAAAGTTATAGTAGAGGGTATTACATTGAGGGGGGGTGTTGGAAACTACCAATGTAACACTTATTATTAGTTAAGGTAACACCGATTGGCATTGTCACCGATTGAATGAACGATGAAGGCTTTCATTACTTATGTCAAAAATATAAAATATGGTGGATATACTTCCGTGTGTGAGAGCGTGTAATATTTGTGTAAAATAAATAACTCTGCAGTTAATACCCTAAACCCGACTTTTATTTAATCCGAAATTAACAAGAACAATGCTGTGGGCAACAGGATAATGGAGATATTTTAATGCAAGTTAGATTGTCCAGGCTTAAAACGCACGTCTCCAGTATACAATATGTTAGTACATCAATATATGTATGTAAATACTTAGTGCAGGCATTCATTTCACTTATTAACTGACTTTATTATGAGGATGATGGTTTAAGATGACTCGAAGACGCCTGAACAAATTTGGAAAATTCTTAAAATTTAAATGTGATCCTGGGACCCTTTAAAGAAAAAAACTAATTAAGACTAATTAGGCGTTTTCGAGTATCACCGATTACTCGAAACGCCTTAATATTATATTCATAAAAAAGGATCCAACGAATTGCAAAGTATCCTCCTTGTTCTAAAGATGGTTAAAATATAATATAGCAAACGTGCATACTCTAGGAAACAACAAAGTAACAAAAAACCAACATAAACTGACCCAGCGATCCAAACAAAACGTATAGAGTCAGAGGTCGAAAGTTAGATGTGGTCATACCTTTTACCAGGAACCTTGGATTGATTGATTCACCTCGTGCTTTGAGGTCATTGTTGGTTTTGATATATTGCATTTTGGTACAATGGTTACTTATGGAGTAGGGGAAGCTGGGTAACAATGAATAACGTTTTTTCTAACGCTAAAAATTACTATACTCTTTATATCTAGGAAATTATTTTTACACAAATACTATAGATACATTATCGAAGCACAAGGAGAGCACATAATTTGGACGCTAACTTCAATAATTACGACTCAGTGAGGCATTTAACAAAAAATGGGAAATTATTCATAGTTCCCCAGGACTGGGTCACTATGAATAACTGCTCGGGTAACAATGAACCAATGGGGTACAATGAATTTTAATGGAAATATGAGGCACAAAAAGTGAAAAAAACTTGAGTTTGCCTTGGAAAATAACTTTCTTTGAATAACTGAAGATCAAATTGTATTTAACTCTTAAGGCTGTAACATAAAAACTGCATTTATTCATCAAAATTATATTTAAAAAACAATCTCTTCTCAATTGTAATTTAAATCGTAATTAAAAGTATAAAAATCACGTTTTTACAAGCTTTTAGCTACTTTCACCTATCTGTTGTCTGTCTGCCTGTAATCAAATCTTTCAAGTTAAATGCAATTTCAAGTAAAAAGAAGTGGGTATACCACTTCCCGCTTTCGATTGAGCTGAAATTTTGCGTGCAAATCGGATGACAATGCAATATTATTATGACATGGAGCTGATCTGATGATGGAGCTAGAAGGCTGGATCTGATGATGGCTATACGAACTCCGTAATTAATCGATGTAACCCCATCGAGTTTGGGCTCATTTGATTCGAACGACAATTTCTTGAAGAAAGTACATAGAATGGTTCTAGAATTATAAAAGCTTGTTTTTTAAGTTTTTTTTATTTTTATTTCACTTGTATACATCCTATGTCTAATAAATATATGGAAGGAATGCCTGACAGAGTATTGATTGACTGATCTATTAAATCAAAGCCCAAACCGCGGAACTGATTGGGTTGAAATTTGAAGATGTTGAACATATCGACATTGTGTCGATATATGCCGTTGTCCGGCATCCCGAGGCTGACTCAAACTTCATTTATTCAAATAGGCTACAATAGAGTACATTTGCAAGTCAATTTTTTATTTTTTTCAAATTTCAATGTATCCATTTCCAATTCATCTATTTGGCTACATTTTAAAATTTTATCAGAGATAGAGCGTTGCGCAGCTTTGGATGTCTTCCGAATGTAGTTACGTGCCATTTTATATACCTTAATAATAAAGGATAAGATTCAAAAGTAAATAAGAACGAGGTAATTTTCATTGTACCCCATGCTTGTGTGGTATGGGGAACAATGAATAACCTATTCATTGTTACCCAGCGGCTGATTATTCATTGTTACCCAACGACCGTTTGACCAAACTAATTAAAAAAAATAATATTCTATCACGAGTATCAAAGTTGTAAAACAGAAAACACAAAATTAAAACATTACTGATCCCAAATTACCTATCAGAAAAATAAAAATTGAATCCAGAACTACGTGAAACACTTTTCAAAAAGTAGTGAAAATTTACTTTTGTTAATCATTGTTCCCCAATTTTCGGCAGCGGGTCTACCTCCAACCACAGCTCAGTGTGGACTGGATTGAACGATTGGTATCACCCACGGCTCATTTCAGTTCATTCGGTGTGAGTGAATAACTAAAGCACAGATACTTATTGGAACTTATTCACTGTTCCCCATTATCCATTGTTACCCAGTTTCCCCTAACATGCCACATGCTTTTACGATGGGTCATCGGTTAAGAGTCCTGTACAAACAAATAAAAAAATTAAACCGATTGACTTCATTGTTATAAGCGAAGGTGAGAGTACGTTTTAATTTTTAATTCATTCACTTAAAAACAGCAATCAAATGTGACAAAATTTAAATGGGACCGGCGGAATATTTACCCCCTTAAAACAAGTCCGTTGACTTGTAAACCTTTCCTTCTTTTTTGAAGTTAGAAGAAAAACATACAAATATATGTGTAAAAAATAAATAACGTTTAGTTAAGTAGAGACATGGAGACAAGGTGCGTTTTCTGTATTACTTTTATAGTAATTGAGTTAAAACTTGAAACTTGGTTATCACATAAATTGTCTCTGTGCTTCTTATATTATCTATACAACATTTCAGTCCAATTGGTTCAGCCTATTAAACTTGAATAGATTACAAACACACACACACACACACATTCATATATTCACATGTTCTAAAATTCAAATTTACACCAAAACGAAATAAACACTACCTTCTTTCTAAAATTCTTACTTTATTTACACCAAAACGAATAAACACTTTCTTCTTTATTTTTCTCTTTCTTATTGTTATTTGGTGTTCCTTAATAAAAATTAAACCGTTCATTGCAAATTGAAAAATTCCCTGTCCAAATAGCAAAAGCATTTAACACTCAAGTAACAAAATAACCTGTAGCTGGTAGCTTGCAGAAGTGCGTCTAACGGACCCCAACCACTGTTGAAAAATCAATACTCACTGAATCCACTATCAATTCGCACCCCTTAGACATGGCATTACTCTGATAGATCAATAACGCGAAGATTTATACGAAAGGTCGTGAAAATGTATCATCATCAGTAACCAGATAAAATCGTGCTTTTTATTTTTTATTAAGGGCGCTTAGCCATTAGAATATAATATACATATATATAGAAGTCATTCATAATCCATGGTGTAGCAACTCATAAAAATGTATAATAAATAATAATGCATACAAAAGCCAACCAAAACAGTCAAGATTTGTAAAGAAATAAATCCCATAAATTGACCTCCCATTTGAGAAATATATTGGCTAATTTACACTGGTAACAATCGCTATAAGCTAACAAAATTGAATGTTCGTAGAAATATAGAACTGTGAAGTGAAAAGGAAGCCCTTAATTTTGTCGTATACCTACTCTATTTAATACACGGTATGCGACACGGACAAGTTGAAAAAGACCTATTTATTGCCTTAACCGTATCTAGGTAACACAATTATTTTTGTGAGTTTATGGTGATATGCAACTAAATAGTGTAAAGATCGAATATGGCCTCTAAATAAATCCCTAAATAATCTAATCTTTTGTATAGCACATTGAACATTTCTGTATATCTTAATACACCTAAATACATTGGTTATTCTATTAAAAGTCGTCAGTTCTAAATATTAGTTTTTTTGTTATATGTAGGTAATAATTATGAAAATCTTGGTTGACAATAATAAAGAGAGTACTACTGATACTACTAGACTGACAGTACTAGAGTACTGTGATACTATTATTCAGGATTACACAAAACATCGGTCAATACTGAACGGTTTTAAAGTTATACCTACTTGAAATGGGTAGGTATTTAGTTTGGACGGGATAGACGAGTTGAAAACTTTTTGAAATTAAAATTCGGAATGAGGCGAGGCGTAGCGGCGTAGCAGCGTAGCGGCGCGGCGTAGCGGCTTTTAGTTTACGCAATACGCACAGATATTAGATTTTGGTTTCTATTCGATGTCTAATAAAAAAACCTCCATAAGTTTCTTGTCTTGTCCTCTCAAATAGGTACTTTCCGAATGCGCGGTAGACTTAATATAGAATTAAATAATTTATTAGCACAAGATCAAATTAGGTACCTATGTAACTATTATAATTATTTTATTCTATATAGTCTCCTATAAAATTTCCCTCAAATAAATAATTCCATTAATTCTTAGACTTCTAAAGCTAGCCGCTATAACTACATAATTTAGTGTTATTTTAGAGATAAGACCGCCACTTGTATCTCTACATTTATGTTTTGTCAATTTAATTCTCTGATTTTCATGTATTAATGTATTTACCGGGGGTAGACTTCCTTTGCAGGAAGTCGTCTATGTGGTAGGTAGGTCTAGGTGCCAGTTATTATACCGCCTGAGCAGTAATGTGCAAACATTACTGTGCTTCAGTAGAAGGGCACTGTAGCTAGTGAAATCACTGGGCTAAAGAGTCTTAACATCTTATGACTCTTGAGTAAGAAGCGTTAGTGCAGCGCTCCTAGAATTTCATATCATTGTGAAGTCCTAAGTAGCACTGTACTGATGATGGGCAGCGTTATCTCTTAACATCAAGAGAGCGTTTGCTCGTCTTCTACTTCATCATATAAAAAAAAATTATTAAGAATATAAAAGTATTATCTATCTTTATAATATAGAAATCAAGAGCGGCTAATATTGTCTAAGTAAGTAGGTATACAGATACGTACAACATTAATTACTTTAACCGCGATTTTCAATTTAGATTTCAATGCTCATCAGTTAATCCAGCTATAAAGTTTAAACTGACCGCCTCTATAAAGTGTAAGGTAAAAATAGTAACTGTTCAGAAGTCGTAAAACTAAATTCTTCGAGTGAGCTATCAAGAAGGCGGGATATCGGGGAACGCGGGAAGAACGCTGTTTCTTAAAGCCATAGATCTAGTATATCTAGTAGGTATATGCGTACTTAGATAAAAAATAATTGTTTCTTATTTATATTTTTTTGTTGTTTTTTTTTTTGTTGTACTTAGATCAACAAACACTCCAAAAACACGTGACCAATGGGGCCTAGTATGGCGTGCGGGCTTTGATGGAATGCCAATACAACTGTCATACAGTCAAATCATACATACCTACTACTTTATTGAATGGGATGACCGATGACAGTTGTAGTCTTATTGTTATTGCGGGATCCCGCACGCCATGTTACAGGCAATAAGATAAGATAAGAATACTCCTTATTGTTGAAACCAAAAGAAACATTACAATTTGATTTAATGAGGCAGGCAATTTTGATGATTCGAGAGATTGATCAAAAATACAAAATTCTGCGGCGCTAATTAGAACTTGTGCAGAAAATTAAACCAAAAACGGTCATAGAGTCATAATAACAATAGATTTGATTTCCTATTCTGTCCTTTATGAGTATATCTGTAAGATTTTTTTCTCGTAGCTTTTGTTCTTCTTTACACAATCATAACTCTATGCTTGAAGCCATGTGGACGTGCGCGCCGATCGCATCCGAATGCGCCCGAACGCTTTACTCGTACATCAATTCAAACTTCAATATGACATAACACCTTCCACATACAAGTTATTATTAACTTTAAGCTTTGTACATAAGTTCGAATTTTAACTGACACAGTTCGCAAGCTTACACCCTTTTCCCCGTAGATAATTAAAACCCTCGAGACGAAAGAAGCGCATGCGAAATATAAACGTCTAATCGCCAGTACACACTTTCCATTGCGTTTTTCCTTTAGTCAATATTTCAGTGTGTCCAAAGGAGAGGCAATGTAAGTGAACTAAGACAATCAGACGAAGGTTGTGTTACGGTATTTGTATATAGGTCGTTAGTGCTCGCTTTGCGATGTATCTTGTTGATTTTGAACCACTTTTGTTTGAGATATATCTTTTTAACGGTTGATATTGTGTTTTCTTTTAACCTTTTAAGTTATTTCAAATATCGGTAAAGTTGATATATTTAACTTATTCGATCAATTGAACTAAACTAAGTGAACAGAGAACTTAAAATTAGATATCGCCATTGAACTCCATTATTAGATAATAATAAGCTTAAAATAACACATTTGGAAAATAAGAGTTACATTTGTGTCATTTTCGCTAATAGCGATGTCTCCCAGACAATCAAGTTCATTACATACAAATAATTAAATCAAAAAGCTTTCAATAAGCTAAGGCGATACGCACGTTTTAATTCATACCCTAAAAATCACTCAACTGATTTCGATGAAATTTAAATGGGGCCACCTGTAAAGAGAAAAGATTTTCCAAATCGCTTAAGGCATGCATGTTAGAGTAATCGATGAACATACATCCTTACCTCCTTTTATAGAGTTACGTACTTTGAAAAGAAAAAAATAGAATAGAATATAAAACTCTTTATTGAAACTCTACAAATATACAGAAAACACAAAATCACGACATAAATGTAACAATTGGCGGTAATTGTGATTTGACTCTGACAGTGTATCTGGTAGTGTACAGTGTGTAGTGGTGTGTTGTGTGTGTGTGTTTGTGTGTTATGATCATAAATCATAACTCAATAATTATGATGATAATTTCCAGCAAACCGCTGATTTTTTCCTTACTATCTTTAAAGTTAAGTTATAAAAGTCCAATTGTTCACCTTAATAGTACACAAAACGCGTCGGAAATCGGTCGGGAGCCGCAAACATCCGCGCTCGGTCACTCACCCTACAAGAAACTTGGCGTCAGCGTCACCCCACACAACCCATAGCCTGTGGGATACAACCATTACTGCACCCCTACTGTTGTAGGATTCTAAACTTACGAGATGTTATCTCACAGAGGGATTTATCCTCCTTCTAGGTTTAGACTGCTACCTTGATATTAAAAAAATAGTAAAAATCATGTTTTATGCTTCCGTATCTACGCGCATGGTTAATGGTCACTCGCCCTACAAGATGCGTGCACCCCACACAATCCATAGGCTGTGGGTAACAATCATTATTGCACCCCTACTTGTGTATTCTAAACTTACGGGATATTATCTCACAGAGGTATTTATCCCTCCTTCCAGGTTGAGTCTGCTTCCATCTAGACATCGCATCGCTTGATATTAAATAAAAAAAGTAAAAATCAATTCTTAGGCTTCTGTAGTCCAAGGCAGCCTTATATTATGTAGTTTCGCTTAGTCCGTCCGTCCATCCGCGGCTTTACACAGAAACTATATCTAAGTCCTAGAAAGCTGTAATTTAGCACAGAAGGTAATAATCAGGGAAAGAGAATGATATATATAAGTACCTATTATACCATAAACAACCACTCACGGTCAAAAACAAAAAGATGCTTGGCGTCACCCCACACTACCCATAGCTTTACCGGGGTTAGACTTCCTTTGCAGGAGGTCGTCTAGGTGGGTACCCCAACAGTGCCAGTTATTCTACCGCCTGAGCAGTAATGTGCAAACATTACTGTGCTTCGGTAGGAGGGCACTGTATGTAGCTAATGAAATTACTGGGCTAAAGAGTCTTAACATCTTATGACTCTTAAGTAAGAAGCGTTGGTGCAGTGCTTCTAGAATTGCACATCATTGTGAAATTCTGGGTAGCACTGTACTGATTATGGGCAGCGTTATCTCTTAACATCAGGAGAGCGTCTGGACGTCTAAGAAGACGCACATCTTGTAACCCACAGATTTTTTTTTATGTGGAGAAGTAAGAACTTCTCCACATAAAAAAAAGCTGTGGGTTACAATTACAATCATTACTACTACTGTCGTATTGATTCTAAAATTACGGAATATCAAATTGATCGAGACGAGCCCGACACTTCTTCTTAGCGTATTTCCCAGCTAATAAATAGCCAGGGTTCGTTATCCTACTTTTTCTCTCCACTTTGCACGGTCTTCGGCATCTTCCACGTTAAGTTCATGACGAGTCCGACGGGACGTACGGACGGACGGACAACAAAGTGATCCTATAAGGGTTCCGTTTTTTCCTTTGGAGGTGCGGAACCCTAAAAATAACTGGGATTGAATGTATGCGTAGGTAGGGTAGCCTGTTCTGTATAAAACCCAATCTTTATTTTAGCTTTAAGTAAACAGGTAGATGTATTATCTTAATGCCTAAACGTTAGTTCTTACCAAATTGGATCTAACCTCCAAAACGTTTATTAAAGCCCATAAGAAATATAAACTTCTTTATTTAAAACTAATATTATGCAACATTGAGTATCACCACTATTATTAGAAGCTATTTAAACTATTATAAGCTATAGAGAACACCTGCACAGTTATCGTTAAACTGTACCTACACGCCACGTGCTTAATACCCGTATAACTAGAGTGAAGAAAAAATATTGTCTATTAAATTGTCTATGAATATTTTATACTTCTTTTTAGAAAAATATTGGCAATTTTTTTTAATACTTTTTTTTACACAATGGGCATGAGGACAAGTTTAATTTAAAAAATAAAATGAGTTCGTAATTTAAATAAAAAATATTCGATTCACGTATTTTTTGTATTTCATAATCATCGAACATTGAAATTTGACTGAGATAGGTATAACGAATATAACTTTTGGGGGGCGACTCTACGTCATATTTAGGTACCTACCTATAAATAGTACCTAGAAGTGACGTCATGACCTCCCTCTCCGCAGTTTTAGGGCACTGTAACTTACTCGTTTTTCATTAAATTTATAAAAAAAATAGGTATCCAATATTTTTGATAATCTACATTATGGACATCTTCTTGTAGTCATGTCTATTGGCGGTATTATCGCTAATAGCAATATCTACCAGACACAGCAAAGGAAAAAGTATATGTATCAAATACATGATGTATTATCTTACTTAAATAATTACAAACTTAATTTATAAAAACTTTTTAAGGCGGTTTAACATTACATTTAAGTATGCATTTTAAACCTGAAAATTATAGAGCAATGACTTAGAAGGCTAACGAACAAAATATATCAATGTCAAGTACTGTTGACTAAGAACCCTCTTCAAATATAAGCCTCTATTAGGCCATGTAACGCCTCGCAGGCTTACACTAAGTATGGCGTAGTTCTTAGCTTAAAGCGTTTTACTAAAGCTTATTACTAGCCTAATAACTAAAACTAAGGGAGTAAATGGAATAAGTATATAGAACTCTCAACACCCCTCACCCCATTCTATGCAAATACAAATACAAATCAATTCATTTATTATTATCATTCAGATACACGTCATACATTTTTAACATATTATAAAATAATATGTATTATAAAATATTATAAAATAATTACATTATTCTGTTGTATAAAAATAAAGTTGAATAATTCATTACCTACTCAAAAAGTAGGAATACTCTTTATTGAGAACAAAAGACCAACTACTTCAGTTTTGCTAAAGAGTAAAGTAGAATATGTTAATCTAGAGACAAAGGATTGCCTTCACATACCAAAGTTCAGCTCAATCGGTAGTTTAGTCGTGAAAAGGAAAACGAGTAATAAACACAAACACTCTCGAATTTACCAATTAATAAGTAAGTTATAGGACTAAATACTCGTAGCTTCTCCCATTTGATTCCACAGTAACAAACTGCTAGTTAATCTGTGTCACCAAGTGGCACCGGTCGTGACGTCACAGTGAGGTCGAAGAGTCCGTAACATCAGTGCGTTGACCGGGCCACGGACCTTCGGGTAAATCACTTTAATGAATTTCTATTGTATGACTTGGAGGCCTAAGGCGAACGTTCATGCCCTTGCACTACTTTGCGAGGTGTTGCAATTTTGTAACATGCCATGGTAATAGGCCTAGAAATATTAAAGCCTAGTACAATATTAACTACTTGCTAAGCCCTACAGTTTTGGCGTAAGTTCCAGTCCCGCGAAAAATCGGAGTACAAAATAACACAAATGCAACTTGCTTTGGTGTTCTTCCAATAGGAAGAATACATCGGGAAATATCCCGGCTATTAGCATACCGAGTTTTATCGCAATCGGTTCAACACTCACTGCATGATAGAGCATACTCACTCACATACAAACTTTCACCTTTATAATACATACATGTTACCAAAAAATAATTTCTCTTTTTACTTTTTTAAGATCCTACAAAGAATCTGTGTGATTTGTTTGACTAAAATGAGTGTCTATTTGTTAGCATTTTTTTCAGTTGTACTATAAAATTCAATGTTTCACATTAAATTAGGTTTGACTTTACTTTCTGTAGTTGTATTAAGAAAATCAAAGTACTAAACTTAAATCATTATTTAGCCTCAATGTTCACAACCGTCAGAATAAGATTGTCGGACAGTACGTCCCTAACCGGAAACCATTGATGGCATGATATTGTGCAGCACCCTCGCGCCATATGGCCCATAACTCGCCTTGTCCCGTGCCCCATACAATTTACAATACGTGTAACACAATTTGGACAGGTGCTGACGATTAAGCGGGTTTTCTGAAGTCTGATGTGCTTCCGATCAGACAGTAATTTAGAGAGTGAATTTTTACTTGTGCCGCAGCTCGCATGTTCGCAATTTTACTCCCTTTACTGTCCTTTGTTGGCGAATACCTAAGCCATACTATCTTTGTCCTATTTTCTGCTAAACCAGTACAGAGGTTCGGTTTTTATTTACAAGAATTACATAATAAAATATACTAAAAGTGGTACGTTGTTAGATCAGTCATCAGTCACTATTTGATTTTTTAAATACTCGTATGTAAGGAAAGCGTGACTGATTGACTGACTGATCTATTACCGCGAAGCTCAAACCACTATATTATGTATTTAAAATTTGGTACACAGATAGTTTTTACAATATAGACATCCGCTAAGAAAAGATTTCTACACACGAGCTAAGCTGAGAGCACAAGTTAGTTGTATTTAACAGGTGTCGGTAGAGATTAGAGATCTTTTTAAAATCTTTTTCGCTTCATTGAAGTTTATATACAGCGAAGCCAAAGAAAGGATTTTAATCTCCTCTTAGTTTCCTTTTACTTTAATCTTGAGCACATCGACGAGCAAGACGCTCTCCTGATGTTAAGAGATAACGGCTGCCCATAATCAGTACAGTGTTACCTAGGACTTCACATTTATGTGAAACTCTAGGAGCACTGCACCAACGCTTCTTACTCAAGAGTCATAAGATGTTAAGACTCTTTAGCCCAGTAATTTCACTAGCTACAGTGCCCTCCTACCGGAGCACAGTGATGTTTGCACATCACTGCTCAGGCGGTAGAATAACTGGCACTGTTGGGGTACCCACCTAGACGACCTCCTGCAAAGGAAGTCTACCCCCGGTCTTAGTTTTAAGTGTGACAGTATTTTATAAAGCCTCATAAACCTATTAAATACTGTTTACTGACTATTCTGTACCTATAACTGTACCTTTAGTGATAAAAATTATATGTACCAATAAAACCGTTTAAATAGGGGAATCTCACAAATGTGAAGCAAAGTATAACTACGAGTTAAGTGACCGTAAGCCAATACACGGTATGCGCAAACCCTAATCTCTAAAGGCTTAGATTGAAGAGGCCCTTAAAGTTAATTTTCGTAAAAACTTACGGTGGGTTGTTTCTAAAACCAGCGATGAAGAGCTCTGTGACACCCTTGGTCTTCCGAAGGTTACTTTAAAAATGGAGCGTGGGAAGGAGAGTGGGAGGTCTTTGTTGACTGGTCGTTGAAGACTCAGTCTCAGAGACCATGCGCAGGGTTATCAAACCAGTCGGTCGATCAGTCGGCAGACTCAGTTGAACATTTCGCGGGAGGAATGTATAATGGCAAAGTGTTTCGCACGAAATAAAATATGCTCAGTGGTTGTATTAAGAATTTTCATGGTGATATTTTTGTGTAATTGACAAATTGCAGATGGTTGGCTGTTTGTTTTATTGTTAATATATTTTTGGGACTTTAATTGAGTAAAGTTGGAAAATATCAAAATTTTGTGGAAAAAGATGACTCACGTTTATAATGCGTCTGTTTTTAGGAGTAAATGTGTTCCCTTTACATGGACATAGTAAATTATACTTTATAGCTATTCAATTATTTAAATACTTTACTGATTAAATCACTATACCAGTTCATACACTTTATAAAGTACTTGTAATACATTTACATGTGTTTTGTACATTTTGTTTTATTTGAAAATGTTCTTCACGCGTAAATTGTTCTGTACCTTCTTGTTTTTTTCTTACATTAAAAAAGTTAAATTTATATTAGTAAAAGCGCCTATTTATCATCACTTAACTTCCCCGTACCGGCCGAAAAAATCACAATTTATTACGGAAAGCACTGCCGCCAAAATATCCCTTTGGCCCTTGATGTTTTTATTCCGTACAAAATCTAATAAGCCGAGTCTGACTTCACGAGCTCTGCATGAAAATATCACACCTGGCCAAATATGAGTACCAAGTGTAGCTTTATTTAGGAATGAAAATACTCTATTTCAAACAGATTTTTATAAAAAGCCCATATTTTTAGGTATAACGCGGTCGGTAGCTTTCAAGCTCATCCTGGAAAAATTATATGGCCAGTCGGATCTGAACTTGAGTGTTTTTGCAATTTTTTTTAATGCTTTGCCACTGCTGAGTAAAGACTTTCCCCAAGTCTCTCCACGTGTACTCTAGAGGTACCTATTTAGTATTAAGGGCCTTGTGTAGATTCACGACCGATTTCGATAAAATGTAGTGCAGTAAGTGTACAAGACTACTTGGGAAGCATTGATTTGTTTTATTTTAATAATAAAGAGTGACAAGAAGTGCAAATCAGGTGCATGATTGTAATCATTATATCAGACACTGTGCCGCCCAGCGTAAAGTATACTATACCGTATATATTTTATACATATACAATATACATATTATATTATGTTGTAATTTTTAATGTCAAAAATATTTTTCAAAATCGGTTCAAACTTCAAACATCTTCGAGTAATCGGTGTACATTAAATTAAATAGAATCCGTCGAAATATCCTTAAAACAACGAAATAACCTTCCCTTTCTTCAAGTCGTCAAACATCGCTCACGCAATCAGTACAAAAAAACATCACTTAATTGACAATATCAAATTAGGGGGTTCCAAAGGTCCATTGTCGGCTAATTAAAGCAAAGGGTCCGAGAGAAGCCCCAAAATCACTTCCAAGTTCAATATTGACGATTTGTCATGGCATCCGCCCCATGCAGGTCGATGACCTCGATGCAACTGCATCTGTGGGGATAAAACTATTTGGACGCTACTTTATTTGTGGGGTGACACGAGAACTTTGGAATAAGTGATCTGGGTCTAGCATGCCATACGGGATCCCGCTGAAATGTCAAGAGTAGAACTGTCACCCCATACATTGTACTTTTGTGAATGTATGAGATGACAGTTCTACTCTTGAAGTTTTGTCGGGATTCCGTGTGGCATGCTACGGCCGCAGAGCTTTTACTGATAAAGACAACAAAGAATACAGAGGAAATTGATCCTATATATGTTTCTTTTCCTTTTTATCTAGCTCATTAAGCTTCTTTGTAATTGTTTGGTTTGCAACAAAGTAGGTATTATTCTATTCTATATTCTCTACAATCACAGTGCACTTTAACAAGTAAATGCTTAGAGAAGTAAGGATTCTATTTTAGGACTCTAATGTCACTTTCGCTTCTTCTTATCACGCCTATGGCCTATTCAGAAAGTAAGTACACCTACATCTACTAGGTACCTAGTACCTAGAGTCCTTTTCACGAAAGTGGTCCCGCGGTATTTAGCGGAACTAAATTTAAGTTTATCAATTATTACTGGACTTCATATCCTAAGTAATTTTTATTTGTTATATAAAATAAATATCTATTTAATTAAAAAAATAAAAAGGGAAAATTATAAGCAGTTAAAATGTTAGAGATATTTAAACTTTTAAAATGTGCGATAGTGGGGCCCCGCAAAAAGGACTCCTTTCATGAAAAGCACTCTACATCTACTTTCCGAATAGGCGTGATAAGAAATGTAGGCCGAGCAAGAAGCGCACAAGGTTCTTTTTTTTTAAATTTAGTTGTAAATTGCTGTTCGTCTAAATTACTTACATTTCTTGTTTCTTAAACAGGCACACGTTGGTTTAATGCAGTTTCAAGTATCTTTGTCTTCCATAGAGGTTGACTTACGCGGTGCTGCGTATATTGAAACCCTACCTCTATTCAGCACCGCGACCGAACTGAGATGCGGGAGCTTTTCCATACGTGAATTCTCAAAATGCGACTTTAATCCCTTCCGCTATTCAGCACCGCGACCGATCTGAGCTGCGGGAGCCTTTACGTGCATTCATTCTCTAATTGCGACTTTAATCCCTTCCGCTATTCAGATCGACTAATGTTTACGTGTTTGTTTGCTACTAATTTTAGTTCTGAATACTGAATGAGACGTTGACGAATTGTTAAGGAAATGTAATAAATAAATACGAAAATATAATTATTCTATAAACTTTTATTTATTTTTATTACTGATATACTTAATATGGAATACGGTATATACTATATACCTACTCGTATAAATATATAGTACAGATTTTGCAATATATTTTTTTCTTTTTTAAACTCAGTCTTGCCTCTTGTCTTGTCTCTTGTCCTTTCGCATGTCCTTTTTTTTCCTTCCTGTCTCTTTTGTATTGTCTCTTCTGTATTGTCTCTTGTCCTGTCTCTTGTCTTGTCTCGTCTCTTGTTTTGACTCGTCTCATGTCTTGTCTTATCTCCTCTCTTGAATGACTAAAGGTATGTAGTATATGTAGACTGTTTTACGCGCTACGAAGTGCGCGCAGGTCCACTAGTAATGCATAAACTTTCTTGAATCACAATCAAATTCCGTTGCGTAGTTTTAAAGATCTAAGCAAACATACGACAACAAGCGTTTTCATCAAACAGATTTAAATATTACCCTGGAATCAATCCCCGAGTTCAGATCGGTCGATCTGAATAGCGGAAGGGATTAAAGTCGCAATTAGAGAATGAATGCACGTAAAGGCTCCCGCAGCTCAGATCGGTCGCGGTGCTGAATAGCGGAAGGGATTAAAGTCGCATTTTGAGAATTCACGAATGGAAAGGCTCCCGCATCTCAGTTCGGTCGCGGTGCTGAATAGAGGTAGGGTTTCAATATACGCTACGTAGTCTGCAGTAGGCATGAACAAAAAAATCATGGAATCGACTCACCAAATAATGTTCATCGCTGATACGGCTAGATCTCTCAGATCGTCTCATAGCTCACAGTCACACCAAGGTCGACTCGTTGCTCGACCAGCAGCGTCGCAGGTCACAGCGCAGCAGACTCAGCACGCACGCATACACGCACGTATGCACGCACGCAAGCAGGAACAGACGAGCACACACGAGCGCCGGCAAAAGCGCTCCACTGCATGTCACCCGCGTGGACATCTGCGCAAACACAGCACGCAGATCGCGCACTCAGCACTCGCCACAGGAAAAGACAGGTGCGGCGAACAAGGCAGGCAAACTGAAACATTGAAAAAAACACGTTAAATTCTTTCACCGTTCTTTATCCCACTTCTGATGTCGGGACAGGATACCGGGCGCGTAGCGTAGTAACCTATATGTGTCACTGTCACCATATTGTCGCTCATTCTGGAGCCCCTCAGGCATGGTTTACAGCGTGGATATAACGGGCGAGAAGAATAAGACATCACACCACAATACGATTAGTTTTATTACACTTGCAAACAGTTACATTACAATGTGATTAGGGATGATATTACACTACTCTGTATTACACAATATTAACGGGGACCGAGTGTTCCGCAAAGCTACGAACGCTTCGATAACTAATTCGATACCCAAACCGTATAGTGACCGTCCCAGTCACCCTTCGGACATAACGTCCGTCCAAGGTGCCGTCCCGAAGTAAAGTGACCGTCCCAGCCGCCAGCCAAACGTAAAGTGAGCCTCCGTCGTCTACACAGCTCAATATATACCTCACGCCCGTCCGCCCTACCGCTCGCTCACAACAGCGCCCCTAGCGGACGACCGTGCAACTAGATTCAACTCAACTCAACTCTCATTGGCTAACGTCACTTCCCGTCACTCCCATTACATGTCTACCAATCACGAAACGATGTTAGCCTGCGTTACACAAGAAACAGTGCCACTTCCGTTTCTGGTCCCCCGAATTTACTATGTGGCAACTAAACTTAATAGCTATAATCTAAGCTGCCGATATATACCAATTTCATTTAATAAACATACAACTCATATACTCATAAACTTTCAGGTTTATAATAATAATGTGTAAAACTGCCTTCTAAAGTGGGAGTTTTTTGTTTTTCTTTTGTTCACCAGAAGACATTTTCCAGATGATGATGACCAGTAGATATTACTGGTAACACTAAACTTGCCCGGACAGAAAATAACATTACTGTAGGAAGGTTCCCAACGGATTCAGACGTAGAAAATAATGCCGCAGTTTCATTCTGTATTAGCATAATAATAGGATTATGAAGCAATAAGAATTAAAGTTAGATCACAACGATAATTAAACCGAAGTTGTTGTTATACTTAATGCCAAACTTAATACGAATTCTTATTAAACTAATGTCAATAAAAATACTCCTAGTAACTCAGGAATTACAACAGCACTTAAAATGGCCCTGTTTTTGTTGACGTCGAGAAAAAATGCATAAAGCATACCTTCCCATCAAGGGAATGGCAGGGTTATGTAGGACTCCCCGTGCAGGACGACTGCATACCCTCTATAAGTATTATATCCGTTATCCTAACCACCATATTACAAGCATTAAGTTGCTTAGTTTGGGGTTAGGTGGCGCTGTGTGAAACGTCCTGAAAAATTTATTTTATTTATTTATTTATAACAACTCGGCGGCACTCCCGCATCGGAGGACTGGGAATCGGCAGAGCCTTGGCACTTGGCATACAATCCAAAATGGCCCTTAACAAAAATCATGTACAAATTGGCAGGAATTAAAATCGCTGCTCTCTGTTCTCAGTTATTAAACGATTCACTAATCATACTAATAATTATAAAATATATAATTCATGCGTTTTATTAGTAACCTGTTAATTGAATAATTTTATTTACCCGTCGAACGTTTAAATCATTTTGGTTTCACGTAGGGTTCCTTTTCCAGACAAATGAGTTACTAGTTAGACTTCCTAACTTTAACTCATCATGTCGAGACGGCTGAATCGATTGAGCTAAAACTAAGTATATGCCATGTGTATGTGTATGTGTAATTGTATAGCCAACTAAGCACTAAACTATAATTAAAATGTAAACCTCTTGTTTTTGGTCCCCACGACACAGACTCACGTCTAGTGTGAGGACCACAGTAAACACAATGTTGTATGTGCAAAATTATGTTAAATAAACATTTTCATTTTCATTTTTTTTTTTCATTTTCATGTGAAGCTTGACGCTTGAAATAACACGACATCAGATCCTTTTCAGCAAGGAAACAACAAATTAATTTATAATAATATGTGTTAGATTATAAACACAAACTAACTAGATTTGACTAACTTATTTATTAACTACTAACTAGATTTTAAACACAAAAACGCTGCGCCGTTCATCGCAGCTTTCCGCTGCGCTTAGAAAAGGCTTAAAATAATCATTATCGATTTAAAATAGTCGCATCGTTTATTTATTTTCATAATCAGTTAGTTTGGCGCCAAAAGAGCGGTACAATGAGTGTCGTATGTCCACCCTACACAGTTCTATGGGATATCGATTATTCCGGCGCCGTCCTCGCGCCGCCGCCCTCGCCTCGCTCGTTCACCTACTGGCCCGAGCTTTCCCGCTCTTTCAATACGTACTGAGCAACTTTTTCACTACATTTATTATAATCTACTAAACTATAGTGAAATTACTGGGCTGAACGGTCTTAACATCTTATGACACTTGAATAGAATAGAATGAGACTCTATTGCAAACCAAAATACAAGAAATAGATAGGAACATAATACATACTTAAGTAAGTAGCGCTGCGCTGGTGCAGTGTACCTAGAATTCTAATAATTCTGATGATATAAAATTCTAACCAACACTATGTTTCATCTTAACTAAGTTATCTCTTAACACCAGGAGAGGATCTTGCTCGTCTTCTTATTTCTTTGAACAAAAAATCTAAGTAATTATAAATATAAACAACTAGGTACGATTATTTACCGGATTGGACCCGAATTGCAATAGACAGGGATGAGTGGAGAGAGAGAAGGGAGGCCTTTGCCCTGCAGTGGGACAATATAGGCTAAATAATAATAAATAAATAAATAGGTACGATTATAGTGTTTACGAAAATATCCCTAGAACTTATTATATGTTCAATGATAACATTGAAAGGTATTGCGACAAAAGCTATTTCTGTTAACTAATTCATTTAATTTTGCGTTCTTTGTCAGGAAATTAGAAGCACTTATATTTTAATTTTGAACCAAATATACAGATTTATTTAAACTTATCTTCTAGTTCATAGTTTACTGATGCTAAGTATTATCAAGATTTGATAATTCATTAACAATAGGCGAGTAGATCGGCAAATCGCCGAAGTCTAGACCTTCAAAGCTTTCGGCGCGGAGTGATTAGCTCATAGCCCATAGCTCTATAACCACTTTATACCCATTGTTTCGCGGTCAGAACCCGCACGATCGCGCTATCAACCTTCGGAGGTAGACTGTGGTAATTATTGGAAGCACGAATTCTTGGAACATTTTTTTGATTGTGTTGTTGAATCATCAGTTTTAGAACGAATTTTAAACTTGTACATACTAGTTTACCCGACAGACTCCTGTGGCAAATGTCTTTATTAAGAAAAAAAGGAAATTTGTTGTCTTATCTAAACAGGCAGGATTTTAGCCATAGATGTTTTCTTGGCTATACGAGATAAAGAAGTTCTCGCAGCTAAACGGGATCAACTGTTTTCTAAGCTAAACGGAACATGTTTCTTAGCTAAACGAACTAAAGATGTTCCCTTAGCTGTAGATGTTTTCTTAGCTAAACGGGCTAAAATATTTACTTAGCTAAACAAGCTAAAGATGTTTCTTAGCTAAACAGAAAAAAGCTAAAGATGTTTTCTTAGCTATAGATGTTTTTTTACCTAAACGTTAGCCCGTTTAGGTAAATAAATATGTTTTCCTCAGCTAAAGTGCGGGCCAATTGTTGCGGATTGTTTCATAACAGTTGCGCTAAGGTCCCGGCTCCACGCCACGGGTCACTAAGCTAACACGTGTAGGTGGTGCCCTATGGCCATAGTTCATAGAATGACTGGTACATTTTAAACGTTGTTCACAGAACTATAAAGGTTAGCGCAGACTACTGCCGCACTATAATGTTCCTATTTTACTTTGTATATTTAAGGCTGGCGCAAGCTAGAACGGGCTGAACGACAGAAATAAATTTAATAAATTTTTCTACTTCAGTGTCGTTCATAGACTCCGCAGATTTTTTTTGAATATCGTCTGTATCTGTATACAGAATTTGACCTTTTACATTTTCATTATAAATTATTATAAGCATAAATAAAGCATATAGATCATCATTTGATAATGAAATCATCATCATCATTTTCTTATAAACAAAACCAAATATTTCCGAGTCTCCAAGAAAAGTTGTAGAAGTATTCGCGTTAACAACAAGGGCGGAAGGGAACCACCGCCCTTGTTGTTAACGCGAATACTTTACCTTTGTCAAAAGCTTTTTTAGCAGCAAGAACCTAATGCTACTTAAGTGCGTCATCTTATTTATATGTTTAAAGACCAATGATGACTTTTCGAATAGGCAGTACCTAGTCTGAAGTCTGAACCTAGTCTGAAAAAAAAAGAATATATAATACTACTCAGGATCTGATTTGAGATGAGATAAATATAATACGATATATCATAATACGGAAAAGAAAAACTGTTAAAACCTGTTTATTCTGCATTCTGAGTTTTAAGGCTACTAAATAAAAAAAACCGCTTCCTTTAATACGCACCTTCTTTCCATAAACAAGTATTTTATCTCTAAAACTGCAGCTAAATGTATCACATGTAATTAGTATTCTAATTTCTACTCCATATCCTGTCTGTCCCCAAATTCGTGAAGACGTCCTTAATTGTTGATTTACATCGTCCACCGAACAATACGGCACTGCTTACCGACGGAATGTAGTCTAAACTTCACTAAAACATCTCTTTTTAACTCATCAAAAATATACAATTTATTATGAACCTTATCATTAAAGATTTAAAGAGCAATCAACGCTTTCATTTCGGTAAATTGAGTTTTCCGACGGCAAACATTATTTTGTCGTAACCATCTTCGAAACCAACCAGAGTAAGTGAACCTTGTGTTTTAGGTGAGATGTGTGAATTTTGTTTAAAGGGAAGGTCAAGTTACAATGGTTATGTTAGAACTTCGAGGTGGCCAGTGATGGAATGAGTCACATATATATCGCATACATTCTTGGGTTTGTATTTTTATTTGGTTTTAGTTTTGACTGTAGTGGTGTCGATCCGTGTAATCGCTCATCATAAACTGTATCTCCGATGTTCGACCGGTTTGAATGTTAGTAACCTCCTAATTTGTGTGAGCCTTGGAAGGATAGAAGTTCAAACGTTGAACTTGCTCCGTTTTGTGGCTTAAAAGACAACTTTAAAAATTTTAGTTAGTTTATGCTGTCCCACTGCTGGGCAAAGACCTCCTCCAAGTTTTTCCACTTCTTCGTCTTTAAAATGATTATTACTGAAAAAGCTTAGCTAAATATTATGGTAAAAGAGGTTACAATCACACTCTACTAATATAAATTTAATGCGAAGTTTAAACTTACATAAGAAATGTAGAGCATAGCATCGCATCTTGACGTACCTAAATTTAAGAGTTCAGATGGGCAGTTTATTTGACTATGACATAAAAAATAGTTTGTTAGATTTTAACACTAAATTCACTATAGAAGTAGAAAATTAAATAACCTAATCCAGCTGCGTAAAGTAACACAAAGTTATTATCCTATCCCGCCCTTCCCTTTGGCCTTTCCTTACGTTCTATTTGTTCTGACCTCATTTTTTGCAATAATACTGGCTCTGGCTACCTATTTGGACTATCAAAGAGTATTCACTGAAATAGGTTTGATTTCTTGTTCTATTTATGAATTAGAGTTTTATTTTTAATTGTTGCATGATTTGTGCTAAGTGCTGTGCCAGTTTTAAGTAACTCTGGCATACCAGAAGTACTTAGGACTGGACTGGACTTTATATTTTTATTTTTGACTAGAGTCAAAATAAAAAAATAAAATAATATTCATCATAATGTTCTACAGCGGCAGAATATTGAGTAAAATAATGGTAACTAACCTAGCAGTAGCAGTAGATTAAGAAGCCAACCAGTGTAGTGAAGAACTTATGAACTCAAATTCTGTAATTGCAATCAACTGATAAGTTAACAGGTGGTTAGCTTTAAACGCATTTAAAACAACCGATTAACTATGACAATACAAAGTTATAATCAAAATCTAGATTACCTAACATTCATTTAGATCTTAATACTAAAAATATAAGGTTTAATTTCCATTGTAATTCCGACCCTACGTAACAGGCCCTATTGTTGTTACACAAAGATGTAATCTCTTATTTTATTATTAACCTAAGTGGAAGGGACCGTAAGCCTTTGCAATAATCAACTTTATGTTCTATGCATTAAGTTGTTTTTCGTTTGAGGGTTGGATTATTTTTTTATAGTTGACCAATAGAACCTAAGAGACTTTAATTGTTGAAATTGCAGTACCTATTGACTAATTTTTGTATGCTCACTAATTTCCTAAGACTTTTTAAGCTTCGTTTCTAATGTTTATGAGTAACGAAGCAATAAGTTATTATTATGCGGAATAAAACGGACTACATATTTTGAAATTGTTTGATATTATTTTATTCATTGGTAAATTCTAGTCTGCTCCTCATGAGTTGGCTCAGGCTCATAGCTCCCTTTTTGGTCGATTTATACGAATAAAAGGAATCGTTTTCTTCTAATATTGCTAGCGAAAACACTCCTGAAAATTAAAAATTAAATTTAACCAAGGCTAAGCTAAAAGCAAACGGCTTCCATAAATAATTATTAATAATATGTGTTTTACTTATGTAACATTTAATTAGACAGTCATTTCTAAAAAAAGCTTTATCTATAAATTTAAAAGATACTTAGATACCTACTCTAAAATCGAGATCTCAGGTACCAAAGCAAAGTAACCATAGTAATAGCGCATGCATAATATTACAAACACACCTTTTTTTCAGTCGAAGGTTAAAAGTGTAGTCTTTTCATTATTAATTAAGCTAAAACACACAAAGCAGGGCATCCGAAAGTAATTTCCTAACCGTGATGCCATGTCGATGAAAAATATCGCGCGGAATGGGTACCAGGGGACCATAAACGATGGTGGGTTGTACGTGGGTATTGCAAATGTTAAAAGTTAGCACAGTTCCAGCCCTGCAGAATAGAGAGATGTACTCGTATGTTTTATACGAAGTTTTTTGATAGCGGTGTATATTTTTTAAGACTAAGCGAAAGCACCTACGATTTTGTTGAATCTAGAAAAGTAAATACTGTCTCCTAAATCTAGTAAATTCAAACACTTAGAAAATATCATGTAATGTACAAAAAAAAAACTCGTGACACAGCGTTTCTTATCGAACTCCTCCGATATGGCTTGACCGATTTTTATGATTTTTTAATTATTACACAAAAAATCTTTGAAAAAAAATTCATTTGTATAATATGTATTTTATTTAAATTAAATATAATTTTCCAATTTGCGCCGAAGACATAAAGCTCATAGGCTCAATTAAGTTACATTGTTATAGTTATGTTATTACGAAATTATCTAATCTAAATATTCAAATTTATATAAATACATTAAAAAAACACATACACACACATTTATATAACATACACACACACATACATTTATATCAATTAAATTAGTACTGGAGAGTATTTTCCAAAATGATGCCATGTCAATGAAAAATGTGCTAAATGCCTACCGGTGCAGGGGAGCATAAACCATAGTGGGTTGCACGTGGGCATTTCAAATGTTAAAAGTTCGCAGTTTCTGGACATATTTATTTTTTCGGAAGGTTTTACGCGTCTAAGTGATAACACCCACGATGTTTTCATAGGTTCCTAATATAAACTAATATTAATTATTATATAGGAGGTATTTTTCATATTTTTTTCTTTAAGTAATTTTCCCTATAGAAACTGTACGCTCGTCCAAAGTTAAAGGTCATCTTCATTTTTCCACCATATAAAATAAACCACCCACTGTATAAAACCATGTCGCCGAAAGGTCGCCATGACAGCGTTCCGACATAATTTTCATTGAAGCCATGGAGAGATTTATCCCATCTTCTTGGTTCAAATGGTAAATTTCACTTCTATATTATTTATTATAATATAGAAGTGAAATTTACCATTTGATTAGAATTGGTTTAGTCATTTAGGCCTAAAGAGTTAATTAACTTAATTATTATTTTATTTACTTGTTACCAGCTGCGCCCAGCGTTTTTACCCGCTGTTCTAATGTATCCTATGTGTTATTCCAGGGTCTAAGCTATCTCTAATTTCAAATTTCGGCTTAATCGGTCCACCCGTTTAGACGTGAAGAAGTAACAAACATACACACTCACTCACTAACTTTCGCATTTATAATATTAGTGTCATTGTATATACGCAGGAAGTAGAATTTTAACCATTTTTGAATAGAAAAGCTACTGGCTCGATCGGTACATATAAGTTTAGGTACAACTAAATAACGCAGATTCTAGACTCCACACCGGTATAACCTATATTTAGTGAAATAACCAAACATAAGTAGATAAAGAACATTTTAAAACTTCACCTGAAAGCCTAACATAAAATTCGTGACTTTTATGAGAACGACCTGCAATTCAAGAGTGGTCGAGATCTACACTCACAGTCTACGACTACGTGACACTTAACATGTTTCCAATTTAGGCACATAAATTTCACTAAGAATCAGGTAATTACAAGCAAAATGCTCTAAAACACCATTAGAATTTTCACCTGATTTTCTGAAATGTAAAAAACAGGATTGATTTTTTTTCATTCATGAAAGCTCCACGAGCTTAGAGTTTTACGGACAGCTAACGCCATCTGTTGAAATTTGTAGTAAGTATAATATGCGGCTAGACATGGATCTTTTGGCGCGTGGACAAAACTGGAACTTAACATGCTTACATAGATAGAAAAAATAAATTTATGTTACATATTGACTCACAACAATAACAAAGCCACCTCAATGCTAACTTATGATTTACTAGCTACGCCCAGCGGTTTTACTCGCTGCACTGTAGCCTATGTGTTATTCAGCATTCGGCTCCCACTCTCCCACTCAATCGGTCCATCCGTGTAGGCGTGAAGTGTGTAGTAGATAAGTAATAATTAATAATTAAGATAAGTAAGTACGTAATTCCTTGTTTCAAATGGAAAAATATCGGACCTCAATATAAGTAAAAATCGGTGTGGGTAGTGTAGTGGATACATATTCGTTTTTAAATCAGAACAGATTATACGACGTGTAATTTTAGCCGTTTTAGAAAAAATGTGTTAATAAAAAAAATATACAATTTTTTTTTTGTGGCAAATGCCTTTATTGAGAAAAACAAACTTACAATACTACAGCTACTACAGCAGTAAATAACACTTTTATTAACCACAGATCGGCCACAAGCCGATTTAAAATTGCAATATTATACAAATTACTTACAAATTATGAAGTTCTGCTGCTAGCAATAGTATCTATTCTTTGGTCCTGCGTAGCACCACTACATATACCTATACCTATTAATTATTATATGTAGTCACTATTACACAATTTAGTATTAAAGTCTGCCAATAAAACATGCCAGTTCCAAACTTAACATTCCCGCCATCTCCATGGTCGCAAACCACAGATTAAATTACCCATAAAATGTGCAAAAATCTACCTTTCGCACAGATAGGCAGGGCGTAGGGCGACAAAAGGATCTGGAGTTAGGGAATTAAACCTTTAGTGAAAGACGAATGGAGGGTCCGACTCGATAACGCGCCCTTCTCGTAGGTACGTGCTCTTAGTGATATTACCTCTATACATCGTGAAAATGGTGAAGGGCTTAATACTTTTTTATGCAGAACGATTCCATATCTAGACAATTTGAAAGCGTAGAATAAACGAAGACAGCTACTGCTAAACTAGACTAGGCTAGAGATAATCTATAGGTAGTGATTAGACAGTTATAAAATGTGTGAAAATTAAGAACAAAAAATGTTTTTTTCCTACTTGTAAATTACTAGAAGATGCAACATATCAAACAATGGCTTTACATCTATTTAAATACGCAATAGAACTGAAAGGTATTTTTCTAGGATTTTGCAAAATCTTGTTCAAATTTGTCAGTAAGGGACTCGAAAGCAACTTTATCTCAGTAGGTAAACTATGATAGGATACAATGCTGAAGTAGAAACTAGAAACCTCAAGCCAAAAAACTAAAGGAATAAGATTCGTTCATAAAAGTATCCAATCATCACGAAAACTCACACCTTTCCTCGAAAATCTAAGAAAAGTCCGAGAGCCATTGCTGGTATTAATTTTTGATAAGGAGTTAAAGTACGAGAATATCCTATCCGAATTCCAGCTAATATTATAAAAGCGAGAAATTTTGGATGCTTGCTAGGTACCTTCCCACGCTAAAACTACGTATGTACAGTCACAGTCAGCATCAACATTGCTTTGATATTGATTTTTTAATAGGTAAACGAAATAAAAATGTCCTTTAAGAGCGCTTATACAGCAGGACGCTCTCTCGCTCGTACTATTTGATACATTTTGCAAAATAAATTCATTGAACTAACTTTTTAAAAATTCCTTAAGAGAAGCCCTGCACAATAATAATGCATACACCTTACATAAAAAGAAAATGGGAAAATGCGGCATAGCGTTTTCACTATGCAGTACGAGTTAAATTTCTGAATAGAAAAGCTCCTGGCTTCATCAGTACATCAATACAAGTTTATACCCCAATAAATCAGATATAGACTCCATTCCAGTTTTATATTTAGTGTCATCATTGTCATCTTATAAAATTAAAAATTATAGAAAAACATATAGATAGACATATAGATATATATATAGATTTGATATAGGTAGAGACGCGGTCTCTACAAAAATTGTATGTACCTATCTACCTCCCATATTCCATGTATCACAGAACTCGTCATCCATAAAGGCGTTTCAGAAAGTTAAATTACAGAGCATTTCATACGCATTGATCTCATAGATTTACGTAATATCCATAATATTCTGTAAAAGTATGTATATCTTTACAAAAGCATCTGTCTTCAAGTCCAATAATTCTCACATACTAAACACACAGTAAAAACAACGTTAAATAGGTAATCTCGACGCTGAGTCCAAAACTACGTAAAAGCCGGTCATTACCTATTACATCCGGTTTTTACGCCCTCAAATCTCTTTTCCATAGAGCCGCGCGATCGCCCTGACGTTTACAGCGAACAACACTCCGACCCACACCACCCCATCGCCACCCCTGTTGGAAATATACGGGAGATCAACACTTCGTTAGATCAACAGTCAACGCATTGGTAAATCAACAGATTATGTTTCTACGATTTCAAAAGAACAGACACTGCGACCACTTCACCACCCCATTGACGCCCCTGTTGGGAATATATGGGAGATCAGCACTTCATTAGATCAACGATCAACGCAGCGGTAGATCAACAGATTATTTTTCTGAGCTTTTTACTTTTTATATTTATTTTTTAAGATTTGTTTATAAAAATATTGTATTAATTATACTCGTTGTTTTTATACACTGAACAACCATTGCACTTTATTATTATTTTACCACCTATTGTGTCTTGAGTGTTGATCTAATTGTGTTGATCTAACGCGTGTTAATGCCCCGTATGTTTCTACATAAAAACACCCTGTTCCGAGTAATATGGCTTACTGTATTCTGCCTCTTATTGAGAAACTGAAAATCCGAGAAATTCGCTCAAGAGGCCTCAAAGGTAAGATTCCAGTTACATAATCCAATGTGTTTGAAACGAACGTACCTATATCGTAAGTGCCTTGGAGTGGTGTGGGAAATCACTCAATAACTTCCTTATTTACAACGATATAAAAACTTAAGAGAAAAGTAGGATGAACCATTTTTAAATTGCACTTGCCAGCCAGTCAGTATGTTGGTAACGTTTTCTTAAAAATGTACGGGTGTAGAGTGTATTATTGTGTGCTTGGAAAAAAATCTACTTACTAAATTTGCTACTGAGTGTCTGATGAAAAATTTACTGAAATAAATTGTATTTATTTATGGTTGTGAATTATTTACTAATGGTTGTGGATTTGCCTTCATTGATTTTTTAACCCCCGACGCAAAAACGACGGGGTGTTATAAGTTTGACGTGTCTGTCTGTCTGTCTGTGTGTGTATATGTGTGTGTCTGTCTGTGGCATCGTAGCTCCCAAACGGATGAACGGATTTTGATTTAGTTTTTTTTTGTTTGAAAGTAGAGTTAGTCGAGAGTGCTCTTAGCCATGTTTGGTGGAAATCGGTCCAAGATGGCCGCCGCTACAAAATGGCGGATTACTTTTTTCTTCCCTCAATATGGGTATCAAATGAAAGGGCTTAACTAGTAGAATACAACTCACTTTATAAAATTTAAAATCCAAGATGGCCGCCACTACAAAATGTATTGCGTTGGGGGTTTTTTAAATTTTTAATTTAATTCACTTGACACTGATGTCCACGTAGGTAACAAATCTTTATATTTGTGCCTAGCTGATACGAATCTTAGTGTAAGATTGATACCTACTTACATTCGTAGCAGGTCTACGAAAATTTAAAAAGCATTTCCTTCTAAAGATAAGAATCTAAACTGATCAATATCTAATATCTACTTAGGAAGGCATAAGCCACAATAACAATAAACAGTTAATTTACTTGTGTGGTTAAGGACTGCATTACACAAATTAGTACTTACTTAGTAGGTAAGTAAAAGCTTATACTAACTTATATCGTAAAGATAAAAAGCCGACTAGTAAACAGTATACATATACAGATTTTAAGCTGCGGACGTGTCATCCCCTGATCATGATTGACACGCCCTATTCCGCTAGACAAACTGGATCAGACAAATCATCGCATCGCATTTCACACGTACGACCTATCCAATATATCAGGGCACAACGCTTCGTACCGAATTCATCGCACAAAATACGCCGAGCGTCATACTAAATGAAGTTGCAATAATTCAGCCCTGTTACCGGATATGTGCCTTTCGTAGCCTCGACTGATCTGGCGACGGAACACTGGACGCGTCGACAAAGCGCCCGACGAAACACCCGACGCCGGATAAAACACCCGACTTGCAACCAAACACCCAACTCGCGACTGTACGAACGATCGGTCGGCAAACACGGAGTGAATTAGATAATTTAGATGCTCACCTAATTGTTAATAACCTGCGTTTCGCAGTTTGCTGTAAATAGAGTAGGTACTTAGTTCACATCGCAATATTAGGTAGGTATATTATTTTATATTTCGTTTGATGAGCGTTAAAGCTAAATAGATTAGATTTCTCATTCATGTTTAATGTGTAATCGTAAGCTAGGATGCTAACATCTAAGAATCCATTAGCCAAGGAAGGGCTTTAGTACCAATAAGTCCCTGTATAGGCTCTGTATTCCTAGTAGGTACAACCTACCCATTTACACCTCTCACCTCAATAATTAAAAGTGGTGATTTATTTATTTACCGTAAACTGCTAGAAGTTTGCCTACATAGTCGCAACAATGCCTGTGATAGAATTCATTAATTTTCTTGACACAAAAATATGCAAATGGATGAAAATTTTACCACTGTATTACAGTCCAGTGTACAGCAGTTTTTTTTTCGATGCGTCAAGAAAAATGAATAAATGTTGTAGGAGGTACCTACCTAATGTTGGGGTTGGTAGGCAAAGTTGCAGAAGTTTACGGTACCATAACTAGGTACCTATATAACTATTTGTTGTTACAAGTTACAATGCTATGGCATGTCCTAAAATACCTTCATCTGAGTAAAATACAGTTCATAATCATTGATAGTCATTCAAAGCGATTGGTAGATGCGCTTAGTTCGCCTTGACCTATATAAAACCTTTAGAGGTCTGATCTGTAATGATTTTGGCTATGGCTGATTCCTTGACGCGTTTATATCATGTCGATGTCAAACGTGCCGAGGTCCTTTTATCTGGCAGGTAACCCCCCAAACAAAATTGTTACGTTTTTATAAAATAAACTTGCAAAAATAAAAAAGAAAACATTTACGACACCCGCACAATGAAATCTAAGCAAAGATATGGTGAATCAGAGATTTCACTAGAAAGTAATTCTTCTGTGAGCGAAATTGTGGCGAAGCGGATTAAATATAGCAGAATAAGAAGTGGCCTACGAAAGTCCAACCCAGCTGCTATAGTTGTTTGGGCATTCCACAAGATTCCTTCAAAACACGGCCTTACTTCCCGTCGAGTGATCACGTTTTTAAAAAGACATTATAGGACAGTGGACAACCCTAGAAGAACTGGCAAATCTCTAGGCGCGATGCTCCGATGTGCGGTCGACTTTGGTCTTCTGGAGAAACGTGGTAATAAATATTACTTGGTTCGGTTTCATTGACATTCGAAGCCTGAAATTCGTGGAACTTTTAAAGTTTGTGCAACGTATACAGCACAGTTCAATTTGTGGTCAGGAAAACTTTAAACCTAATATTACTGTGTAAACCTGTTAGAAATAAAAATGTTATAATAATTATTAAACTATTTTTCTCGTTACAGATCATACTTATGTATTTTGAAGCTGCGCCTGGCGGTTTTACCCGCTGTACTGTAGCCTATCTGTTATTCCAGGGTCTTAGCTATCTCTATATCAAATTTCTGCTCAATCGGTACACCCGTTTAGGCGTAAAGAAGTAACAAGCATACACACTCACTCACAAAACTTTCGCCTTTATAATATTAGTGTGAAGTGTGATAAATTACCTATTCGTAGTGTAGAACACTACATCCGATTCGAATTTCGAATCCGTAAAATGACCGTCCGGCGAATCATTAGAACATTTTGCATTTTTCTAAAGCAATCCAATTTCTGTCCATCATCACGTATTTGCCGGTTTTGCTGGACCAATAAGGGACCTCAGTAACTGTTCTGTTTCGGTCCGTTATTGATCCATCATTTGACGGATTCAGATTGAACTCGCATAAAGTGCGGAATCGCAAAATATTAACATTATAGACATCAAAATAAATCGGTTCTATAGGTAAGACACACCGTCAGACAAATAAAAAAACAATTTCAATAATAATATTTTAATATTTCGTTTCACAAACTTGTATTTACATGATTGCTTACTTAAAATATAATAATTTGTTAGGTTAAACAATTCAAAAATCATAAATACTTATTAACTGTACTTATATTGGTTCCACTACTCTTCTTAAAAGCTTTGAAAAAAAAAATAGACAATACGCTGGAATGCTTAAAATACACACCTAAGCAAACAGCCAAAATAAGTTCCGTTTACATAATTATCTAATAATACAATAGACTGCGAACATTTTCAACAACAATTATTTTATTTACAACGGATTGAACACTGTAATATCATTTTTATGCAGTCAAGTTTTAGGATGTATGCGGAAGACGCGTGACGCCATTTTCTCATACAAGTTGGCGCGTAAATAAAAGTTAGTTTATTGCAAGGACCACAAACTTTTCGAAAAAGAGCTCGATTCTCTTATTATAAATGTTGTATTTAACAATCCGAATTGTTATCACCTGAAAGCTTTATTATTTCGTATAAGTTTGCCATTAAATTACAAATTCAACCACTATCACGCCAAATTATGAGACAAATTTTATACATTGGCGCCATTTTCGCGTCGCCATTTTTTTCATTTTGACAGTTACGAGTTTTTTTTTTTTTCAATTTGTGCACAGCACGTTTGGTTTTCAGCCCAAACTATACATTTCTTGACTGCATGACTACGAAAGGCTATAACATGAGGAGTCTACAAGGGAAAGGAAGAGAGGGCCTAGAACAGAAGGTCTTCATCACCCTCGTCGAGCAAATTGGCCGAGTCTGCCAAGTCTTTGCCGGCTGCTTTGAGTGCTGCTTTTTTCTGTAAAATAAAAAGAAAATAAGTAACTGAAAACTAACGCCAAACTAAGTGTCGAAGCGTTTATTTTCAAGCTATGTCAAATACAACCCGTTTAACTCATTGGTGCAGTATTTTGCTCTACCAGGACTTTCATTAAATCTAATTTGACAAAATCAGGCGGTTTTTTTTGCACAAGCAATATTTTCAATCAAGACTTTACTACAAATTCCACAATAGGTTGGGTAGTTTTTTACACGAATAGCCACTGAGAGAACTAGAACTCACCACTGGGATAAATAAATTAGATCTGTGATCCATAACATCAAAGATCTAATTTATTTCACTTCACATCATTTGAAGTTTATTAAATAAAAAATCAGGACATTTCATACAGCACCATTTATCCCCAAGCTTAGCAACTTAATGACTCCATGTTTAATATGGTGGCAAGCAAGCAAACATACAACAAATAAGGTAAAAGTGAATCAACTCACAGCTTCAGCCTTGTCCTTGATGATCTTCTTCTTGTCCTGGATCTTCTTGAGCCGGTAGAACTCCTCACGCTCCAATTCATCCAGCTCCGAGATGATGTACGCCAGGGTACGCTCCAGCCGGGGGATGATCACTGGAAAAAGGAACAGGATTGAAGAATTATCGAGAGCATTATGCAGAGTCTTGGTCTTGGCCTCTTTTAACCAAGCCAAGATGGCAGTGACGCCTTAAATCGCATTCCAATCCCCTTGCCAGGGCATTTATAGAGAACTCACAGTCAACAAACGGTTGAAGTGAGCGCAAATCTCAAACTACGACCAGAAGGAAGAGGGGCTGATGAGCCTGAGCCTTAAACGACATCATCATATAACACCAAATCCGCTCATAGTCTTGCAACTGATCACAGATATATAAAAAAAAAGATGGCAGATCTCATTCAATTTTCCACTAATGTCATCCCGGTACATTTTGATTTTTCTGAATCTACAGTTTTTTTCTGCGAAAGAACTGCTGCTAAATGCTTGTGGGTAACACAAAAAAAATGTATTTATCTAAGACATAAGATTTCTTTATTGCCAAAATTTTTGTACATTAATGTAATGTTGTAATTGTATTATTTGTAAATACATAATAATTTCTTGTAGTGCTTATAAAAAGAAAGACGATAGTTCTCGTTTGAACCGGGAAAAGTCAGTGTGCCGCCGTAGGTATATGCATATGACCACGCCCGCGTTGACGGTCAGAGGGCCTATTGGCTAATTCTCACCCACTACGATTAATGACAATTTCAATGTAAATTGCTGCGTTTGTTATTGTACTCATATTAATGAGGAGGTTTAAGCAAGTAATGTACGCAATATTGTCTATGGATTCTAGTGTTTTACATGTCATTTAGCAATAGCCAATAGGCCCTCAGGTTGCGTATAAAAATACGATATTACAAAAATTTTGCCGCACAGTAGATATAATAGGGCATCTACTTTAAATCACACTAATATAAATAAGAAAATGACAACTCTAAAAACTCAAACGACAACTCTAAGCCCCGCCGCAGATGCTCACACTCGCACTCGTTCACGACACTGCGCCAATGTCGCATTGGCATTGGTAGACACGTGTGTGTCCGCAATTGCTTTCACGAGTCGTACATCAGTCAGTGTCTTTACCTACCATTCGTTCGTAGACGAAAACGAAGCAAGATGGACGCGATTGATATAAGTTCAGAATCCGACAGTGATAACGAGTTTTTGAATAGATTATTGTTAATAAGGAAATTATCTGAAAAAAATTATGGAAGAAAATTATAGAATCTTTTAATTTTGTATTCATATTATAATCTTGGTGGTTTATGTCGTATAAACATTTTTCGCTTCGAACAGCTTCAATAAGTTCCTCCATTTTGCACTAGTACTTGAACACTCGCGACATTGCCACTCGAAACAAATGTCTCGTCACGTAGCCGACACGCGCGTGCACGCTCATGTACGACTCATGTACGTGCCTGCGTCGACGCGTGAGAGCAAATGCGGAGTTTGGTACTGCGCCATACGTTTTAAATACAGCCACTCGCACGCGGCTCGTGACGGCCAATGCGAGTGTGAGCATCTGCGGCGGGGCTAACTCTATAAATGAGTGTATGGAGTACTGTTATCATCTTTGGTATGGTACTGCCAAATGCCAGCTTCAGGCAATGCGTGGACAATTGAGCTGAAATTTGGTATAGAGATAGCTTAGACCCTGGAATAACACATTGGCTACAGTACAGCGGGTAAAACCGCTGGGCGCAGCTAGCATAATTTGCGCCCAATATGTTTAAATGGACTTAGTAAGTAATAGATGGGTAATGAATTGAAATGCCATGAAATCGTGCCAATCGATTTTTCACATATTCACCCTATTTGGACCAGGCCCCAGTATACAGGCTTAAGAGCTTATTCCATTTCTACAGCTTTTTTAACCCCCAACGCAAAAACGACGGGGTGTTATAAGTTTGACGTGTCTGTCTGTCTGTCTGTCTGTCTGTGTGTGTGTGTGTGTGTGTATGTGTCTGTCTGTGGCATCGTAGCGCCCAAACGGATGAACGGTTTTGATTTAGTTTTTTTTGTTTGAAAGTAGAGTTAGTCGAGAGTGTTCTTAGCCATGTTTGGTGAAAATCGGTCCAAGATGGCCGCCGCTACAAAATGGCGGATTACTTTTTTCTTCCACGACCCCCTCAATATGGGTATCAAATGAAAGGGCTTAACGAGTAGATTACAGCCCACTATATAAAATTTAAAATCCAAGATGGCCGCCATAAAAAAATGGTGAATTACGTATTGCGTTGGGGGTTTTTTTTAATTTTTAATTTAATTCACTTGTTATATCTAGTGACACTCTCTCGCTCGCACTATTTGACGTTTATTGAAAAATCCTCTAGACCAGCCCTGCATTATATTATTGCACACTTTTTAAAAGTGTTTTCAGTTAGATATTTTAAAATATGGCATATTGGGATTTAAAAAAAATTTTTTTTTTCAATATTGATCCCCATTGTGCAATAATATTATCGCAGGGCTTAAGGAATTTTCAATAAATAATTTCTATGAATTTATATAAAAAATTTGTCAAATAGTGCGAGCGAGAGAGTGTCACTCGATATATACGCTCTTCTTAATGCTTTGTGCATTCAAAACTGCAGTCAAATAAACAAAAAACGTACATACCATGCTCAATAGCATTAACACGTCTGTTAGTGACCTTGATGACCTCGTCAAGAGTAACGAAGGAGGTCTGAAGTGACGCTAACTCCACCAACAGTTTGACGGCGCTCTGGAAGTTTTTCTTCAGCTTGGCCAATTGTTGACCACCTCTGGCCAGACCCGCCAGCTCATATGTGTCTGAACCGTCCTGGTATGATTCAAAGATAGGGAGGGTCACACCTGGAATTGGGAATTTTTTGGGTTAGTAAATATGTTAATCAATCAATTAAAAATCAGTGGGTTTTAGGAGTGTAATCTTCATCTTTGCTTGTTTTTTTTACTTTTTTTCTGTTTCATCAAAACATTTCTTGATAAACTTTTTTCTTGGTAGAGTATAAAAAAATGTATAAATAAATAAAACCAAAAGCTTGTTCAGTAATCATTTCAAGAGTTTTTTTTTTAGTTTTTTTAAAGAGTTTTAAATAATTACTGACAAGCTTTTGTTTTTATAATTTTTTTTATACTGTACCAAGAAAAAAGTTTAACAAATATTTTGATGAAACAGAAAAAAAAAAAAAAAAAAAAAAACAAGCAAAGATGAAGATTTCACTCCTAGTTGCCTGGAATAGATTGCAATAAGTTGTGAACCTTAACACACCAAAACACAGCTGATATGTTTTCCACAGTCAATGTGTTAATGTACTTTAATTTAGTTTTAAGTATTTAAGATTTTGTAAACTTATGGACTCAATAAAGAGTATTGTAAAATAGGATGCATAATAATTAATATTAGAAAATAAAATAACTATTAGAAAACCTATTCTAATCAAGTCTTACCAGCAACATTGTCTTTCTTGGAGCGGATCTTGATTTGAGCTTTGGTGACATTCTGCAGCACAACTTGGTTGAAGTCACCGGTGGTGAACTTTGCTTCGGCCAGTGAAAACGCTGCCTCTTTCATCACTTCGCCCATAAGGGTTTTTGTCTGGAAACAGTATTAAGAAAACTGAATACATGGTGAGAAATCTTCTGATTTATAATCAAACTATATAGTTTATTAATGGGTTTTTCACTGAAGAAGAGGAAAATTGATAATAACAAGGTGTGTTTTTCTATGTCATAGACACTGATACTAACCTCGATAATTTTGCTCAGAATCATACGGAATCTCACTTGCAAGGCATCAGCCTTTTTCTTGAGCAGACCATGGCCTTTCTGGGCTCCAGCCAGACGGCCTTTTATCAACATCTGAGCACTGAAAACCGAGTATAAAACGTAATTATCGACTAGTCACAACTTTCATCAAAATTAAGCCTTTCTCAAGATAAACAAATAAAACAACTTACCCACGGGAAGGGAAAATCGCTAATCTATCTTTTCCAGACATTTTGATTTAGGAAATTATTAGCGATTTATCCCAAATTCAGGATTTTATTTCACCAAACCCAAATCACCTGATGACAGAAGACAAATGATAAAAATATTGTCTATGGTTGGTCTTGTGATCTCAGTCGATGAAACTCTGAAATAATTACAAAAATATTAGAGCTGAAAACCCATTATTAAATTACTAGACATATCTCGAAATACATAATAAATTTCAGGGTTGTAAAAGAAATAAACATAATTACGATTTTTAGGGTATTATTTAATTTTTTATCAAAATTCATCGTTTTGTCATTGGTTTTATGAACAAGGCATGAGACGACTACACACAAATAAAAAAAAATGTCTGTCAGCTGATATGACTGTCAAAATCAAACTGTCAGTGTCAGTTGTCAAAATTTACTATGAATTTTTTGTGTTATGATTTGTGGTTTTTGTACAAAATAATAAAAGAATAATAATCAATAATATTTACCATTAAAGTTTACGAAAGTGATAATGGCTGTTAAATTGAGCATCCACAAAGGCCAATAATTGTTGAAACTATTTTTCTCAGCAAAGTCACTCGATGGCAGCAACAACATGTAGAGTATGTTTGGGGGACAGGGCTAAGTATCCAATCTTTGATTTTAAAGAACCTGAAGACAGTGTGCAAGAGAAACTTTTCAAATGTTTTAATGAGAAGGTAGTATTCACAAACTTCTACTTCATTTTTTACATTACTATAGTAGACACGTAGGTAACATTAGAACCGACCTTAATCTAACTTTATGTTGAGTGTATCTACATTAAAATATTTAGGTACCTTATTATTGCCTATCGATAACATACCGGGTTTACCGGGGGTAGACTTCCTTTGCAGGAGGTCGTCTAGGTGGGTACCCCAACAGTGCCAGTTATTCTACCGCCTGAGCAGTATTGTGCAAACATTACTGTGCTCCAGTAGGAGGGCACTGTAGCTAGTGAAATTACTGGGCTAAAGAGTCTTAACATCTTATGACTCTTAAGTAAGAAGCGTTGGTGCAGTGCACCAAGAATTGCACATCATTGTGAAATTCTGGGTAGCACTGTACTGATTATGGGCAGCGTTATCTCTTAACATCAGGAGAGTGTCTTGCTCGTCTCTTACTCCTCCACATAAAAAAAAAGATACATCCATTCTTTACATATCACACCACACTTTACACTAATATTGTAAAGATGAAAATTTGTGAGTAAATTTGATAAAGAGATAGCTTAGACCCTTGAATAACACATAGCCACACAGTACAGCAGGTGAAAACGCTGGGCGCCGCCTAGCCATAACTATATGTCATATCTGAAATCTGTATTTTGAGTATTTTATATTATTTGTTTTATCTAGTTATGATTTCAGGTTGAAGATGTGTTGGGGCTACCTCGAAATATTTGCTTACAATGCAAAGATTCATTAGATTCTTTATGCGATTTTGTAGACAAATTCAAAGATTCACAAAAAATACTTGAAGGTGGCCTTCTAATCCTCAAACAAGAGAGACCAGAAAACAGCGAAGCAGAACAAGATTATTTATCAGATGTCGAAATTGAAATAAAAACAGACAAAGAAGTAAAACATTTTGTTGATTTTGACGCTCTAGAAAATAATCATATTCTAGACTTATTACAACCATTACCAGAAGTTAAAAAAGTTATAACTTTATTGCCGAATGTAGTAAAAAAAATAAAGAAAGAATCTTTAAGAGTAAAAAAACGATTAAGAAAAAAGATTGTTAAAACTACAACTGATAGAGTAGCCTCATCTATTTTAGAAGGAACATTTTCTTGGAGTGGAGAGAAATGGTGGTAAGATAATATTATGTAGATTCATTATAGATATATTTTTATTTAGGGTAAATGAGCATAACTTTTTTGCACACTACAATCAATATGACAAATCTTAATGGGAGTGCCATTCATGTTTTGTCTCTTTGTTTTGTTTATCCAATAGATTCCAGTCTTTACTCTTTTTTGGCTTCCATAGTCATTTAATATTGTAGATAAAAAGTACTACATAGGAGGTAATAATATACCTACCTACTGAAAAATATGTACCTTCAGTTTTTTCTCAGTTACATTAAAACAAAGCCTATGTGATTGCCGTTTGCTATTTTTTTACACAAAGTTAACACAATCTAATTATAGTAGCATATTTATAGTAGAATATTAGATTTATAGTATGTTTGTTTAATTACAGTTTGACATCGACCATATTGAAGAATCCCAAAGACCTCACAAATCCCAACAAAGTCAAAAGGAGGGACACAAGACTAAAAATACCAAGAAAAAAAACCATATCACAACCAAAACTGTGCGATCTATGCGGAGATACATTTAAAACCCAATATAAATTGAGTTTACACAGAAAAAAGTTCCATAAAGAGAATCCAGTGCAATGTCCTCATTGTCCTAAAATTTGCACAACAAATTATAATTTAAGCCGTCACGTCAAAAGGAAGCATTCACAGGATAGAGAGTTCATTTGTACTGCTTGTGGACATTCTTTTGCATTCAAAGGAGAATTAACTAATCATAATAGAAAAGTGCACACTGGTGAGATTCCAAAGAAAACATTTTCGTGTAAATTTTGTGAGAAAACTTACAAGTCGTACAAGTCTATTAGCATACATGAACGATCTGCACACACAGGTAAAATACACATTGAAATAAATTAAAATCACTTCCCAATTGTTATCCCACTTCTGATGTTGGTTACACCACTCCTACTTGTATTCTTAATGTTACTTCATCAAAAGTGGGATCATTCTCCTATAGAAAATACATTTTGACTAGAAATCAATAACATGTTAAACCTTAAATCCCAAATAACTTAAATTATGAAGGGTTACCCAGCCTACTTGTCTTTTTCCCAGAGATGGGTCAGAAATTGGTCACGTCTGTCTGTCTATATATATGCTTATATCTTTAAAACTACGCAATAGATTTTGATGCGGTTTTCATTAATAGATAGAGTGATTCAAGAGAAAGGTTTATGTATAATATATGCTTAATATAGTAGCGAAAATCTGATAATTTTCCACTAGTAAATATACCCATATAAAAAACTATGTATTTTTATTTATTTCTCTATTTTTACTTTTTATTCTAATGTGTAATCTTTTAAGCTTGTTTTACTGTATTCATGGTGTGCAATAAAGTGTTTTCTATTCAATTTGCAGGTGAAAGGCCAGCAGTATGCAAAATATGTGACAAAGGTTTCTTCCATGAAGACTATCTAACAGAACATATGAGATTGCACACTGGTGAAGTACCATTCAAATGCCCCGTCTGTGGTCGAGGATATGCACAAAGAGGCAATATGAAAAGCCATCTCCGGATACATCGAATATCAGAACTTGATGCAATAACTTTAAGTAAAATTAAGCCGAATTACTTGAAATTGTTGAAGCATTAAGTGCTATATATTTTTAATTGGGAAAGGATTTGTTACTGGCTGATTTTAAAGAAATTAGGGCTTAATTTATCAATATTGTCATGGGATGTTGACTACATTTTTTTCTATCAAAAAGATTATTAAAAATATTGGACAGAATGAGATACAATCTAAATTTGGTTTTGGGTGGTTCATGATATCTTTTTAAGGATATGGTTGAAAGCATATTAAAGTGTGACACTTATAAACATTATAATATTATCTCAGAGCCATTTTTAATTATATATTATTATTTGCATACCAAAAAATATGCACTTATCTAATAGTATTTTTATTTTGTACCAAGCTGATCAATTTTTTACATTGTCAACATCCCTATCTAATATATAAAATTCTCGTGTCATAGTTTTGGTTGCCATACTCCTCCGAAACGGCTTGACCGATTTTGATGAAATTTTTTGTGCTTATCTGGTATCTATGAGAATCGACCAACATCTATTTTTCATCCCCCTAAATGTTAGGGGTAGTCCACCCCTAAATTTTTTATTTTATTTTTTAAACAAAATTTTTAATTTCTATTTTTATATGATACAACATACAAAAATACATACAATCCTCAATTTTCACCCTTCTACGATCAACCCTTATTTTTTAATAGCCATTTTAGTAATTTAATCATTTTTCCTCTCCGGTCGAAAACTGATCAATCGTCATTTAATTAGTTATCCCCGCCAGATGTCTACAGGTGTCACTTCTAACCAAGTAAACAGCACGGAGTAGGGATGAGAACGAAGCCGGTCTCCTTTCTTTCTCACTCCCTACACAGTTGTCGGCCATCATTATTGTTTATGCATCAAGTGTAGTAGTAACGTTGACAATTATTATTTTGCTATCTCAGTGTAACTCTCATATTAACTTTTAATCATTCCTATTTTATCAATAATAATTAAATTATCAATTTTGAGTGTATTTTGCACGGTTAGTTAATCAAGTGATTTTATAACCTCAAAAGTACTCAACACGTGACACGAGCTTCCAATAACAACGGATTTTGTGTTGTAATAACAAAAAAATTCCATAAAATAATGCTTATTTCACGCATATACCACATTCTTACATACATACAATATACACATTCTAAAATACATACATACTTCCAATAAGTAAGCTATTTTTTGTCTACACTAGAAATTAATAGGAAAATATTTATATGGCAAAACAACGTTTGCCGGGTAAGCTAGTTTTCCTATAAATATCTCGTAGTCAATTGACGAAGGAATATTCTGAATGAAAAAATATTCTGAAACAAAGTAAATGAAAATTTTAGCACTTTGTAAATGAAAATTTTACACTGCACATTCACATATAAGTGAAGAAAATACTTAATGAAAGTTTTATTTGTACGTGATATATTTCTATTTTATATCTCTTTAACTGTGATTTCAAATTTTAATACAGAGTTCAATTATTTGAATTCAATGATATTACTTATATTTCTTAAAATGGTGCTCATGCAGTCAATGAACATAATTTTGTGATCTTGGTGGACTTGGTGGACAAACAAAATTATTATCCATTGACTGTGTGAATTCATGTTGTTAGCCTGAGATTAACTAAATCATGTTGTTTACATTTAAATTCTATTACAAAGTTAAAAACTGTGTTTTGTCAGAATATCATTGTTAAACATTTTGTTAGTGGTAGGTAACACAAATTGTAATGATTTAGGGATTAAAATATTATTGTTTTATGTTGTACGTGCAATAAGTATGATTAAATTACATAATTTTATGTCGAAATCGTTTTTTTATTTAATCGTTTTTTTATTTAATCGTTTATTTGTGAATTAGAACCTAGAAGTCCTAACCATAGTTAGTTGTCGCAGTAGGTAGTTTTAAAAATCCCTTAGTTTATTCATGTTTTATGATGGAGTTAAAACACGGTAAAGAGATATACAGTAGTTTGACTCCATAGAAACGGGCGGAAAATGGAAGTGAATAGATGTCGGTAGATGTGGGTAGAAGTGGGTATATAATCCAGAAGCGGGTGCCACGCAGCGACGGGCGGACGTCGCGATAGTTTTTTGCAAGTATTTAGTGTTATTTACGTTATTTACTTTTGACGTATGTATACATAATATAATAAATTATATAAAAATGGCAAAAAAATAGCATAATATATTATGCTGTTTTTGGTAGCTTGAACTTATCATTGAACTTATCAGGAAATCCAGAAATAACATTATTAACCCCCGACGCAAAATCGACGGGGTGTTATAAGTTTGACGTGTCTGTCTGTCTGTCTGTCTCTCTGTGTGTGTGTCTGTCTGTGGCACCGTAGCTCCCGAACGGATGAACGGATTTTGATTTAGTTTTTTTTGTTTGAAAGTAAGGTTAGTCGAGAGTGTTCTCAGACATGTTTGGTGGAAATCGGTCCAAGATGGCCGCCGCTACAAAATGGCGGATTACTTTTTTCTTCCGCGACCCCCTCAATATGGGTATCAAATGAAAGGGCTTAACTAGTAGAATACAACCCATTATATAAAATTAAAAATCCAAGATGGCCGCCACCACAAAATGAAGAATTGTGTATTGCGTTGGGGGTTTTTTAAATTTTTAATTTAATTCACTTGTTTATCAAGCAACATGGAAAGGTAATAAAATTAAAAAGGTCAGTTAGTTAAAAAGGGGAGGAGGAATGGGAAGGGGAAGGGGAGGAGGGGAAGGGGGGGAGGGGAGGGGGAAGGGGAGGAGGGGAGAAGGAGGGGAAGGGGAGGATGGGGAAGGAGGGGAGGGGGAAGGGGAGGAGGGGGAGAGAAGGAGGGGAGGAGGGGGACGGAGGGGAGGGGGAGGGGGGAGGGGAGGAAGGGAAGGGGAGGAGGTTGTCTTGTCTTGTCTCTTGTCTTATCTCTTGTCTTGTCTCTTGTCTTGTCTCTTTTCTTGTCTCTTGTCTTGTCTCTTGTCTTGTCTCTTGTCATGTCTTTTGTCTTGTCTTGGGTTTTAATATACGCCGCCACGACATGATAGGTAAGTAGGTAGTAGGTAGGTAGCTCAAGTAATAGTCCGGTCAATTTAGACCAAAAAATGAGAGTGAAGTTACATAAAGTCCCAACAAGCTGAATTTTTGTAAAGTTGTTCAAAACATAATTATAAACAATGTCTAGAAGTTCCCCATCATTCCCCTGTAAGGAAAAAAAAAAATTCAAGGTCAAAGGTAAAAAAATGAGTATTTCGCGATTTTCAGCAAAACGGTAAGTTTTATCATAAAAATATCTTAGACAAAATTGTAGATCATAAAATTGTCTACAAAAAATTAGGCTCGAACTATGTCTAAACCAAATTGTAGCTTAATGGGGTCATTAGTTACTGATTTCGTATTCAAACATTGACCTCCTTTATCCCGCCTTAGAGGTTGATTTTTGGAATAAAAAGTATCCCATATCATTTTTTAGGACTTGGTTTACCTTTGTACCAAATTTCAGCTCAATAGGGCCAGCGGTTCTAAATTTACCATACAAACTTTGACCCCCCCCTTACCCCCTCTTTAAAGTTAAATTGTGTCATAAAAACTATTCAATGTTCCTCAACACAATCCCAACAATCGTTTTACAAAAATTCAGCTCAATCGGGTAAACGGTTACGGATTTGCATACAAACGTTTTTCGGGAATAATTCCTTTTCCTGAGGGAATTTCAAAAAATCGCTTCTTATTGCACGATGAAATCTTCCAAGGAATACGCTGTCCAAATTTCAGCTCAATCCGTCCGGCCGTTTGGGCTGTGCGTTGATAGCACGAAAGTGTACGAACGATTTTATATAAGAGATTACAACTTTTTGAATCGTTATATCTCAAAAACGGTGGCTCGTAGAAAAAAAAGTATTAAATATTTTTTTGTAGACAATTTTATGATCTACAATTTTGTCTAAGATGTTTTTATGATAAAACTTACCGTTTTGCTGAAAATCGCGAAAAACTCATTGTTTTGACCTTTGACCTTGAATTAAATTTTTTCCTTACAGGGGAATGATGGGGAACTTCTAGACATTGTTTATAATTATGTTTTGAACAACTTCACAGAAATTCAGCTTGTTGGGACTTTATGTAACTTCGAATGTCTAAATTGACTGGACTATAAGTAGATGATATGAAACAGGTAGGTACCTACTGTATGCGGGCAGCGGCTGCCCGGCAGCCCTATGACTTGCGCATGTACCGCGCGACTGTAGGTATTTATGTTCAAAAATCACGCTCAGTCGAACTACTGTATATCTCTTTACCGTGGTTAAAATATCCGCCAAAAGATACTTGCGCTGTGTTAAGGTACGGCCAAACTAATAGGATCCCGTGACGGGACGGGATTCCCGTCCCGTCCGATCCCGTGTGTTGTGTCGCGAGTCGCGAGTCGCGAGGTGATCACACTAGTCCCGCGTCTTGAGGAGCGTTCTGTCGCGAAATTCATTCAGTCGCGTTTCAACTTTCAACCACCGTAGGCTTCACATCGAAATAATATTACAAAATGTGTAGTTTGATCCACTTCCCGGTTTCCGATTGAGCTGAAATTTTGTATGCATGTATAAATCGGTTGATAATACAATATACCTAGTCAGGTCATAAGTATTGTCACACAGTAAAAACTTTTCTTTTAGAATGCTGGCCACAAAAAAGTTTATTGAATTCGAATTTCGAATTGTTCATGAAAATAAAAATGTATACTTTTTAGAATTTTACTCATTTTTAAATATGGAGTGGACGCTTAAAGAAGACCGTGTTGCAGTTATTGCGTTGCATCGTTGCGGTTACGCGCCAATTCAAATTTTTGACATACTGAAAAATTTGAATATAACCAAAAGATTCGTTTATCGTACCATCAAACGATACAATGAAGACTCTAGTGTAGATGACAGGTCAAGAAGTGGTCGCCCTCGGTCTGTTAGGACTCCAGCAGTGATAAAAGCTGTGAAGGCGCGAATTCAAAGAAATCCCAAACGTAAGCAGAAACTGTTGGCCCTTCAGATGGGGTTAAGCAGAACCACGGTGAAAAGGGTGTTAAATGAAGACTTAGGGCTTCGGGCATATCGAAGAAAAACAGGACATCGTTTAAATGCTCGTCTAATGGACCTGAGACTGAAGAGATGCCGCGCTTTGTTGAAGCGGTACGCGAGAAAAAAATATCGAGAAATTCTTTTTTCGGATGAAAAAATTTTTACCGTAGAAGAGAGCTACAACAAACAAAATGATAAGGTGTACGCACACAGTAGTGAAGAAGCGAGCAACCGTATTCCGCGTGTCCAACGAGGTCATTTTCCATCCTCGCTCATGGTATGGTTGGGAGTTTCTTATTGGGGCTTAACAGAGGTACATTTTTGTGAGAAAGGTGTAAAAACGAATGCAGTTGTGTATCAAAATACAGTCCTGACGAACCTTGTGGAACCTGTTTCTCATACCATGTTCAATAACAGGCACTGGGTATTCCAACAAGATTCGGCGCCAGCTCATAGAGCGAAGAGCACACAAGACTGGCTGGCGGCGCGTGAAATCGACTTCATCCGGCACGAAGACTGGCCCTCCTCCAGTCCAGATTTGAGTCCGTTAGATTACAAGATATGGCAACACTTGGAGGAAAAGGCGTGCTCAAAGCCTCATCCCAATTTGGAGTCACTCAAGACATCCTTGATTAAGGCAGCAGCCGATATTGACATGGACCTCGTTCGTGCTGCGATAGACGACTGGCCGCGCAGATTGAAGGCCTGTATTCAAAATCACGGAGGTCATTTTGAATAAACTTTATTGTCATAAGAATCTATGTTTTGTTAAGTTCATTTTGGTATATAAATGGTTACATAATAAATAAACTTGTTCCAATAATTTTATATTAAACATGTGACAGAATTTATGACCTGACTAGGTAATTATGACATAGAGCTGATCTGATGGTGAACCTGGAAGGTGGCTATAGGAACTCCGTAATTAAACGACGGAACCCTATCGAGTTTGAGCTCATTTTATTTATCTTGACGAGTGCTTTGTTGCTAGATGGTTATAGTAATAATAAAAGCTTGTTTTGAAAATAAAAATGTTATTTTTACTTGTATTTATTATTGTGGTAGCCAATAAGTAAATTCAATGGCACTAAATAAGTATCAAATATTGTATTTTTTATATTTCAAGTCAAAATTATTATAAAAAATGGTAATATAATAAGACAGTGCATATTAATAGAAAGTTTAGCAATTTACTCTAAATTATATTATATTCGAATAAAAAAAAAAATCTGCCAAATGCTGCTTGCATACAACACCAAAAGAAAAAAAATTGTGGCGATTTCTGAACAAAACTATTACTTTTGAATTTGTAAAATGCTACTGTATTAATAACAAGCAAATATAAATATGTTATAATGATTATAATTTATTTAATGATTTATGACGAATCATTGCTTAAAAAATAGAATGTATAAGAAACATAATATGTTTAAAAGTAATTTACTGAATGAAAGTCGCGATCTGTCGCGACACAACACACGTTACAAGTGTGAACACCCGCGTCTCATAGCTCCTCATGGCTCCACAACACACGGGATCTTATAAATGTGCACACCTCCATACAATTCCATAGTTTAGAAACGCGACAGATGACGTCATCACGCGCGTTAACGCGACACGACGCGGGATCCTATCAGTGTGGAAGCACCATTAGCAGAGGTATAGTCCGGTCACAGTTATTTTACCTCTAGCCCTTATATTGGCTAGCCTGAGAACTATGTTGCCATGTCACGTGAGTATTGACTTCCCCATTTTAAGTATTATTTTACAGTGCTGTAGGTAGGTACATGAATTTCCTGTTTCCAACCTACCTAATATTTTATATCATATTGATAGTTCGCAGTTACCCCTTGTTCATGTGTTAGCCATCCGATATTGTTATAGATAAATTCATTTTCTTCATAGGAAATTGAGTTTATGGGCATTGGTAAAGCTTGAGATTATAATAATAATTATTAAAACAACGAGATAATCAAAACACATTTATTCAAATAAGAAGCCTACACTAGACTTAGCACTTTTGTCATAATCCACATAATTCCGCGGGACCTCTTTCGTGAAAAGGAATCTTTATTTTGTTGTTGGTTACACTTCCGCTCTATAGGTAATAAAAAAATAGGCTTCCGCCGCCATATAAAAGGCTTATTACACTTGGCTAAATTTAGAAGCCTAAATTCAGTCGCCACTGAATTAAGGGGGGGCGATACATGTAAAAAAAATAATCTCGTCAAGCATGTCTACAGGAGCTTGCAAAGAAAAACGAGTTCTATAAACGCACCGAAGGACTTCTATATGGCCCTGGAATCGCTGATTAATCGGTAAGCCACTGTAATCATATAGTTTCTGTGTGTCAAAACTTTAAACGCGTTTTTCTCGAAACGACTTTTTTTAAATTTGCGGGCGGGATAACTCAAAAAGTTCTCAACCGATTCCAATGAAATTTTTTACACGTCTACTTTATAGTAATAGCTTCTAGTTAAACCTCAAATATTCCAAAAAAAATTTCAAAAATTTACCCTTTTTACCAAAAAACCATTGAAAAAAATGAGAAAAAAATCAAATTTTTTTTGAGGTGTGCCAAATTACGATTTTTTTAACTTTTTTGATTTTTTTTTTGGTTTAACTAGAAGATATATGTTTTATAAACATGTACAAACTATTTTTATTAATTTCAGATTACCGTACGAGAAGTGAGAACGCCCGCAAATTGATGTCTTTTTCCAAGAGGGTCTCGGCAGATTCATTTTTACGGCGGCTATTTTGAAAAAAAAAAAATAAAAAAAAAATTTACTTGTACTTTAATATATAATAAATAACCCTACAAAATTTCAAAATGATTCAAGTATTCCTTCCCAGTTTAAAATGTCCTTAAAAAACGGTTAAAATTAAGGCATTTACATGTATCGCCCCCCTTAAGAGCGTATATATCGAGTGACGACGCTCTCGCTCGCACAATTTGACAAATTTTGAAATATAAATTCAAGGAATTAATTTATTGAAAATTCCTCTATACAAGTCCTGCATAATATTATTGCACACATTTAAAACTAACACTTTTTAAATGTGTGCAATAATATTATGCAGGACTTGTATAGAGGAATTTTCAATAAATTAATTCCTTGAATTTATATTTCAAAATTTGTCAAATTGTGCGAGCGAGAGAGTCGTCACTCGATATATACGCTCTTAAGTCAAGTGTAATCACATTTAGCATCCTAAATTTAGAAAAAAGTATCGTTCATCCTAATTTAGATTCTGAATTTAGTGACTAAATTCAGCCAAGTGTTAATAAGGCTTTTATTCAACAATATACAATACAATACACAACTCTTTATTGAAACTCCACATAAAAACAAAAACTTAAAAATATTGTTAGATAGTATACAAGGGTGTTACAATAGGTGGTCTTATCGCTAAAAGCGATCTCTTCCAGACAACCGTGCAGGGAAAGGAGTAACAAAAAATCACACTTGGTTGGTAGTTGGTGGTAACTATATAGTGCGTTCACAGTTATTTTACCTCTGACAGATGTGACAATTATTTCCTTTATGTTAGCATTACCGTCAAGTCCCTGTTCAGACCTCCTGGAGTTTTTTAAAGTTTTCAGGATTAAATTATCTGATATCGTGCCGAAAAGGATTCAAAGCAGTAGAAGAAATATTGTTTTATCAGTGCGTGCTTTTTGTTAAAGAGAAAAGGAAAACAATGCGCCTTAAATCCATTTACAAATTTACGTCAACCAGTGGCCACCATTACAGGTAAAATAGGGATGCCATGAATGAAACATAATTTACCTAAATTCTAAGTTATTATGCTAAAGTGCTATGTCTAGTAGGCTTCTTATTTGAATAAATGTATTTTGATGTATTATCTCGTTGTTTTAATAATTATTATTATAATGCCAAGCTTTACCAATGCCCATAAACTCAATTTCTAATGACGAAAATGAATTTAGCTATAACAATATCGAATGGGTAAAGTTTTTCAGTAACCATATGAACAAGTGCGAACTATCAATATGATATATATTATGTAGGTTAGAAACAGGAAATTCAAGTAAGTAACTACAGCACTGTAAAATAACACTTAATGTGGGGAAGTTAATACACACGTGACATGACAGCATAATGTTCAGGCTAGCCAATCTAACGGCTAGAGGTAAAATAACTGTGATCGGACTATAAAAGTGCTTTTGACAGTGACAGTTGACAACACTTTATACGTCAATAAAGTCAGCTGACGGCCTCCGATGCTGTTTTGTGTTTACGTGTTTTCTGCGAAGTTTCTGTTTTGTTTGTATTTGTAATCTCTTGCACCGTTAATACTGTTTCACCATTTTATTCCAAGTAAAGCATTACGATGTTACGTACTAAAATTCACATAGCGTTAAGTGCAATAGGGGTTTTCCTAGGAGTGTCTGCATTTATATGTTTTTGCATTGTTTACGCTAATATCGAGGCTGGAATGTGGGCGCTCTTATCGGGTAAGAACAAAAAAACTACGCTTTTATCTAGTTATTGTTGCTAGTAAGGTCAAATCAGCGAAATAAAGAAGTTTTGAACATCTGCCTACTTGGCTATGTTCTTTGTTAGAAATTCTTGAACTTGTTTACTGGCATGAGATAAAACTAATTTCCTAGAAAAACCTTTCCTTGAATAATTTCCTTGAAATAATTTATGCAATCTGTCTTTAAATAGAAATTAGCTTATAGGTACTAATAAATGTGGATGAAAAAGCCTATTGTGTTATTTAATGGTTTAATTGCTATTAACATACAAAATTCCAGCTTAAATAGGTACTTTCCACTCAGTTGTATTAGCCGTGATCACGAGATGACCCCGAACATTAATTTTATTACTAACTAGCTGACCCGCGCGCACTTCGTTGCGCGTGACAGTCTATTATTCAAGCGAAAATTTGGTGCTGCCTTTTCGACTATGATTGTAACTCAATCCCCGCGACTTTGTGAGCGTAAAATAAGTATAGGCCTGTTTAAACAATGGCTATAACATTTGCTCCCGCTGTGGGCAGTGAAGAATATCGGACTGGGTATTTCTACGCAGTTTTGTTTCGCTACCGTAAGAAAGTAGGTACCAATCCTGTCCTTTCCCAGAGGTCAAACTATCTCGGTTCAGCGGTTGTTTGATTGCCTTCACAAATTTTCACGCCACTTTGCAGGAATTAAAAGTATTTGCGTTCCTTTCCCGATAACTCTTGAACTTATCTCTACCGTAATGTATCTAAGCTAAATTATTATTGGTTACTAATTTCTCACACTATCCTTCCCTCGACTCAAATCAATCCCTTGGTTCCTGAATTCCCATTATAACTCTTACCATCCTTCCTCCCTTCTTTAATTCTGATTCTCCCTAAAAGTTAATTTCTGACATGAAAAGCTATTCATTAACTGAACAAATTGTTTATAAAAAAATCAGCTCATTTTCGGTTCAGCGGTAACTGATTACCAAGCAAAAGTTATTTTGGAAATAATTCCCGTTCTCGGAAGAATTTTACATAATCCCTCCTTATCGGCTGCTTACGGTACCTAAATAATACGCTGTCAAAATTTCAGCTAAAACAAAGAAGCGGTTAACGATTTCTAACAAAAACTTGCACCCCCCCGAGATAAAAAGTATCCTATATCATTTTTTAGGACTCCATCTACCTCTGTACTAAATTTTAGGTCAATAGAGCCAGCGGTTCAAAATTTTCCATACAAACTTGGACCCCCCTTTACCCCCTTAAAGTAAATTTCTGTCATATAAAACCAAATAACATTTTTCAACACATCCCCACCAATCGTTTTACAAAATTTCAACTCAATCGGTTTTGTGGTAACGGATTTGCATACAAACGTTTTTTGGGAATTATTCCCGTTCCCGTGGGAATTTCGCTAACGTTACCTATAGAACACACTGTCCAAATTTTAGATAAAACTAAAGGAGCGTTAACGATTTCTTACACAAACCTGCACCCCCCCTTTCTCCCCTTCAAAGGTTGATTTCTTTCTTTTTCGACTTATTTTACCTCTGTACCGATTTTCTGCTCAATAGGGTCAGCGGTTCTAAATTTCGCATACAAATTTCGACCCACCTTTACCCCCCCTTAAAAGTAAATTTCTGGCATAAAAACTATTCAATGTTCCTAAACACACTCCAGACAATCGTTTTACAAAGTTTCAGCTCAATCGGTTCAGCGGTTACGGATTTGCATACAAACTTTTACTTTTAGCATGCAAAATGACTTTTTATCGGTCGCTTACGTTACCTAAAGAATACGCTGTCCAAATTCCAGCTAAAACAAAGAAACGGTTAACGATTTCTTACACAAACTTGCACCCCCCCTTCCCCCTCTTAAAGGTTGATTTCTGGGATAAAAAGTGTCCCATATCATGTTTTAGAATTCAATCTACCTCTGCACCAAATTTTAGCTCTATAGGGTTAGCGGTTCTAAATTTCCCATACAAACTTTGACCCCCCTTTACCCCCTCCTTAAATGTTAATTTCTGACAAAAAACTATTTAATGTTCCTCAACCTAACCTCAACAATCGTATTACAAAATTTCAGCTCAATCGGTTCAGCGGTTACGGATTTGCATACAAAGGTTTTTCGGGGATAATTCCCGTTCCCGGGGGAATTTTGCAAAAATCCCTTTTTATAAGTCGCCTACGTTACCTAAAGAACACGCTGTTCAAATTTCAGCGAAAACAACACAAACTTGCACCCCCTTTCTCCCCTCTTAAAGGTTGTTTTCTGGAATAAAAAGTATACCAATCATTTTTAGGACTCAATCTACCTCTGTACCAAATTTTAGCTCAATAGGATCAGCGGTTCTAAATTTCCCATACAAACTTTGACCCCCCCTTTACCCCCCTTAAAAGTAAATTTCTGACATAAAACTATTCAATGTTTCTAATCACAATCCCAAAAATCGTTTTACAAAATTTCAGCTCAATCGGTTACAGATTTGCATACAAAGGTTTTTCGAGAATAATTCCCGTTCCCGGGGGAATTTTGCAAAAATCCCTTTTTATAAGTCGTCTAAGTTACCTAAAAAACACGCTGGTTTAAATATCAGCTTAAACAAAGAAGCGGTTACCGATTTCCCATTCAAACTTTGACCACCTTTATCCCGCCTTTAAGGTTAATTTTTGGGATAAAAAGTATACCATACAATTTTTTAGGACTCAATCTACCTATGTACCAAATTTCAGCTCAATAGGGTCAGCGGTTCTAAATTTTCCTTACAAACTTCGACCCCCCTTTACCCCCCCTTAAAAGTAAATTTCTGGCATAAAAACTATTCAATGTTCCTAAACACACTCCAGACAATCGTTTTACAAAGTTTCAGCTCAATCGGTTCAGCGGTTACGGATTTGCATACAAACGTTTTTCGGGAATAATTCCTGTTTCCGGGGAAATTTTGCAAAAATTCCTTTTTATAGGTCGCCTACGTTACCTAAAGAACACGCTGGTTTAAATTTCAGCTTAAACAAAGAAGCGGTTACCGATTTCCCATTCAAACTTTGACCACCTTTATCCCGCCTTAGAGGTTGATTATTGGGATAAAAAGTATACCATACAATTTTTTAGAACTCAATCTACCTCTGTACCAAATTTCAGCTCAATAGAGTCAGCAGTTCTAAATTTTCCATACAAACTTCGACCCCCCTTTACCCCCCCTTAAAAGTAAATTTTTGACAAAAAAACTATTCGATGTTTCTAATCACAATCCCAACAATCGTTTTACAAAATTTCAGCTCAATCGGTTCAGCGGTTACAGAATTGCATACATTCGTTTTTCGGGAATAATTCCTGTTCCTGAGGGAATTTCAAAAAATCGCTTCTTATTGCACGATGAAATCTTCTTAAGAATACGCTGTCCAAATTTCAACTCAATCCGTCCAGCCGTTTGGGCTGTGCGTTGATAGAACAAAAGTGTACGAACGATTTTATATAATAGATTTCCTAAGACATTAGTTCCGTGGCGTTACTTTGTATGAAAAATAATGAACTTGAAATGTTGTATGTTCGAGTATTGTTTGCAGGAGCGTAGGGTGGTGGAGACGGAGGAATAAATACAAGTTTACTCCATGACTGTACTTTATTGATTAACATATCTTACAACTAGTTTAATTAAAGAAGACATAGTTTCTTCCGTGTTGACACTGGACAACGTGATGTTTATCTCTGTACGTGGTTTGAGATGATAACTTAGCTTTACGTGATTTCTACTCAAGATTAAAGTAGGAAGCGATTTGTGCGTGTCATACTCTATAACTCCCCTAAAAGTTTCAGGGTACCTCACTCCCCCTTTTTTTTTTTTTTTTTTTTTTCCATGACTGTCCTTTATTGATTAACATATCTTACATCTAGTTTAATTAAAGAAGACATGGTTTCTTCCGTGTTGACACTGGACAACGTGATGTTTATCTCTGTACGTGGTTTGAGATGATAACTTAGCTTTACGTGATTTCTACTCAAGATTAAAGTAGGAAGCGATTTGTGCGTGTCAACACGGAAGAAAGGGATCGCCATGAAATGTGGTATCACATGGAGTGGACTGGCAGGGTCGCCATGAAATGTTGTATGTTCGAGTATTGTTTGCAGGAGCGTAGGGTGGTGGAGACGGAGGAATAAATACAAGTTTACTCCATGACTGTACTTTATTGATTAACATATCTTACAACTAGTTTAATTAAAGAAGACATAGTTTCTTCCGTGTTGACACTGGACAACGTGATGTTTATCTCTGTACGTGGTTTGAGATGATAACTTAGCTTTACGTGATTTCTACTCAAGATTAAAGTAGGAAGCGATTTGTGCGTGTCATACTCTATAAACTTTAAATTAATTTCTATTTATCTTCAGATGATTTTACATGTTTTAGAAATTAAAAATAAGCAGCAAAAAGATACTTATTACTGATATATACACGCGTCATGCGCACATTAGATTAGTTCCATTATTTTCCGCTGGCGCTGGAAATAAGTTACATTTACTAATTTAAATGAATTCTAATTTGTTTACTGATGATTTTACATTGTTTAGAAATTAAAAATAAGGTGCAAAATGATACCTATTACTATATTTACGTTCGTCGTGCATCATCAGACCTTGTTTACTATATAGCATCAAAGTACTCGTCAAGACGAATCAAATGAGCCCAAACTCGATGGGGTTTTGTCTTTTATTCACGGAGTTCCTATGGTCACCTTCCAGCTTCAATATCAGATCCTGGTTACTATATAGTATCAAAGTACTCGTCAAGACGAATCAAATGAGCCCAAACTCGATGAGGTTTTGTCTTTTGATTACGCGGTTCCTCTGACTTCCATTCTTGTTTATTAGCATTTTATATGCGAATCTTTAGATTGATATAACTCTTTTATTTATGAACCGATTTGACTAAAACCAACACTAAGTTTCAAGTAGAAAAAACTGCAACGTATTAGTGAAAATTTTATTCAAATCGGTGGTGTTGTTTAACCACACAAGTGACACAAACTATTTACAAATTTAGCCAAAATTAAACTAAAGGTCACGTTTCGTTTACAGCCACATCGATAGATGGCGTATTTTTAGTTTGTCGCACTTTTTGCTTTTTGATTTTTTTGAATTGAATTTACTTTATATTCTATTACTTTTATTTCGAATTTTTGATGTAAATTAGGGGCTATGTGTCCGATATAAATGATTATTATTTATTTTATTATTTTATTTTACGTTTCCCTAGGAAAAATTGACAAAATGTTTTACGAATTAGATCGCGCAAGCTACTTTTTCGCGTCGTTTTGTTCATATGCGTATTTTCACAGTTCATCTTAGTAAAGGATCACAATGAATGGGGAGAAATTTCCATTCTTATTATATGTATGGATTTAAAAAATGGCCCAACATTGGACCCTACACCACTCACCCAACATTTCCAACATTTGGATCTTGTAAATAGCATGTGGCCAATGATATTTTATATTTTCTACGTACTTGTAGAACGTTGGGCGAGTGGCGTTGGATTGGGCAATGTGTGGATCTGGCTGACACCTGTACCTACTATACAATACAATCCAATACTCTTTATTGCAACCAAAAGATAACAAAAAAGATGAGAGTGTATATTTCGAGTGACACTGTCTCGCTCGCACTATTTGACAAATTTTGAAATATAAATTCATAGAATTAATTTATTGAAAATTCCTTAAGAACAGCCCTCCATAATATTATTGCACACATTTTAAAAGTGTTTCCAGTTTGATATATTTAAAAAAGGCATGAAAAGAATTTTTGAAAAAAATTTTTCTTTCAATAATTCTTTTCATCATAAATAAATTTAATGAATTTATATTTCAAAATTTGTCAAATAGTGCGAGCGAGAGAGCGTCACTTGATATATACCCTCTTAAAACTAAACTATAATAAATGTTATATATAAAGGTCTACAATAGGTCGCTTAGAGGGATCTCTTCCAGGCAGCCAGTTTTGTTTTGTGTTTTATGTACTGTACTTTTAGCAAATGAATGTGATGTGTAATTTCAATTCATTTATTTCCAGGCATCCATGCAGGGCTAGCACTAATGCTCCACTGTCATTACCTAAAGGAGTCCCTACATGTGAACTTCTCTCGTAAAGCCCTGCAGTATATCGGAGACTTTGGCATCATTGGCTTTGTGTCAGGCTTGGCTCTGATGTTCTTCTACGTATTCCTGGAATGCTACTACAGAACTGGTAAATATTATACATTTTGTTTTTTTTTTATGTGATGAAGTAGAAGACGAACAAGACACTCTCCTGATGTTAAGAGATAACACTGCCCATAATCAGTACAGTGCTATTTAGGATTTCACAATGATGTGAAATTCTAGAAGCACTGCACCAACGCTTCTTACTCAAGAGTCATAAGATGTTAAGACTCTTTAGCCCCAGTAATTTCACTAGCTATTGACCCTCCTACCGGAGCACAGTAATGTTCGCACATTACTGCTCAGGCGGTAGAATAACTGGCACTGTTGAGGTACCCACCTAGACGACCTCCTGCAAAGGAAGTCTACCCCCGGTAAAATGACATGACCTATTTGATGAGTATTTAGGTTAGAATATTATGTCTTAACGCATTGACTGCTTAAAACACAACATCTGTGTTTTTGACGTTGGAACACGAGTGCTGAAAAACACAAACATATGTTTTGTCAAAGGATTTTTCCATACAAAATTAATTTCAGGCACCTGGGCCTTGGCCTCATCTCGAAGCTCAAAGTCGCCCTGCGTGCTATGGAGAGGGCTATGCTCGGGGTTTCTCTACAAGATCGAATCAGAAATGAAGAAATCCGTAGACAAACTAAAGTCACCGACATAGCCCGGATTAGCAAACTGAAGTGGCAATGGGCAGGCCACATAGCGCGCAGAGCGGATGGCTGATGGGGTCGAAAAGTGCTCGAGTGGAGACCACAGACTAGCAAACGAAGCGTAGGATGTCCACCCACAAGGTGGACAGACGACCTTATAAAGGTCGCCGGAAGACGCTGGATGCAGGTCGCTTCCAACCGGTACATATGGAAGTCCAAAGGGGAGGCCTATGTTCAGCAGTGGACGTCCAATGGCTGAGATGATGATGATGACCTGAGATTGTTCTATAAAAAGCCGCCGCAGCCAATGTGTTAATAATTAAAAAGAAATATCAACGCAGAGTTCAGACTGCTGAACACATTGGGCTGAAATTTGGAACACAGGATTTACATGATATATGATGTAGACCTTTGCTAAGAAATCTCTATTAAGCAAACTACTCGATTTTAAAACCAAATTTTAGCTCAATCAGCTCAGCCATTGCAGCGTGAAGAGATAACAAAGATAATATCTACACACACTGTCATCATTTATAATAATAATATATTAGTAGTACCTACAAACTGCATCTCAACAACCCAAACTGAGTCCTGGCCTTGTTCATACTAGTTGTAGAATGTACTCATAATTTCATATTTTTATTGTAGTTAGTTGACCAGGGGTAGACTTCTTTTGCAGGAGGTCGTCTAGGTGGGTACCCCAACAGTGCCAGTTATTCTACCGCCTGAGCAGTGATGTGCAAACATTACTATGCTCCGGTAGGAGGGCACTGTAGCTAGTGAAATTACTGGGCTAAAGAGTCTTAACATCTTATGACTCTTGAGTAAGAAGCGTTGATGCAGTGATCCTAGAATTTTACATCATTGTGAAATCCTAAGTAGCACTGTACTAATTATGGGCAGCGTAATCTCTTAACATCAGGAGAGCGTCTTGCTCGTCTTCTACTTCATCACGTAAAAAAAAAATATTTAAGTCAGTAATAAAAATAAAAATGTCATTTCAAACCCCCAATCAATCAATCAATCTCCCATGAAAAACAACAAATATTTCAAAATATTAAACTTTCCAGAGGTGATGCCAATCGAAACCAGCATTATCATCAGGCTAGTGTGGGCATTCATGATGACCAAATGGGGCATCATTCTCTACTACACAACCAATAGGTACCTGCGAACTTATAATGACCATCAGCTGTTCTCGGAAAACCCTAACATTGAGGAGACATAAAGTTTATTTCTCGATGAGTTGGGTTTCGTTGAATATCTCTTTTTTGTGTTTGAAAGAAAAAAAGAAAGAAAAATATTTATTTGTGCCAAAAACAGACCAAACTAAAAACATCATAAACTTAACTTACATATAATATAGTTTGACACAAAAGGGTATCAGCTCAGCTTAATGTAGGCTAGGTGGCTAGGCTTAATGTAGGTGTTTGGATTTGTTAAGGGCCTGTGTTTTTTAAGTGTTTAAAAATATATTTAAATTGTTCAAAAGATGCAACTAAAACTGAGTAAGTTTTTAAAGTGAATCAAATAACCCAATCACAGTACTTAAAAAAAAAATTACATCACAATCCCAGCACTGATATGTCAATATAATAAATGATTGTAGTCTGCCATTCTGCTATGCATTGGTAGAAAGAAACAGTAAAAAAATATCTTGTATTGATAATTATAATTACTATTTAAAAAAATACATAATGTACATATTATTTGCCTTGAAATTAATTTATGTATCATAAACTGTGCCACAAAAATATTCATTTTGCTTCATATTAAAAATCCAATAAATTTCCTATTAATTATTTTAATTTTCTTTCAAAGTTAGAAATACCTACATTTTCGTAGTGTTTTTTAATGCATTTCTAAATTTTAAAATGTCAGCACTGTTGTAAAAAAAAGATATTCAACAAAACTCAATATTATAATAACTCTTATATTATTATGATTTTGTGATATGAACAAATATTTTATTGACTGAATATATACGACAATTTTTATTACGAATTTATCTACTGAAAAAAAAAACTTCTCAAAATTGTTTTGGACTGAACTCTCGAAATTTTTACGAATTTTTACAAGCTTTTATTTACTTTCACCTGTCTGTTGTCTGTCTGTCTGTCTGTAATCAAATCTTGAAAGTTTAATTTGACCCACTTCCCGGTGTCCGATTGAGCTGAAATTTTGTATACATGTATAAATCGAATGACAATGCAATAAAAGCTTGTTTTTAAAAAGTTTTTTTTTAAAGTTCACTTGTTCTTTAAAATTATTGATGTTTATAAAGGGCTTAAGTAATGTAATAATTTAATATTTAAAGGGTTTGTGTTAACCTATGGTATAATTTTTTTGAAGGATTTTGATAAAAATATCTTTCGCCCATCAGTAGGACAGTATCGACACATTTAAAAATAAGTAATTTATTTATTTTGAAATGTGTTATTACTCTTTATGTATGAGTATTTAAAGTAAGCCCTTAAATAATAATGTTACCTTCTTTAAAGCCTAATATATTTTAGGCGCGTGAACTTATCTCTCTTTACATCGCTTGCACGATTTAACTTATTAAAAAAAAAAAACTTTTTTTTAATTCGTCATATCATGCGAGCGAAAAGTATGTTTGTAATAAGCATAAAATAAAATAACACTGAATTTAAAAGTAGTCTAATCTTTTAATGACTAGAATTAGGTCGAATTTACATAGAATTAGAATTTAGAATATGAAATAGTTACAGTTAATATTCTTTAATAATATTATTACTGTTTATTGTCTGTTAATTAATATTAAAATAAAGCATGCAATACCTATTATGCATGTATGTTATGCTAAATAAGTTTTATTATGTGGTACTTATAGTAAGAAATAAAAAAGTCTTGGTTTTCTGATAGAATTGGATAAATTGTAAATCTGAATTAGACGTCAAAGTAACTTCCAAAAACGTGTCTGTTATAATTTAAGAAATAAAAACCTTTTTCTAATTTCTCTTTCATTTACACGTAATGTTCGCATTTTGAAATATAATTATAAATTATAGGAGCGCGTGAGCATTGCAGCGATCCGTTATAAGATGTGACAGGTGCCTATTAGGAGTGGGCGTTAATTCAACGAACGGCTTTTTTTAACTGTTAATCTAATGTTAACGAATTAACAGTTTTTTGTTTACTACAAAACCCGTTAAATCTATCAACTGTTACATTCAACGATTTTGGCAATGCGTTTTTTTATTATCTCAACGAAAAGGTATTCAAAAGTAGCTAACGTAATCTGAAGCTGTTAACGCAAAACCAGTTAAAATTATCTATTTCTTCTGCGTTGAAAGAACGAATAGAAACGGAATATGCCGAGTGGACGCGAGGGCGCCTATGTGAGCGAGCGAGACGCCGCTAGCTTAAAATTGTACGAGCGAGAGTGAGAGATATCTATGTTTCTAAGTTCGCTTGCTACTATTAACTGCTACGTTGCCGTTGGTACAAATCTGTTACATCAATGAAAACCTAATAATAATGTTAACGGCTTTTTTAACAGGTTAACATGATGAATTTAACGACTTCGTTGCGTTAACCCAAAAATCGTTAACGACCCACCACTAGTGCCTATATTCTATGTCTAAGCCAAGATGGAGGGAATTTGAAAGAAAACATTCAGTTCAAAGCCAACTTCGAGCGCGAGGAGACGCGCGGCGCCTTCTTAAAAAAAAGTACGCGCGCGGTAAACTCTATGACTTAAATAATTTTTTAACGATGCGCACAGTTACTTCATTCAGCCCGAATTTTAGTTAATTTTTTTTACAAAAGTGTAGTGCCGAATGGTAGTGGATTCTTCTCTAATAACATAAGTGGTAAGTGAAACAGGATTACACTAACGTATGTTAGATGTAGAAAAACATGTTTAGTTTTAGCCCTTCCCGGCGTAATTGCTGGAATGGTAATTATTAGATATAGATATTTTATGGTGATGTTCAAACCCTGTTTAGATGTAAATAGTATTTTGTATTTTAGGTTTGTGTATTCTATATTTAAAAATATATCCTGTGGGAATGCACGTTGAACTGTGGACCCCTATTGTAGGCACCTTACCCAAGGAATAGTTACATAGATCGTCTTTTATGGAATCGTACCTACCCACCTAAAATGTCCAACTTAAAACATATTTGCTGCCTTGCATTTGACGTTATGCTCCCCAGCAACCCCATCTTCTATTTTGCTATTTATAAGTACAGTACGCAATATGTACCAAATTAGTACATATACTTAATTAAAATAATTAGTACCTTAACAGGTTAAGAGGTACCTATATACAGTCAATTGAATTGTAGGTTGTTTGTAGAGCGTCCCCCAGTAACCCTAAGTTAAATTCGAAGAAATACACAGACACTTTGCTTATAATATAGTTTTAAGTAGTTTAATGTAGTTTGTAATATCCATACTTGAAGTAATTTAAAATATTTGTTACAATACTACTTATAATATATGTAATAGGTATGTATAATATTATGTTAAGCTATGGCGGTATGCGGTTTTGCCAGCTAAAAATTGAAAAGCTATGTCTATTATAAATTATAACAACATTTTATTTTGTTTAGCTTATACTGATTACTAACAGTGTAAGTTACCAATACCCCATCTTAGAATTACATTTAAATCATCATAATTTATAATTATTCATAAAATTAAATAATGAAATCCTTTATCTACCCTCACCTACACTTATTGCCAAGCATTCAGCACAATGCTAACTTAATATTAAAGTAGCATTTTCCACCTGTTGAAAAAATAACATTTATTGACAAAATTATTTTTAAAAAAACTATGTGCTATTCCAGAGTTTAATTTCAGCTTAATCGGTCCACCCGTTCAGGCGTGAAAGAGTAACGAACATACATCCAGACATTCTTACAAACTATCTCGTTTATAATATTAGTATCTAAGAAGTAAGGTAAAGAATCGAAAGGCATTTGAAATCACAGAGCATTAATATAAAAAAAAGATAGTCCATCCGTATTTTAGAATAGCTTAGAGTTATAAAGTCCCTATTCCCTTCACGTATCACGGCAATGACCCTGAAACCTCGTTATCTGGACTGGTCGTGCGGAGCTGGAGCCCGCTCGGTGGTAGGGCATCTAGTTTTTGTACCTAGCTTGGAACTCTACTACCTTTTGATTGAGGACTTTGCCTATAGGTACATATTTTAACCTTTAAAATTCCTCCTAACCTTTTAATATTTTGATGCTCACTAATTCTTTGTTGTGATTATGTCATATCATGGCAGTTTAAAAATATTCGACTTACCAGCGAAAGCCAATAATGCGGGTACGACTAGCGCTTTTTATATTTATTTTTTATTCATTAAAGGGTACCTAACTCATTGACCACGATATCACGATATCTTAGCGATGATGCGTTCGAAGATGGCAACAGAATAAACCCATAAAAGACTAGAACGCACAAGGATCTTTTGTTAGAGAACGCCGGATAAATAGATTTTCAGGACAAAAAATGCGCAAAGTTAATAAAACGATTACATATACCTAGAAATATAAAAATGTCATTGGAAATGTCTCATCATAATATGGTCATGAAAAAGTTTGTCAAAGTAGCTTTAATTTAATTCTTACTTATTTGTAAAATAATTTGATAGAAAAACAGAGTTCAACGAACTCGCATTTTCAGCGCCCGCAACCATTTCGTATTGACTCTATTGACACAATAAAATCAATCTTTTGTAAAAACCTGCAAACAAATCGCATTATGGCAGCGAAAGTAACTTATAATGTAGGACTGAATAGATTTTTTGCGTATCAAAAACATTTTCTAAAAAAAATAACACTTTCGGTTACGCTACAGTGATTGTGGGTACGCAGTTTCGTGGAAAAAATGATTAGCTGATGTAAACCATAACTTAAACAATTCAAAAATAACCTCTATTCCATTAAATAATTTTCAACCGACGAATCCAAACGGAGGAGGTTTTTAAATTCGACGCTTAGGTAGGTATATATTTTTTATTTATGTATGATCACACATAAGCTTTTTCATCGGCGCCAAACATGCAAGTAAGCACACCAAGCGCCGACTCAAAATTACTGAGGTATACTAACATTAGTTTTTTTGCTTTTCAGTGTTTTGGCGATTTAATTTTTTGCCAAATAAAATTTATGGTGTGAGTACTTTTTTATGTTAGGTACTGTATTAAGGAATAGAAGGAAAGGTTACCAGCGTAATTTGGGATTCAACAACCAACATCTCAGTGTGACAGGCGCAGTGCAATGCCGCGCTGAATTTTGAATTTCAAAACACTGGATGGCACTGTATCCGATATGGGTAATTATAATGCCACCAGGCACCTGATTTGTTCGTCTTGAAAAACTTATAAAACCCTTTAACTGTCATAAAACCCCTGCATTAAAGGCAACTGACCTGCCAGCGTTAAAATTCTTATTTCTTTAGTTAGCCTCAAGAAAAATCCTTTTTTTTTTGTCATGCCGACAATAATCATAACGCTGTGCCTATGCAAGCTAGCTAGCAGAAGCTAATGTCTGGGACCACCGATTACTTCATCACTAGATCGGTCATCGTAAGATGTTTGACCAGTCGTTTTGCCGAATCGTTGTCGGTCATGTCTTAGTATTGTAGGTAATGGACGTAGCCAGAAAAAGAAAAACACTTCACTCTGTTATCATCATAGGCCTACATTCGACATAAGCCTCTCGCTTGTGGCCCATAGCACGCCACTCAACTCGGTCGTCTGTCGTCCATACTATTACACCAACACTAATAATTTACATCATACACAAAAATTATAAAGGCGAAAGTTTGAGTGACATCTTTAAACCTGCCTAGCAGAACTAATTTCAAGATCCTTGAGCAGAACCTAGCCCTGGGCCCTGATATCACTAGTTGGGCCCTGCAAATACAAAAGTACCTAGTAATGAATTTGAAATTGACGTGCGAGAGACTGAGGCACCGCTCATAAAGTGCAGATATGACAGTCGTTGCGGAAAAGCGAACGATAACGACTGTCATCTCAGTACATGTACATTTTCTTGGGATTAGCCACAAACGATTGACCCAGTACATTTTTAGTGTTAGGCACACGCTTAAAATGTACTGGGCGTCTGTTTAAGCCCGCTGGTTCCATTCCCCTTTCCTATTTCATGTCTGGAACGGTCGCTCGCGGTCAGACGGTTTAAAACTTGTCTTTTTATTACTCAGCCACTAGTATTCATGAAATCCTTACTTTATGGGCGTATTTCGTATTCATATAGGAAGGGACGTGGAAAATCTAACATGGGACAGGTTATCTCAGTGTTTTGTAATCTTTAGATGTCCTTAGATGCTTGGATGTTATTAATTTTAGATCATGTATTCTTATTGGTCATCCCGTTGCGCGCAGTTTATTTAATGAGTGATATGATAAAGAGCAAATCATATGCTTGTTAGTTAGAATCATGATTGCTCTTAGCAGACACTGTGCCCAGTTTTTTAAATTTTACCTACAAAAATCTGCGCGACATTGCACAATAATCAGTTGTTGAATCGCGTCATGAGTCATGTTCCATGAACATTGCCCTTCAATCCGGAGTCCGGAACACAGTATGCTTGTACATTATTGCCTGGCAAATGAACTTCAAATTCTGCGGCCCTCAGTCCTACTTTTGCGTGGAAGTTTTGCGGTCCACGCGGTCCTTCAAATGTATGAAAAAGTCAAGATTGACAGCCGATGCACCAATGAACAACAAGAAAACAAATAAAAAATTGCCACGCTTGACAGATATCATTTTATTTACTAAGAACGAAAATAGGCCGATCCATACCTGCTATTCCTTCATCATAGCTTAGACCCTACGAATAAGGAAAGCTTAGACCTCTAAAATAAAACATAGACTTTTCAGCGGGTAAAACCTGGGAACAGCTAGAATCTAATTAACATCGAAGTATTACGCATATCCGATAACCGATTAACTAACCTTACATCGTATTACGAAGAACACGCGTAATGCAGTGTAGGTAGTGTTTTCACGGTTTTTGCTGATTATATTAAACTTTCGTGTTGTACTGTACAGTTCTAAGTAAATTTGTTTTATCTTTCTCGTATAATCATTTTACTATCTTAGATTTAACAAAGATTTATGGGACTAGTGACTAGTATCTAAGAGTAAAAAGGCGAAAATGTTGAAAAAAGAAGTGGAAATAAATTGTGTGATATATTACCTTCTTGAATACAAAAGCTAAAGATGTTCTGTGCCTATCTATACTGAGCATGAAATAGTTGATAGTTTGTTATTCACCACGCCTCAAATACAGGAACAGGAAACACACCCAACATGCTAATGATCCCGGTGCGAAGATATGTGAAGTGTACGACGGAACTGACGATCAGATTTCATAACAAGTGAATTAAATTAAAAATTTAAAGAACCCCCAACGTAACGCTTTCGAAATATGTAATTCGTGGTTTTGTGGTGGCGGCCATCTTGGACCTATTTCCACCAAACATGGCTAAGAACACTCTCGACTAACTCTACTTTCAAACAAAAAAAACTAAATCGTAATCCGTTCATCCGTTCGGGAGCTACGATGCCACAGACAGACACACACACACAGACAGACCGACAGACAGACAGACACGTCAAACTTATAACTATGTTATATATATGTATGTTACCTAGTTACTAGTTTAGTATTCGTACGAACAGTTAGAATTGAATTAGAACGACTTTATTACCGTTAAAATTAACTTATTTGGTTAGATTGTAACGTCCGTGGCTCATAGTACCTATGTAATGCAAAGAAGTAAGAAGACTAGCAAGGCGCTCTCCTGATGGTGAAAGATTCTCTTGACGGTAAGAGATGGCCCCAAGGATTTCACAATGATGTAAAATTCTAGGTACACTACCTCAACGCTTATAAGATGTTATAAGACCCTTTATCCCAATAATTTCACTATGTAGCAATTAGCAAGTATTTTAGCCATTAATTCGCAGGCTCTGCCCTAAGTCAAAATATCAGTGTGTAACAGAATTTTTATCTAAACGCTATCATGGGAAGGAACTTTAAATATAGAGGTGCTTCTCATAGAGGTGCCTTGCGAATGAGCGGTAGAATATTAAAATAAAATGTAAAATTGGCTTGCAAAAGTGCTCCATTCCATATTTGAATAAATGAATTTTGAGTTTAAATGAACGAATGAACTGATCTAAGTATTTTAACCTAATATCATACCAATGCAACAATGCCTAGGATTATCGGCTAACGACCGGACTGGCAATCAGGCCTAATGTAGAAATCGGGTCAACCTACATCGATAATGCCTTGCCTTGCTTTAAACTGCTTGCAAAAGATTCTCATGGACCTTGGATCCTTTACTTATCACACAAACCGTTTTAAATTTGCACGTGAGTGCTAAACAAAATGTTCCTAATGTCTCTGGAACGATCTGCATGTTAAGAATGGTCGAAGTGTACTTGTAACTGTACCATCTTAAGTCATCCCATTGTGCTATGTGTATTGTTTTGTTTACGCAATGGAGTGATATATGGAGTTCAGTACAGATTTCTATAAGAATAGAAACAATGGTTTTTAGGTACTAAGTCGATCCTTAAACAGGATAAAAATAATTAGCCTAACCCTCAGTGGGTTAATCAGACCTAAGTTTTTACGTTCTACTTCCAAGAGTCTTTTATTAGCCAAAGATGCATTATAATGGCAAATTCTATGAATCTGTGAGCGTACGAAAAGTTGTCACGATAAAAAAAATACATTCACAGACACACATTCACACACACATATTTTCGACCACTCAGTGGCCAATATTTTTTACCATTTTGATGTGAAGCTCGCATCACATTGACTAGATATTATACACTCTTAAAATATTGTAATCGTTGGGGATAGCTCCACTGTTCCTGAAAATAATACATTTTATTATTTACTCACTTTTAAATTGTTTTGAACGTCAATCTACAAATAAATTGATTTACAAATCCAGAATGGATAGTCAGTAGTGAAAATGGTCAACCTAAAAAGATTCTTCCTGTAACGTCACTTTACCAACACAAACTATAAAACACACATTTCTTAAATTTCATTGAATGTACCAGCGCGGATGACAATAGCTGATGCCAGCATATCAAGCCTAATGCGATCACCGTTACACCGCGGGCTCCATTTCGCCGCGCTTCTGGGAAGTCGTGAGCGGTCGACATTATTCCTTTTATTTGCTTCTAGGGGAAATGCAAAGGGAGTAGTGCCATTAAGAAATAAGGCATTTAATGGCGGACTCTGTGTATGAGTCAGATAAAGGTTAGATATAATTTAACGTATTTTCCTAATATAAAAAGTTTTTTTACGTCATATTAAATACATAGTTTTGATACAAAATTTATCCTATATGTCTCTGCACTCTGCAGACTGCAGCGCAATGTTAAATTAATCTTAGACAACACAATATTTATATCAAAAGCACTTTATCATAGAAAAAATTGACACTGCGACAGACAGTTTGACGGCATCAGTGGTAATTGCGAGTGCACAAGTGATTTGGGCGTAGTAGAAGTGCTTCATTTCTTTATTCATCCTTTCCATAGAACGCTAAGTCCATGGGAAAATGTAAGAAATGTACCGCGCAAGTAAATTGTTAATTAAAAACGCCAATTAGTTCTGAAGGCGTCGACGGATGGATGAAGCGAGTTTATTAATTTACGGATTTGATATGATCACGAGTCAATGTCCTTTGCACTTCAGCTTTATCTTCACGCGAAGACAAGAAAAAAAATTAAATCTGAGTGGTTTTGTAGTGGTAAGCCTCTATTACGGAGGCCACCTGGGGAAGTACCGCACCTTGTCCAAGCTTCCTTTCTTTCCCTCTTCCTCTGCTTCCTTTATTCCATCGCCAAGCAGTAATCTACAGGTTATTGTGTTCCAGACTTAAGTAACCAGCGAAATTACTGGGCATGACGAGTTTCACTTTTTTATGCGAAGAAGTGAGAAGACGAGCAAGACGGTCTCCTGATGTGAAGAGATAACGCTGCCCATAATCAGTACAGTGCTACCTAGGATTTTACAATGATGTGAAATTCTAGGTGCACTGCACCAACGCTTCTTACTCAAGAGCCATAAGATGTTAAGACACTAGCCCAGTAAAACAGTGCCCACAACAGTATTTTTGACACTTGCATTCAATACGTGGTTATTCTCGTACCTACCAACGTAAGCAGAAATATATACGTAGTAATGTACGTGCGTGCAAGGGTCTAACTATCTAAGTACCGAGGAGTCACTCAACCGATCCAACAGGTTTGACGCTAGAATGCTATCAGCATGAATTACAGAACTAATGACGCCTATTACGCGTCAAAAAACAACAAATGCATGGGATTATGACTGCTGAGACTGCATTGCTGTTTGGATGACATAATTGTTATAAATCTCAGTAACAGAGGTAGGTCTGCACTTAGCTCGAGTGTACAAATACTTAGTTTTAGCACTGAAACTTATTACTAGCCCATTATGCTCGCAGCTTCGCTCCCAAACACAAATTCTTTATTAGCATCCTTTCGCTAAAAAAGTGTCTGTGACATATACGGACGGACGAACGGACAGACAACGAATCCATAAGGGTTCCATTTTTTGCCATTTGGCTACGGAACCCTAAAAACCCGGTGTACCATGCCATAAAACCTATATTTTTGCCTAATTTTGCCCCAATCCATTAATAGGTTTCAGCTGTGTGTTGATAGGTTAGTCAACCAATCACGCTATCCTTTATATCTAAGTGCTCCAGCTCCATTGGAATCTGTTTATATATTTAAATGAATTTTGAGTTTGAGTTTATAATGTTTTAGTTATCTAAATATCTCAAATCAAAACAAAAAGCATTTATTCAAAATTCATGTCAATGAGACATTTAAAATGTTCTAGGCATATTATTTGGGTGGACTCTACCACCCTCAGTAAGTTTGTTTGTATTTTTAGGGTTCCGTACCTTAAAAGGAAAAAACGGAACCCTTATAGGATCACTTTGTTGTCCGTCCGTCCGTCCGTCTGTCTGTCAAGACCCTTTTTCTCAGGAACGCGTAGAGGTAACAAGCTGAAATTTATAGGAAATACTAAGGTCCATTGTTTCTTAGAGCTGTGAAAAATTTCAAACTTCTAGGCCAACGCAATCAAAAGATATAGACGAAAATGTCGCAAATTTCAGCAAATTTGCGACCTTCCCATATAAATCAAAACCTACGGGGTACTTCTCGTGAACTCAGAATCTTGAAATTTGGCACGAAATAACTCCTTAGAGCCCAGATAAAGGAAAAATTGCGAAAACCATAAATTTTTATTTGCATCATATGAAAAAAATATTTTTAATAATTTTATACCTACTACCCCTTTTCTCATGAACGCGTAGACGTATTAAATTGAAATTCATAACAAATACTCAAGTCTATAATATCTTACTAAATAAACTGTTATAAAATCAAACCTCTATGTCAACGCATTCAAAAGAAACAGCAATTTTAGTCGCAATTTTAAACTCGCAAATACTCTCAAAAAATCAAAACCTACAGGGTACTTCCCGTGATCTTAGAATCTTGAAATTTGGCACGAAGCAACTCCTTAGAGCACAGATAAAGGGAAAATTGCGAATATTGTACATTTTTAGTTACAGCATATAAAAAAATATTTTTATAAATTTCATACTTACTACCTTATTTCTCATGAACGTGTGCAGGTATTAAACTGAAATTCATATCAAATACTAAAGTCTATTATACCCTTAAACTGTAATAAAATCAAACCTCTATCTCAACGCATTCAAAAGAAACAGCAATTTTAGCCATATTTTTTAATTGCCGTTAACTCAGAATCTTGAAATCTGGTACACAGCAACGTCTTAAATCATAGGCACAGGAAAAATTGCGAAAACTGAAAATTGTTAGTAACATCATATAAAAAAATATTTTTAATAATTTTGTATTTACTACCCCTTTCCTCAAGAACGCGTACAGGTATTAAATTGAAATTCATATCAAATACTCAGCTTAATAATAACTTTAATCTGTAAAAAAATCAAACACCTATGTCAACGCAATAAAAAAACCAGCAATTTTAGCCGCATATTTTCAAACTCGCAAGTACTCGCATGGGAATCAAAACCTACAGTTACAGTATATAATATTATACCCACTTTTCCTTAGGGTTCCGTAGAAACCTGTAGGTTTGTACGGAACCCTCGGTGCTCGAGTCCTACTCGTACTTGACCGGTTTTTTTTTGGTATGCAATAAAGTTATTCTATTCTATGAGGAAGTTAATCTATGATTGCCGTCCTCTTTCCTTCCGACCTCGCACGCAAACTGCGGGAAAATAAACTTCGTGGAATAAAAACTAGAAATAAAACGATTATGTAATGCGAAAGCGTATGAGGTTCACGTTGCGCTTGCGCATCTCCATTTCAATGGCATTTTATCAAGCTCAACGAAGTATGGTTAGGTTAGAACATTTATAAAATAATGTAATTTGTCATAATTCATATTTATATAATATATTTTTCATATTTTTATTGTTTAAATATTATTATTTATATAGGTACTGCGGTGGCTAGCAGGGAGTCAAATTACTGTATATCTCTTTACCGTGGTAACGCCAAGTAATAGCCCTCTCGTTCGTACGATATATTACAAATACGACACGGCTGTACTCGCGTAATAATTCCGTTGATATTAATCAATCGTGTCGTATTTGTAATATATATCAAACGAACGAGAGGGCTATTTCTTGGCCTATTACTCTTGAAGATTGTACGCATTTGTGTCCAAAGATGCGAAATCAAGTATGACCGAGCCATAGAGGACTCGACCATAGAGTCCGCATTATCAGAGGCACCTGGCACCTATGCTGTCGCCGCCTATACGCATTGACGCTGCATAACACACGTCAATCGTGCCACACGACACGATCGTGACACGTGTCGTGTCTTTGAACCAAAGAGTATCTACTTTGAACGAGTTAAATCAAGACTAGCCGTCTTTGTAAGTTTTTGAACCAAATAGTTTTTACTTTGAACGAACCAATCAAAACTAGCCAACACCCCCTGCACCTCGCCGTGTTCTGGCGATTTTGTTTTCATGCAGAAAATCACGAAAGTGGGGTCTACTTTGGTTCTCTTATCTATGGGCCAGCTTATATACGACGTCAATAAAAGAACTGCGCCGCTGTAGTTGAATTTTATGATACTTGAAATATCCGCTAATTGCCAGCGATAGTATACGGACTAATTTAAACGCAGATGAACGCAATATTTTCGCTGTAATTGTAGAGCAGATTTTATTACTAAATGCTCGGGTTAAAGTGAATTTTAAAAAAGAATGAAGGTATCTATTATGTTCGTTCTGTTTTTAAAGCTGGATAAAGGAGATACACACCAAGCAATCGGGAATCTTTCCTTCAGGTGGGATATGGTCAAACGAAGGCCTATTTAGTTGAAAATACTATTATTTGGTTGTTGTGTGTGCCAGCTGTGGGCTAAACGCACCACTGAGTGGACACCCAGCACAGTTAGACGACGCCGCGGTAGGCCCAGGCGGAGATGGCGGGATGAGTTAGACTCTTTTTGCAAAAACTGGTCAGAAATAGCCCAAAACCGCAAAAAGTGGAAGGAAGGTAGGGAGGCCTTTGCCCTGCAGTGGGACGACCATGGCTAAAAATAAATCATAAATAAATGATTTGGTTGTTGTCGAATATAATAGAAAACTCTTTATTGAAACATCACCAATATATACGAAACACTTAATACTTAACACTATTTCGTAACTTAAGTGTAACAATTTGCGGTTTATTCCCTCTACGTCGAGTCCCGTTACGTCGAGTTTTCGAGCCTATTGTTCTCCGAAGATATGGCTTTTTACGCTTTCTATTCCCTCTACGTCGAATTTCGCAAAAGTACAGTCAGAAACAAAAAAATCCTTTAGATCGTTTTTGCCGTTGAGGTACTAGGCGCCCAGTAACATTAAGAGATATTTTTAAGGAAAAATAGATGGTACTCATTATAATAAGTATTATAATAATATGCTACTATCTCTTACTTCATTATATTATGATTTTAGTGTAGTAAGAAATAGTAGATTGACAGTATATTTAGCTTATTTTGATAAAATTACTGATTTAGCTTATATGGTACTTGGTACTAGGCGCCCAGGAACGTCAAGAGATGTTTTTTATTAATAGTAGAGAGGTACTTATTATATTGCTATCTCTTACTTCGTTAATTCATGTTTCCTTTATATTAGTGGTTAGTACCTGGTATCTTAATTATTTAACCTTTAATGACTAATTTTAGCTTATCTGCTACTAGACGCCCAGGAACGTCAAGAGATGTTTTTTTTTAATATAGAAGAGAGGTACTTATTATATTATATGGCTATCTCTTACTTCGTTCATTCATGTTTAGGTACTTTATATGTATTAGTGGTTGGTATCTCGTATCTTTATTATTTAACCTAATAATTACTAATTTAAGCTTTTGTGGTACTAAGCGCCCAGGAACGTCTAAGAGTTGTTTTTTTTTTAATATAGAAGAGAGGTAGGTACTTATTATATTTTATTGCTATCTCTTACTTCGTTAATTCATGTTTACTTTATATTAGTGGTTGGTATCTGGTATCTTGATTATTTAACCTAATAATTACTAATTTTAGCTTATGTGGTACTTGGCGCCCAGGAACGTCAAGAGATGTTTCTTTTTAATATAGAAGAGAGGTAGGTAGTTATTATATTTTATTGCTATCTCTTACTTCGTTTATTCATGTTTACTTTATATTAGTGGTTAGTATCTGGTACATATCTTGATTATTTAACCTAATAATTACTTATTTTAGCTTATGCGGTACTGGGCGCCCAGGAACGTCTATTAAAAAAACATCTCTAGACGTTCCTGGGCGCCTAGTACCGCATAAGCTAAAATAAGTAATTATTAGGTTAAATAATCAAGATACCAGATACCAACCACTAATATAAAGTAAACATAAATTAACGAATATAATAAAATTTGGTATTTCAGTTTTCTTGCTAACTGTACTTTTACAAATTTTTAGCACTCGACGTAAAGGGAATAGAAGCGGGGGAAAAACAGTAGGCTCGACGTAGAGGGAATTAAAGCGAGACTCGGTTTGTCGCTCGACGTAACGGGACTCGACGTAGAGGGAATAAACCCAATTTGCGGTCTTATCTTCCAGACAACCTTGCGAGGAGAGAAATAATTATAATTACATAGGTATCGGTTGTATGGATTTTTGGTTTATTCCCTCTACGTCGAGTCCCGTTACGTCGAGTTTTCGAGCCTATTGTTCTCCGAAGATATGGCTTTTTACGCTTTCTATTCCCTCTACGTCGAATTTCGCAAAGTACAGTCAGAAACAAAAAATCCTTTAGATCGATTTTGCCATTGAGGTACTAGGCGCCCAGTAACATTAAGAGATATTTTAAAGGAAAAATAGATGGTACTCTTATAATAAGTATTATAAAAATATGCTACTATCTCTTACTTCATTATATGATTTTAGTGTATTAAGAAATAGTTAGTAGATTGAAAGTATATTTGGCTTATTTTGCTAAAATTACTGATTTAGCTTATATGGTACTAGGCGCCCAGGAACGTCAAGAGATGTTTTTTAATATAGAAGAGAGGTACTTATTATATTATATCGCTATCTCTTACTTCGTTCATTCATGTTTACTTTATATTAGTGGATGATATCTGGTATCTTGATTATTTAACCTAATAATTACTAATTTTAGCTTATCTGGTACTAGGCGCCCAGGAACGTCAAGAGAGGTTTTTTTTAATATTGAAGCGAAGCAATAAAATATAATAAGTACCTACCTCTCTTCTATATTAAAAAAAAACATCTCATGACGTTCCTGGGCGCCTAGTACCAGATAAGCTAAAATTTGTAATTTGAACGAAGTAAGAGATAACAATAAAATATAATGAGAACCTTATTATATTTTATTGCTATCTCTTACTTCGTTCATTCATGTTTACTTTATATTAGTGGTTAGTATCTGATATCTTGATTATTTAACCTAATAATTACTTATTTTAGCTTATGTGGTACTTGGCGCTCAGGAACGTCTAGAGATGTTTTTTTAATAAAGAAGAGAGGTACTTATTATTATATTATCTTATACAATTTATGGAACTAGGCGTTACTTTGCGGAAATCCATCATAACAATTATTAGTTATTATTTAATATTTAGTGTTAATTCCGCTCTAAATTTCTGAGTCTAACTAAGTTATTAAGAGATGGCGAGGAATTCAAACGTTACCAAAATAGTAACCAGTATTAATTCCACCACCGAGCGCACCACCCGCCCCCCCGCACATGCACGCATTAAGGGTTACAACCATTTGTTAGTGTTAGTTATGTGGTTACGCGAAACTTAGCTAGAACTGGTACACTGGTACTTAGCTGGTACTGGTACTGGTGGCTAGGTACTGGTTACTATTTTGGTAACGTTTGAATTCCTCGCCATCTCTTAATAACTTAGACTCAGAAATTTAGAGCGGAATTAACACTAAATATTAAATAATAACTAATAATTATTATCTTATACATAAAATCATACTAGTAGTAGGCTTGTAGTGGAATACTTTGTCTAGGTCCGATTTAATAATATAATTTATTTTATTATAATAAAATTAAGTATTTCAGTTTCCTTGCTAACTGTACTTTTACAAATTTTTAGCACTCGACGTAAAGGGAATAGAAGCGGGGCAAAAACAGTAGGCTCGACGTAGAGGGAATTAAAGCGAGACTCGGTTTGTCGCTCGACGTAACGGGACTCGACGTAGAGGGAATAAACCGGATTTTTATGTACTTCCGTCTTTCTCAAATTGGCAAATTATGTAATTCACACTCAAGTAACCCAAGTAAATGCATATAAGTAGGTATGTATTTAGTATTACGATTACAGTAAACACTTAGGTATTTCCAAAACCAGACAATCATCTCACGTAACGCTTTAAATTCAAGAAGTTAACTAGAAAGTGGATTCTGATTGATTCATTGAACAAACAATCAAATGGACCACGTAACGTAGCAGTTACACACTGAAATACTAATTATTCTATGTTTTACTATAGGCTAAGGAGACTTTACAATTTGTCTCTGCGGGGTTAGGTATTCCCTCAGATCAGAAGAATGCGGGGTTATTCCCGACCAAAATCGCCTCTCGTTTTGCTAACGTCCATTATCAAATTTTAACATAACTTTTTTAAAAATCTTACGATACCAGTACCAAAAATTTTTTAATCAAGTCAAATGCAACTTAATTTTTTTAAACGTCTTTAGCCCAGTAACTTCCCTGCCCACTTTAATCTAAACAGCAGCTGACAGATGCTATTTTTTTACACGACATTTAGGTACACGGATTTGTTTCGTCAATAAAAACGGTGTGCATCTACAGATTGACAAATCACAAATGAGCTAACCTAACTAAATGTAGCGGAATGAATACAAAAATATTCTTTTTTAACATCGTCCCTGAACTGGTTTACATTTCAAATGTTTTGTGCAAAATTCTATGCGCTACCGAGAGTGAATTCTATTCCATCATTTACATAAAATATTGCATGTATGGTATGTAAATGGCCTTACTTATACAGATTCTGTAAAGATTTTTACGTTATTGTTAGGTAACTGAGTTTAACATGCAGACTGTCAATTGTTTATATTTAGTTTTGAAATTACCTTATTATTAAAATTTGGAGCAAGACATAAGTTACTCAAAACTCTACTGTTGATGTATATAGTAGCTAGTAGCCTATTTATTATTTCAGGGTCTAAGCTACCTTCATATCAAATTTCGGATTTAGAAAAACAAACTAACTAATACTACAGCAGTAAAGAACACTTTTATTAACCAAAGATCGGCCACAAGCCAATCTACAAAAAAAATCTGGGAAGAAAGGAACATACACACAGCCTTCACTCACATTTATAAAATTTTGAATTTAAGTACGTCTCACTTAATAAGTAGGAGGTATTTCGTATATTTCCATCAGACGGGACCCAGACAGTCTGGAAAGACTCATCATTATTAGCAGTGTAGAAGGGAAGAGAAGTAGTGGGCGCTCACCCATGCGATGGACGCATGTAACCCAGGAGTCTACGGGAGCCACCTTACAAGCGTCAATCCAAATAACGCAGGACCGGCATAGATGGAAGGTAGTGGTGTCAAAACTGATGAGACACCATGATCACGTCCCTCAGTCATGAGGCTACGACCAAGAAGAAGATTTTGTATATTATTATTTTAAATTAGTTTATAGGTATCGTAGTAGCAGACTAAATCTAGACGGGATAAATTACCTCCCTGGCTTCACTGAACAACATGCCGGAACACAAGCATTTTGACCGTTTGTCGACACGGTTACACGGTTGCTTATTAATTATGCCAACATAGTTTCAAAAACATAATATCCAATGAGCTTTTAAGGTCTAAAACAGATCATAAAGCTTTCCTTTCAATATTTAGTATCTCCGGTCGTGCATCGACGCAATAACTTTGAGGTACCTACTTGCCCATGCCTAGGGTTATCCGACTCTTAAAAGGGCAAGGGCTTAGGGTTTAATATACTACTAATATTATGAATGCAAGAATTTCTATAAGCCCCATGAAAATCCTACATCTAAATAACATAAAAGGAAAGAGTGACTGACTGATGTATCAACACACGGCCTAAGCCGCTGGACGGAATGGGCTGAAAATTGGAACATAAATAGATTTTATAACGTAGACCTCCGCAAAGAAAGGATTTTACCGTGCGGGCAAAGCCGCGAGCAGAAGCTAGTATATTATAAACATAAAATGTGTGTGTCACTTCTTCACGTCTAAACTGGTGTCCACCCGGTTGGTCTCAATTGAGCTGAAATTTGGTATAGAGATACCTTAGACCCTGGAATAACACAAAGGCAGTACAGCGGGTAAAACCGCTGGGCGCAGCTAGTTAAAGATAATTGTACCTACAATCTATAACTTACCCTATATATATGCATAACTAGTTTAGGCGTGAAGTACACACAATCACAAACCTTCGCATATTATAATATTAGTTTAATTATTAATAACAAAAGAGACGCAGAGAAGTGCGCTAATAGCGATAAGACTACCAATTATTGTAACACTTAGTTTTTTATTTTGTTAATTTTTTAAAGTTCTTTTAGCACATTTTCATTTGTGTTTCAATAAAGTGTTAATTATCTATCTCGGAGACTAAAAAAGCTTTTAAGGATGGTACTTTTCGAGAGGTAAAATCGCAGGACGTTACTTGTTTCTTATAGATTATTTTTAAAATAACGACTTTAGCACTCTCGTAGAAAAGATTTCAACGCGCGCTCTGGCACTTAGCGCAGCGTATACCTTCAACCCGTAATGACTAAGCGATAACGATGTGAAATAACTCTGCTTACTAAGTAGGCATATGACATTCCAGACTTCTCATGTCAGTAGTATTTATTTATTGAAAGAAGTAATAGCCAGGGAGGGATTTAATTATCCCGTGGTTTTAACTGAACATCATGCGGCGAAAAGACGCGTTATTACCGCTTGGCGACACGGTTTTGTCCAATAGCTAATATACAACCATAAGCATTGGTTGTATATTAGCCCCGCAATGACTTAACTCTCGCAATAACACCAGTGTCGAGCACAGGGGCAGACTGAAAACCAGCAGTCAGGTTAGACGAAGGGCTAGCTTGACGACACGCTGAGTCTGTTCCCATTGACTGATACTCTTGTACATAATATTATATTTATTACATATTGTTTGGATAAATAAGTTTGTACCATATTATTATAATATTATTAGTATCTGTCAATAAATTAATTTCATTTCATTTCAATACACACAAAATATCATGCACACACAACATAAACACACGTCCATACTTTTCATGTATAATATTAATAGGATTACATTACTGTGCTTCGGTAGGAGGGCACTGTAGCTAGTGAAATTACTGGGCTAAATAGTTAACTTCTTATGACTCTTGAGTAGGAAGCGTTGCTGCAGTGCATCTAGAATTTTACATTATTGTGAAATCTTAAGTAGCACTGTACTGATAATGGGCAGCGTTATCTCTTAACATCAGCAGAGCGTCTTGGTCGTCTTCGTACTTATTCACATAAAAAAAGGATGTAAAAAGGAGGACCTACTCGCAACTCTGACATTTTTGTAACGAACTCACACAACTAAATTTCCCTCAAAACAATTTAGCAAAAATTTCAATGGACCACCTCATGGGTTTATTTCACCGTCTATAAATAATATTTCCATTGAAGACAGCCCTGTGTATTGTTGCATTTCCGAGGGGCGTGGCAGGTCAGGCTTGACTGGTCGACGATAGAACAATGGCCAACTTAGTTCTAGTTGATTGCACTTGGCTATAGAAATAAAGTTTGCTGCGAATCTTGTCTTCCGCGTGTGCATCTCGCAGGTTTAATGGCCTTTTGTAGAGCCCGTGGCATCTCGCGGGCTATTATTGAGCTTAATATAAAAATTGTTTGAAAGGTAAAACATACAGTGAACCTTCCCGCCAAAACTGGGCTAAAGAGTGACATCTTATGACTCTTGAGTAAGAAGCGTAGGTGCAGTGCACCTAGAATTTGACATCATTGTGAAATCCTAGGTAGCAATGTTCTGATTCTGGGCAGAGGAGAGCGTCTTGCTCGTCTTTTTACTTATTCACATAAAAAAAATGCCGAAGGCAAAGAAGTGAACAAAAATCGGTTATGTAGGTACCTATAAAAATATATCGGTCCATTTTTATCGAATGTCAATTATGTATGGCGTGAATTCTATTTTCTGTATCTACCATCGATTAAATAAAAGAGTCTGCACGATACGCTCAAGTCTTGTCCCATTGTACAAAAAATGTAAAGTTCATAACAGCGCTAAAATTAAATTAGGTAGGAACTCATATGTTATTATAAACCTTATGGAATTTACTATATTTTTTATAATTACACATTATGATTTAGGTGGTATGTATTATGTATATCACGACCCCAAATTATTTCTACACCTCTGTATAACAAGAATTTGATTGACTCCCTATTCCTCATAATTTATTCTGCAATCGTAACCACATTGTAAGCCAACAAAAACATGAAGGCAGTGTTGCGGTTATATTTGCATGACTACGCCGAGTTATCGATGTTTTTATCTTCATTTCCTTCAATCATTACCCTTATTTATGCCACAAAAGGTTCTATTTGTCGAAGAGTTGTTTACGTATGACCAATCTTTAATGACCTTAAATATTGATGTTGATGACTATTGAAGTCTCACATCTTCTTATCCAAAATCGCTTATTCAAATAGGCTATGATGGAGCCAAAGATGGGCGCGGGGGGGATCCGGGACTAAAAATCCTGGGGGTGTTCCTGCGGGACGCCATAATGCCGGGGCTGTGGGTACGCCGAAGCACTCATCCGCGGCTACCTTATTATTATACCTCGCACAACTACGGCTGCAGTCGACGGCTGCTGTCAATGTAGCCAGAGCCTATAGCTAGTGGCTAACCCAAAAAAATACTGACATGACAATCGTTTCAATCGTCTTTCGTTTTTAACCGGCGAAAAAAAACGGAGGAGGTTTACATTTTTTTTTTTGTATTTTCACTACGACTCTCATCCCAGTACATTTTTAGCGTTAGTCACAAGCGATTGAGCTTTTCTAATTCTGCTGGTTACCATATCACACGCCTTTCAGCCTAAATTAGTATCAGAATTAGATGACCGGGTATGAAAAATGTCTAACTGCAGTTTTTAAAATACAGCAAATTAAGAATATGTAGGTATCTCTAATAACGTACAGTAAATATACAGTAAAATAATGCTTGTAAGTAGGCTAATTGCCTCAAGACGATCTGTACGTGACAAAATATGCGAGCTGCTCGGATGATTGTGTTACGAACCGTAATGACCCACGTACATTTCAGCACGCAAGTGATTATGGGAACATGAATTATAAATTACCCGTGGGCATGAGAACATCTTTATAATCAATAATATTTATTGAGACATGTTTATTATATGGATGATAAATTAGCACAAGGCAAGCAGATTCTATAAGTACAAGGTGTAGGAGAATTTAATGTTTTTTTAATCTTATAAACTGGCAGATAAGTCCAACTGCTATCTGCATAAAGCAAAAGCTTGGGCACCCTAAAATCCTCTAAATCTAGTCTCTTGCAGCCGTGTTCAAGTCGTCTTACCACCATTATTGTAATAACATCGCATCGGGCGCGACGTCGTAGAAAGAACTCAGCTTAGGATGTTTTCTATGAAGTTAATAGACGAAAATTGATGAAGGTTGACTTTGAACTATGTTTAAGAACTCAATGGAGGATATTTCTTCTATAGTATTCCGTTAAGACGTCTAGGTTTTTAGCTTTACATCCTCCGTTCATGTCCATATTGATAGCTTTTCCTGGTTACTGTTATTTCCGCGAGTTTTATTACACTATTCCCCTACATTACCCGTTCTGCTCTTTAACTAATAGCTTAAACCTATACAATCACCAGTTCTAAACCGTAAATATTAATTGCCACCTATCTAAACAGCTTTGAGTTATTAACTCTGGCCGAGCAAACTCGTAAATCACCGCGATCGTATTAATACAGTAAATAAGGGAGCCATAGCTAGACCGGTGGAACTGGTATCGTGATCTTCCGCCTTAAAGTAACGGCATTCTCTGCCCTGAGAATTATGCGGGAGAAATGGGTTAATACTGCAACTTGGAACGGATCTGGTATAAATAGATAATGATAGTACATGGACGATAATTTTCCTTTAGCTTTAGCTTAAGGATGTCAAAGTCTACCTGGAAATATAAGCTAGACATTAATAAGATACTTTATTCTACCTAAGAGATCATTAGATATTTTTCTAGATAATGCGGAATTGATTGGTCCAAAGTCCCAAACTATAATTAATTCACCAATAAGATTTTTTGCATTTTTGGAACAGTATTTTTAGATTAAAGCTATACTATTATAGGACTATTACGTAAAATTCATTAAAAATGGAATAAATACAAAAAAATCAGATGTGAAAGTAGGCTACTAAATATGAGATGCCTTGTTTCCTTATTCAGCAAATTCAATTCGTTGTTTTTTTGAAAAAATTTACACATACCTAATAAAAAATATTTATTTGCCAACAAATAACTAAGACCACAAGATTTTCCGTGGTTCCATGATTTTATTACGTTATTAATTATAATTTATTTTCTCATTAGTATCTAGTATCTACATTATTATTTAATCAATAATTATATTATTTTCTCATTAAAGTTTCTGTGTGGTCCATTGAAAACAAAAGCAACCGATCCCTGTGGTCTCCAACCTATGATAAATCTGTAAGCAACCTTAATAATTTCTACCCACGCTCAGTCAATGCCCTGACTTTCTAGATTACATCCAGATAAATTCAATGAATGTGCCCTACACAGGCTGTAATGCAGACCTAGGCCTTGGAATGGCTTAAGGTTCACGTGCACTGTCGATGGATTACGTCGATATAAAATATTTTATGGATGTTCAGATGTGAAGAATTTTGAAATTGCGCCTGAGTAACAACAAAATATTCACTTTTAACAGCATTCTGTGTAAGTCTGTGTTCTATGTATGTGTAAGTTATTACATACATATTAAATTTTTATCAATAATTAAATGAATTAATATAAACATAATAATTTACACACTAAATAAGTATAACAAATCTATTCCAACTACCTTACTGATAGGTCGTTTTCTAGTCTCTATTCTACCCAGCATCAATGAAAACGCGCCCTTAAACTCTTCTTTGCGAATCGATTAACTATAGGAAAAGTTGTTTATTTCTTTTGTTTTATATATTTGAACAAACTTATTGCATTGATTGAAGATTGCTACAATATCGATGCGATCCGTCAACAGTGAATACAGCCCTTAGAATTACTAAAATGTAAGTATTAAAATGTTTCTTACCATAATCCCGTTAACGACAGTGGGAGAACCATTGTTTCCCACTCTGTAAGAGTAGTTTTATTCAAATTAAGTAATTATTATAATTAATGCAACTGAGTAGTGTTGAGCCATTATGCTAATGCCGGTATTCTTTTAGCGGAACTGATTCTATGGTAGGAGTCTTTCGCGGATTCATTTTGTCTCGTTAAAAAACTATTTCACTTTTGAAATTAAGCTTGATTGTAATTAATCCGCTAATGCTGTTCGTTAATGGTGATCACTGTTAGCGATAAGACCGCCAGTTATCTAAATATATAAAAGGAAAAGAGTGACTGACTGATCTATCAACGTACAGTCTAAACTGCTGTAAGGATTGAGTTGAAATTTGGAACACAGATAGGTTTTGTAACGTAGACCTCCGCTAAGAAAGGATTTTGCCATGCGGGCAAAGCCGCAAGCATAAGCTAGTTATCTATAAACACTTCTACTATTTACATATATCGCTGTACTGGTGGTAGGCTTCGGCCGTGGCTAGTTACCACCCACTGGACAAAACCATGTCGCCAAGCGGTCATTGTGACCGTGTTCCGGCATGATGTTATGTGAAGCCAGGGAGGGATTTATCCCGTCTTCTAGGTATAGTCTGCTGCCATCTACGGCCGCATCTTCGCTTAACATCACGCGAGATCGTGGTCAAAGGATTACCTATTATAATGAATAAAAAAATCTTTTGTCATAGTTTTAAGTTCGGAATATTTTTGTTTGTTTCTATCAATGCGATTAATTGTTGTGTACCGGACTAAAGGTAAATGTTACAGTGGCTCTAGCATGCCACACGGAATACCGACAAAACTTCAAGAGTAGAACTGTCATCTCATACATTCACAAAAGTACAATGTATGGGGTGACAGTTCTACTCTTGACATTTCAGCGGGATCCAGTATGGCATGCTACGGCCACTGAGAAATTAATGAGCATGATGCGATACAACCATAAATTTGGATCAGCGACAATCAGGTCTATAGAAAAGTCCTAACTAGTCCGGTCTAGAAAAGACGTGGTACAGCGCGTCTCGCATATGGACCGCTCCAATTAGGTTCATGCACATAGTAATTTTACTTCGGTACGGCAACCCACCCAGCAGGCTCAAGTTTGGTTACAGCAACGATAGCGCGTACCGTCCTTACTTATCAATCGTTTTACAAGCTTTTATTTACTTTCACCTGTCTGTTGTCTGTCGGTCTGTCTGTCTGTCTATCTGTAAACAAATCTTGCAAGCAGGCGCGGATCCAGGGGGGGGTCAAGGGGGTCATGACCCCCCCCAAAATCCTAGTCGGAAAAAAAATCCGGTCATATCGATTGGTTTTACGCTTCTTTCAGTGTCATAGAATTAGAAATTTTTCTCTTTATTAGCAAGCTCATAAAATTGTTTGGCTGTTGATAGCGCATTGAGTAATTTGTGTACTTAATTTTTTTTCGGTTCTCGCCTACAATTTATCTATAGGTTTTCGTAGCAAGCTATTCAGCATCTTTCATAGTTAGGATTAATTGGTTTATATTAACTGCTGCAAGCTGTTCGCGCTTTATGTTGTCCTTGCGGCTCAGCCTTTGCGCTTGCAGCGAGGTTCTTGCCCATGTATAATATAATAGTCAATATTTTGGCACAATTTACAAAAGACAAGATTATCTCGGCGCTCGCAGCGAGCTGCTCACGCTTTTATAAATAAGGATACCTATGTATTTAGTTTCTTTGCCACTCAAAGCAAGCTAAACGCACATTGTTCGTGCTGAAAAATCCAATATTTTCTCGGCGCTCAAGAATATTTAATTTCCAAGCCATTCGGAGTAAGCTAAACGCACATTTTTCGTACTGAAACATTAAAACTTTTCTCGGCGCTCGCAACCAGTTGCTCGCGCTTTTATAAAGAAAAATAATATGTAGTTTCCTTGCCACTCGGAGTTAGCTGAACGCACATCTTACGTGCTGAAAAAATCAAAATTTTCTCGGCGCTCGCAGCGAGCTGCTCGCGCGTTTATAAATAAGAATATTTAGTTTCCTTGCCACTCGGAGCAAGCTAAAAACACATCTTTCGTGCTGAAAAATTCAAAATTTTCTCGGCGCTCGCAGCGAGCTGCTCGCGCGTTTATAAATAAAAAATATTTAGTTTCCTTGCCACTCGGAGCAAGCTAAAAATACATCTTTCGTGCTGAATAATACAAAATTTTCTCTGCGCTCGCAGCAAGCTGCTCGCGCTTTCATGAATAAGAATATTTAGTTTCCTTGCCACTCGGAGCAAGCTAAAAACACATTTTTCGTGCTGAAAAATTCAAAATTTTCTCGGCGCTCGCAGCGAGTTGCTCGCGCGTTTATAAATAAAAATATTTAGTTTCCTTGCCACTCGGAGCAAGCTAAAAACACATCTTTCGTGCTGAATAATACAATTTTTTTCGGCGCACGCAGCAAGCTGCTCGCGCGTTTATAAATAAGAATATTTAGTTTCCTTGCCACTCGGAGCAAGCTAAAAACACATCTTTCGTGCTGAAAAATCAAAATTTTCTCGGCGCTCGCAGCGAGCTGCTTGCGCGTTTCGTAATAAGAATATTTAGTTTCCTTGCCACTCGGAGCAAGCTAAAAACACATCTTTGGTGCTAAAAAATTCAAAATTTTCTCGGCGCTCGCAGCGAGCTGCTCGCGCGTTTATGAATAAGAAAATTTAATTTCCAAGCCATTCGGAGTAAGCTAAACGCACATTTTTCGTACTGAAACATTCAAATTTTTCTCGGCGCTCGCAACCAGTTGCTCGCGCTTTTATAAAGAAAAATAATATGTAGTTTCCTTGCCACTCGGAGTTAGCTGAACGCACATCTTACGTGCTGAAAAAATCAAAATTTTCTCGGCGCTCGCAGCGAGCTGCTCGCGCATTTATAAATAAGAATATTTAGTTTCCTTGCCACTCGGAGCAAGCTAAAAACACAACATTGTAAGACTATGGTTAAATGTTTCCCAAAAAATTCTTAGTTTGAGAAAAATTCTAGCCGATGACCCCCCCCAAAATCATGGTCTGGATCCGCGCCTGCTTGCAAGTAAAATTTGATCCACTTCCCGACTTCCGATTAGGCTGAAATTTTGCATACACGTGTAAATCGGATGACAATGCAATATTATTGTGACAAGGAGCTGATCTGATGACGGAGCTGGAAGGTGGCCATAGGAACTCCGTAATTAAACGACGCGCAACCTCATCGAGTTTGGGCTCATTTGATTCGTCTTGACAAGTACTTTGATGCTAGATGGTAAAAATAATAATAAAAGCTTGTTTTAAAAAAAATCAAGCTGTTATTTTAAATCTAAATGTCAATGCGGAAATCTAAAAAAAAACTACACTAAGTAACATACATACTCTACTAATTTTAGACTACCTACTTGTCTAAAATTTTAGCTTAGCATAGCAAAGTTCATTTTCTCTCAGCGTCTTCACGTAATTTTCGCCGTTCCCACGCTATTCGTGAGCATTATAAGATCCTGTTTGTTTCGTTTACTTGTATGTACATTTCACCCGACTTTACTGCAAACACTAACGGTTTAGTACCTTCCTTCTTACTCTAGACTCTAGGATATAACGGAAAATCTAAGTTTACCAAATTAACGTAAACGTTTTACCGTAGTAAAATTTACTATGGTTTTACAGTTAAGGGACACATAGGCGGATCCAGGATTATTTTCTGGGGGAGGCCAAGGTACAGACGGGAAAAAAACTGACTTTTCTGACCACAGAAGTTACTCGAGAACATCATTTTGAGATTAGATCAGTTTGAAAATTTAAATATTTTTACGAATATGTGTGGGAGCAGCTTCCTATTTGTAAATAATCAATAATAATATATATAAGAAAATCCGAAACTCAACAATCCATCTTCAGCCAAGTCCCCCGGCCTCCTGCCCCTCCCATGGGATCCGTTAGTGAAGGGACATACAGATTTTAATAACCGAGATACTTTGAATTTTCCTTTTAGATTTTTCCTGTAAAGGGACACTAATGCATATAGATTGGATCTTATATTATGTGGCCCTTCAGGATTTCTGGTTTCTGTTTCATGAATAGAAAATGACACTTAGCTATCTATTGATAATGTTATAACAGAAAAAATACTTCTAACTAAAAAGCTCATGCACTAGCTCATCGCGGCTTCGCTCTCATTTAGGGAATTCTTTTATTATTATATAATAACTATCTGTGTATCAATTATATCATAATTCTTGCTGGAAGGATACTTGGATTAACCACTAACGTGATTAGAGTGCATGAAATACCGTATCATACCGTGTTCCGGTACGATGTTCAGTAAAGCCAAAGCGTGATTTATCCCAATTTCTATATTTAGTCTTCTTACTACCCATCTTTTGGGACTGGATGCAAGGCTCTGCCGATTCAAAGACGGTCACAAAGACGAAGCGGGAGTGCCGCCGGGTTGTTTTAGTGGGTACCTATACCTGTGCTGCCGCTCTGCACGGGGAGTCCCATATAACCCTCCCATACAGTGTTGCCAGTGCCCTATCTTCAAAAGTAACGCATGTAGGTTCGAAAAGTAACGCATTTACAATAAAAGTAACGCATTAAAAAAAAAGATTTTTAATACAATGTAATTTACTTACTCAATTTAAATATAGGTACTTATACTTTTTTATTCATAGATTTCAGTAGTAGCCCAGTGAATGAGTGCCCAAAAAGGGTATGTGGATCGAAAAGTCGAAAGCAGAAAAACCAACTTAAGAACTTTGTTTGGACTAGTAAGGAGATAAACATACTAAAAGTCCCCACCACCCCTCCAAGGCGAACCCGAGGGGGGAGGCCGAAAAAGGTCCCATTTTTAGGTTTTTTGCTTATATGTCAAAAACTGTGCGTTGTACGATATTTTGTTGTGCAACATTATTAAACCTCATAAAAATTTCTACAACTTCGGCCTTGAGACTTTTTATCTATCTCCAATCGTTGTCCAGCTATGGTCTTCCAAACATGGTCTATTTTGAAGACGCTTAAATTAGTTTTCCATACAAAGTCGGTAAAAAATTCTTACAAATAAAATTTGACCAACTTCTGGTTGAATCATAATGAAATTTTGCAAATGTCTAGAAATCTGATGACAGTTTTATAATCTGGTACCACTGAGCTGATCTGATGATGGAGCCAGGAGGTGTCTAATGAAACTCTTCAATGGCTATTAGTAAACCCGTCGAGTTTGGGCACATTACATTCGAATCGATGTCGTTGGTCCTATGGCTCGTCCACATATACCGGCCAATGATTTGCCGAGTGTGTGTTTTGTCTATGGATGAACAGTTTTTGTCTATAGACTAATGTCTTCGGATATTTACGGTTTTTTCGGTAAATTTCTGGTATACATTTTGGGCTCCATATCTGACGACTTTAATTATATTTTGAATGTTAATCAATCATGGACCATTTGAAGCCATTTTGTGCGAATAATTACTTTAAACTAGTTAAATTTTCTTTATTTTTGATTTATATAATCTGTGCCTCAAGTGCATGTATTTATAATCTGTGCGCTCGGGCGAACATTGGACCAACGACTCGCAGAGTCATTGACCGGCATATGTGGACGAGCCATGACATTGACATTTGATTTACTTTTTTTTAATTTTTGTTTTCCGTTTCGATTGCGTCCCGTTTCACTTAGTTATTATTTTATATTCTTCCATTGTGAGTTCATTTAAAAAAAAATCACTACCCCAAAAAGTAACGCAAAAGTAACATTTTAGGACGAGTAACGTAAAAGTAACGCAAAGGGTCAAAAAGTAACGCAAAATGTTACAAAAGTTACGCACTGGCAACGCTGCTCCCATACCCCCGATGGGAGGGTATGCGTAATGCATTTTTTCCCGGCGAAAACAAAAAAAAATCTATGGTCGTATCATCGTTAAAGATCAGGCAAGATCGTGAATGGTCAAAGGCTAATAATTGAGTAAGAAGAAAAAAGTAAAAAACACGCGAAGTTCTCTACTATTACTGCCTCATACCAATATAAACGTTAATAATTTCCCACTAGAATAATAAGTTAGTAAAACGGTAAAGCAAAATGTGATGTTAGTTCCTGAAACTTTGTCACGCTTGCTATTTTACAATGTCTACTTGTTCATATTTCCTTATAATAATTTGCTAGATTGTAAAATAAGTAACAAACCATATTTTTTCCTCATAAAGTACGTAAGTGACTGCGGCCAAACATTTTACTTGTGGAATAATAGCCTATAATGTGTGATTTCAGGATAAATTGTCAAATTTAAAAATTAAGAAAAAACTTGAATAACCCTAAGTTTCCAATTATAATACAATCTGCGCCATATCGCCTATCGCGTGTAGTAGGTAGTTCAGGTATGAAAGATTAACAAACATCCATCTCTACATTCACACAAAAATGTACAATAGTTATAGCAGATCAAAAACTTTTTCTAATACATAAAATTTTAATTAAATATTCTCCATCATTTTTTAGATATTATAAGTAGGTCAATAACCTATTAAACTGCTAATTAGTGATTAAGCCTTCTCATGGTTGTTTTACACCCTCTAACGGTACTCCTGACCCACTTTAGGGCACGGAACAAAAAGAAAATGAAGAACACAAAAGATTACTTATTTATCAATCGAAAGGGAACAAAGGCGTCAATCAAATGTTTTGTGGTTCATAAAATCTATTATAATGTGCCTCCAATGACTTACAAAAACTCGGATGCTACGGTTGTTGTCAATGTCCAAAATAAAAGAAGATTAAAGCATATTATACTGTTTTGTTACTACATAATTTATCTGATAAGAAAATTATATCTTTTTATTGGTCCACGAAACACTTCCGGTTTAAATCAAAATTGACATCTATTATTTCTAGCTTCTTTAAAATAAGGTTGAAATTCGCTTCCACGGGTGCGGCCCGATCGAGCCGCTCGGGGACTGACGGGTTAAGAATGAATGTGCAAGTAATCATACCAATTAATTGTTTCTAGTCTTCAAAGCTATGCCAACTTAGGACTAAATTTTCGGGATATTTTAAGAATAATTTCGTGGAATTTGTTGTGTCACAAATTTATATCTATACACTTGATTAGGAAAATCTTTTATTGCCTATAACACCCTAAAAGTACAGAATTTTATCACCCCATTTCAAGTTCAAGTGGTTACGACCAAAGATTTAATAACGTCGATTCTATTGATAAAGTTGTCGTGTAAACTCGTGGCCACGGTCATGGACGTGTAACGGAACGGCGCGCCCTAGATAAGGGTGAGATTTACTTGTTACGGTAACTTGACGTCACTTTTGTTGTTTTACCTAGAATACCGCCTGAGCAGTGATGTGCAAACATCACTGTGCTCCGGTAGGAGGGCACTGTAGCTAGTGAAATTACTGGGCTAAAGAGTCTTAACATCTCATGACTCTTGAGTAAGAAGCGTTGGTGCAGTGCTCCTAGAATTTCACATAATTGTGAAATCCTAGGTAACACTGTACTGATTATGGGCAGCCGTTATCTCTTAACATCAGGAGAGCGTCTTGCTCGTCTTCTACTTCATCACATAAAAAAAAAAAAAAAAATTATGTCAACATCTTGATCTGGTGCTTCTATTGTAAAGGGCCAGCATGTCACACACTGTGATGCGTTGTCAAATACTCAAATAATACAAATATCAAAAGTATTTGTAAAGAAAATTGATAATACGCGCGTACACACGTATACTAAGTGGAGCGCGGAGGTAAGTATTGTCCTCAATATGGAAATGTAATAGGTATTAATGGTATTATTAGAGTTGTTTGCCGTATGTATTGCCCCAAATATCCATGTCCCGTGATACAACATAGATGGTATTGATAGAGTTGTCGAGTAAACTCCGAGTCATGTCGCGGCCACGGTCACGGACGTGTAACGGAACGGCGCGCCCTAGATAAGGGCGAGATTTACTTGTTACGGTAACTTGACGTCACTTTTGCTATGTTTTACCCAATCTGGAATTATATCAATTTCCTGTTTGATGGTTCAACTAGACATTTACTAGGCTCGTGTGAAACATCTTCGACCGCGTCATCACTTACCAACAGGTGAGACAGTGGTCTAAAAAAAAACTTCTGTTTAAAAGAAAAAAAAAATCATAAATTCTTTTCATGCCATTTTTAAACATATCAAACTGGAAACACTTTCGAAATGTGTGCAATAATATTATGGAGGGCTGTTCTTAAGGAATTTTTTAACCCCCGACGCAAAAACGACGGGGTGTTATAAGTTTGACGTGTCTGTCTGTCTGTCTGTCTGTCTGTCTGTCTGTCTGTCTGTCTGTCTGTGTGTGTGTGTGTGTGTGTATGTGTCTGTCTGTGGCATCGTAGCGCCCAAACGGATGAACGGATTTTGATTTAGTTTTTTTTGTTTGAAAGTAGAGTTAGTCGAGAGTGTTCTTAGCCATGTTTGGTGAAAATCGGTTCAAGATGGCCGCCGCTACAAAATGGCGGATTACTTTTTTCTTCCACGACCCCCTCAATATGGGTATCAAATGAAAGGGCTTAACGAGTAGAATACAGCCCACTATATAAAATTTAAAATCCAAGATGGCCGCCATCAAAAAATGGTGAATTACGTATTGCGTTGGGGGTTTTTTTAAATTTTTAATTTAATTCACTTGTCAATAAATTAATTCTATGAATTTATATTTCAACATTTGTCAAATAGTGTGAGCGAGAGAGCGTCACTCGATATATACGATTTTAATATCGAAGTCTAGTTATATAATATGAATGGTAATGGTAGTTATATTATGATGTCATAGCGTATCCACGGTCATGGACGTGTAACGGACGGCGCGCCCTAGAAAGGGCCAGATTCGAGATTTACTTGTTACGGTAACTTTACATCACTTTGTTAAGATTTATCTTGAGCTGCTGTAGAGGATAGCCTAGTGATTATGACTTATTTTTCTTTGATAAATTGATACCTATAGTAGGTAAGAATTTGTATCTAAAATTTAAAAAATAAGTAGGTACTAATATAATATCTTTTATCATTTTCAATAGTATTGAAAATGATAAAAGATATTGTATGTGTAGATATTTCTTATTTTATAAAGTATTTTTATTTGTGAGGTCACCACAACGGGGTACCAGCGGAAGACTAGCGTAGATCAAACCTGATCTGCTGAGCTGGTACCTTTTTGCGGCGAGACAATATTTTTTCTCCATATCTTTTTTAATATAGCACACTTGTTAATGCTTCTGTGTGAATGTCTGGTTGCAAATAAATTCATTTCTTTCTTTCTTTCTTTTCTTTATATTGTGTTAGAACATAAACATAAACATTTTAAAATATATAAAGATGCTTGAACTCACCCTGATAGGCTCATTTCAGTTCAGCGAGGTTCAACCCCGAAAATACTAATTTCAAAGCGACGACGACGACTTTCAGCTTAAACGAAAATTGTAGGTCCACTCTTATAAAATATATATTAAATACTAATTAATAGATTGATCTACATATTTAAAATAATTAATTATTAAATAACGGAATTGACACTAAATATAGATATTTTATTATTAATAATGACCTATATAATTTAATACGTGAACTAAATTCTATAGATCTAGGTACTTACTTAAATATAACTTAGCAATAAAATTTGAAGTGCCTATTAAATTATAATCTTTTCATAATACCATTAAGTAATTAAGCTACGTAATATGCTTCAATATGCAACTAGGTATACACTTAAACAGTCAATTAAAATGGTTTTCTTAGTATTGTACAATTTTTTTTACAAAATTAGGTATTTGTCTATTGTCCATACAGTACAGTATTGGAAGATGGATAATAATAGATTATAATCGGCATAATATCTTGACTAATTTTTAAAAATAAATATAAAAAAGAGCAATTTATTTTATTTACTTCATAAAGTTTTATTACTTTTATTATAAGTACTGTGCACAGTTAAAAAATGTTGCCTAATTAAATTTAAATAATTGAAATTTGAAACACAGTAGGTAGGTAATCATACATCTTAATAATATTATAAAAGCGAAAGTTTGTGTGTATGTGTATGAGTGTGTGTGTGTATGTGTGTGAGTGTGTGTGTATGTTTGTTACTTCTTCACGCTTAAACGGATGAACCGATTGACTTAAAATTTGGTATGCAGATAGCTGAGACACTACAATATCACATAGGCTACTTTTTATGCTTTATTCCAGGGTCTAAGCTATCTCTATACAAAATTTCAGCTTAATCGATCCACCCGTTAAGACGTGAAAGAGTAACAAACATCCTGACATCCATTCTTACAAACTTTTACGTTTATAATACGTATTAGTAAGATTAGTTTAACCTTTATTAAAAAGGCTTTAACTTTTTAGACTTTATATTTTACTTCATATTCCTTAATAGTAATTAAAATATATAAGTACTTGATCATGATAAAATATGGGTATATAAGTACTTTGTGATCATGAAAGATTGACTATTAACTTTTCAAATCGTTTTTTGTTAAAACTAATCTAAAGGATCAAATAAACCGCTGCCTACACAGGTAACATTATAATATACCTAACCTCTTCAGCTTTTACTACCGTAATCAGCTTAACCATGCGATCAATGCTTATAAGCTTTGCTTTTAATTTATGAAGCAGCTTCAGTAAAAGCTGGCTACATTTTAGTTAAAAAGTTACCTCTGTTTTAATGATGTTTGGGTATCTTCAAGGCACGAGTGAATAGGTACCTTTCTAGGCATCTTACGTGATCCATCGTCGACCGCATTTTCACTTTCCATCAGGTGAGATGTGGTCAAACGTAGGCCTATCTCGTATAAAAAAAAAAACAAAAAAAACATGATTATTATTGGTCTGTCTTAGAAAAATGAAAATAATATTTTAGACATGTAATAAAATAGTGAAGCGTATTATAATTTTAAGTTTTCAACAAAAGACTACATTTTACTAATATATAAACGTGAAAGTTTGTAAGAATGTATGGATGTTTGGATGTATGTTTGTTACTCTTTCACGCCTAAACGGGTGGACCGATCGTGCTGAAATTTGGTACGGAGATAGCTTAGACCCTGGAATAACACATAGGCATATATAGTACAGTGGGTAAAACCGCTGGGCGTAGCTAGTTTTTATAATGTAGGTTATCTTTTTTATGTGCAGTGTTTCGTAGGACTTCGTACTTCGTACCTAATGAATTCCTAATACACAACATTTCTATGACTATTTCCAGGGAGCCGAGTGACTCAAAGGCGAGACGATTTTTGACATAAATTCATGAAAACGTATCCAATTAAAACACAAACGTTTACAATGGTAAAGATAAAATTATATTCCGTTTAAAAAAAAAACAAAAAAAATCCCTGCCCACTAAAAAGGTTTAGAACCATTAATAAAGATACTCCTCTGAATACAAACGGCCTATTAGCCTAATGTTATAGTCCTGCTCTGATTTAAAACCTTCCTACTTTCACCGAAAGTCAAGGTTCTGTAGGTCATAAGTATAAGGGGTCGGCTACGCGGTGTCCATATCAATCAAGACACATTTAAATTTGAACCTAAATAAACTTAAAATAAAGTTGGTTTTGATGGGTGAATGGTTAAGTTATTTGGAATGGATGGACGGCTTCGAAACGTGGTGAGAATGGTGATTGAAGGAGCGGGACTTACGTTTGTCTTCTCTTACTTAGTGAATTGTAGTACGAGTAGATAGCGCGCTCTTGAAATAAAGTTGAAGATTTGTACGGTTGCAAACTGCTAAGGTAGGTAGATTTATTGGAACAATAATAATTTTCTTTATTATTTTTAATGTAGTGGTAAGCCTCTATTGCAGAATCGTGTAGAATTTTGAATGACGATTCGCAAATGAATGACTTTATTGTACACACCAGAAAAAGCTTAATACTATGACAAAGTTAATAAATATAATCAAAATGTAACAATTGGCGGTATTATCTCTAATAGCGATCTCTTCTAGACAATTATTTACGATTATACCATGTACCAACAAAAAACAAAACAAAAACACAAAACGTAAAACTAGAGTTCAACGATCGGTGGTCTTATCGCATAGAGTATAGAGTAATCTTAAGTTTTGTTGTTGCGGTATCTGCATCACATCAATAGTCTGTAACCCCATGATTCAAGAAGCCCCTCTAAAGTTTAACAGCCCATAAAGATGACCATAACAACAGTAACTATAATTTCACTCATATTAATAATTTTATTTTAATATCAAACTTTAATTATAAAATCAATTTGCTGCAAGAAACATTAAATGTACCTACCTATAAGATGTACCGTGCCGACTTTATACTGTAGCTAGTATTCTTTTATCTGTGGTAGAGATTACCTAAGAAGATGTAATCAACATACGCATTTTTTGTAGAGAATCTAAGAAAAATGCGTTACGCATCGTCGTCTGTGGGGAGGCAGGGTGGTGTATGTGGGACTATGATATGTACTTATATTAAAAAAACGCACGAAATTAAAATTATACTTTTAAAAATCTTTAAAATTTCAAGAAAGGCTACCTATTCCTATTACTCTTCACATAAAATAACCTATCAGCTTTGTATGATTATTTAATTGTTTTTTTTTTTCGGAAATATTTATAAACCGTTGTTTTTTTTCTGTACGCATCACTGGCATTTTCATTCCTCGCTTAGTAAGAGGTAAGTTAAGTAGATAGTATATTCTTTTTAAGCTATTCGTATACGAAGCACAGAAGCTCTATAGAGCACATTTTACAAGAACTAAAGTTACATCGTCGAGAAAGTTGAAAAAAGCTACAAATTACAAAGATATCATAATTAAACCAAAACAAGCTTCAATTAAACAAATCTAATGAATGAAATAGATAAAAATGTAAAGTCAACCTATCGCCCTAAGCAAAACTGTTAGATAACAATACTGCTACCTACAATCTTGGCGAGAGTGAAAGCGTTCTGGTGGATTCACATGTGATGAGTTATAACTGGCGACGAGGACGTTTATCGGGGGCCAAGGTCTGAACTAGATACATAGGTTTTTTTTATTATTTCGCCGGGAAAAAATACATTACTCATATGGGGGTATGGAAGGCTTATGTTAGACTCCCCGTGCAGAGCGACTGCACGGGTATACCCACTAAAACAACCCGACGGCACTCCCACATCGTGTTGTGACGGAGGATTGGGAATCGGCTGAGCCTTGGCATCCAGTAGATACATAGGTAAGTAAATTTGAAAGAAAAATAGAGTATTAGAGAAGATAGCAATAAAAGGATATCAATTTCATGTTGAAATAGCATCTTACAGCAAAGTTAGGGGACCAATCATACTAAAATTTTTTGTAGGAGAGGTTTCAGTTGGGTAGAGAGAAAATTTCAGAATTTAAAGAAAATACGAACCTCTACAATCCTTAGGGGGGCCTTGGCCTTTTTATTGGGTAATAAAATAATCTTATTAATAATATAAACGTGAAAGTTTGTAACGATGTATGGATGTCTGGTATGTTTGTTACACTTTCACGCCTAAACAGGTGAACCGATTGACCTGAAATTTGTATAGAGATAGCTTAGAAACGGGAATAACTCATAGGCTACAGTACACTGGGTACCTAAAACTGCTGGGCGCAACTAGTAAGATATATATTTGAAATTGTATGTTATTATTTTTTTTTTTCGCTGGATGCAGGTCGCTTCCAACCGGTACATATGGAAGTCCAAAGGGGAGGCCTATGTTCAGCAGTGGACGTCCAATGGCTGAGATGATGATGATGATTATTTTTTTTGGCAATAAAACACTTCTCAGTGGGTAAAACCACTGAGTGCAGCTAGAGTACCATAATAATTTAAACCAACTGTACAAGCAATATAATTTAACCGTACGCGTGTCAGGATTTATGGAACAGTAACACAAGATCTTGCGGTTGAACTGGTCTCGTGTGAACATGATCGTTACATTAAATGGCAAAACAGCTGATTTGATGTTTATACGTATTAAAGCCTTTTTAGAGAGAAAAGGGAAATTACCAGCTACTTAGAACCTAATGATTCAGCGATAAAAAACTGGTAGGTACTATGAACAGATCGGCCACATAATAATCTTCAGGAAATCGATCAAAACCTCTGTCGGATGACAGCGTGCTAAAGATGCTGGCCAAATTGTCTTGTTAGATGGCAACAAGGTAGGTACTTTGGGACTTGGGTAGATATAGGTACACACCAGTATTTTGATCACACGTTCCATCGACCTAGCATTAAGATTTTTTTAATTTCTGGTGAGTTTCCAGCTCTTTACAACCTTATGGCTCTACCTTAATATATATAGGTACCAACCTAACCACTATCAATATTACTTATTTATTATGCTGTCTCGGAAGAAACAGCCGCCGCACCACCCGCCATCTGAATCTTGGAAGAAGTTACGACCTAGGTCCCACACCAAAGCGTTGGTGAGTGTCAGGGAATAAGAGTCACACCATCATGGCAGGTTTTCAACTTGAGTGAGACACATTAAAGCGGAAACATTTCGATAAGCATTCATATCAGATAAATAAATTGAAGATTGTATCGAATCAAGTAAGACTTTTCAATAGGTAACAGATAAAAAGATAACAAATTCAATAAAACCAAGAATCCGCAGCTCAGTAGATGCGTTCCGTTCCACCATCCGCATTCCCTGTTTTATGTGGTCTTACAGAGTATGTGTAACGTTACCGTGTAACGGAACGTAACTGTTCGTTGTTTGCGTACTACTTGTGCAGTTAATAGGTCTACTGCGACTTTGAAATATAGGGTAAATATAGGCGCTAGGTACAGTTGTATGACATACTTACGAACTTAGGTTTAAGAATGAGGTAACTTAATCTAAACCACAGAATCTGAATGATATGATAGGTATTGGTTTGGTTTAAATATTACAATTCAATTATTATTTCTAGTATATGATGTATCAGCGCTGGGCAAAGGCTTTCCATAAATTCCCTCGTTACTTTTGATCTATCGCCGCTCTTCCAACCCTCCTGATGTGCTCAAGTCATCAAGCCATCGCTTTTAGGACCGGCCTCAGTGACGTCCTCCATCTTCAGGCTTCTTGAAGATGTGGATTCTGTAGCTAACTTAGCGCAGCAGTCGGGATGCATGCAAAAACATGGTGCGCCAAACCCCAATTCTGCTTAGGAGCCTATAGGCCTACATCTGTTATGCCAGTTTCATTTAAAATCATCGTAGTTAATAACAAAACACGTACACGGCAATGAATGCGCTCATGCTCTACCTCTTTCTCTCTCTTATGCACACACGCGCTCATACACACACATACACACGCACACACACATACACACACGCACATACACACACGCACATACACACGCACATACACGCACGCACATACGCCTATATATGTATTTACCTCTACATATGTTTATAAATTTTAATTAATTAAACAATTGTTGTATATTAACCCCGCAATGACTTAACTCTCGCAATAACACCAGTGTCGAGCACAGGGGCAGACTGAAAACCAGCAGTCAGGTTAGACGAAGGGCCAGCTTGACGACACGCTGAGTCTGTTCCCATTGACTGATACTCTTATACATAATATTATATTTATTTATTTATTAAGGACTCCCAATGGAGGATACACACAAATAAATCTTTCTTAAGGCAACAGTATTATGATATTGTGTTCCCGCAATTAGAGGGAGCCACAGCATGCACATACAACTAAACAAAATATTGTTTGGATAAGTAAAGTTTGTACCATATTATATTATGTGTATCTGTCAATAAATTTTATTCATTTCATTTCATTTTCAGTTTTTGAGCGCTGCGCCGTCTAATGCACTTTATCTGTTCTTTTTACACCCAAAATACTGCGCTCTATACTACTTTTTGCAAACCCTGAGTGTCACTGACCGTCAATGACTAAGTTTGAGCATCATGGGTTAGGATGGAAGAACATATATTACGTCGACAAGCCATTGCTTCAAGGAGATTGGCATGGAGTTGGAGTATAGATACGAAAATAAATAAAAATTAAACAATGTGAGGCAATGTGCCGAATGCTGAAAAAAACATTCCTTTCCATCAAAACGTATCATAGCACACTTTCATTGAAAATGAGGTGAAATGATTACAGTCAATTAGCGGCGGTTCTAAACCACGAAGGTACTTGCACACGTAGCTTCAGACAATGGGTGAAACTCATCGATGGCTCGCTAGGAAATAACAATCGTGAGAAATGATATGCTAACAAATGTTTTAATACCACCTGTACATGGAAAACATTTTTATGCAGCTGATGATTTAGCAGCAAAAATAAGTATTTACGAACAAAGATGGATAGATTTTATGTTTAAAAATACATATGTCAAACGCATTGGGTAGTCCTAAGCAATGATGAAGGAGTAGTATGGATGGGCCTCTTTTCGTTTTTAGTATAGAAAATGATATCTCTCAAGCGTGGCAATTTTTCATTTGTTTTCTTGTTGTTCATTGGTGCATTGGCTGTCAATCTTGACTTTTTCATACATTTGACGGACCGCGTTGACCCAAGTTGACCGGAAAACTTACCACGCATAAGTAGCTTTTAGGGCCGCACTGTGGTCCTAAGTCCTACCTACATATACTAAGACCATATTCACAAAAGGAGAATTCTCTGTCAATTCACCCGCGTGTTTTTCAAGATATAAGGTGCCAATCGTTGGGTCCACGAGCTTCTCGCGAATGCAATTCGCGCATGTTCGATACGCGCAATGCTTGTGCAAGCCATATGCACATAAATATGCAGCCGTATGTATATCGAACTACGCGCAAATAAATTCACGTGAATTAAATCGCAGCGAATATATTCTCTCAATATACCTCAAAATATAAATATGTATACCTCCGATCATTCAAAAAGATTAGCGCAATACAATGTAAATCCACATAAAGTATTAAAAAAACCCATAAATCAGAGCATTTCGCGACTTTTCACAACCAAATCACAATAGAGAAGAAATGGAAACATTTGTACCGACTAACGGAACACAATATTACGACCATTTCGACTAATGACAGTGGCAGTAAATACCAAATGTAGACACACTATAGAAATTAAGCCAGTTACCGCGATCCACAACAAAATTGAGGACTTATTGACAGCTATCGTGCACTGGTAACTAAAACTAAAATTTTATAAATAAGAGACATTTTCGTTACGTTGACATTAGAGTGGTAAAGTTAAGAAGGCATTTTCAATTTTGTCGCGTAATTAACCAGCATGTTACACGATAATTTTATTAAACGTTTTTAACTTTAGCGCTCTATGACCCTACGAAAATGTTATTATTGTTTAGTTAGTACAAAAGGCTCTAAAGATGATGACAAACGCAGTAGGTAGCGTAGGATTTTGTACGACTGTAATGAGCCGACGTTAATGGTCGAACGTCGAGCTCGTCTCATTAAAAAATAGTATCTACCTATTGATTGTGGTAGGTAGATGGTTAAGTCTTTATTGCACACTATAATTACAAACAAAACACATTAAATGCTTTAAGAGTGTTACAATTCGCGGTCTTATCGCTAATAGCAATCCAATATAACCAAGGAGGTAAGGAAAAATACAATACTAGAAAGACGGTGATTATAAACCGCCAATAAGACCGCCAATTGTAACACTTAGTTTTATATTATAGTTTTAAGTTGTTTTTGTACATTTTTTGTGTTTCAATAAAGGATTATCTATCTATCTATAAAAGTAGAGGCGGTATCTGCCTCTATTACCATTAATATGTAATGGCTCAGTATATTTGTCGTTTATAGCCGGAAGATTTGAATCTTGGACATTTCGTCGCTTGCAAGTGGAGCGACCATTCACTATCACAATTTACAATGCAGAGCGTTTATAATGAGTCGTAAATTTTAATTGGTATCTTAGTATCGATTATAATGTGATACAGCTAATTGTATCTGCAGAAAGAATTTAGCATAAGGAAAAAACGGTGAACACTGGTACTCTAATCTCAAGCTTCTTATTAAAAAAATAATTGACCTAGAAGCTACCGTGTTTCGGAAAGGCATGTTCAACTGTGGGTCCCGTCTGTTTCCTATGAGATATATAGGAGGCGTCATAGGGTCATATTGGCGATTTGAAGCTGCCATAGATTTGTCGCATAATCTTTTTGGCTCTACATTTGTGATATGGTTCTTTCTGTGCAATTAGGATACCTAAGCTTTCCATAATACATTTTTTTTACCGTAGCAACTATTCTTCAATTTTCATGTCTGTCACTTATAGTTTTTTGTAATTTCAGACAATACAGGCACCTACATAATAATAAGTATTATCATTACTATACCTGTTGCTAAAACTTTGGACGAAACTAAAATGACGAGAAATTATTTGGCTTCACGCTACAAAAGTGCCTACCCAAAACTCAACAAAATTTATCGTTAGACCGGAATTCCTACAAATTCATTCACTTCGGAACAAAAACTTCTCATCCAAATATTTCCATTACCATGGCTTTAAATACAAACTCAGAAATCGATTATCCCCTAGTCGCACCTTACAAAATTGGTCATTACCTGCACCGTTCAACGGATCTAACACGAGCACTTGGCTGGAATCCAGGCTGCTATTGCCAATTGCCATCTGCCATGTAGGGCTAACAGATTCAACCGGTAAAATGGTAAGTATGTAACTGCTTGTCATCATATTTCTGTCTTTTAAACAAATATCAAATTGTAGAGCACCGATATGCCTAATTACTCTTAAAAGCCCAGTTTTGGTAAGAATATATACACGTGGGTTGAGATTTGCCTTGCAATAATAAAGGCGCATCCAAACCAGACATGTATCAAACCAGTATTAATTAATTAACAATTATAACTTTTATGACTTAAAATTTTCTACGTTAAATGCATCAAATAACTAACTACAAACATCTCAATCCTCACCTCAATTTACAAACATCAAAATCACCTCAATTTACAAAAGCTAACCAAAAACCTATTCTTCTCTATCTTCTATCTCGGCAACCAGATCAGATTTTGGCAGATCCCTCGTCTTACAGCCGCAGAATTAGACGGCAATGAACTTGGTAATCACACCGAGAGGATTACATCGCCAGCCGACTGGTTATTACGAATGTAATGTTAAAGTGGTTTAATATTACTATGCCCTGCGCTGGGCGGTACTGTCCCACGCAATGGTAGAAGGTACCTTAGCTGATGGTTGGGATAATTTACTAGTCTAATGTGAACATTATGGAAATTTTATGAAACTTCTTTTTGGATGTGAATAATTAAGGTACCTACTTAAAGTTGAAGACAGTCAGCAGAACGACTGAGTAACTAAAATAAAGATCTCTCAAAAATACTAATAGAGACTCTTTATTGAACACCATTAATACAATAGAATAAGCTCAAGAAATAAATAAAAATAAGAATTTCATCTATTTAAGTTGGTACTTACTGATTTATTCAGGAAGATTGCATCTAAAAGATTTTTTAATTATATGATATTTTTTAAATAATGAAAATCAGGTGTTTGGTGGTAAGCATTAAGCATCATAACAGCTAATTTCAGACACAAGACAGTGGTCTTGAAATACAAAATTCTGCATGGCACTGCTGTCACCATGAGCTCGGAGATAGCAGATGCTGTTGTTGAATCTCTTCATTATAATAACTGGAAGATATTATTGATTTTAATTGAATTAATTCTTCAAAGGTAACCCAAATACCACGGTTCTTATCAGATTACAATCTGAAGTACAGGCATGCACAGATGGACCGATAACATGCGCTCGAATTGGGTTCATGAATCACCAATGAAATGCTTTCACTTGAAATTGATGTTTTCTTTCAATCAGTACAGTCACGTATGGTAGTAAATTTATGGAATCATTTTTAGATGTAGAAAGTTTGAAGATGACGAATATTTTGAAAACAATACCTTGGCAGAGCTGATATTACAGTAGAAGTCCAGTAAAAAGAGATAAGTATTTTTTTAAAACCTTATTTTGCGTGGAGTCTATAGTCACTAGGAAATTCAACATTAAAAATAAGTACATAAATATTATGTAAGTTACAAGTAGCAAATAAGCAGACTTTTTACAAGTCAATATTTCAAAATAGAATCTAGTTCCTCAAGAATAGTACCTAGGTACGTAAGAAAAAAATAAAAGAAAGTGGTGATTCCCAGGAAATATCTTACTTAATATTATAAACTTGAAAGTTTGTAAGAATGTATGGATCTGGAAAAAGGAGAAAGGATGTCTGGATGTATGTTTGTTACTCTTTCACGCCTAAAAGGGGGTAACGATTGAGATGAAATTTGGTTATAGAGATAGTTTAGACCCTGGAATAACACATTGGCTACAGTGTAGCGGGTAAAACCGCTGGGCGCAGCTAGTCTAAAATAATTTTACTTATCTACTCGTATTTGTTCTTTCGTCCGTTTGATATGGAAATTCTTATAGCTCCAAATCAAATTAATTTCGTGTAATAATAACTATTGCCGAGACATCTAATTTACGTTTGGATTAAAAACAATTATGCCTTAATTGTTTTTAATCCTTAATCCCTTAAAAATATACCAATATTAAATCAACAACTTGGTTATTTTAATCTAAGTAGGTATGTCAGCAGCTAAGAAGTGGGTAATCTTAAGTTTTGACAGAATAACACCGGAGACAGTTAAATCTAAATAAAAATTCAACATAAGAGCAACCTTAATCTCAGCAATATACTTAATGTGTTAAGCTGTTATTTTTCACACGCACAACACCGCTACGCATTCAAAACTGTAAAATGGCAGGTCACATAGTATCACAGTTCTAATTGTTAATTAAATTATGTAAGACTTATGTAATTGTCGAATGAGCTTGGGAAATTTTTCGGAAGCAACGGAAGTGTGTTTTTATGTTTTTTGGGTAAACAGTGAGATAATATATCAGAAACAGGTTAATGATATAAGTGAAAATAAGTTCATTCAAGTTAGTTAATAGTTTACTATAGGTACTAGTTTTTTTATCTTAGTTATAACAAGGAAGTCATTTGTTCTTAGTTTTATTATTAAGGGAATTCTTAGTTAACACACAATAATTACTCCATGGTTTTCTGGAAGAGATTGTTCTTATCGACAAAACTCCCATTTGGCACCATTAGCTATAATTTACGTGGCTGTAAGACTTTTCTAAGTGGTATCAATAACAAGTATTTGTTATCTTATTACGATAGAATAATTAAGTAGGTACATTTTTAGAAAAATGTTACAGTCTTATCGCGAGTAGCGATTACTTCCAGACAACCGAGATCAGATAATTAGATCATTTGAAACTGAAAGCTCATGTAGGTAATCAATCGCCCATGATCTTGACCTGGCCAAAACAAATGAAAGTACGATCACGATCAGTCTTGATATCCACTGGGCTAAACATACCGATATCATTGCGTTATTATCTATCTGGAATATCTGAAATCAACCTGCGCTGTGGTAAGTATCTTATTCAAACTCAAACTCAAAATTCATTTATTCAAATAGGCTACAATGGAGCACTTTTGCAAGTCAATTTTACATTTTATTTTAATATTCTACCGCTCATTCGCAAGGCACCTCTATGAGAAGAATGAGCAAGAAACTCATAGGGATTGTTTTTTTTAAATATGTGTTTACAATTATTATCTTGGTTACATAATTTATTTACAGGTCAGATAATGATAATGCAGTAGCAGTAGGTAATCTATCGCCCATGATCTTGACCTGCCCAAAACAAATGAAAGTAGTACCACGATCACGATCAGTCTTGAGTCTTGATATCCACTGGGCTAAACATACCGATATTATCTATATGGAATATCTGAGATCAACCAACAAGAACGGACACAACAGTTATAGCTATCTTGAATATTTTGCTAAGTAGGATTTTGTATTACGACTTACGATAGAATACGTATTATATGTTTAATTTTTAGGGTTCCGTATCTCAAAAGGAAAAAACGGAACCCTTATAGGATCACTTTGTTGTCCGTCCGTCCGTCCGTCCGTCCGTCTGTCTGTCTGTCTGTCTGTCAAGACCCTTTTTCTCAGGAACGCGTGAAGGTAACAAGTTGAAATTTATAGGAAATACTAAAGTCCATTGCCTCTTAGAGCTGTGAAAATTTCAAACTTCTAGGCCAATGCAATAAAAAAAAGATATAGTCGAATATGTTGCAAATATAGGCATCATTATACACACTTATAATACCTATATATTTTGTAGGTGGGTAACATGTACAATTTATTCATAAGTACCTATAATGGTTTTTTTGCTGTAAATAATATCTGTAAGTAGGTACCTACCTACTTAAAATTTCAAAGGTCTTATCGCATATACTCTTACAGACAACATGTTTGGAAGAATTTTTACGAATACGTATAGCACCGGTGTGCAACAATACCTAGCTTTATTACCAGTAACTCAAGATTGTCCTTTAAAACATGAAATAATTTTCATACAAATTTCATGTCAAAACATTTGAAGTGGCGCCGTAAGATTGTATCAAATTGCTTTCTCATATCCGCCGCCGCAACCACATCGAACCGCAAATTCCTAAACCACGCCGATTTAATGGCGTCAGGGGTTAAGCTACTTCTGAATTAACATTAATGTTATTTTTTGCGGCTTTTCAAGAACTCATTAGTCTATTTTTTAGTAATTTTTTCTAGAATACTTCACAATCAGCAATGAAGGAATTCAGAATTTAGTTGTTGATGTTACACTCGAAATCAAACATATCTCCATAAAATATTAGATACTATTATTATTTAATTTTCTCTGTATAATGTTATATTCATAAAATAATTTAAAACAGTGATTTTTTTACAAATAAAATAAAAAAATCTCTGTAAAAAACCTACTCTATGCTGAATTACTACCCAAAACTCACCCACCTGAATGTCCTCACCCACTTACCCAATTACTTTGATTCTTTATTACATATTTTGATACTAAGGGTAGGGTTTAACCGTGGCTGGTAGAGTCACTAAACAAAAAACCTTATCGCCAAGCGGTTCGGGCCGGGATTCACACTCAGTAATCCAAATATGAATCTGGATCACTGGGTACGAATTCCGGCCCTAGATCATACCACATAACCCTATTCACTGCATTGGTATCTACGGAAGACCAGCGTAGGTTGCCCTACATATATGCTGAGTAGATACCTTTTTACAAAAATATAATATAAGTACTTTATTTTTGTTGTATGCTGTTTTTTATGTTATAAATAAATATTTTTTCTTTCTTTCTTTATTTTCATAATCCTAATTCACGAATATTGGTCTAAAATATTTCGTTGTCACCAGGGTAAGCCAGGATGTGGCGAGCGATGCTACTCCTGTGCCTCGCGCCACCCATCCCGGGCCAGCAGAGTAAGCCCAACCGAGTGGTCGACGTCACCACCGCTTGCGACAAGACTACCATCACCGTCACCATCGAGATGGACCAGCCGTTCAAGGGGCTCGTCTTTAGCAAGGACTTCTCGAGGGAATGTCGGGCTCAAGGTGGGTTCACTATGTTCTATTATTTTTTATTATTTAGTGTGGAAACAAGCATCATACAGAACAATCTTGCTCGTTTTTCTCGTTAAAGTGATTTTCGAAGGAGCGGTAGAGGGTTAAAATAAAACTAGGTAAATAATTAATAAAATTGACTAGCAAAATGTCTCCATCGTAGCCTATTTGAATGAATGAAGTTTGAGTTCTAGAACTTTATTTAAAAACTTGACTTATAATAATTATATGAGGTTTCTAAATTCTTCAATGTCCTGAGTTTTTTTCTCAGTTCATCTAGGAATACCAACGGAAATCCTTACAAAGTCATTCATTTCAACCATTTTACCGCAGATAGGTGCACTGGTAAAACTATTGGCAATTTGAAAAAGAAACCAGAAGAACGCTGGGCCATTTCAATCTAGTTTCTTTTGGCATGGAAAAGTCTTTCAATCTAATAAATATCAAATGTTTCCATCATTCCAGGTACCTTCCAGAACCAAGTGTCCCTCCAGTTGCCGTCAAACGCTTGCGGCGTGCGGACGTCTACCATGAACTCAACGGTGGAGGAACCTGAAGAGTCGGCCGACCTTTATTACACCGCGGAGCTGATCGTGCAAATGGACAGGCAGTTACAGCAGTCCGCTGATCAGGAGATACTAGTCAGGTATGAGATAAATTACTTTTAGGACATTATTAATGGAAATAAATAATATTTAACTCCTTAGAAGAAGAATGCAGATATATCGCATAGCTTCCTAAAAGCGGGAAAAGAAAGATTGAATTTATTAGCCTGCAATTTCATGGTAGATACTTTTTTATATCCCTGAAGATTAACCCTATAGGATTTGTATATTTTTGCGAGTGTATAAAATTTTCTCTTTACAAATTTCAGATGCAAACTAAAGCCGAAAGCAGTACGAATCAACAGCTCTGCTTTAGAAAATGTCATCAACACAAAACTTCGAGAAATGGCTGGACAAGAAGTTAAGAAAACGAGGTACCCCTAATATTATAAACGTGACTGTTTGTAAGGATGTCTAGATGTATGTTTGTTACTCTTTCACGCCTAAACGGGTGGACCGATTGAGCTGAAATTTGGTATAGAGGTAGCTTAGACCCAGGAACAACACATAGGCTACAGTACATACAGCGAGTGAAACCGCTGGACGCAGCTAGTTAAGAAAAGATAAGTACAAGTATCTAGTTGTTTAGTTTGACCGCAAAAATCCTTCACCGCTTTAATTCAGACAATGAGTCTTTCTCTGTGGTTAACTGAATCTTGAATTAATTATAAATAAGCCAGTCGTAATCAGATCAGAGAACAAAGTGGCTCGGAAGTGAATATCCGCAATCCGCAATAGCCTCTTAGAAATGTGAAGGTCAAGATGTTCCGCTAGACTGATCGTTTCTTGATTCTTGCCAAAATATCTCGATAGAGTGCTTGACTTTTATTCAACACTCGTACCTAATTCCTTACAATGACTAATAAGTACTTAGATGATTACATACAACCTACATAATACCTATATCATTTCACTTGAGGGTGAGGGTTAATGTTAGGTCAATCTACCCAGATTGGTATCCTAAAAACTGAAATATGCCCTGGCCACACTAATTCACCTCAACACGAACTGTTACTTACATATTATATTATGTAATATGTTGTTGTTTCTTTTATTTAATTCATTCATATTATCAACTATCTACTTGAAGGCAATGCTTCTTTTCCTTTCTATTGTGGGCATTTATTTGACCTAAAAAAGTTAAGCAGAGATTTTCATTTTGCTTAGACATACTTTGGACTTGGTCTATTGTAGGACACCATGTTATTTGTGCAGGCTATAACAAAATTTGCAAAACGTTTTCCAGAACTGGTCGCAACCGCCAAGGGTTCGCGTCACCGATAGAGCTGTCAGCTCGATCAGCTGCAGTGGAAGCGGCGCGGGCTTGGATGCAGATGTCGCCTGCAGCGGCCGCGCCTGAGCCTGCCACGGTGGAGGTGGGGCAGCAGATGAGGCTGCTCATACAGTGTACTCTACCAGGTCAGTAATGTACCGCGAGAATGTTCTAGAAGGTGACTTGGAATGCAGCTGTCGCCTGCAGCGGCCGCGCCTGAGCCCGCCACTTAGGAAGTGGGACAGCAGATGAGGCTGCTCATACAGTGTACTCTACCAGGTCAGTAATGTACCGCAGTCAGTAATGTACCGCAAGAAGTCTGCCCACTGCGCTAAGAGTCCTGCCATCAAGGGCCTGCCACTCTGCTACTATGAATATGGGGGAGCGGATAAGACTGGTCATACAGTGTACTCTACTTGGTAAGGTAATGGATGTTCTGGATGGTAATAGATACTACAAGTAACAAGAATTCGCGTCACTAGCAGAAGAGTTATCCTCCACACTAACTTGCCTTGCCTTGTGTAGGTGCAATTCTCTCTTTCGGTTACAGAAACAAGATAATGTAGGTACACGTATATAAGCTTCCAACAATAAAAACAATTTAGATCACAGGGCACCCGTCTTTTTTATTTCCAGTTGGAGTAGGCCTCCGCGTGACAAACTGCATAGCACACGATGGTCTCGGGGAAGCCTCCCAGAAATTGCTCGATGAAGCCGGCTGTCCCATCGACGAATCCATCTTCACCAAGCCCACAATCCACAACCACAAGCTACGAACTTCTGAGATCGACTTCTCTGACTTGGAACCAGTCGATCCTCAGAAGAATTTAGACGAGAGCGCTTACATGAAGCTGTCCAGATCCGATCCAGAGTACATGTTAAAGAATATCATGACTTATCAGCATGCAGTGACTACGTTTTCTGCTTTCAAGTTCCCTGATAGAGCTAAGCTGCATTTGACGTGTGGTATAGAGCTCTGTAAGGGACAATGTCCTCCAGTGGATTGTAAGGCTCTTCAGAAACCGCAGCAGACAAGAGAAGGATTGCTGAGAAAGGCTCGACTAGACAAGGATGCTAAGGGAGTGGTGATCGATCGGTTGGAGGTGTACAACAGCATAGAAGTTCATGCACCTAATATTGAGCTGGAGGATGAAGCTTCTATACGAGGTAAGGTGGAGATTATAAATAAGAAAAATTCGATATAGTTGAACAGGCAAAGGCCTAATATAAGAGGCGAAGGTTTGTGTGCATGTTTTTTACATCTTCGCGTCTAAAAGCCTATGGAACTAAAATTTGGTATGTAAGAACACTGGGGTCTTTTTTGGTTGCTGAAAAAAATCATGTACGTTCCGCGTGATCTTTGCTGGAGCACTGGAAATCCAGCCAAATCGCACCAAAACTACTGAACCAATTGCGCTATTGGTAATTGGTATATGCCAGAAAGTATCTAAGAACCCTTCCTTTCCAGTATGTAAACAAGTGGTAAAATCCTTGCAGTAATTTTGACCAATCACTGTTCCAGGTTCCAGAAGAATAGAAGAAGAAGACGAATTCGTCCGCGGCTTCTCACCCGGCGACAAAACCATTTGCATGTCACCAGGGAAAATGGCTCTTGCATTCTGCGTGTTAGGGGTCATTTTCCTGTGCGCTATCGCCGTCGCATTCATCTCTCTAGTCAGAGCGAGACGGCGCATAGGCAGGGAACCTCTGAATACTTCTCTCTCCTTCTACACGGGGAGTAAAAGTATGTTCTCTTCAAGTGAAAGTTCTAGTTCTGGTCTCAGCGGGAGCAAGTTGTTACTGACAGACAGTCCGTATTTCGACCATCATTCGTCTTCTAGCAATAACTGGCCATATTCTAGAGCTTTCTGAAGATAAAAGAAGGAACGTTTGAAAAGTCTGACTATCAAAATATTTGTAAAGGAAAACACATTTTGTAATACTTACAAGAATGTTCACTTTGAAAGCTACAGTTAATGTTTGCTCAAAATGGCGTACCTAATAATGATAAGATGAATCAAATTATGATCTTTATTTTTTGGTAGGGATTATTTTCACTACTACTTATATAGAGGTAGGTACTTACCTAAACAATAAGTACTAAATTACAATATATTTTTTTTAATCCACCGTAAAATGTAGGTAAAATTGATTTAAAAATGATTTCCAAAGCCTCCTATTTAAAAGTGGAATCTGTCCACGGAAAGACCTGCGGGAAAATATGTAACTAATGTTGGCTACTCCACTTCCACGTAGAAACTAGCGCCAGATTAATGTCATACGGACACTTTGTGCTATTTATTAATTTAGTAATTAAGATTATCGACGTTTGTCGTTTGAGGCGGTGCTTTTGAAACGGAGATTTTAGAATAATTCCATTCGGAAATCATCTCTGACTCTCTGACCCAAGAATAAATATAAAATAATAAGCTTTTTACTCGACATGACACTGGCAAAATACACAAACCGTGAGTTGCCAAGGTTTTGAAAAAAATATAAAGCTTTTTTATTTTATTAAATTCCTATGTGGAATTTGGGTCCGCACGACTTGTGCACTAGCCAAGAAAAACCAAGATTAGGTAATGTTTAAAGTGCCAAACTGTTATTAAGGGCAAAATTGGGTAAAGGATTATTTCTTGGGCACATTTCATTAGCACTTCCTCGAAACTAGAATTAAGACTTAGTTTTTAAAAATTATTTATACTTTTTATGAAACAAGCGTCGAAGGTAGCACGTAAAGTATTTTGTGATAATATATCCCACTAATATGAAAAATGCGAAAGTTTGGATATAACTGTATGTATGTGTGTACCCATAATAGGTATATGTAGGTATATTTAATATTATCACTATATGATTACTCGAAGACTCCTTAAGCCTTAACCGATTTGGAAAAACGTGTACCTAATATTTCAAAGGGTGGCTTGAAGTCAGTATAATATATTTTTTTACGAAGAATTCCCAATTATTCCCAGAAATTATTATACATTTCATTTCTGATAAGTTTCAGAAACCGCAGGGCGTCATTAGTGGTAATTTAAAATAGATAGGTACCTACTTACTTTTTATAATTTATATGTAATGTCCTTATCAATGCAATATCGAAATGTAGCGTTTGGTAAAGTTTATTGCATTAAAAATATAATTTTTGTAACCACTTTTATACATTTTATAATAAAAATGGTTCATATAATAATGCTGGTTTTATTGAAAATTAGAGATAAAAAAGTACCTAATTACTTACATAATATTTTTTTTTGAGGACATTTCACACAGCTCCATATAACAATCTAACCCCAAGCTAAGCAACTTAATGCTTGTGTTATGGTGGTTAGGATAACGGATATAATACTTAGACTTTTCTTTTGTAAATACATACTTTATAATAGATATAGAAAACAAAGAGCTTACGATATCATAGAAAACCACCCAGTAGTCCAGTCAATTTAGACATTCGAAGTTACATAAAGTCCCAACAAGCTGAATTTCTGTGAAGTTGTTCAAAACATAATTATAAATAATGTCTAGAAGTTCCCCATCATTCCCCTGTAAGGAAAAAATTTAATTCAAGATCAAAGGTCAAAACAATGAGTTTTTCGCGATTTTCAGCAAAACGGTAAGTTTTATCATAAAAACATCTTAGACAAAATTGTAGATCATAAAATTGTCTACAAAAAATTAGGCTCAAACTATGTCTAAACTAAATTGTAGCTTAATGGGGTCTTTAGTTACTGAGTTCGTGTTCAAACATTGACCTCCTTTATCCCGCCTTAGAGGTTGATTTTTGGAATAAAAAGTATCCCATATCATTTTTTAGGACTTGGTCTACCTTTGTACCAAATTTCAGCTCAATAGGGCCAGCGGTTCTAAATTTACCATACAAACTTTGACCCCCCTTACCCCCTCTTTAAAGTTAAATTGTGTCATAAAAACTATTCAATGTTCCTCAACACAATCCCAACAATCGTTTTACAAAATTTCAGCTCAATCGGGTAAACGGTTACGGATTTGCATACAAACGTTTTTCGGGAATAATTCCTTTTCCTGAGGGAATTTCAAAAAATCGCTTCTTATTGCACGATGAAATCTTCCAAGGAATACGCTGTCCAAATTTCAGCTCAATCCGTCCGGCCGTTTGGGCTGTGCGTTGATAGCACGAAAGTGTACGAACGATTTTATATAAGAGATTACAACTTTTTGAATCGTTATATCTCAAAAACGGTGGCTCGTAGAAAAAAAGTATTAAATATTTTTTTGTAGACAATTTTATGATCTACAATTTTGTTTAAGGCGCTATGGTAAGTGAAATGTATGTTTTTCAAAGCCTAATAGAGCAAACTTTTAAGAAGATCTACTACTTTATATTTTAGTATGTGTAACTTCAATCTTTGGACAAGAGATCTTAATTAACAGAAACATGATAATTGTTTTTTTTCTCGATAGTTTTATTTTTTTTTAATATGCCTAATTTTCTTCCTTCCATTTAAATATTTGTAAAACTAGGACAAAAATAAACATTTAGAGTACTTTATTTGATACATAACATTCAAACGGATGGCTATATATAGGTATTTTATCGATAAGTTTATTTAATGATTTTTAATTGAATTTTAATTCCCACGGAGCATTACCGCACGCACTCAGAACGCCGGTGACCACTGTCAGCGTCGGACCTGTGCACTTCGATCTCACCTCCACTACGATTACACACGCGCGTTTGAATTATTTAGGAGTACTTACATATATTGTGAATTTCCAAATCTCAGAAGCGTGTAGGGGGTTTAATTTATTTGTAATTAGATAATAAATATTATAATCTTTATTTTGTCCTTCTAGTCGATTATTAAAAAATATAACACACACGTACTATATAAAATAAATTAGATTAAATTAATTTAAATTAAATATTATTATAAGTTAATAATTTAATTAGATTAAATTAATTTAAATTAAATATTAATATGAATTAATTATTAAATACGATTAAATTAATTCACATTAAATATTAATATAAACGAATTATTAAATTAGATTGAACTAATTTAAAATAAAATCAGATAAATTCGAAAAAAAATCAGATAAATTCTGAAAAATTCTGATAAATTCGAAATAATCAGATAAATTCGAAAAAAAATTAGAAAAATTCTGATAAATTCAGATAAATTCGAAAAAATCAAATAAATAAAAAAAAATCAGATAAATTCTGATAAAATCAGATAAATTAGAAAAAAAATCTGATAAATTCTGATAAATTCAGATAAAATCAGATAAATTCGAAAAAATCAGATAAATGCGAAAAAAAAAATAGAAAAATTCTGATAAATTCAGATAAATTCGAAAAAATCAGATAAATTCGAAAATTCATCAGATAAATTCTGAAAAAATCTGATAAATTCAGATAAAATCAGATAAATTCGAAAAAATCAAATAAATTCGAAAAAAAATTCAGATAAATTCTGAAAAATTCTGATTAAATCAGATAAATTCGAAAAAATCAGATAAATTCGAAAAAAAATCAGATAAATTCTGAAAAATTCTGATAAATACGAAAAAATCAAATAAATTTAAAAAATCAGATAAATTCGAAAAAAAAATCAGATAAATTCAGAAAAAATCTGATAAATTAAGATAAATTGAGAAAAATCTGATAAATTCAAATAAATTCTAAAAAAAGTCTGATAAATTCTGAAAAAATCTGGTAAATTCAGATAAATTTAAAAAAATCAGATAAATTCGAAAAAAAATCAGATAAATTTTGAAAAAATCTGATAAATTCAGATAAAATCAGATTAATTCAGATAAAATTAGATAAATTCTGAAAAATTCAGATAAAATCAGATAAATTCAGATAAAATCAGATAAATTAAAAAAATCAGATAAATTCGAAAAAAAAACAGATAAATTCGAAAATAAATAAAATAAATTCTGAAAAAATGTGGTAAATTCTGATAAATTCAGATAAAATCAGATAAATTCAGATAAATTCTGAAAAATTCTGATAAATTCAGATAAAATCAGATAAATTCGAAAAAATCAGAAATATTCGAAAAAAAATAGAAAAAATCTGATAAATTCAGATAAATTCGAAAAAATCAGATAAATTCGAAAAAAAATCAGAAATTCTGAAAAATTCAAATAAAATCAGATTAATTCGAAAACATCAGATAAATTCGAAAAAAAATCAGATAAATTCTGAAAAATCAGATAAATTCAGAAAAATCTGGATTCTGAATTTTTTCGAATTTATCTGTTTTTTTTTCGAATTTATCCGATTTTATCTGAATTTATCAGAATTTACCAGATTTTTCAGAATTTATCTGATTTTTTTTCGAATTTATCTGATGTTTTCGAATTAATCTGATTTTATTTGAATTTTTCAGAATTTCTGATTTTTTTTCGAATTTATCTGATTTTTTCGAATTTATCTGAATTTATCAGATTTTTTCTATTTTTTTTCGAATATTTCTGATTTTTTCGAATTTATCTGATTTTATCTGAATTTATCAGAATTTTTCAGAATTTATCTGAATTTATCTGATTTTATCTGAATTTATCAGAATTTACCACATTTTTTCAGAATTTATTTTATTTATTTTCGAATTTATCTGTTTTTTTTTCGAATTTATCTGATTTTTTTAATTTATCTGATTTTATCTGAATTTATCTGATTTTATCTGAATTTTTCAGAATTTATCTAATTTTATCTGAATTAATCTGATTTTATCTGAATTTATCAGAATTAACCAGATTTTTTCAGAATTTATTTGATTTATTTTCGAATTTATCTGATTTTTTTTCGAATTTATCTGATTTTTTTTAATTTATCTGAATTTACCTGATTTTTTCAGAATTAATCAGATTTTTTTCGAATTTATCAGAATTTATCAGAATTTTTCTAATTTTTTTTCGAATTTATCTGATTTTATCAGAATTAACCAGATTTTTTCAAAATTTATCTGATTTTTTTTCGAATTTATCTGATTTTTTTAAATTTATCTGAATTTACCAGATTTTTTCAGAATTTATCAGACTTTTTTTAGAATTTATTTGAATTTATCAGATTTTTCTCAATTTATCTTAATTTATCAGATTTTTTCTGAATTTATCTGAATTATTGTTTTAATTTAATTTAATTAATTGGTCCAATTTAATTAATCTAATCTAATCAATTAAATGTAATCTAATTTTGTTTTTTTTTTCTAATTTATCTGCTTTTTTTCGAATTTATCTGATTTTTTTTCGAATTTATCTGATTTTTTTTAATTTATCTGAATTTACCTGATTTTTTCAGAATTAATCAGATTTTTTTCGAATTTATCTGAATTTATCAGAATTTTTCTAATTTTTTTTCGAATTTATCTGATTTTATCAGAATTAACCAGATTTTTTCAAAATTTATCTGATTTTTTTTCGAATTTATCTGATTTTTTTTAAATTTATCTGAATTTACCAGATTTTTTCAGAATTTATCAGACTTTTTTTAGAATTTATTTGAATTTATCAGATTTTTCTCAATTTATCTTAATTTATCAGATTTTTTCTGAATTTATCTGAATTATTGTTTTAATTTAATTTAATTAATTGGTCCAATTTAATTAATCTAATCTAATCAATTAAATGTAATCTAATTTTGTTTTTTTTTTTCAACAAAAAATACGTGTATCTATAATATTTATCTCGTGTCTCATTTTTTCGATCTTGTCCAAAAATTTTAGCACATTGTAACCCCCGACGCAAAATCGACGGGGTTTTATAAGTTTGACGTGTTTGTGAATGTGTGTGTGCTAACTACATGCAAAGAATCAATCACCAAGGGTCAATGACCGCGCACGTTTTACGATAAGCGTACGCCACACGTTTCCAACGGGCGTTCTGAGCAACTTTTGCCCGCACTAAATACCTAATCTGCTCGTAAAGCCCCGCCTTAAGATATTTTTATGATAAAACTTACCGTTTTGCTGAAAATCGCGAAAAACTCATTTTTTTACCTTTGACCTTGAATTATTTTTTTTCCTTACAGGGGAATGATGGGGAACTTCTAGACATTGTTTATAATTATGTTTTGAACAACTTTACAAAAATTCAGCTTGTTGGGACTTTATGTAACTTCACTCTCATTTTTTGGTCTAAATTGACCGGACTACAGACCAGAAACAAATCATATACTTCAGTCTTAAGTAGGTACAGTATTTTTCAAAGCAGCAGTAATATTTTCTTCAAAATATATCTGACTAATCCTAGTCCGATCCTGAATCCTGACTCCTGACCTTTATCACTTAATATAACGTCCCGAAGTCCGGAGTAAACGCAGTAAAATAATAGGTTTACAATAAATTGTAAACCTATTATTTTTTCACACAAGTTATTGTAATTTACAATAACTTGTGTGAAAACTCCTCTTCACCCCACCGCCGCCAATGCGCGGGTTGATGATATGCATAACGCATTTTTACTGGGTAAAAAAAGGTTTACAACCTGTGCCAATATTATAATATGGAATGGGAGCCAGCAATAATAATATTAATTTAGCTGTTAATATAATTTTAGTATTAGGGCTCATTATGTCACATGGATATTTTAGCATGTGTGCCAATTATTCTGTTTTGGATTTTGGAAGGAATTTTTCTAATTTTTTATAATTATTTTACCAAAGAAAACAGTAGTGACATCTATCATAAGCCACTATAACTATTTACTACATTAAAATTCAACGTATTTAAAAAATATTAAAACAGATGTCACTCCATGGTTTGGTGTTGCTAGTTGAAAATAATAAAAATAAATATAGTGATGTCCTAAAGTGATGCTTTTCCCAGATCGGTTCATACAATCGATAGCCGACATCTTCTTGATTATTTTAATACTATCAATATTATTATTTAGGCAATGCATATTTTGTTAAAGCATATAATTTTTATACAATGTTATAAACTTTTAATGATTAAGATAATAATATGATTTGAAGGTTACGGCGAAATTTAAGCAAAAAGGTGTTGTATTTTACAAGATTAAAACTCATCGGTAGTTACCTACCTAAATATCCCAACTTGTGAAATGTAGTCTCCTTTTCACGAAAGACGTCCCGCGGAATTTTACGGAACTAAATTTTTTTTTTTCGATAATTACTAGACTTCAAATCATTTTTATAATTTTTATAAAATAATTTTTATTTGTGAGATAAAATAAATACATATTCAATTAAGAAATTAAATATGAGAAATTATGAGGCGTTAAAAGGTTATAAATATCCAAACTTTTAAAATTTGCGATAGTGGCGCCCCGCAAAGAGGACTCCTTTCGTGAAAAGCACTCTAGAAGGATGTGCCTGTTTTTTTCTATAATTTACTTATTTCTGCGTGAACGAAATAAAGATTTGATATGACAAAATACGTACCTTTACATTACAAGAAAATATTCTTGTAAGACCTTGGCCTGCATCAATCGACAATCGAGATTTTGGTGTATGTATGGACATCTCTAGACAACTACGGAACGACAGAGCGATGACATCATTTCAGGCAAAGAATATTTAAATTATTTTCGTAGTGACACGAATGAAAAGTTACCTACATAATTCACAAATTTTGGTACAGGTAACATGTAGTTATATCATTGGTATTTCAAGATTCAAGTTGGCGTTACTTTATTTATAACTGATTTCAACAATTCATGTAAATGTATTTTTAAAGTATAGTAGTGTAAGTATTTTTCGCTATATTCGGGCTAATTTTTACTTTATAAGGATCTAAAAACTGGTACCCACTGGCATAGGTGGATTTAGCCCCCCCTTAATCCGCAGGCAGGGTAGGGGGCCAAGCCCCCCCCCCCCCCCAGAAGCATTGTAGAGTTACGAATTTTGCACATATTTCATGGGCAAGATTATAATTTTTAATAGAAAAGAGAGAATACATGCTTCCTGAAGATTCTAAGTCATGAAGTATCTGATGATTAATGATTAGTATGTTTTTACTTTCTTTTTGCAAAGAATGACTAGGAACTGTGTTATGAATTACCTATAACGCATAAAACAGTAATAATAGCGAAAGGATTTTTTTCATAATATGTCTACAGCTATTATTAATATATTGACCATTGACAAAGGGGAGGGAGCGGGTAAAATAAAAATTACGCCCACCACTCACCGCTCAACGTTCCCCTAGTGACAAAAAGTACCTAGCGCGGTTATAGTTGTCTATTCTATAAAATAATAAATTGCATAATCTTTGACATGGGCGGAACGAAGTGGAATGGCTTTGCGTTCGCTTCGTCTTCGAACTTCGATGCCGTGTCGTACTCGCAGTCACGGATGATATTCTAACTATATGAACAGCGATTATTTATAAACTGTACAACAAAAGTGACTGTGGTATGTTAAAAATTCCAGACGTCTGTTTGAAAACTGTAGTGGTTGTGCCGTGAGTCGTGAGACAAGTTAGGAGTTTGGAACGCTTAGCCGCGGTTCCCGTGACCAAAGTGTGTAAAATTGTGTGTGCCGAACTGTGGATAACGTGCTGAAATAGCATTCCTGGATATTTTACATAAGGTATGTGTTAAACGTGATACAAATCTTATTTGAATCAATTCAGTATGTGTGGGCGACCCGCTTACCGAATTTTTTCACCGTACTTTGCGCTTCTCGAACCTGTTTCACAATCTATATCTTGAAGTTATCTCATATTATACGATAAGAATGTTCCCTGTAGTGAATGCTACTTGAATTATTCCTAAGTGGACTCATGCTTTCACTAATTAATATCAATTGGCTTTAATTTAACCATAACGACACAGTTTATAACTAATAAATTATAAATAAATTATTTATTCATAAAATAGGTACATTAAATCTAATGATACAGAAACATTTGGGTATAATAAGGAGGTATCATGGTGGTGAAAACTGCTCTATCCGAAACTAGACTTGTGGTCTGTGTTTTCGGTTAGAGCAAGATTCCTCATATTTTGTGCATCATTGCTTGAAATCTAAAAATTGGGGCATATTCTGAGTATAATTTTTTAACATACCTATGTATAAAATTATATTTAATCTGACTATGTAACAACTATCTAGCAAGATAAACAATCTAAACACAAAGTTATTGTACATACTAAAATACTAAGCTTTATGTAACAATTTATGTTGGTAAATTCATGCGAATAGTTTATAGTAAACAACAGCAAAACAACAACGAAAAATATTAGTAAAATTAACAATAAAAACAACAACAAGATAATAATATTATGTAGAGTGTGTGTGTGTGTGTGCGTATGTATGTATGTATTCGGGCGTGTGTGCGTGTGCGTGGGGATCTATGTATGTGTGTTAGAGTGCGTGCGTGCGTGCTAGCGTGCTTGCGTGCGTGCGTGCGTGCATGCGTGCGTGCGTGCGTGCATGCGTGCGTGCGTGCGTGCGTGTGTGTGTGTGTGTGTGTGTGTGTGTGTGTGTGTGTGTGTGTGTGTGTGTGTGTGTGTGTGTGTGTGTGTGTGTGTGTGTGTGTGTGTGTGTGTGTGTGTGTGTGTGTGTGTGTGTGTGTGTGTGTGTGTGTGTGTGTGTGTGTGTGTGTGTTTATATGTGTTTATTTGTTCACACCGAGTGTCTGGCAGAGAGTCCGAGTCTGAGAGTGAGTGTGTGCGAGTGACATTGCCTTGAAGTGTGCGTGGCTGTGCTGGAGCGCCATCACTTACTGGATGATTTTAGTAATTGTTCGGTTTGATCATAGGTTAAATTTTCGAGCAATTTTTTAATCTTGTTCTTGAATTCTTGTCTAGAGGAACCGTATATGAGCACGTTCTTGTTTGCCGTGTTATAAAGTCGAGAGCTAATTATAGAGTATTGTCGTCCGCGGAGGTCCGTTCTATGTTGATCAACTAAACAAAGCTGATCCTTCCAACGCCTTTTTCGCATGACATTGGGATTGTACGGGATTTCCGAATGTTTGCGAAGGACAGTTCTTAGTACATACAGTTGTCTGACCGTTAGTACGCGGCAGTCTGTATATAGTTGGCTCGTAGGATATCTATAGGGTTTCCTATATATCACCTTTAGGATAACACGCTGCGCTCTTTCAAGGGCAAGGAGTAGAGTTTTGTGAGCGCTTCCCCATACTGTATTACAATATGAGATAATCGATTCGCAGAGAGATTGATAAACCATGTTAAGGATTTTCTCATCGGCAGAATCTCTAAGTTGCCTAAAGATATAAATCATTCTTCTTACTCTCTGTACTAGCTGACCTATTTGTTCATGCCAGTGTAATGTCTGGTCAATTTGTATCCCCAGATACTTGACACAGGAAACTTTAGTGAGAGCAGGACAGTTGCAACTTAAGTTATAGGCACATACATGAGGTGTAATGTTGAAATTGGTGTTGGGTAGAGAAAGCTGGTTGGGAGAGAAGGTGACGTAATGGGTTTTCTGTATGTTAAGTGTCAGGAGATTTTGATCTAGCCAGCTTTTAACGGTAGTAACGGCTCTTTCTGTGAAGGCTTTGCAATCAGTCCAATTTGGGGAGTTTATGAGAAGAACCGTGTCGTCAGCATAGGTTATAATCTGACAGTGTGGTATATATAGGTCGCAGAGATCATTAATATATATGTTAAATAGGGTGGGTCCTAATATACTGCCCTGTGGTACTCCATAGCTTATGGGGAGCTCCTCGCTTTTGTAGGATCCTATTTTAACCAATTGACATCTGTCAGTAAGGTAATCCCTAAAAATGTCTAGAGCAATTCCCGAATACCGACTCTTTCCATCTTGTTAATTAGCTTAGGTATAGAGACAGTGTCGAATGCTTTGGAAAGATCCAAAAAGACACCAATGCATTTCTCCTTACTATCTAATTTTGAAGAGATAAACTCTATTAATTTTGCTATGGCATCTTCGGTGGATTTTTTCTTTCTAAAACCAAATTGATTTGGTGATAAGATGTTATGGGATTCTATGAAGTTAATTAGGCGATGGTTGAGAATTTTTTCCAGAATTTTTGATAAGGATGTAAGGATCGAGATTGGCCTATAGTTATTGACACTGTCTCTAGTACCGCTTTTGTGAATTGGAAGTACCGTTGCTTTCTTGAAACTTTTTGGAAAGACGCCGGTACTCATAGAGAGATTACAGATGTGTGTTATAGGAGGCACTAAAACATTTTTACAGGATTTTAAAATACGTGAGGGGATACCATCAGAGCCAACCGCACAGTCAGTCTTTAGTCCCTGAATTATTCTCTCCACTTCAGAGTTATCAGTTCCAAGAAGTGCCATAGAGTTACATTGTGTGAGAGATGTTCTAGTAGAAAGGGGAGATGGGAAGTTCTGTTTGTGGCGTGTAGGAGAGTAACTTCTTAAGATACCATCAGCTAAATTGCTACCGATATTAGCGAAAAAGTCATTTACCTCATCTATTGATTGCTTATGGGTAGGTTTTAGGTTCAATAGCTCTATTGGGGAGCATTTAGGGCGATGAGTGTTAGTGATAGTTTTAATGGTGTTCCAAGTTGCTTTAGGGTTGTTTTTAGCCTTCGAAAACTCGTTTGCTTCATATTCACGTTTAAGTCTGCGCAATAAACGATTGCAGAAATTACGGTACCTTTTATATGTAAGTTGTAATATTGCATTGTTAGGCGATTTTTTTGCCTTCATGTGCAGTTTGTCACGATTCCTGATACATCATAAAAGACCTGGAGTTATCCACGGTTTGATAGTATGCTTTTTCTTTCGTATTTTATGTTGTATTGAGTGTTTGCTTATGATGTGATATAGTTTAAAAATTAGAAGATCAGAGGCAGTGTTGGCATTAGATTCTTTTAATATATCATAAAAATCCGTTAAATTTATTTCAGCAATTATGGTAGAGTAGTCAAAGGTATTTTTTAATTGATCTTTCTGGATAGGTTTATGTAAGTTATGTTATATATATTATAACTGCAGTGCTATCTACGATACAATCAATTTTTCTATAGGTATTTTTCTATATTATGTAGGGGTTAGTAGTAAAATTCACTTGGAAGTTCTATCCAGTCTAAGAAAACCTACCTACTCTAAGAAAACTTGTCCCATAAATTCACTTTTTGTACCTAAAATAATAGAACTTTCTGTAGTAAACAATTATTATGTTATATTCAATCCAATAGTTATCATATTATGAAAATAACCCTAAAAACCGTAATTTCCCGCTGATAATTAACTTTGTATCTTACGAGATAGTGCGGACAGTGTCTTCAGTGCTTTTTACATTATCTTGGTTCAAAAAAATCTGATAAATATGGGTAGGTATCTAAACCATGATGTCACTTTATGTGGTACTAGCAGATGAGAGCACATACAAACATGTACCTACACAAGATGGAATATGTAAGCTTAATCTAGTCTCAAATCATATTAGGACTCTCAATAATTTGTTTATTGTTTTGGATTGTGTAAAGATTTCAGAGTTGAAATAATTTACAGCATAAAAAGCAGCATACAGTTTTTAATTACACAAAATTAAACAAACATCTTTTTTGACCTTTTCTAGGTCAAGGAGGTCTTGTAAAAATCTATAGAATATTGATAAGTATTAGTCACCTATTAAATATTATCACAATCATCTGCTTACTAATATTATTAATGCCAAAGTAGGTACTTATACCTAGATGTGAGCGTTGTAAATTTAAGGTACATTAAATACTTGTTTAGGGCTTGCAGAATCAGTACTTTTTCCATTGCCAGTACCGGGAATTACCTGTATTGATACTGCAAACCCTAGTAAATACCTAGCAAGCCAGCTTTTATGCAGGATCAAGGCTTCAATAAATCACTACAAAAAGTGTGAGGAACATTAAGTTATAAGTTTGTGGTGAACACAATAAATCCCAATTCGAAGTGTTTCTGGCTTTGCCAGCCTCGCTTATAACATAAGCTCCATAACTCTACATAGCCTCCTAGCTATAATAAAAAAAAAACAAGAAATTGTTGTTTGAAGAATGTCACAGAGTGCCATGCTCCAGCCTTAGTGACAAATATGAGTTGCCGACTTCAGCTGTTTCTCTCCTAAATATTAATATTATGTCTATTAACAATTTGGCTTTAAAATTAAATTAATTTTTAGTCCTGTGGATAGTGGATAGTACTTACTAAAAAATGCCACCGGGGCCAAAGTGTTAATCAAACATCATTACAAAATAATAATAATAATTATTGTGGTTTATACTCCAACAGAACAGGTTACCCTACTTACACTGTCAGATTCAAATCACAACTTATAGGTTGGGTGGCGAACCTATGTTGCAGTTTCAGGTCACCGAGATTATTACAGGACCTACAACATGACCAAACGACTGCCTCCTACATATTATCTTATAGGAAATAGCCGGGACCCACAGGTATACATGCCTTCTGAAACACCTTAGCGTCCAGGAAAACCGATTGCCACACACTGAGATGTGATCCCATGGTTTCTGGTTTAAAAGCTGGATGTACGGTCATACATCCCAGTGGTCACTGAGCCACAGACGCTACACAATGAACATGTTAAATGGATTTGCAGCCTTAAAAAATACATGTAATACCTACATAATACAAGCTTGTAATCTTATTTGGGCTTGTTTGCAGACCTTGAAACTTAACCTTGCAAAAGATGAGAGCATCAAGTGTTTTAAACTTGGACAAAATTGTTTTAACATTTGACCTATATGACTGGTTTGTTATTAATAATGTAGGGTACAGTTATTAAATTTTTGTAATGATAATGTAAAAGTTGTTTAACACTTTGGCTGCGGTGGCGTACTATTCACAGAACCAGAAATTAATTTAGTATGGAAAAATCAGTTGACAAAACTCAACATTTGTGTGTGTCAGCTCATGCATTCCGACCTCAAAAACACAGCAGTTGCGTTTTCCGCAGTCATCATCATCATCATCTCAGCCATTGGACGTCCACTGCTGAACATAGGCCTCCCCTTTGGACTTCCATATGTACCGGTTGGAAGCGACCTGCATCCAGCGTCTTCCGGCGACTTCCGGTTTTATAAGGTCGTCTGTCCACCTTGTGGGTGGACGTCCTACGCTTCGTTTGCTAGTCCGTGGTCTCCACTCGAGCACTTTTCGACCCCATCGGCCATCCGCTCTGCGCGCTATGTGGCCTGCCCATTGCCACTTCAGCTTGCTAATCCGCCGGGCTATGTCGGTGACTTTAGTTCGTCTACGGATTTCTTCATTTCTGATTCGATCTCGTAGAGAAATCCCGAGCATAGCCCTTTCCATAGCACGCTGGGCGACTTTGAGCTTCGAGATGAGGCCAATGGTGAAGGACCACGTTTCGGCACGTTTTCCGCAGTGAATGTGTTAAAATATTGATGTGATATTTGTGATGAGGTACCACCTATTATGGTATCCTTTGTGGATACATACTTGTTATCTTTTATGCCTAAATGACTGAATCCATTGAACTGAAATTTAGTAGATAGGTTTAGTCTAGGTAGCTTTTATATATTACGGGAATAACATAGACTATTTTAAATCTACTTGGTGTAGCTATTCTTTAAGTAAACAGAGGATTCAGAATAAAAAAAATAATAAAATCCACATGCTATTTTCTTAAGCAAAGTTGAAAAAAACTGAAGTCAGTTTTACTCCAGTTTCCGATAACCATGGCTTACATAAAATTACATATTTTCGTATGTTATCTAATGAGTCAACATGTACAGCTAGGTACACTGTGGTTCAGTCTTATCTCATCTTAACTGGTATCTCAAGTGGTAATGTTTTACTAATATTTTACTCATACTCTATACTCTAACTCTATGGAGTATGGAGTAAATATGGAAAGGCCACAATAAGTTTCTCAGCATGTCAAATGATCAGATATATATGTGAATTGTACACTAGACACTTCATGTGCACTGTCAAAGTTGCCGTAGTATAATGTCTGCTTTAAAATAGAGATGCTGGTTTAGAGAAAACCTCCTTTTATTCTGAGTCCGAGGATATCTATTCAATAAAAGAAAAAGTGACTGACCTACAGCTTTGAGCCACTACTTCATTGATACACACACAAGTCAGTGTACAACTAATTTTAAGACAATCATTTTATTTTAAAAGTTTTAAATCATCTTCTATGAATCACCCCTTACTCATCTACCACCTTTTCACGTGCCATCATCATCTCCATTATTTTCTTTCTTGGAGAAAACTGAAAGAGCTACCAACAAGCAACATGGAGTAGCCTCTGACAATATCCCATTATCAAACACCAAGAATTGCCAAGAACACGATCTGAGAGCATTTTAATGGGGGTCTAATGTCGCAGGCAGTTGACAGCAGACTTGCGTGTCGACTTCGCAAATACGCCCCAGGCTGCACGCTTGGCTTGTCTGTCTGACGTCTGGTCTTTTCACTTCAAAAACCTATAGTTCCTATAGGGTTTAGAGTTTAGTTGTGTATAAAGAACTTGCTGTTTGTTTTTATATTTAGATGTTTTACCTGACAAACACGTACAATAGGCTATGTCTGTGTTATCGTGGTCTAAGAGTCTAAGCTACCAACATATGTACTAGTTTCAGCTCAATCAGTTCCGTTTTGACGTGAAGGGATGATGAGGGAGTCAAGTGTAAACAAGGGTACCAATCAATGAGGGCACCACTTTAACGAAATTAAAATTTATACACCTATATTATATTATAGGAAATGTCCTACTTTCACACGACATTTCCTACTTTCTAGTTTTTCTTTTATTATTGTATTCTTGTATGGAAAAGTACACAAACCTTAGTGTTGTGTACATTTGCATGAACCATTAGGTAATAGGTACTTTGGGAAATTCATTCCGTTTCAAGACTTTTTTTGCAAAGTTGTAGCTTGTAATGAACTAATTTATAGTCCAGTGTGGAATAAAAAAGGAAATTTTATCTTGATTCCATTTCTGTTTATTGAATTCGGTCCCAGTTAATTCCCTGAAGTAATATCCCGTTTCGTCTGAAGTCTGAGGGTAACAGGGTTTGCGTGGCGCGTCGTCAAGGTCGGTTACTGGGTCTTGAACTGGGAAAAATTGGAGTTTCCATATCTCGATGTCGAATTCTCCCCACATCTTTACAAATATGGCTTTTCATTAGGAATTCAAACTAGAATTCATTATTTTTGAGACTATTTTCTTCCTACTCTTTATTTATTTAGTCTCTGTTTATTGAATTAGATTCCAGTTAATTTCCTGAAGTAATATCCCAATTGTCTGAGGTCTGAGGGTTTCAGGGTTTGCGTGGCGCGTCGTCAAGGTCGGTTACCGAGTCTTAAGTTAGGCCGGCGAGGATAAATTGGGGTTTCCATATCTCGATGCCGAATTCTCCCCACGTCTTTACATCTATTAGGCCCGACCCGGTCTTAGGGACTTTGTCTTCAATCTTGAATTTATGGGACTATTTTCTTCCTTCAATTCAAATCAATATTTGAAAAAAAAAACATTTAGATTTTTTATCCAATATTTTTATTCACCCGTCCTTTGTTGTAATAAAATTGCGCTTTAACTTGAATTTTGATAATTGACATTCGTGCTCAGCGAATAGTTTCAGTTCACCTGTCGTGTTACAATTCTCCTGTTATGAGGGGTAAAATATGAAGGGTGGCAATTCCGCGGGGCGGGGTGTGCGTGCACTAGGGATATGCGGCTCGCCGGCGCCACCGCCAGGAGTCCGATCGATACTCCAGTCCGTAGCTCACTCCGTTCCGTTTAGTCGTTCTCGCGACGCGCCTGTGTTTTGTGCGCCCACTAACAGTTCCGTACAGTGAAGTGATTGGACACTCATTGGATTCGCTCTGAGATGAGATAGTCTCAATTTTTGGTAAGTCTTTCATCGGCTTTCATTCTGTAGTTCTGTTCACGTTTCCGGTATTGGAATAGGCACTAAGATCAATAGTTACGTTTGAATGGTGATGTCACATGACAGCTTTTCTCATCTGTGATGTGGGTTGTGATTTACCTAAAGAGCCTGCAAGAGAAAGTTGCGAAGGTTGGACTGGTCTGCAAAGGGAAGCCTGACTTGTAAGGTAAATAGTAAAATATGTTGTAGGTGTTCAAGTTTATGTGAAATTTCTAATTCGATAAGGCTTCAAAGAACATTTCACTTTTAGTAGTGAATGTAAACGACGCAACGAAGAAAACACATAAGATTTAGTAAGATAAACTGATATTGAAGTAGCTTTTTACAAGAAATAGTTGGCTGAACTCTAGTTTAATGTATGAACAAGTCTGCAAAGGAAGACGATCCATTAGTTATTTGATGATTCACGGCATGCGCGCCTCCACCGTCGCAGCGGTATTATTCCCGTTCAGTTCAACCTATTGACCTGTGGTTCCCGGTTGCGGTTCAGTAGACAGTTAGTTCCTCCAGACTAAACTTGCCGGTAGGAACGTTCGCTATTTGCAGATTCGCCGGCGCCCCGCCCCCTGTCGTCATCTAGGTCATGCGCAGTATATCAATACTATCCAGTTCTGGTAGACAGGGATTATGACACCAAAGTATAGCTTGGGCCCGGCTTTAACCTAATTAGATCCAGTTTCATGTCAAATCAGTGTCGCCCACTAATCCAGTACACTTCCCCGAAAGGTATAATTGCATGACATCCATAAAAGACAGTGAAATGTCCAAATGCGGTTTTATGTTCCCTATTAGTGCTGTGTCCGTTTGCTGTGCTCCCGATGTAGCAAGTCCCAAGGCTTAAAAGATTAAATAAACTAGGGGCCTCGTTAGCACTGTTTCATCTCTGCATGATATCATACAAGTCATCATTTTTATTGCTCTCAGGATGCTATGAGGTCATTCCTTATCTAGGATGTTTCTTTTGGTACATTTGAAATTTAGTGCAGCCTTTTTCACTGCATCTTATCAGATTTATGATAAATCCCACCCTCGCTTACTTTGCAACGATAGAATACATAATAGAGCTCCTCGCCCCATTGCGGTAATGAGTCACACGGCAGGTATTCTTGCCATGATAATGGTCATCTGCTAATGACAAAAAAAATAGGTGAAGTCATCGACGAGACCTGTCCATCGAATGACCGCTTGTGTTTACAATTTTATCGTGAACTTATTTCGATCGGGTTTAAATTGGTGCGATTTGTTGATGCTTGGTCTAATTTATAGATGTAAACAAATTTGGGGAATAGAGCCACAGAATCTGTGAATTCAAAATGGAGAGCATGACGATTAGTAGTGATGATAAGGTTTCGACACTCATAATTATTATCGTTTCTTTATCTATTCCATTCGTAACTCATTGAAATTGTGATAAAGTTCAGTGTTGTTGCCAGTTGCATGTCTACTTTTTAAAAATAAATTCATGTGACCAGTGACCTCTTTGCAAGAGTTGCGTAACAGATTTGATGCAAGTTTTCGAAGGACCGTGAATAATTTGGGTTGCAGTAGCAAGAAATAATGCATACGATCAAGGTACTGACTGTAAATGTTATCTTCATTAGTTGATGTGACCTCTCAATTGACCTTAAGGCGTTTCAGCTCGATGAAACAGTAGACAAAAATGGTGGCTCCAATATGATCATATCTTAATGCATTCAATCGACATAATAATATTTAATAGTATAGGGGCCTTAGAGTAATAGCTACAAGCAAATGTTTTCTTGTTTACAGGTAAGCATTCGTGATGTAGTTGAAACCTTGGACGTGACAGAAATATCTGAGTCAACAGTCAACTTGTAGAACTTATTGAATCGTAAATAACTGTTCATCATATTGATTAGGTATTTTGAGATATTGATCATTTTGCTTACATTTTTAATGCAGTTGGCTAGAACCAATTCTCAACATTCCGCCGGTACTGTTAATAGAACGCTATATTTGGATTCATAGCTAGTCATCAGTAATTGAACATTGTACCATTGAACAAAATAGAGACTAAAACATTCAAAGATGTAAATCATGATAAATTTCTATATTTAGTTAAAATAGATCAACGGATATAGAATTAGAATGTTATGACAACAAGCTTTCTGCCTTGGCAACAAAAGAACAAACAAATCTTAAATTCTCTGGAGATAATAAAAATAGATTTTTCGTTGCCGAAACCTCAGAGTGGCCCTCTCACGAGTCGAGAATTGAAGCGTTAATGGAGCTAACAATAAGGTCATGCAGTACAGCTCGCTGCCTTTCTAATGAAGATTATCAACAGAGGCCTATTGTCGACTAGTTTGTTTACTACTTCGCTGTGCTGCATTGTTTGTTTCAACCGCTTTCTTAAAACGCACCGTAAGTTATATCAAGTAGGTGAGGACCGGTCTTCACAAATGACATTGCTCGGGTCATGTTTAGAATGGTTGATGTCTTAAACATTCAGTTGTTCCTAGTCTTTACATGTTTTATTGTGACTCAGAGGGCCTCATAAAACTATGCCAATATAGTTACATAAAAGTAGTTCCATACTTAGTAGACACTACAGACTTACTTAGTTAGTAGACTTATAAGTCGAGTTGGCTGGCTTAATATTCCGGCAGTGAAGTCCTGAGTCCCGCTGTATCGAGGTCGACGACCTCAAATCCAGTCCATGTCTTGCATTCGCCGTCTCACGTAACTACCGCTTTCTGTACAAACTCTACTTGCATGTGTACTATTCTAACGACTTCGTAAGATCTTGCACAGATAGATTTTTGTTGGTTGCCAAACCGATTTATAAATCAATTAAGCTTGTCCGATTTGTTCAGGTCTAATGCCTGAATGTTGAAAGTTACAACAAGTGACAATAAGTTCCAATCATAAAATGCTTTTGATGTTTGAAGCTTTAAAGTATGATAATTAAAAATTAAGGTTATGTCAAATTCGCAACTGAATTCCCGAAGAACATCAAAGAGTACTGCTACTTGAAAGGTAGAGTTATGAAAGGTACGGGAACGGCGTCAGTTGGAAGTTTTATGGCTCGTATCGGATGTTGATGCGGTGTAGACGGAGGAACCGGTTGGAAATGTGCCACTTGTCTGACTACTTAACGTCCCGTAGATGTTAAGACTCGTATTGGCTAACAGCTAACCAGAGTCAAACTGGAATGATTTGTAATTTTGGCGGCATTCTCCAAACTTTTTAGAAACCATGATAGAACGACGATAAAGCTGAAAGAATTCCAAATACCCAGTCAGGTCATAAATATTGTCACACAGTAAAAACTTTTCTTTTAGAATGCTGGCCACAAAAAAGTTTATTGAATTCGAATTTCGAATTGTTCATGAAAATAAAAATGTATACTTTTTAGAATTTTACTCATTTTTAAATATGGAGTGGACGCTTAAAGAAGACCGTGTTGCAGTTATTGCGTTGCATCGTTGCGGTTACGCGCCAATTCAAATTTTTGACATACTGAAAAATTTGAATATAACCAAAAGATTCGTTTATCGTACCATCAAACGATACAATGAAGACTCTAGTGTAGATGACAGGTCAAGAAGTGGTCGCCCTCGGTCTGTTAGGACTCCAGCAGTGATAAAAGCTGTGAAGGCGCGAATTCAAAGAAATCCCAAACGTAAGCAGAAACTGTTGGCCCTTCAGATGGGGTTAAGCAGAACCACGGTGAAAAGGGTGTTAAATGAAGACTTAGGGCTTCGGGCATATCGAAGAAAAACAGGACATCGTTTAAATGCTCGTCTAATGGACCTGAGACTGAAGAGATGCCGCGCTTTGTTGAAGCGGTACGCGAGAAAAAAATATCGAGAAATTCTTTTTTCGGATGAAAAAATTTTTACCGTAGAAGAGAGCTACAACAAACAAAATGATAAGGTGTACGCACACAGTAGTGAAGAAGCGAGCAACCGTATTCCGCGTGTCCAACGAGGTCATTTTCCATCCTCGCTCATGGTATGGTTGGGAGTTTCTTATTGGGGCTTAACAGAGGTACATTTTTGTGAGAAAGGTGTAAAAACGAATGCAGTTGTGTATCAAAATACAGTCCTGACGAACCTTGTGGAACCTGTTTCTCATACCATGTTCAATAACAGGCACTGGGTATTCCAACAAGATTCGGCGCCAGCTCATAGAGCGAAGAGCACACAAGACTGGCTGGCGGCGCGTGAAATCGACTTCATCCAGCACGAAGACTGGCCGTCCTCCAGTCCAGATTTGAGTCCGTTAGATTACAAGATATGGCAACACTTGGAGGAAAAGGCGTGCTCAAAGCCTCATCCCAATTTGGAGTCACTCAAGACATCCTTGATTAAGGCAGCAGCCGATATTGACATGGACCTCGTTCGTGCTGCGATAGACGACTGGCCGCGCAGATTGAAGGCCTGTATTCAAAATCACGGAGGTCATTTTGAATAAACTTTATTGTCATAAGAATCTATGTTTTGTTAAGTTCATTTTGGTATATAAATGGTTACATAATAAATAAACTTGTTCCAATAATTTTATATTAAACATGTGACAGAATTTATGACCTGACTAGGTATATCCATAAAATATTGTAAAGAGTGACTAACGGTTTATGATGGATTCACTATACGAGTAAAAATCTCTATAATCACTTGACGAGAAATGAATGGAACTGATTCGCTACGAGGCACACATTTTGCCGGTTGTTGGACGCCAATTTAAGGCAATCAAGGCTCACTTGTCGCGGTGCCTCGCCTCGTAGTTATAACATCATCTGCTTTAATCATCGAGGTGTTTGTTCTATGAAGTAATATAATACAGAACTTTGCCTTGAACCTTAGTTTATGACACATCCTACAAAGCGATAAGAGAAAACAGATGTATAATGTCAAGGTCACTGAAGTGATTTCTACTCTCCAAATCAGCCATTAAATGGGTTTTCACTGAGCCATGTTAATATTTCAAGGTTTTTTACACGGCATTGTTGTTTCGAATGAAATATTTTTCATTTCGCTTGAAAGCCTCTGTATTGAGGTTAGTGCCAGAGGGAACAGTTGAAGCTTTATTTGTCTGCAAACAATGGAGCTGTTCATTATTCCCAGCTCTAACTTCCTTCATAAAATTGTAGTGAGAGCTTGTGACATCATATTGTGTCGTTTGTTCATGAGTTTGATGTTTTTCTGTCATTTTCCTCTTTCTATCCAGTGTGCGAGCTATCTTTAACATATATAAGTAAACGTGGCAATGTTGTTAGCAAGTAGCAGTCATAATATTCCGTTTCTGAGCATTATTGATGCGAATATTGCTTTAATCTCGAACGTATCACCCACATCGTATACGATCGAAACGTTTTCAACTATGACGAAATATTTATTTTTGGCACGGTTCCTATTATAACTGAATGAGATTCAGTCTGTACTTTTATCATCTGACATTGTTTTTATACTTTCATGTTGATTATATGGAAAGTGTGACGTGCAGTGCCGTCCGTTGCACAAAGAATCTCATTGTAAAATCATGGCTTATGAATTATTCATAATGCGTTATTAACACGACTAGCCGTATAGCATTCACCCATTTTCTTTTCTGAGAATATGCATTTTACAGTTGCTGCAGTGACGTAACCTAGAGCCTACGCTCAATTTATTTCATCACCGATTATTTTACTCAAATTGATGAGAAGGCTAATTAGGTTGTTCGTCAATTCCTTGTCCAAAGATGTGCTGTTTCCAAGAATTCTGACCACCAGTCACGAGTTGAAAATATTCTTCAGCATAGAGAAAGTCACGTACAGGATTCAGAAGCTTAAAATAAATATGGACTAATGTTATTGCTTTTATCTTCACGATGAAAATACTCATCGTCATATACCTACAGTAATGTAATTAAAAACTTATTAAACCGTGACTGTATTTGTAATGACCTTTCTGTTGGTTTGTTTTAGCGATAGTAACTCAATACTCGCTTGATTGGCTGCGCTGCGCTCCGAACGAGAATCCATTTGTTAAATGAATATTGATTGACTCCACTCCTCGGATTGTGTTACCATTTCTGAATCTACTCCCAATAAAATACTCTTCATTGAATCACGTTCCCATCGCGCTCGTGACATGTGATTATATTTTTCCATCTATAAGAGCTAGCACACATGTTAGGGATTGCTAACACATCAACCTACTCTGAGGTTCTGAGGACGACTTCTATACCTATGTGCATTTTTTTAGTATGTGTTTTCTTTGTTACTTCGTAAACTCTGATTTGAGTTTGACATGTCTTTAGCGTGCCAAACAAACGCATTGAATTTCTTGTTGCTACAAATCTATGCCTTGTTTTTCTTTTGCTCACTGAAATGTATTCTGTACAGAGCATTGAGCATTTATCCAAGACCCTCAGCTTTCTCGGCAAAAGTGCGATAAGTAATACTTTATGACTTGGCACAGAGTCAAATTCTCTCCAGGAGATTTCAATGCCCGACTGCTCATTTTAGCCATTACAATCATATTCTCAAGTATGTAATATATTCTTGTGAAAAACCTACAGAATAATACAATTTGCGTCGCCTCGTATGTGTGTCAACTGTCTAGTCGTTATTCTTGCTGTAGACATAATCTCAAGAAGTCATTGAAACAATAACTGGCTTGAAGAATAAGTGCATAGTTTAAATATCCACAATATGAGTAACTTATTGACCTAAATCAGGCGGCACCGTCATCGCTTTAACTCATCGGGGCATAACTGTTGCATCTGGGCGTGGTCGATGAGTGAAAAATGAGGAGTAAACTAATAATATATTCAGCCAGCGTGCCATGGTTACTTTATTATACCAATATTGAATCTTATATGAGGAAGGGTAAAGAAAAATAAGACCATAGAGCCATGTTTTTGTCGGATTTCGTTGCTTACTCTTGAGACGTCGCGTGATATCCATGTAACGTGCAATGCATGTGTCCCTATAAAACCGGTCCGCGGCGCGCAAACAACGGCGTCGCCGGCCTTCGACTGAGCTGCCGACGCCCGCTGACGTCATCCACGCTTATGTCATACCATTGCCGGCAATGATCCTACACTACGAATATGACCTGCACATCTCAACACTAATCTAATTCATCATAGTGCAACACAGGAACTTATCTGTACAGAACTTTACCTTCTCGATTTCCGAAAAACAATGTATCGTCTGTAGTCTGTACCATTGAGTGCTAAGTGCTAATGATGTAGTGCCACTCATGCCAATTTATTTTAACGCCACAATGATATTGGACCAAGATTGCTATTTGCATCAGCTCTATTTTAGGAAATGATTATTTTAATGCTTATTTAAATCTAAATTTATCGATTATTCAAAACTTATTTCTAATTTGGTAGGTATGTGCATGGAAAAAGAAGTTCAAGAAAAAAGGTTATGGAAGGACAGAAAATAAACATGGCAGTATCAGTTCTGCATGTTCTAAGAAAAACCGACGATATTTGATATGAGAACCTATACAAGCTTGTGAGAGATTATGTTACTGACAAGCCACACAGATGATAAAATGACATTCCTTAGAAAAATAAGGGTTAGGAGAGAACAACTCTAATTTTTAATACAGAGGCAGAACCCCCAAGTTGACGGCAACTGGCAACAAATTGGGAGCATCCTCTCGGCATTCGACAAAGTTCACTGCCGACTCCCACGCACTAGACTCATTGACTTCTAACACACTAAATAGACGTGGTGCAACCATATTACGCACAGGATTCTATTTTAATAGATGACACGCCTATACGACAATACCTAGTCAGGTCATAAATTCTGTCACATGTTTAATATAAAATTATTGGAACAAGTTTATTTATTATGTAACCATTTATATACCAAAATTAAATTAACAAAACATAGATTTTTATGACAATAAACTTTATTCAAAATGACCTCCGTGATTTTGAATACAGGCCTTCAATCTGCGCGGCCAGTCGTCTATCGCAGCACGAACGAGGTCCATGTCAATATCGGCTGCTGCCTTAATCAAGGATGTCTTGAGTGACTCCAAATTGGGATGAGGCTTTGAGCACGCCTTTTCCTCCAAGTGTTGCCATATCTTGTAATTTAACGGACTCAAATCTGGACTGGAGGAGGGCCAGTCTTCGTGCCGGATGAAGTCGATTTCACGCGCCGCCAGCCAGTCTTGTGTGCTCTTCGCTCTATGAGCTGGCGCCGAATCTTGTTGGAATACCCAATGCCTGTTATTGAACATGGTATGATAAACAGGTTCCACAAGGTTCGTCAGGACTGTATTTTGATACACAACTGCGCTTCGTTGCTTCGTTTTTACACCTTTCTCACAAAAATGTACCTCTGTTAAGCCCCAATAAGAAACTCCCAACCATACCATGAGCGAGGATGGAAAATGACCTCGTTGGACACGCGGAATACGGTTGCTCGCTTCTTCACTACTGTGTGCGTACACCTTATCATTTTGTTTGTTATAGCTCTCTTCTACGGTAAAATTTTTTTCATCCGAAAAAAGAATTTCTCGATATTTTTTTCTCGCGTACCGCTTTAACAAAGCGCGGCATCTCTTCAGTCTCAGGTCCATTAGACGAGCATTTAAACGATGTCCTGTTTTTCTTCGATATGCCCGAAGCCCTAAGTCTTCATTTAACACCCTTTTCACCGTGGTTCTGCTTAACCCCATCTGAAGGGCCAACAGTTTCTGCTTACGTTTGGGATTTCTTTGAATTCGCGCCTTCACAGCTTTTATCACTGCTGGAGTCCTAACAGACCGAGGGCGACCACTTCTTGACCTGTCATCTACACTAGAGTCTTCATTGTATCGTTTGATGGTACGATAAACGAATCTTTTGGTTATATTCAAATTTTTCAGTATGTCAAAAATTTGAATTGGCGCGTAACCGCAACGATGCAACGCAATAACTGCAACACGGTCTTCTTTAAGCGTCCACTCCATATTTAAAAATGAGTAAAATTCTAAAAATATACATTTTTATTTTCATGAACAATTCGAAATTCGAATTCAATAAACTTTTTTGTGGCCAGCATTCTAAAAGAAAAGTTTTTACTGTGTGACAATACTTATGACCTGACTAGGTATTGTTAAACAAATTCTGTCAATGCAAGATGCTTTCAATCTTTCGATAGTAGATTTCTGTCTAGAAATAGACAGTGCATTCATAAAAACGGGCGTAAACAAGATGAGCAAGGAACGTCCGAAATCGTTAGCCCCGATTCAGTGAATCCTAATATTTGAGTACACGCGTACGATCTTAAAATAGTTATCTTCTTTCGTATATAAAATAAAACGAGCGACCTGAAAGTGAAGCGGTCTATTTTATGTCCGGTTAGTGACTGGCATTTTGTTTTACCGCCCTTTGCTAACAGGGTAGGAACAGCGTATGTGGGTGGGTCCTATACTAATCTCCCTAATGTGACACATGCGAAAAGCCGCATCGACCTTCGACTTTCGATAAATTACAGTTACTTTTGGGTGTGTATTGTCTTGATTATTACTTTAATAAAAACTAAAGTCTATTCGTCGTCTATCTCATTGATTCTTTCTGAGGCCGATGCCATAGTCGAAATTCCTGTGGTAGTCATTAGAGTCAATTTGGGCGCCCCTAAACGGTCGAACTCATTAGCTTCTAGTTTCTAGTGCTACACCTGACGAATGACCGATGCGATTTTCTAAACGCTGGATGGTATTCAGAGCGGATATCCCTTTTGTTTCTGTTGTGGGTGTTGTGTTTCGTGTCAGTGATAGTTTTGTTTATTATTTGTTGCGAGCGGCTGTGGCTCCGTGCGATGCGAGGGGAACGTTTTCACACGTGAGGGAGCCTTTTGATTATGCCGGCTAATTAGCCGTGAGTAGGTCGATGCCCAAACCCGAGGCATAAAGTTTTATAATCGTACTATGGTTTTGGGTATACGGTATAAGTAACCTTAGATAATGTCACTAGATATTTTCAGGTTTTTATCGCTTGAAGCATTATTGGGACTCCATATCTTGAAAGGATGCTCACGTATTATACAAAACTGATGTCTCCAATGGAACAAATTAAACTGAGGCTGTTAAGTGTTAGTGAGTCTGGCACAGATATTGTATATCGCATTATTTGTTTATTAATACGACCTACATCAATTAATTAAATATATCATAATTATACATGTAAATAGTCACCTATTATAGATTACTGTTACTTAAACGTGAATCATGTTATACGGGTTTGATAACAACTGCATCTGCATGCAATTTATCAAACACATGCTTAATTTAATGACATAACCTCCAGACTCGAGATAGAAACAAGCCCTTATCGTTACTAGTTTACAATGAAACTGTAATAGGTCGACGTAACGCCTTAGTATCACGCAAACTTCATCTCGTCTTGTTGGTACATTTTTTGCATCATGTAAAGATCCAATTTTACATTTATCCTTCAAAAAATTAACCTCAGATAGGTACTGCATTTCCTCTAGCTTCACCAAGCAGCCTGTCTTTGCCATGTCTCCCTAACCAGACAACTCCGTGACTACCGATCACCCTAACACATGGACATAGCTTAAAGCATTTTAGATAGATGGAAAAGGCCAGTGATTAAGTTTCCTCGCTATCGTCATAGGCGTATCGATAAACATCGTCCTCGACTCGTTCTTATTGCAAAAAATCTAACATATCCTATAGGTGAATAGTATTTAATGGAACAGTGTGCGTTAGTCACGCGAGTAGTTCGGGCGCGGTCTATATTTGGGTTAATAGATTTGTCCGCCGTCACTCGCATGGGATGTGCCTGTTAGTGCCTACCTGCTTCGTCCTGCTGCCATTTCCAGGGCTTACAGGATCACTATATTATTTCTAGATTCGCATTCGTCACCGCTATTTTTCTTCTTTTCGAGTGGAATTATATTTCTTTAGGATGTTCTCAAGTGCAATTTGTAATTTGGACCAATATCGTATCAATCCCAGAGTTGTTTTCGTTAAAGTCATAAAGCTGTGTAAGTTATGAGACAGCTAACATCTTAATCAGTTCTCTCAAAGAAAATTTAACTTCTAATTTATCAAAGATATCAGAATTAGAATATCAACATGTAAGTGTTATAATAGCAAAACGTCTGTGGTTAAGTCAATTTTATGTGCGGAAATGTGGTCAGTGGCTAGAAACCTCTTTTGCTGAGTTAATGACTCTATATTTAGCATCGGTGTGATGTCAGCACACATCGGAAGCTGGAAATCGTGTCACTGCAGATTTTATCGCGTCTACAGTGATATTTTTACATAATAGTGTATTTTTAGGATTACGTTAAGGGTTTGGGATATTGCTTTTATCCAGGATCCTTATTGGCATTATTGGAAGTCGTGATCATAATACTCTCATAATATTATGATCATGACTGCCGATAATCATAATATTATGGTTGATTAGTTGGATCTGGGGGCACGGTAGTGCCCCCGCCAAGTCGAGCGCGAAGCAAGCACTGCCGTACCATCCTTTACAGGAACCATTTCGCCGCATTTTCAGGCCCCTATTTGAGAACCTCTGGATTCTTATCCAGAGGTTCTCAAATAGGGACCAGAACACAGAAATTTTCGTCATCCAGTAAGCTATAATTACATACTTAAAATCCAAAATTTCAAGTCTGTAGGTCATTAAGTTCCGAAGTTAAGCGAAAGCAAAGTTTCGCATTTACGACCCTCACTCACTCACTCACTCACTCACTCACTCATGATCATCAAAATAGAACTAGTACTTCCCATAAACTGAGAAAGCTGAAATTTGGTACATACTTAGAATTTATTGTGTAAACCATAGGAAAACTAAAAAAACATGCAATTTCGGTCTCGTTTTCGAGATAATTAATCTGCATAAATAACTTTGTAATCTCATATAAATGTATAGGATTACAAAGTTACATTTGCAGTATATATATAATACCCTTCAACGGCCAAGTCACACAACATTAACTATAATAATAAAGAAATCGCAGTAAGGAACCTTATACTTGGCACGACTTTGTCTAGGTTTCATTACTTTTTAGAGATAAACAAGCAGCTCCATCGAGACTTGGCTAGTTTTTTACAGAATGTTTTTGGTGGGATCATTCTTACATGATCCTGGAATTTCATGTTAACTGTATGGTAATCCAAATGAAGCATTTGACTTCAAAGAATGGTACAGTTTTAGTAAAGAAGTGAACAGAATGCTGATTAATAAAACAAACAAAGACCACAACTGTGGTAAGCTTTGAATGGTGCTCCGCTGGCAGCCGCTGTACTGTGACTGTTACGGCCCGTAAATACTACATTCATCCGTACATAATTAACGGTTACTTCTGCCAAATTGAAATAGACTTTATCACTATAGCCATAAAGCTATTGTTACGCGATGACAATTTTAACGGAACCGCGATGATGGAAATCGTAGTTTCCTGTGGTTGTAAATGGGAATACAAAATATAAGTGCACGTAATCATGAATGAATTGAGATTTTGCATGACGCATATTCAAATTTTGAGATTTAGTTATTAACATAAATTGTAATGTTTTAACATAATCCTCAATAGTTTATACAATGAGCTTTTCATTCCGAAGCGATGCTCTCATCTTGATTAACACTTGAATTTCGTTTATTCAAGGATCTTGTGCCAACGCAAAAAGTTACAGTTGATGGGCCTAAACGAATTCATGTTTTATTTATCCTTTTTTCCCCGAAGATGCTGTATAATTCCATACTCAATGCAAACTAAGCCATGTTCAGCGTCAAGCCTAGCCAAATGAAATCAAATAAGGCGTTCACAAATTAGGATATCCGTTGGCCAAAGCTGGCTCATTATATGCAGCGTGATGACGGTGTCGTTAGGGTCTAGTGCAGATGGCGTGTCGTCTAGTCGTTTAGTAACTGCGGTAAACATGGGGGCTCTCGGGAAATGTCTACTTTGTTTGCAAAGCCAGGGGACTTGGAAGAAGCAAACATACTTGAAGAGTCTATAGTCTATGGGGACGCAACGTTGAGACAATGTAAAGAACTGGTAGCTCGACTCCTTTGTAGATTCCTAGACGCTAGCATTAGCTTTACATTCTCTTTGGACGCGTCTATTCTTTTGATCGCGAAATTTAAGTTCTCAATCAAATTTTTCGATATCGTAAGTGGTTCTGTACCTTTGCCAATATATCTCAAAACCTTTTTACTCAGCGAACCGTTATTTGCTGATATCGAAAGATTTTTATCTACGTCATTGCCTAACTTTCAGCCCTAAGTGGTCGGAAGGCCGTTTTATCGAGGGTGGGGTAGACAACCGAGGTCGCCAATTCTATTCTACTTTATTGTGTCTCTACTAGTTCGTTACTTATGTGTATATTGTGACTTTCTTGTCTCCTTTACGACGATTGTGTTTATACAATCTAGTCTTTTACCTAGTTTGATTTCATATGGGTTCTTCGGATTTAACCATAGATAAAACATGCCAAGTTCTTTCTTAACCAATAATATGGAATGCTCTATTTTGTTGATTCTCAGAGTTGAATCTAAACTTCCTCGTACCTATTACCAAGAATTACTCGACAGCTAATTGCTTCGTGCGTAGTACCCAGCGCACCGTTCAACCATGGCTGTTTAATATCAGGCTATGGAGTATCGACGACGCCATGTCTGCCTTCCAGAGGTCAACGGCCGTGCCGGCTTGCCTATTCGATACACTTGCTTTGTTCGACTTTTGTTGCTCCTTGATTCGTGCTCGTTCCGCGCCTCTATCTAGGTTTATGTAATGCTGAGAGTTCACGAGAATCGGCATTGTTTGTAGTTTGTATGATTGGAAGTTGCGCACTTTTCCGATAGAGAAATCATAAAATAGTCTACTACTACTTTTATTTGTGATAATTTAAAATAACTCCTTGCATAATTCTTCATATTATAAATAGTCTTTAATTTATTTTCAATGTCTGCATCGTAGCATACATTAAACCGGTTCTTGCAATATTGTACAAAATACAGGTTGTTATAGTAGCGTTATCATCGTTTTCATGTAATCTACCAATTTGAATAGTCTGCTACTAAATGTACTCATTCATAATAGTTTGTAGTTCTTTTTTCACAATATCTTCTTTCAAAGCTGTATCAAATACGTCTTTGTAAAAAAGTCCATCATTTCTGCGTACGCTAGCGTCAAATTATCAAATTTTAATAAGGTTTCAGTTAGATATATGTATTATTGAATAATACGCAATTCCACTTGATTATTGCAAAAAAAAAGAGAGTAATGAGAAACTTGCAGCTTGCATTGTTCGTGGCAATACGTTTCAGAACAAAATTTGTCTTCAGTTCAAGGTTTTTATTTCGATTTGCGCAAATGTTTGGGAAACCATCAACAACAATGGTGGGAATCCTAATTTAATTGCAAAAGGTTACTCAATCTAAAACATCTTCAGACCTTTATTGTTTTTTTAATTCTGCACGAGAAAATAAGTACATGGTATTACATAGTAACATATTTGATTCGTTTAGTTCCATAGTTTGTACTAAAGGACCTTCGTCAATGAAGTTGGACCATTGTGAGTGAAGGTCACAGTCATCGACGTACCAACAATTATATTTAGACGTGTACCGAAAAACGTTTTGATCAAACCACGATTATGAAGACAGATTTACATACAAAATAGCCCATAAGTTTTTATGGCGTATCAATCACAGGTTTTATGACTGTCTGATAGCTATTTCACCATTCGTTTAAAGAGAGTTTCGCAGAGTTTCTTAGTTAAAGTCAAGACTGTTGACTGTTGATTATTTCCAGTATTGGAAGGAAATGAATTTGTATTTTATTAACCTTATTTTCATCTGGTGCTGGATGAAGGAACTTTATTCTCATAACAGAACTGGATTGTTACGAATTCCACACTTCGATTTCGAATTTATGACTCACACGCATACGGTTTACGCTACGCAACGCCCAAATCTGACGTAGTCGGTACTTAGCAGTTTAATTCCGTAACACATGGAAGTACACATATTTTTCAAGACTTATTTATTGATTCCTTGTATATTTTCATTTGTGGTTTTACAGAACTACGGGTATTCGCTTGGTTGAGTTATAGCTAATATTTCAGAGGCCTGTTATTTTGCCTCTGTTGACTTTTGATCTTTTGTAATACCTAATCTCTTCACCTTTGTATCATAACAGTTTTTTATGTCCTACTTGTAACTTCTTTAGTCTGTGTTCTTCTTCAATTGTTCTTTTTGTTTTGCATCCATTTTTTCAATTAAATCATTTCAACATGGTCAGGCGTGGCTTCAACACTTGAAAAATGCTATCTAATCTTATCGCCGGCATGATGTCATATCAAATAACAAAATGTGAAGACCGTATTATGCAGTTTGATGTCTGTGTTTTCTGAGTGGGACTTGCGAAAATATTAAGGTTGTTTTATCCAATTTTGGAAACTAAAGTTTATTAAATAAGAGATGTTTGCAGAGTTTGTTTGTGTCCTTCTCAATTACTTTGTCTACTAAATTGTTTAGCTACGTATTAAATAACGGGTCTCTAACATCCAGTTAGTTTTACTTTTGATTTTACGACTATTTTCTAGGTCAGGTCTAATCAATGCGTTTTCCTTATTTCAGATAGTTTGAGCGTGGCGTGGTGAAGAAGAGTTGGTCGCAATGACGACCGACATATCGGTGTCCCGTTGGGACCCATCCATCGGCCACGGTCAAGAGATCATCGACGATTTCGAGTACGATGGTGGCAATTCGTCGTCGAGGCTATTCGAACGATCGCGCATTAAAGCGCTAGCAGGTAACTAATATAAGTATTCTTTGGTATAATGTAATTCTCTACAAAAATGCCTCTATTAGATAGTAGAAGAGACTATCTCTTTGCACATCTGTCTCAGGGTTTCTACCCGTTTTGAGTCTAATATTTATCGCTATTTTATCTCAGCCCGTAACATTAACTCGAAATTAATCATTCTCTTATTGAGTTTGTTAACATAAGCTTATGTTTTTATTCCAACTTCCAACACAATGTTTTGTTATTCTTATACATGTTGTGCTAAAACATGTTCTTTCATTGTAAGCAATAAGCTCAATATAGCTTTAAAAAAAAAGCACGTTTAGGAATATCGATTTACTGTTCCCTTCTCTTTCATAATATTGAAATCAACAGTTTTATCGTTATCCTTGTAGAAATGTACTTTACAAGTTACTGTTGATTGTTGAATGTGTGTCACTAACCTTATCCAGTTCCACTGCTCATTGCTGATAAAATCGATAGTCTTCGATATGGCAAAGGAAAATATCAATAACTGCAATTTGAACCAATATTTGTAGTGTATGTAGTTTGTTTTTTGTTTAGGTTGTTCTTAGGACTTCTTCTTGTCAAGCAGAATCTCTTTAATTTCATAATGCTGCTGATATTTTTTTAACTAATGTATATCTATTCCACAGTTTTTCGTTTGCTTTTAAAGGTTTATTGGTTTTAAAGGTTCAACTCTTTAAGACGTTATAATCTACATTGTTTATACAGAAGCCGTATTATGTATGAACAAAGTTTTATTGTTCTATGTTAACGTTATCAGAATTAATGAATATACTGTTATAGGGTATATTTACCACATATCCGTTTTTCCTTCTGAATGCCAGGAGTGCTCAACATTTTGTGTTTTTATTGCACCATCAAATTTAACTGTTTCATTCATAAGTTTTATAAAACCATTTTGAGAACTATCTGCTTTGATATGGTGTTCTTATCAGTGATGTGGACTCTTGCTATCTACACTACGAATTTTCTCGTTTATCCAAATACTACCGCACGTAATCTCATAGTTAGTCAAAGCGTGGTTTTGAGACATGAACGAGTATCAGAATTTACTATTATTTTTTATTTTTTTTGGAAATTCTATCAATCAAGTCTAAGAGATTAATGTAATAAAATGTGTTAATTAACAACCGGTCGCAGTGCTATCGACATCTGGAGCGTTAGTATCGAATATCCTTGTGTCGACCAGTTGAATTTTGTCGCTCTAATTCTTCCCGTCTTTTACTCGATACACCGAGGGCCGGCTCAGTCGCCGCTGTCAGTTGGCGATATGACATCCACTGAATGCTACGATCTCATAAAAAAAGGAGTCGACATAGAAGTCCCCGGTTTAGAAGTGTACTACGATAAAGTGGTGATTGAACTTAGAGGTTAGTAGTGTTTGTGATAACGATGTGTGATTCGCGATGTTATTTTTAAACCGTGATGTGGTTACATTTTTCCTTTTATCCTATTATATGGCAGTTTTGTGGGTGAAGGTAATTTACACCTTTGGGACCATGGGTTTTATCGAGTGAGCTTTTTGGTAAGGTTTTGATTTCATTGCATTTTTTGTGACTACTCTACGAACTGGTGTAACGTGACAACTATATTCTTTATCAATAACAAATTTAACTACAAATGTCTCCATTTTTTTTTAAAAAGAAATATAAGAGTTAATACCAACTACACCCTGCACATCTAGGACTCTTTCCGCTCTAAAGCGTGCGAAAGGAACCCGATATTGATCTCGAATGACAAGTATCATTTACCGAACTCTACACCTCCTACCAGTATTGTCTCAGCTTCATTACTACAATGGAGATGGCCGCACCGGACGGCCGGCAGGACATCGGGAGACCAGCGATCTGGTCGCCACGTCGCGGTCGACCTCACTGGCGGTTAATGTGTTAACATTTCATTATTTATTTATCTATTTTCCAATGAAGGTGTATTATGTGCATTATTTTTTGGGGTTGACAGGTCCGTGCAATTTTTCTTCAAGGTATTTGTATTTAAGGGATGCAGCTTTTCTCCTTTAAAATTCTATGTTTTTTAGAGGAATGAATTCCTCTTGTTCATTTTTCGTTATGAGGTTTTGTTAGGTTTCTATTTTCAACAGCATTATTTGTTGTTCGTTTTGTAAAGCCTGTAATATTCCACCCATAGGCAAATGCTCCGGCATACCATTCCTTCCTCTGATTTGCTACCAATGATTGAAATAGACGCACCAGCACCAGACTTATTTTCCATAATATCTTGTTAAAATTTTCTACACCCCTATGTAGAAAATTTCTTCAAATATTAATCTAAATTTTCAAATTACAACTGAAAATAAGCTCACCTATATGTATCAAACTATTCTAGTACCATATTATGTCCTTCAAACCCCTAATAACTCCAATCTTGCAGCAAATTCTAATTGAAAACTGTTGACCGACAGACGAACGAGAAAGCGTACAAAAGAAGACGTTCCAGAAATGGGTGAACTCCCACTTGGTTCGCGTCGGGTGCCGCATCGGCGACCTCTACGTCGACATGAGAGACGGCAAGAACCTCATCAAGCTGTTGGAAGTACTATCTGGAGAGAGATTGGTGAGTGAACGTTTCATTATAAGCTTTTCTTTTTTTTATGCGAAGAAGTAAGAAGACGAGCCTAACCTCCTGATTCCTGATGTTAAGAGATAACGCTGCCCATCATCAGTACAATGCCACCTAGGACTTCACAATAATGTGAAATCCTAGGTGATCCTAGGTGAGATTCTAGGTGCATCGCACCATCGCTTCTTACTCAAGAGTCGTAAGATGTCTCTTTAGCCCAGTAATTTCACTAGCTACAGTGCCCTCCTACCGAAGCGCAGCCGCTACCGCTTTTATTCACTTCTAACTTTACAATGTCTTAGGCTACAAAGCATTACACTTTTAGTAAAGACATTAGTAGAGAGTTTGTGTAAATGGTTGTTACTCCTTCGGCTAATCCGATTGAGCTGTAACTTCGTATACGTTAAGCCCAAAACCTGTTATGTTTTATAGTATACTTATGGGTAAAAAAAACTACAAGGTATCAAATTATCATAGTTACAAATTCGGAATTCTTTCTAACATCAAAAGTGAGATTCCTGAGTCCACTTCTGATGTCAACGCTCAGAAACAGGTTACTATTGATTTTTAGTGAGTAAATAATTCTAGTCCATAAATTTGTAAACTTGATCACAACTAACCCATAAAGTCTGTGTAACGTTAGCCTTCACATCGTGTTAGGTCGATGTTAAAATTAGCAAAACAATAACAAAATTTGCAACACTGCGGTGTGCGGTGCGCGCGCATTGCCTATAGCAACCGCAGTAATTAGCCTAGTGGTATGACCATTCAACGTACTTATAGATAAATACATATTAAAATAGTTATTCGTATCACTATTATATGTAGCCTTTATACGCTTAAAAGGCGGAACTAATTTGTCTAAAATGTATTTAGCTATACCCTGAAATAATATTATTAGTTTTAATGGGTAAAACACTGGGAGAAATTATATAGTATTTTGTCAATTTTTTCTATATATTGAACATAATTTTCAACCATAAATATCATCTATGCTATTTAAATACTAATTTGTCAACTAAAATGTAAAAAAAATTATTAAATGTAGATCAAACTAATAACAAAAAATGCAAATAAAATTGTACCGTCCGTAGTTCGTAGCCCAGTATTTTTGTGTCCGGCTTGTGATCCGCCCGGATCCGGCCGGAGTTCACATCTCAGTGTATTGCAAGTTTTTTCCCTGAAAGAGACACGTAAAACTGTTATTTACCCCAATCATTATTATTTTGTAATTTCCTTAAAACACAGAATACAAAATTATCCTTATCAACATTTACTTTAGTAAGCGATGCCACACTCCAATGTATTTGCCACTTTTATTATTACAAGCGTAATTTGTACGACCTAAATCCAGAAGCAAGGGCGGAATAATTGAAACAACATGGGCCCATGTTTATGCAAATACAGAGATTGGGAGCGAAACTCACTGATTCGTATTGAAGACTTATGGAGATTGGAGATAGCTGGCCTATATGATTTGAGCTTTGTAGTTTAGTCATGGTTCTTAATTAAATACGCAAATTAGTAACAGAAGGGTTTCTCGTATTTAAATAATCGTATGAGTCAGGTGTTACGGTTAGAATATTCTCGAGTGTTTCGATGTGCTGTAAAGGTTAAGAGATCAGCCTCTTAGACAAGTTTAGGATGATTGTGGGATAACGAACGACAACCGTCGACTTCTCTCTATCTCAGTATTTTAGTTAGCCACAAGCGTTTTGCACTGATCCTGGGTCAGAGTAGGCTATGAGAGTAAGGAACATATGTCTCACGAAGACAAGACAGGTCAATGTTGCGTGAGATAACAAACTGAAAATCTGGGTGACACTGCGCAAAATGGCGAGCTCGTTTCGTGTTTTTTTCCGGCAGATGAACATTTAAAATGTGTTTTTTCTTTGGACCTACAAGATATTGTACCTATGCGAAATCTATCGTCGTGAGTCGTGTGCCGTAAGATAATGTAGCACTCAGCGAATTCTTGTATTCTTCAGTCTAAAAATAGGGTTACTAACTTCAATCTAAAGGCTTGTTATTTATATATTTCCAGCCTCGCCCAACGAAAGGCAAGATGCGTATCCACTGCCTGGAGAACGTTGACAAAGCTCTGCAGTTCCTCCGCGAACAGAGAGTGCATTTGGAGAACATGGGCTCCCATGATATTGTGGATGGCAACCCTAGACTCAACCTGGGTCTTATTTGGACCATCATTCTGCGCTTCCAGGTTTGTTGAACTTTTAATATTTCTACATTTAAGGAGTTGAAAAGTGTTTGCATTTTCTTTAAAAGATATAATTACTACACAGTAAAATTACTTACTGCTGTAAAAAAGATTGGTAAAATAATAATTTATTTTATTAAATGCAAAGGAATTTTAAGTAAGACCTGTCAAGATATGAATATGTATACATTTTTTATGGAAATTAATGTAGAGGTCATTAACCTGATGACCACACATTATAATATTATATTATCTTATTTAAATATAATAGTTATAATTTGATTTTAAATGCCAGTGAAAATTCTACTATCTATTCATTAATAAAATGAACTTTTTCTACGTTTCCAGATCCAAGACATTACAATCGAAGAGACAGACAACAAGGAAACTAAATCTGCGAAGGACGCCCTACTGCTCTGGTGTCAAATGAAGACAGCCGGCTATAACAACGTCAACGTCCGTAACTTCACAACATCATGGCGTGACGGCTTAGCCTTCAACGCGATCATCCACAAACACCGACCAGACTTGATACAATTCGAGAAGCTTCATAGAAGCAACCCGATTCATAACTTGAACAATGCCTTTAACGTGGCTGAGGAGAAACTTGGTCTCACCAAGCTGTTGGATGCCGAAGACATTGCTGTCGACCACCCCGATGAGAAATCCATCATCACATACGTTGTAACCTACTACCATTACTTCAGCAAGTTGAAGCAAGAGACAGTACAAGGCAAGAGAATCGGAAAGGTGGTCGGCATCGCCATGGAGAACGATAAGATGATCCAGGAGTACGAGTCGCTCACCAGCGATCTCCTGCAATGGATCGAGCGTACGATCGAAGCGCTCGGTGACAGAACATTCGCGAACTCTCTGGAAGGCGTGCGACAACAGCTCATTCAGTTCGCCAATTACCGCACGGTTGAAAAACCACCGAAGTTCGTCGAGAAAGGCAACCTTGAAGTTCTTCTCTTCACTTTACAATCGAGAATGCGAGCGGCTAATCAGAAGCCATATACTCCCCGTGAAGGCCGCATGATTCACGACATCAACAGGGCCTGGGAGAGGCTGGAGAAGTCCGAACACGAGAGGGAACTAGCCCTCAGGGAGGAGCTTATCAGGCAGGAGAAACTGGAGCAGTTGGCTGCTAGATTCAACCGTAAAGCTCAGATGCGTGAGACTTGGCTCTCGGAGAATCAGAGATTGGTCAGCCAGGACAACTTTGGCTTTGATTTGGCCGCGGTGGAGGCTGCCGCTAAGAAACACGAGGCCATCGAAACTGATATCTTTGCCTACGAAGAGCGCGTACAAGCCGTTGTGGCTGTCTGTTCAGAGTTGCAGGCTGAGAGATATCATGATATGGAGCGAGTTATTGCTCGTCGTGACAATGTCTTGCGTCTCTGGGCTTACTTGTTGGAACTGCTGCGTGCGAGACGCGCCCGACTTGAGCTCTCGTTGCAACTGCAACAAAACTTCCAGGAAATGCTCTACATCCTCGACTCTATGGAAGAGATCAAGATGCGTCTGCTGACCGACGATTACGGCAAACATTTGATGGGAGTCGAAGATCTGTTACAGAAACACGCTCTCGTCGAGGCCGACATCAATGTACTTGGCGAACGTGTCAAGGTGGTTGTGGGACAGTCACAACGATTCTTAGAACAAGAAGAAGGCGGTTACAGGCCTTGCGACCCCGCCATCACTGTGGAGCGAATTCAACAACTCGAGAACGCTTACGCCGAGCTTGTGCATCTCGCCGTCGAGCGCAGAAAGCGTCTGGAGGACAGCCGCAAACTGTGGCAGTTCTACTGGGACATGGCCGACGAAGAGAACTGGATCAAGGAGAAGGAACAGATCGTATCCGTCGACGATATCGGTCACGATCTTACTACCGTGTACTTGCTGATATCGAAACACAAGGCTTTGGAAGACGACGTGGCTTCGCATGAGCCTCAGCTTATGTCTGTGGCAGCTGTTGGTGACGAACTTATCTCGCAAGGACACTTCGGCGCTGATAGGATTCAGGAGCGTCTTCGTGACATCCTGTCTCAATGGAACCATCTCTTGGACATGGTGTCGCTTCGCAAGAACCGCCTGGACGCAGCCGTCAGGTACCACCAACTGTTCGCCGACGCCGACGATATCGACAACTGGATGTTGGATACACTCAGGTTGGTGTCTTCTGAAGATACTGGCGTGGATGAGGCCCAAGTCCAGAGCTTGCTCAAGAAGCACAAGGACGTAACCGACGAGTTGAAGAACTATGCCAACGTCATTCAGCAACTGAAACAACAGGCCCAAGAGCTCAGTCCAGAAGATGCAAGCAGCGCTGAAGTTCGCGATCGTTTGAACGCGATCGACGCGCGTCACGGAGAATTGGCAGAATTGGCTCGTCTAAGGAAACAACGTCTATTGGACGCGCTTTCTCTGTTCAAACTGTTGGCCGAGGCCGACGCAGCCGATCAATGGATCTCCGAAAAGGATAGGATGTTGGATACCATGTTGCCACCCAAGGACATCGATGACGTCGAGATCATGAAGCACAGATACGACGGCTTCGACAAAGAGATGAACGCCAACGCTTCTCGTGTCGCCGTAGTGAACCAGCTGGCTCGACAGTTGATCCACGTCGAACATCCACAGGCGCCTACTATCCAGGAACGCCAGGCTAGGCTCAACCACGCCTGGAGCGAGCTGAGAGAGAAAGCCGAAGCTAAGAAGGACGAGCTCAAATCTGCACAAGGCGTGCAGACATTCCACATCGAATGCCGTGAGACAGTGTCGTGGATCGAAGACAAGAAACGTATCCTACAACAAACCGACAACTTGGAGATGGATCTCAACGGTGTGATGACACTGCAGCGTCGTCTGTCCGGCATGGAGCGCGATCTGGCCGCCATTCAGGCTCGCATCAGCTCCCTGGAGAGCGAGGCAAACGCGATCGAGGACGAGCATCCCGCCGAGGCGGCTAAAATCCGAGACACCATCCAAACCATCACGCTCACCTGGGAGCAACTCACACAGATGCTCAAGGAGCGCGACGCGAAACTGGAGGAAGCCGGTGACCTGCACCGCTTTCTGCGCTCCGTCGACCACTTCCAGGCTTGGCTCACCAAGACCCAGACCGACGTCGCCTCCGAGGACACGCCTTCCAGCCTCGCGGAGGCGGAGAAACTCCTGTCGCAACATCAAACGATCAAGGAGGAGATCGACAACTACAAGGACGAGTACGCCAAGATGATGGAGTACGGGGAGAAGATCACCGCGGAGCCTTCCACACAGGACGACCCGCAGTACATGTTCCTGCGCGAGAGGCTAAAGGCACTTCGCGAGGGCTGGGCTGAGTTGCAACAGATGTGGGAGAACAGGCAGGCGCTGCTCACGCAGAGCCTCGAGCTGCAGCTGCTGCAGCGTGACGCGCGCCAGGCCGAGGTGCTGCTCGCTCACCAGGAGCACCGCCTTGCCAAGACCGAACCGCCCACTAACCTCGAACAGGCCGAGAACATGATCAAGGAACACGAGGCCTTCCTCACGACCATGGAAGCCAACGACGACAAGATCAACTCGGTCGTCCAGTTCGCCAACCGTCTCGTCGAGGAACGTCACTTCGATTCGGACAAGATTCAACGCAAGGCCGAGAACATTGAGGGGCGACGCAACGCGAACCGCGAGAAGGCCCTGCAACAGATGGAGAAACTGCAAGATCAGCTGCAGCTCCACCAGTTTCTGCAGGACTGCGACGAACTCGGCGAGTGGGTGCAAGAGAAAAATGTCACCGCGCAGGACGACACGTACCGCTCGGCCAAGACTATCCACTCCAAGTGGACCCGCCACCAGGCTTTCGAAGCCGAAATCGCGGCAAACAAGGAACGCCTGTTCGCCGTTCAGAACGCGGCTGAAGAGCTGATGAAGCAGAAGCCCGAATTCGTTGAAGTCATCTCCCCGAAGATGACCGAACTCCAGGATCAGTTCGAGAACCTTCAGACCGCCACCAAGGAGAAGGGCGAGCGTCTGTTCGACGCGAACCGCGAGGTGCTCCTCCACCAGACCTGCGACGATATCGACTCGTGGATGAACGAGCTCGAGAAACAAATCGAGAACACCGACACCGGCACCGATCTGGCATCTGTGAACATTCTAATGCAGAAACAACAGATGATCGAGACTCAGATGGCGGTCAAGGCCAAGCAGGTCACCGAACTAGAAACGCAGGCTGAATATTTGCAGAAGACCGTGCCGGATAAGATGGAGGAGATTAAAGAGAAGAAGAAGTCCGTGGAACAGCGATTTGAACAACTCAAAGCGCCTCTGTTGGATCGTCAACGTCACTTGGCCAAGAAGAAGGAGGCGTTCCAATTCCGCCGCGACATCGAGGATGAGAAGCTGTGGATCCACGAGAAGATGCCCGTCGCTACCAGCTCTGACTACGGCAATTCTCTGTTCAACGTGCAAATGCTGCAGAAGAAGAACCAGTCTCTCAAGACCGAGACTGACAACCACGAGCCGAGGATCTTGACTGTGATCTCCAACGGACAGAAGCTGATTGATGAGGGACACGAGGATTCGCCCGAGTTCAAGAGGCTCATCGAGGAACTTACCGCGAGGTGGCGAGAACTGAAGGGTAAGCATTTACAATCTTATAGAGTTACTAACTTAAGAATAAATTATCATATTACATTGTCAAAATAATTACAATTAAGTCAATCGGATTTGCGAAAGATTTTTAAAAAGATTGATGACATTAGCTGTTAAGTAAATAAAATATTGGAAAATTAACGAAAATAACATTTTCCCATACAAACTGAACCTAAAACATTTGGCTGATCCTAACCTGTAACCTGTCAAACATTTGACTGATCTGACGTTTTTTTTCTTTGACTCCAGGTCGGAGTTTGGCGCCGCACGTCAGTGCAATTGCCAAGATGTTATTAATATAATTAAATATTTGATGGTATAATTAAATGTTGGATGGCCAGGTACAGGTAGATGTTGGTGATAAGAAGTTCATCGGATCTTCAAGTATAATTTAATTGTGTTTTTTTCCCAATAGATGCCATCGATCAACGCAAGGACAACTTGTCCCAATGGGAGAAAGCCCAACAATACCTATTCGACGCGAACGAAGCGGAAGCCTGGATGAGCGAACAGGAGTTGTACATGATGGTGGAAGACCGAGGCAAGGATGAGATCTCAGCACAGAATCTCATGAAGAAACACGAGATTCTGGAGCAAGCTGTCGATGACTACGCTCAGACTATCCGCCAGTTGGGTGAAACTGTGAGGCAGTTGACTGCTGAAGAACATCCACTTAGGTAAGAAGATTTACGACATTGTTAAAATTGACTTAACTGACTTATTTCTTGAGAGAAAATATAATGTCAATAATGCCATTTATAGAGAAAAGTATAGGTACTTAATTCATAAGTGACCTACCTAAATAGTAAAATAATTCAATTTGTGACCCTTGTTGAAGTCACAGTTATAGATGTAATTATATCATTTTTAAATCTACATAAAATGTATCTAATGAATATTATCGAAATGCACACCAATTGGCATGAAGAGATAAAAATTCAATTATATAAAAACGTACACTTTGATGGAAATTGGCTGGTTGTCATACCTTATTTCAAACTAGTTTCACGATCCGAAGATTTTTTAATTTAGACAGGTCTAATATTCCAACCAATTTGCTGTTTGTTCATTATAGCCACTAATATGAAACCTTTATTCAACAGCGAACAAATCTCCGTCAAACAGTCCCAAGTGGACAAACTATACGCCGGACTCAAAGACTTGGCGGGAGAACGTCGCGCCAAGTTGGATGAGGCTCTACGCTTGTTCCAACTGTCCCGTGAAGTGGACGATTTGGAACAATGGATCACTGAGAGGGAGCTCGTCGCTAGCTCGCAGGAGCTCGGACAGGACTATGATCATGTCACTGTGAGTACTAACATTGTTCATGTAGCTTTATGTACCAACTGTCCCGTGAAGTGGACGACTTGGAACAACGGATCACTGAGAGGGAGCTCGTCGCTAGCTCGCAGGAGCTCGGACAGGACTATGATCATGTCACTGTGAGTACTAACATTGTAGATGTAGCTTTATGTACCAACTGTCCCGAGAAGTGGACAACTTGGAACAGTGGATGGTGACCATGTTACTATGAATACAATTAGGAGTATTTACTTTTAAAGTCCTTCCAGAATTTCAGAATAGTGCCATCAGTTTTGTGAGTCCAGATTCGATTCTTGATTGCCTGCTGTTCCAAGCAAGTCAGGATTCTGGTTCTCGAGCTGAACTTAGCTGTAAGATATTATTACGTAAAAAGCAATGTGTAGGTCATTTCAGAGAAAATATTACGTTTTGATTGAACTTATTAGTAAAATGCCAAGCAAATATGTATTTCAAAGTATTTTGAAATAATCAAATCTTTTTTTCCGCAGCTGCTCTGGGAGCGTTTCAAAGAGTTCGCCCGCGAGACTCAAGCGGTTGGTTCAGAGCGTGTGGCCACAGCGGAACGTATCGCCGACCAGATGATAGCTATGGGACACTCCGACAACGCGACCATCGCGCAATGGAAGGAGGGCCTCAAGGAGACCTGGCAGGATTTGTTGGAGCTCATTGAGACTCGCACACAGGTATGTTTCGTAGAGTTTACCCGTGGAATCCAAGCAGTAGTATATAACGAAGTCACTTGTTTCTTGTCCATGAATTCAAAGTTGGTAGCGAACATTAAAGCAGGTATGCTCGGTGTCTTTCGAAAGAACGCATTTGGTGATTGACAGATAGCTAGAGTTACCGGCAAATTATAGGATTGATGAAGGGTTGGTCATATTTTGTTGAAGAACTGATAACTGCAGGGGTAACAAGTTCTAGAATGGCAACCCCGTCTCGAAAATGTAAAATAAGGCAGACTTCGGCGAGATGAGATGACGATATCCGAATAGTTGCTTGGAGAATGTTTGGCGATGACGAGGATGATATAGACTATATATAGCAGTCGACTGCTATATAGTCATAATGATGATCAGTCGATAATGATGAAATGATGCCACTGCTTTATTCAAGGTTTAACGGATATTCAACTGCTTTATGAAAGATTAAGGGATATATTTCTCGTCATATTTCAATGCCTAACATTGTTTTCAGATGCTGAGCGCGTCCCGCGAGCTTCACAAATACTTCCACGACTGCAAGGACACGCTGCAACGCGTTCACGAGAAGGCTCGCGGAGTCTCTGATGAACTCGGCCGCGACGCTATATCTGTGGGGGCTCTACAACGCAAGCACCACAACTTCATGCAGGACCTCACCACGCTGCAGCACCAGGTGACTGCCTCCTTCTTGCATAGCACATCTAATAATATTTATGCTGATTATGATGAAATTTGAAAGGAAACACGGCAACCTATGCCTTGTGCAAAGGCAGACTACGGTAGGACTCCGTAATCCGCCTTTTAAGATTTGATAAATTGTATTTCTGAAACAAATGTTGTGGTGAGCCCTTTCGCATATATATAATGTCCCTTTCGCAAAAGGTCAATTTCGCAAAGTTATCCTTATTCAAAATTACCATGCCTAATACACATTTATGCACTTCTGTCAAACACAATGCAGCATTTAAAGTCTAAGCCAACATTTCTCACAATCAATTCGACATTTTAGGTGGAGTCCATAAGCGCGGAATGCTCTCGCCTAGGAGCATCGTACGCAGGCGATAAGGCAGCCGAGATCACGCGGCGAGCGGCCGACGTACAAGAAGCTTGGGCGGCCCTTAGAGCAGCTTGTGCGGCTCGTAAAGCCAAGCTGGAAGACGCCGATCATCTGTACAGATTCCTTAACCAAGTCCGCACATTGGCCTTGTGGATGGACGATGTTGTTCGACAGATGAACACTGGAGAGAAGCCTAGGTGAGAATTAGCACTATTTTAGGTATCAATACATAAGAAGCTAAGCTTTACGGGCAGTTCTGCTGCTCTTAAAGCCAAGCTGAGACGCCAAACTATACATTTATTGCAATCTATGAATTCTTAACGGTTATATTAGGCAGATGATCATTGAAGAGAGAATGTTACATCCAATGGCGTGACAACGACCATCTTTTATTGATTTCTCTACCAAGTCTAGTTTTGGATCATACCCTGGTCTTGGAACTGTTTCTCAACCAACGATGTACCTTTTCGGTCCTCACGGGACATACTTACGTCTAGTTCACACTAGTACTCGTATTTATATTGTGCTTAATTGTTAAATAAATATATTTTCATTATCGCCTAGGATTAGCCGGCTTATCCCAAGCATTTCCGCACTTTAACCGTGACACATACACCAAATTTAAACCAAGTTTTGAACCAATAAAAATAAATTGGTTAAAAATGATATATCATATCACTTTCCAGAGACGTAAGTGGCGTAGAGCTCCTAATGAACAACCACCAGTCCCTCAAGGCGGAGATCGACACCCGCGAGGATAACTTCTCAGCGTGCATCTCCCTCGGCAAGGAGTTACTATCGCGGCAACATTACGCATCAGCCGATATCAAGGAGAAACTGCTGCAGCTGACCAACCAGAGGAACGCGCTGTTGCGCCGGTGGGAGGAGCGTTGGGAGAATTTGCAGCTTAGTAAGTTAATTTCTCACTTTTGTTCGTTATTTTCGTGTTTTTGAGGGCTCCATATAAACAACTTTAACCGTTTTGGTGGTAATAGCAATAAAATTACGATGTGTAGATAAAACATGGAAACTAACTAAAATTGTCAACATAAATTTTCAAACTTTCTCTGTCTTACTTCTTAGTTTGTTTTCTTATATATTTTTGTTTAATGTTCCATATGTAATTTTATTTGATTTCCTTGAATTATTTTATGCAAGTTTTGTTTTTAACCCCCGACGCAAAAACGACGGGGTGTTATAAGTTTGACGTGTCTGTTTGTCTTTTTGTGTGTGTGTGTCTGTCTGTGGTATCGTAGCTCCCGAACGGATGAAAGGATTTGGATTTAGTTTTTTTTTGTTTGAAAGTAAAGTTAGTCGAGTGTTCTTAGCCATGTTTGGTGGAAATCGGGCCAAATGGCCGCCGCTACAAAATGGCGGATAACTTTTTTCTTCCACGACCCCATTAATATGGGTATCAAATGAAAGGGCTTGACTAGTAGAATACACACACTATAACAAATTTAAAATCCAAGATGGTCGCCACCACAAAGCCGCGAATTACATATTTTGAAAGCGTTGCGTTGGGGGTTTTTTAAATTTTTAATTTAATTCACTTGTATCCATTTTGAAAACAGTTGATGAAATATATTTTCAAATGACAAAAAATCAGTAAAATTTTCACGCCACCAAATTCAAATTAACGACAGAGGTGTCCAGATATACGAATTTAAAAATGACATATGTTATGTTTTTTGAATTTTAATTTTTACACTCATACTTAAAACTTTCATACTCGTACATAAAAATACATAATTTAAATACGTTTTTACCTATTTTAATTTTAATATTCTTTCTCCAGTCC